>FR990046.1:17770000-18970000 GCA_905404095.1 Glaucopsyche alexis
TTTACTGTAGTACAGGAGAAAAGAAAATAAGGCAATTAGATATATTGAATTTAACCAAAAACTAAAAAAATGCGGAAAATACTTATCTTAGGGGCCCCATACATGATCCGGTCTGCCTTCAGTTCGGCCTGAACGGATGCAAAATCGTATCGTCTGTGTGCAATTTTGAGATCGCATCAGTCAGCCGTACGGACTGAAGCGATTCGTTCCAGTGTTGCCAGCTCTGTTTTTGTGAAACTACTAAACTCGTATTGAATTCTACTAAAAAGTACTACTAAAGAAGCTACTTAGGAATTCCTGAAGCCCCCCAAAACCATTGCACTTTAGGTTTTGTTATATTCATTTTTTTTCATTCATTGAATTTTATTATAAATTTTACCTTTAAATTACAATATACTAGCAAATATTACGTATATAGTAATTAAACGGGTAGTTTTAAGAAAATTACGGACGAATGTATTATTGTATGTACCTAGGCCATTTTGCATATGTTTACTGTCTGGCTCTTTCCTAATAAAACACTACTAATAACTAAATTTCTACTAAGGAGGGAATAAAATACTCAATTTAGTAAAATTTTGTAAAATAACTAAGTTGGCAACATTAATTCTGGCCTGACCGGGCGGCCTGAACGCGCGGCCTATCCGGACCGTGTGTGGACAAATCGCTTCAGTTCTTACCCGAACCGCGGCCGTGCGGGCGTGTATCGTGTACATATGCGTTGTACGAGTTTTCGCTGTGTTTAAATACAAAATTGATAAACACGGCCGTAGCGCGCGGCTAACCAGAATGGACTGATGCGATTTTTCCGTGTGTGGGCCCGAATCCGATCAGGCCGAACTGACGTAAATTGGGTTGGATGCGATTTTTTCCGTGTGTGTGCTCGAATCCGTTCAGGCCGAACAGACGTCGTTTTTAACTGAAACGATCGTCCTCTCGTCTGTGGGAGCCTTAACATTTTTGTTTAGCTCAGTATTATTCGCAGCTCTGAATCTATTTTTTTATACCCAAACCCCCTTACTAATAAACATAATTATTTAAATAGTGGATAAGCAATATTGCTTTAATCTATTGTGTATCTAATCTAATATTTTTACTAGTAAGGTAAGTATACCTATTGGGAAGCTATGTTGATAAGGTTAGGGCATAATGACACTTTGATGCGGTATCGTTTAGCGGCCTACAACCAAACCTTGATTTTTGGTTTAGAATAATGGTAAGGAATACCCTACAACTTGTTTGACAAATGTTATTTCAAAGGCTAAAATTCGTAATTTACTACGAATTACTATGCTAATGGATTGAGGTTTTTAAGGACCAGGAGCGCAAGTCGCAACGCCAGAGTTGTTACAAGATCCTCTGGTGTTGTGAGTGTCCATGGGCGGCGGTAATCGCTTACCATCAAGCGATCCGTCTGCTCGTTTCCTGGCTCATTACATAAAAAAACACAGCCGTCTCTATGCCAGCGAAGTACAAACTATATTGTACGTTACGGGCGATTCACGCACATCAACATGTCGTAAACTCAAACTGGACCGCAGAGAGACATTTTCGTGACATTATTTCGTGACACTATTAGTAAAGTACGGGCTATTTTCTCCAGCAGCACTTGCGCCACCATGAGCTTTATTGGCCCTTTATCGTTCATTATTAGGGGCTAACAATTCTCGCTAATGAATTAGGACCCTACGACATTTTATGTGTTAGCAATTTGTATCACACTCGTCTCTAGTTGTAACGTTTTCATAAACTTATAATATAGGTTAACATGGACAAAATTAAATATTATATGTAACACCCATCAGAATTCAAACAAAAAAACTACATCAAAATTCAATTTTCTGTTTGGGATAAACTATGGCATGGATAGATAAACATACATAATATACAGATAGATACGCCACACTTTCCATAAAAAATGTGCACATTTCTTTTAAAACTTGGCTCGTGACAATATTATGTAATTGCGTGTTGATAGCAGTAACGAGACTGTAACAAGATATAAAAGGGAAAAGAAAGAAGTAAATTAAAAATAACAATCTGTTTAAACCATGACTGGAATGCTTAAGAAAAGTTTCGTGCCCGTGGGACATAGTGAGCGTGAAATGGCCGCCCGCGACGAAGTTTTCATATAAATTGCGTTGTTTCTCACAATGGTTGCTTATTATTTCAGGCCATACCAGTTTATGGGACAAGATTCTTCAAGTATTTGGTGTTATTTATTATTATCATTGAGTTGTTCTGTTTCGTGCTGTTAATTGCTGTGTTTTACACGACAATTTAGCTATGTGGTGTTATAAAAATAGTAATATATATTTTATGAAAATACAATAGTAGAGGACAGGAACTAAGGAACTAAGGTCGATCTTCACTGATGTGTCGACCAGATGAAATTTATATTAGGTATATTAAATGAAATAAGTTTTTTAAGGGGTTACCTAATTAAATTATATTGAGAAACTTATTTCATTTGATAAAATAACACACTTCATCTGGTTGACACAACAGTCAAGGTCGACCTTAGTTCGGATCTTAGACCACAATTAGTATAGATAAATGTAATGTTGGAATTTACACATTGCTTGTACAGGCATTATATTACAGTCGTGCATTACGATTCACTTATTTGATTCAGTAGGTATTACTTAATGTAGGTAATACAACAACAGCACAAAGATAATATATAGATATTATAGTAGTCGATTGATACAAAATACTTTTGATTTATGACAAGTGGATAACCATAGATTATAACAGCCTCCGTGGTCTGGTGGTTAGAGCATTGGCTGTCGACTCGGAGGTCGCGGGTTTGATTCATGCATTGGAACAATAAAAAAATATTGTCTCCAAGTTTGGTTAGGACAATGCAGTGCTCAGCACTTGATTGTCTGACAAGAAAGATGATCCATGCGTCGGATGGGCATTTAAAATGTCGGACCTACGCCTGATCTCTCGTCAGTCGTGTCGGTTATCCGTCCCACTGGATTATGAGAGTAAAGGAAAAGAGAGTGATCTTGTGTACTGCACACACACTTGGGCACTATAAAATGACTCCTGCGTAACTGGACTGGTTAAATGAATCCGGCCACCGTCACCGAGGTTGGTGTGGGGAGTTATTATTATTATTATTGCTATGAGGAAAAAATAATTATCAAGCACTAAATCACTAACTATTGATATACTCGTATTTAACCCTGATGATAGAATAAAATTACAGTAAGATAATAGAATTAAATGCAGGTAAAAATTAAGTTACGTCAAAACTAGGAATAAAATTCCATAGTGATTTTTTAATAAATTTAATTTTACAAAGGTTTCTATTCACATGAAAATATTACGTCTATAATTT
This sequence comes from Glaucopsyche alexis, assembly GCA_905404095.1. NCBI lineage: Eukaryota > Metazoa > Arthropoda > Insecta > Lepidoptera > Lycaenidae > Glaucopsyche > Glaucopsyche alexis. Next base: position 17,773,350 of record FR990046.1, read on the forward strand.
GATATTATCCATTGACAGTAAAATGTTCCACATTACCTAAAAGTTACTTTTATGTACATAATATACTTAAAAATAAAATTTTCACAGATCATGATATAGAATGTTCTAAAGGAATACAAATAATCCCCGTTGTATAAGTTCATTAGGTTAATCAGTAACGACACACACTATGTACATTGTACACATAACGTTTATCACTATTCACGTATTTTCGTGTTCTATAATTTCAGGTAGCGTATTATATGCTACCATATTACCATAAACTCCTTTCGGTTCTTTTTTAGTCACTATAGCGATTATTTCATCTTCGAGTGGAGGCGGGGGCGGTAGGAAGTCTGGATGGGTTTCAACAGAGCTAGATATCTCGTCGACACTATAAACAACTTCCCGATTTTCAATCTCAACATTATTTCGTTGGGTCGCGGAACTGTCTTCCATTATACTATACAAATTTTCAGATTTTTTAGTATACGTTTGTCAAGAACTTAAGTAGAGTGTTTCGCTCGTGTTCACTTCGTCGTTTACAGTGTTGCCTTTCTGTGACCACTCCTTTTGATGATTCTTTATTCTATAAATTATTTCGTCGTGAATTACACCGAAACACATGGCCGTTAGAGCTAAGCCTGTTAATGTGTAGGCGGAACAAAACCACAAAACGGTTGAATTTATTGTGTAATATCTAACGCCATTAATTGTTGTGTAGCTCATTCCCGGTATAATGCTACCAAATCCGATTGTACTCAGTGCCATGAAGCAAAAATATATTCCATCTACTAGAGACAAGCCGTCCAACTTAAAGAGTATTAGAGCTCCAACGACAATGTAAATAAATATTGCAGATAAGCATAAAAGGACCGGTGCCAGTATACTTAAACCGTGCATTGATAATTTTGAATCTGTATCTTGCCAACTTATGATATCATCTTTTATGGTGCTCGTTGTTGGCCTCTCTGATATTGATAAATCTCGTTGACTGTCAGATTTTACAACGTAGCATTCCTCTGTGGGCGTTTTGCTATTATTTTGGCTGCTGATCATTTCCTCGTGTTGCCTTTTTAGTTTCATGCGTCTTTCTTTCTCTGCCATTCTCCTTTCATCGTAACAACAGTAGCCACATTTTGAACATAGACAACAACATAGGGCTCTGCTAAATACGCTTCGGGCCATCTTTGATAATAAAGATCCAACACTCGACAAATACAAAAGAGTCAAAGGAATTCCAACCATAGCGTACCCAATAGTTACTCCTTTTCCTAAAATTGTTTTAGGTGCAACGTTTCCATAACCTGCAACAAAAACATGATTAATGTTAATCTTTCGTAATATTACGAGGGTTCCTAAGATTAGTGATTTTTCTCCACGTATCGCAGACTTAAAGTGCAAAATTATTCTTTTTAATTTGTATCTATGATCACTTTTTAACATTATTATCGACTCATAACATTAAAAAATTAAGTGGGTTAACCCATTTAGACTTGCCGTACTCAACTGAGTACAGTAAAGGACATCATTCATTTTGGACCAAAAAATGAAAGTGCCGGCCAGAAAGAAAAAAATATATATTCGGATAGAATACACAATTCCTAACATTTTTTACTATGACGTCCAATCTGTGCGCCCAATGGTTACGTCGTAATAAAATAATTTAAAAATAATCCTTTTGTGATAAAAAGGTTGGAGTGTCACTATTAAAAGCATGGATATCTTACGTTATGATATAATACTTGATAGTAAAACACAGTGGTAAGGTTGATAAATAGTATTGGAAAAAAATATTTAGTCATAAAATAAAAATAAAAAATATGTATCAAGTACTAGCTGTCCCGGTGAACTTCGTGTCACTTTAAAACCTTCCCTGGACTTCTACGAATATTTTGAGACTAAAATCAGCCCAACCAGTTCAGCCGTTTTCGAGTTTTAGCGCGACTAACATTTGAAAATCCATTTTTATATATAAGAAGAAGACTAACTGTCCCGGTGAACTATATGATACAACAACCAAAGATATACAAAAAAAAAAATTGGCAATGCCTGGAAAAGATTCTGGTCCTTTAAAGAAATAGTAAAATGCATAAGTATAAACATGAGCACCAAAAGAAAACTATTTAATACATGGATTCCACCCATTCTAACATAAGGGTGCCAAACTTGGGCACTAACAAAAGCTCATACAAGTATGCTGGAAGTTGGGCCGAAGGCTATGGAGAGGAGTATGTTTGGAAAGAAAAGGATAGACAAAATAAAAAACAAGGAGTTGAGAAAAATGACACGTGTAACTGATGTAACATATAAAACTAAAAAATTGAAATGAAACAACAAACAATCAAAACATGTCCGGCCCGGACATGTTTTGATTTTGATAGGGCCAGACAAATGGACAAAAATAATAACATCTTTGTATCCCAGAAGGGCTAAAAGAAAAGAGGGCAGATCTCTAAAAAGATGGGAAGATGAAATGGTACAAATGGCTGGCAAAATGTGGACTAGTGTATGTGGAGTGGCATGTCAGAGATGTGAGTGGAAGCTGTTGGGGGAGGCCATTGCCAAGAGGCACTCAGAAGCAGAGACCGCGCAACGGAAAAATCAATTATTGATTTGAATATTTTGTAATGTATATAAAATAAATGTATTGTTCTTCTGAATAAAGGCTAATAACAATAATAAGTTAATGACGTACAATTAAACATTTTCTAGTCTTACAAATACGTTATCTAAACTTATTGCGGGTGGGCTGAGGTAAGGGTCATGTCTAGCATAACCCATGTACCAGACTATGCACATAGTATGGGAGCAACATCCGATGGTTCTCATTCCTATATGGCATGTGCAATAGTAATGTTTTATTGCTCGACGCCCGGTTGCTGTTCTATCCAGAGCAATATACACATAGTATGTTTTAGATCGGATGTGTCGGGATTGTATTCGCCCTCGAATCAACCACAAGTCCTCTCCCTCCAATTCCCTTACAAGCTCTAGAGGAATTCCACCACTTAGCTCAATGCTAAAAACTCCATCTGGTTGAACATGCTCTCCATAGTAACTTCTCGCTTGTCTCAGCTGATATATACCGAGGCTAAATAATATTAATTCTTCTTCGGTCAGCGTAGGAAAGTCATTAAACTCAGCCATATCTGCAGACATGGGCTGGAACTGTGCTCTCATTCTGTTCAAGTTACGTCTGGCGACAAGATCTGCCAGTGTATTGGGCATGTTTATCCTTTCCCGGATTATTTGTAAAAAATCAGAAGCATGGACATTATCTACTATCAACACGTGATAAGCATTTATTAATGCTGCTGCGATTCTAAAATATTCAAACATATAGTGCAATGTTATATTAATATGAACGTTTCTCAACAGGCGGAAATCTCGTTTAAATCGGCCATTTACTACTTCCACAACCCAACGGCAAATAGTAACAAGGCGTGACTTGTTTGCTTGTTCCGTGGTTAGTTGCGTCGCTCCAGGATGCTTTGTCTCCGGCATTTTCACAGTGTAACCATTTCCTTCAAGAATGGGAACTGCATCTCTGAACCCACGGTCCAAAATAAATACGTCCCCGCTTTGGTAGAACCATTGGAATAATCCATCGCCATGATCACTTTCATTTTCAGCAATATTCTGCATTATCTGCGCATCTGAAGAAGTAGCAGCGTGTGGACCTGAAACTTCTATTATGTGACCGTCGCAGCAGACAAATAAAAATGGTTTTACTAAGTTCCGGAACTTGTGACTACTATAAGATTTTCGTTGAAAAAAGTAGTTTGAGCTTTTTTGGATGTAGATGTATGTGCCGTCCACAATTGTAATAGCTTTTCTTTCTTCGGGAGGACTTTCAATATTTCCAAAAAGACTTTCTGGGATAAGAAGATTCCTACGTGTGACATCTTCCCGAGTCATATGGTCAAACCCCAAATGCATTGGAACAAAGTCTCGCAAAAGTGCTTCTCGGCCAGTCTCAAGCATTCGCCCGAATGTGGATTCGCTCGTTTTAAATATCGTTGCGAGCCTAGCATTTGAGTCTCCAGTTCGGATCTTTGCAAGTAAAGCTGCTAAAATTGTTTTTTTGTTTCCATTGTAGAACATTGTAGAAGTCCAGGGAAGGTTTTAAAGTGACACGAAGTTCACCGGGACAGCTAGTACTTGATACATATTTTTTATTTTTATTTTATGACTAAATATTTTTTTCCAATACTATTTATCAACCTTACCACTGTGTTTTACTATCAAGTATTATATCATAACGTAAGATATCCATGCTTTTAATAGTGACACTCCAACCTTTTTATCACAAAAGGATTATTTTTAAATTATTTTATTACGACGTAACCATTGGGCGCACAGATTGGACGTCATAGTAAAAAATGTTAGGAATTGTGTATTCTATCCGAATATATATTTTTTTCTTTCTGGCCGGCACTTTCATTTTTTGGTCCAAAAATGTATGAAACGTGAATGATGTCCTTTTTCATAATCTGAACAAAATATTAATAATAATGTGTTGATCTACTATTTCATTTGAGATTAAGGTATATTACTATTTTTAAAGTAGGTAACGAAGAGTTTCTCTTATTTTTATGCGATTTATTTACTTAAAAAACGTATATCAAAATTATACATTAGTCAGTACCTAAATTATGGTATTTTTTTGAAGTAAAGTTTTTTAGACAAATTTATTATTATCCATGGTTTTCCTAGGCAAGTATAGTCTTGTTGATAGCGTGAGCTCAAATTTAAATAAAAAGTATTGAATACTGAGATCTTATACCCACTTAGTTTTATCTTGGTGTACTCAATTGAATACAATGAAAACCCAAATAGTAAATGAAGCATATTTTAAAAATTTAATAAAAAAAACGCATAGTTATATAATTTTGATTCTGTCTGGGTCTAAATGAGTTCAGTAACGTAGAAGAGTTTTGCACAAGTGATACAGTTTCATTATTAACAATCAGTAAAAAGTAATGACATCATGTCACAAAAAGTTTTGAGGATTTTATATTTACCTATTGTAGTTAAGACCGTCAGCGAGTAAAAGAATGCTAGTGCCAAATTCCATTCATATTCTTCATAATGAGTGTCTATATTAGCCAATCTGTATTCACCAAGCGCCATCTCTTTATAACTCACTCCATATTGTAACGCAATTTCATTGGTCACTCTATGTAACAATTCATTCTGAAATTTAAGTATTTCTTGTCCTGCTAGTCTTGTCCAGTTTTCTCTGTATAATATGTTCAAAGAAATTGTGATTTCCCAAATATTTTCTACGGCTTTGCTGCGTGCGTCGCCGAAGCTGGTGGAAGATAACGTTAAGTTTGTATCGTCGAAATCATTGTCTATGTCCTTTTTATGGGTATGATTTTCTTCTTTATGTGTAATTTTTTGTTTATCTGGTAGTATTCGAGGTCGGACAGTCATATCCGCACCTCCTTCTATCGCTAAAAATATTACAGAACCCAAGAAAGTATACGCCAATAAAACGGAAAATATCGCGCTATTTGTCAAAGAACCAATAATAAACTGTTTTCTTCTGTACTTGGTTGTTTTAAAACAAAAGCAACATAAAACTCTCTGTCGGGAAGTTTGCGTTTTCTTTCTGCTATTAGATGTTATTGAGTCCACATCTTGGCATTTTTCCAAAGGGATTTCTCCGTTCGGTTTCGTTGGTCTATAATCTTTGTAATTTTCGGTTACTTCTTTGTCCAACACTACATCGCCGATGTCCATCGTAGTTAATTCATCGTTCATAGACTTTTGTTTTTCGACGATGTCGCCATTATGTTCGAGGACTTTCCTGTAACAAAGAAAATTTGTTGTTATTATATCGATATCCTAAGATTATTTTATCGTTCACTTGACTCATTTTTCAAAGTCTATGAGGGACAATGACAAATTACAAAATATGAAGTAAGTGAATGATAAATGTAGACCCTAGTTACACTGTGACTGGTGTCACTTTAGAAGATAATTTTACATAGGCGAAAATATAAAAGGATATTCTCGCAGTCACAAAATATTTGATGCTAATCTTATTACTTTTAAAGTAAGGCACTTTATACATATAACTATGACGACCTCTGTGGCTCAGTGGTTCTAGCGCTTACTAGGGTATCTTATATAGGTATAAGTATGTTAAAACAAAGTTGGTAGTACTAAAATATTCTCAGAAACGATCAGTGGATCACCTGATGGTAAGCGATTACCGCCGTCCATGGACACTCGCAACTTTGTAATTACCCTAGTGTTGTACACTTCCGTTAATGGCCCCTAAAATCTCTAACAAGCATAACACTATGCCAGCGTAATTTCACGCAGGTTTTCTGTAAAGCCATGGTTATCCGGTCGAGCTGGCCCATTCGTACCAAAGCACGTTTAAACTGCACATAAACAGATAAGATAATTAAGCAGATATTGTCTACCTTTATTAGGCATTAAATAAGCAATTCGTTTCATTAATTTACATCGCAATCAAAAGTCATCATCGCCATAAATACAATTTTATGATGCCTAATTACTTTTGCAATTATGTAAATAAAAGCGTTTTAATTTTGCTAGTAAAAAGGTGTTTAAAGTACGTACTCGCGGAAAGTGTATAATGCATTTTTAGTTCATAAAAAATATCAGTTTGCAGATCACGTACAACGGGTTCGATATCTCAGTGCTGGTTACATGTTATGAATAAAATACTATACTTATTCAGTTTTACAAGAAACCTCATTTTCACACCTTATAAACTAGGGGTTGGCTAAATTGATTTCTTGATGGGTTGGCTATTTACAGCGCCCATGAGATATTCGGTTTCGGCGGGAAAACTTGTATGATAAATTATTGACAAAAGCGTAAAAATTATGTATTTATCTACTATTATTAATGCGCAAGTTTATGAGCATGGATCTATGTATGGATAGATGGATGAATGTATGGATGTTTGTTACTCTTTCACTCAAAAAGTACTGTACGGATTTCGATGAAATTCGGTATGGTAGTAGTTTAAGTTCTGGATTAACATAGGCAACTTTTTATTCCGAAACATTCCCGTGGGAACACTATACTCTTTCGGTATGAAAATAAGCCTTTGCTATGTTATTTACTTTTAATAGCTAGTCTAAGTATACTTATATTATAAAGAGGAAAGATTTGTTTGTACGTTTGCATTAAATTGGCTCTGAAACTACTGGACCGATTTTGATGAATTTTTGACACAGATGTAGAGTACACCACGGGGAAGGATATAGGCTAATTTTTAACGCGGAAAAATGTAAGGTTTCTGCGAAATTAACTTTTGCGCGAGCGAAGTTGCGGGAAACATCTAGTCTTTTAAAAATAAATCACAATACACTAGTAATAGTAATCACCGACCAGGTTTACTTGTATTTTGAGTCGTACCAATTATAACAATAAGCCCTGAGCTTTTATATGAGCAGTTTTGATATAGTTGTACCTACTATATCAAAAATTGCCTTCCGATATTAAAAATGTAAGCTGTTGCTTAGCTTAGTAGTTATATAAAGAAAATGATTACAACATATTAAGGAAAATAAACTATTAGCTAAAAAATCGTTAATGTAGTATTATTAATCATTATATATGTTATATTTGCACAGCAAATATGTTAAAGGATCAATACTACACCTAACATAATATTGTAATGACCATTAGGAATTTAAAATAATGTAAAATCAACTGTGTTTATTTTTGCCCTATAGGTCCTCCCAGAAAGTAAAATAAAGGGACTTAGTATATACGGTCCGGTAATATCAATGTAATCTACTGCTTATGTAAAGATGTTTGGCAGAAAAATAATTGACATACTCAAAAAAAAAAAAAAAAATCTTTATAAGGGCGTGTTTGGGTTATGCGGAGAGATATAGACCATATTATATGAGATGATTTTTACTTTGAGTATGACAAATATTTTTTTGCCTAAACGTCTTTACAAAAGCAGTAAATCATGTGCCCGAAGTATCCGTAATTGATTTTCGGAGACATTATGATATATTGATTCACCTTTTATTCTAAACTTCAACTCGCTCTATTGTACATTTTTTGTAATACAACTTATCACCTAAATTGATATTCAATATTATCTTCTAAACTCCTTGTGCTTATTCGACCGAACAAATTCTCATATTATAATTAGTGATAACTGACTATATTATAGGTATGTCTTTTTTGAGACTAAATTCGCGATTTAAGTGTGAATTAAGCAATTGACGCCAACCTTTGCCATCGTTAATAATAAAGCAGAGCCCTTAGCCAAGTAGTCATCGTTAATTATTAAGACGACAAAGTTCGAAAACAAATTCCCATAAAATGTATGGGATTTAACATAATATTAAGAATCGCTAAGTGACCAAGTTACCACGAACAACATATTCTTAACGTTATGAAATGAGAATTTTATGAAAATCAAGATATCGGCTATAGAATTTTCATTCGATAATTTACGAATAATTTTTTGTCAATTGTTCGTGCTAAGCCCACATATTATTTAATTATTTACGAATACTTTGTTGTCAATTGTTCGTGCTAAGCCCACATATGATTTAATTTATATTTAATGTAATAATTTACACGCTAATTACATGTGTTCAAATACCTACTGTACTATCGCGCACTATAACTAGTAAATAAATAACTGGTAGCGGGTATTATTGTTGCGATGTTTCATTTGGTACATTTTAATAGTAAATACTAAATACCTATGTTAGATATAAAGTGTACATTAGTTGTTTTTGAATCGGTTGACCGCAGAACAACCCATAATGATGTTTGCATATTGAGTTTCACGTAATTTAAATTTAAAATTTGTGAAATACATCAACCTCAAATTAATACAATCACAATAAAGTTAATGAAGTGTTAATTTTTAATCACATTGTTATCGCATTATTAATTTAAAACTCGTCTTGTTTTAAATAAATAATTTGATAACAATAGTCTATATTGCAATAAAAATCTATCGCGTGTGAACTACACAATAGTTCACACGCGATAGAACTGAAACTTACAGAAATAATAATATTATGACTTCAATTTATATTTTATCGGTTACGCTACTGACTATTTAGTGCATCTCTAGATAATCGTAGGAGGTTGCTGTTGCTTTTGTATGTCAGAGTTTCAAATGCACAGAAATTTAGATTAAACAGTTTTCACTTTAAACACTATGAAATATTATTGAGTAATACAAAATATGAAAATATAGTAACTTATAATATTAAAAGTAACCTAACCAAGAGCGTCAGGATATGTATAAGGAATAATAATCCTTAACTAGTACGCGCAATAGGTTTTTTTCAAATGACAATAAATATTATAACCAATAGCTCAAAATAATTTTCTGAAAGAGGTTTTATCATGTAACTAGCTGTTGCCCGCGGCTCCGCCAGCGTGAATACACCTACCTAGTATCATCCCGGGATCCTCTTCTTTCGCATAATTTTATTTGTCATAATTTCATTTGGCATACCTCACTTGGCATAATTTTATTACGCATAATATTACTTTAGCATAATGGTTTCTTGGCATACTACATCATTAGGCATAAATATCATTTAGACTAATATTTTTTGTTCTAATTTAATGAGGCATAACTCGCAAGGCATAATTTTTCTTGTCATAATAATACTTTGGGATAATTGTTTTTTGGCATAAACTCGTTAGGCATATTTTTTTGTCATAATAAATTCAAGGCATTTTGTCACAAGGCACAAATATTCATAAAATGGAACGACATAATGAAAACACGGTTAAGGTAATTAAACGCATATTTATGAAACATTAAAAGCAGGTATTACACTCATTATACCTAGTGTAACATATGTAACAGTAGGTTAAGTTACGGCGGGGTGGCCCTTGGGCCACCCGTAAGCCGCTAACATGTTTAAAATAAATAATACGAAAGGTTATTAATGCATAAAAAAACTTACTTTATCCTTAAGTGCATTGGGCTCGTGGTTATGGCTCGGCATGTTCGTAGATAGCAGTTCGTGTTTTTTCTCCGAGTTTAATTTCGTAATCAGTCGAAAATTACAATTATAATTGTTATTTCGTCTTAACTCGCACACCCAGTAGAATTTATCATTCATTATTATGTGAAAAAAATGCTACAAAGATGTATGCGTAAATATAATAGTATGCTTAAATATCATTATGCGTAAATATATTTATGCTTTTTAATATTATGCATAAAATATTATTCTTAATTAATATTATGCGTAAAATAATGTATGCCTTACAATAAGTATGCCTAACAATTATTAGTAATTATGCGAAAAAAAATTATGCTAAGAAAGTTATGACAAATGAATATTATGCGAAACTACTATTAGGTCAAATGAAATTATGCCAAGTAAAATTATGACATATGATTTTATGCGAAAAAATAGGGAACCTATCATCCCTCGGGAACCCTGTATTTTTTCGGGATAAAAAGTAGCCTATGTTTTAATCCAGAGCCTAAACTAAATAATCCGTTCAGCAGTTTTTGTGTGAAACAGTAACAAACATCCATCCATCCATCCTCACAAACTTTCACATTTATAATATTAGTAGGAAGTAGGACTAGCTTTTACTTACTACTTAATAATGTCGATGGCTTTTACCCGCGGCCTTGCCCGCGTAAATACAGTATCCCGCGAGAATATTTTCGGGATAAAAAGTAGTATATGTGTAAATATTTATTTAAAAGTAGTATGTATGTATATGTATAAAATAAGACTTCTATAATATTATACCCGAACAAAGTCACGCGCTAAACCTCCGAGTAACTACAATGTTAACGAATATTTCACTTAAGGCGACGCATTGATAATTTGGCTGTAGCGATATCGATTTTTCTCAGCAATGACTAAAGCTAAGAAATTAGGTTTAGGTTTTAGGTTTAAAGATTTTTTATTTCTCAAAAGATTACAATAATCACTTACGAGAAATACAATTCATAACTTATTACTAAGTATTGCATTAACTATGTTAACAGCGAGCGCTTCCTTAGTTCATACTTACTAGTTAAAGTCTATACCTACACAGTTGTTACTTAACCCTTAGCTGGTATCGCTATTTTTGGCAACACTACTGGCATCGTGGGTCATATTTTACCCATACCAAAAAATCTGTTGTAGTACGTATGCATTTGTTTTATTTATGTAAACAGGGATAGAAATTAAATAAAAAGACTATTTTTTACAAAATTATCTTAGTTTAATTTTAGAATATTAAAAATTTATTTAGTTATACATGAATTTGTAACTAACCTAAGTTTTTGTCACTTTTTGGTAAGATTGTATTTAAAATTAAATATAAAATATAAACTCTAGAAAAACTTACACAAAAATAAATTAATGGCACTTCTTATATCCTCTTAATAACAAAAAAGTATAATTCTCATGAGATCAGCTAATAATTTAAAAAATGACAATCAAAATCGTGGGTCAAATGTGACCGGCCGGCTCCATACCTCAGCTCCTATTATGGTCACCACGCTGCAAGTCCGCCCCCCGCCGCAGCTTGCGACGTACTGAGAATACGTAGAAGTGTGCACTTCTACCATGAACATTAAAAGAATAATAACTAAAAATGTTTGCGTCTGGGTCAAATTTGACCCACGATACCAGCTAAGGGTTAAATATTATTACAATGATATTATCATTAACACATGACATAGGTATTAATAAATAAATATATTTATTTGATACGTGAGGTAAAAACTTTGTGCTCAGTTTCACAAAAGCTTTAGCACACAGAGGAGCGTGAAATCTGACACAGTTAAAGCATATTATATTTTTTATTTATTTATTAAATTAGCTTAAGTGGTTTGTGTGAAAGAAGGAAGGTTTGTGTGTGCATGTGTATATGTGTGTGTGTGTGTGTGCGTGTGTGTGTGTATGTGTGGTGTGTTGAATAGTAGTATTTCATAAAAATATTTTATTATTTAATTTTACCCTACTTCGTTAAATATTAATTATATGACTCATTAATAGGGACTTAAATTTTTTTAAAGTTTTACAGCCTTTAATACTTTCTGGGAGTGAGTTGTATAGTTTGGCTCCTTCAAAAAGTATGCTTCTTTTTCCATAATCTGATTTTATGCTTTCAATATGTAAGTTATTTGCTCTTCTTAGGTTACGCTTGTTGATATCTATATTTCTTTTGAAAACTATTTGTGAGCGAGTTTTATCATTTAGTATTTTATATATAAGTATGCAAGTATTAAGTTTGTATAGATTTATTATATTTAGTAGTTTAGTTTCTCTGTAGATTACGTTAGTGGAAGTGAGATAATCGTATTTAAATAATGTTTTAATTATTTTATTTTGTGTTGTCTGTATTTTACTAATGTTTGTCTTATGTGCAGATCCCCATACTTCAATAAGATAATTTATTTGCGATTTAACCAGAGAATTATATATAATATACCGTATATTACGTGGAAGACAACCTACTATACTTTTTAAACAACCCAATATTGACATTAATTTTGAATTAATTTTATCTAGGTGTGGTTTCCATGATATTTTATCATCCAAAATTATTCCTAAATATTTTTCTGAATACACTTTTTTGATTTCTGTGCCGTTTATGTTAGGCGGCTGATATTCTCCTATCTTTTTATTTTTAGCAGCAAAAATTATATAATTTGTTTTAGCGGTATTTATTGTAAGTAAGTTTTTCGCAAACCATTCTTGGAGTATGTTGAGGTCATTCTGTATATCATTCATAATTTTAGTGATGTTGTTTCCGAAATAAAAAAGACATGTATCGTCGGCATATAAAGTAATTTGTCCATTTAAAAGCAATTTGTGCATCGAGTTTACATATATTAGAAATAGCAAGGGACCTAATATAGATCCCTGCGGGACGCCATATTGGATTTTTGTAGGACTACTGATAGATTCCCCGATTTTCACTACTTGAAATCGATTTTCAAGGTAAGATTTAAGTATCTGTAAAGCGGTACCAGAGATTCCTATCGCTGAAAGTTTTTTGAGTAATATTATATGGCTGACTGTATCAAATGCCTTTTTTAGGTCTATAAAGACACCAACTGCTATATTCTTTTTATCTATGCTAGCTTTAAGTTTAGTTGTAAGGTCCACTGTGGCATTAAGTGTGCTGGATTTTGGTCTAAAGCCATATTGAGCATCAAATAGGTAGTTCATAGCGTTTAAATGATCATAAAGCCGATTATGTAGTATTCTCTCGAAAACCTTTGAAAGAATTGGGAGTACGGATATTGGCCTATAATTACTAGGGTCTTGTTTTGATCCTGATTTGAATATTGGTGTAACTTTAGCTATTTTTAGCGTATCAGGAAAATACCCTTCGTCTAAACACTTATTGACGCAATTTGTTAAGCTTTCTGTAATTAAATCACTTATGCATTTTATAGTCTCAGTGGTAACTCCATCAAACCCGGCACTGCTATTCGGTTTTAAGTTGCGTATGATTTTATCAACTTCTTCAGGAGTGGTGTGTTTAAATTGTAAGAGTTTATGTGTTGTTTCCGTGTCAATAGTAAGATTTTGTCCTGTGTGGAGTTGTGGTGGAAATTGACTAGCTAATTTGAGACCTATACTAGAAAAAAAAATCATTAAAGTGTTCACAGATTGCCAACGGATCCGTTAACACTCCGTGTTCAGTTTGTATCTTAGTGGGAACATCATTATCATTCGTATTACGATATGATAATTTATTGATCAACTGCCACATCTTTGAGGGGTTGTGATTACAATTCTGAAGAGCTTTGAGGTAATATTCGTTCTTAGTTTTTTGTATATATGCTGAAGTTTTATTTCTTTCCTTCTTAAATTTTTCCATCATAGCAACATTTTCTGGGTTCTTTTTCACTGCTCGCCATAGTTTATTACGTTCATTTATCTTCATTAATATTTCTTTATTTATCCAGTCTTTGTGGGGGGGATTCATTATTTTGGTTTTTATTGTTTTATTTCTAATAATTGATGATTTTATTATCTCTTCAAGTAAAGTGTAGTCATTTGGTAAGTTCCTTATTTCCGCTATAGATTTCTGGAGGTTCGCATAGTTAACAGCTTCGTATTTTATCTTCTGAGGCTTATGACATATACATTGCTTTACCTCGAAGTATATCTGTTTATGGTCTGACAAAGCTGACTCAAGAATAGCCATGTGGAAGTTATAGGTTTTTATATTCGTAGAAATATGATCCAGTATAGTTTTTGAATTTGTTGTTTCTCGTGTACAGTATTTATTATTTATTTTATTTAATACAGTGAAACCATTTTCCAAAAGCGTTTTTTCGTAATCTTTAGTTTGGCTACTGTTTTTTGTCAAATAATAATTAAAGTCTCCAAATATGATAGTGCGTTTGTTTTTTTGTAATAAGTTTGAGAAAGTTTCTAGAAATTTTGATGTGTTTGTTCGTTCTGGTTTATAGATAGCTCCTTTAACAAGTGAAAATTTTTCCAAATAAATCCACAGGTAATGGTTGTCATCTTCGCATTTGCCTTCTATAAATGAGTGTACTTTGATATCATCATGCACGTAAATCGAAACACCACCACCTCTAGAGTGAGATCTATAGTTGTAGTAATGAGTGTAGTTTGGAATTCTTAGTTTTTTTGCTTCAGAGTCTGTTTTTATCCAGGTTTCGACTAGTATTATTACATGTACTTTATTTAGCGAAGCGATTATGCATCGAAGCTCATCTAACTTTCCTGGTTTTACTAGGCTTCTGATATTTGCATAAAAGAAATTTAGGGACTTTTTTGTGTTCTTGATATCTGAGTAGTTGTGAGCAATTTGATAAGTAATACATTTTTGGTGTGTTGTTTTATTGTATTTCTCTAGAACTAGTTTTTTGTTATATTTTTTATAATTTTAGGGTTACCTTTTATATATTTAATAGTCAGATTCGATTCTCCTTTTTCAATGCGACGTTGTAGTTCTTTTTTTAATTCCTTCATTTGATTTTGTTGGTAAACTGTCTTATCAGAGTAGATTTTGATAGAGTCTTCTAAGTGTGTCAGGTTGCTTTTAAAGATGCGCTTGGGTATTTCTTCGGAAGTGAATGTCAATTTCAAAGGTCTATTTTTTTGTGGGTTATATTTGCCGAGACGTTGAATATAGATAGGGTTTGGGCAGTCCTCATATGTTTTTTTTATAATTTTCATAGCTTGGTGTGTATCTAGTTCTTTTCTATCCTTGTAATTTTGGCCAGATGACTCGGAGAGCCCTGTAATAATGATATTTTTCAGTCGATTGTGTCGTTCTTGCAGTTCCGTATATATTTCATCAAAGCAGGCATTCGTAGATAGGTTTGAAGTACTGTTAGGTTTTTTTATTATTTCGATTTGGTTTTCTACTTCAAATATTTTTTTTTGTGCATTCATTTGAAAGTTTTTCAGCTCAGCGATATCTGTTCTAAAATTATTATGCTCCAAAATTAGGTTTTGTGTAGTTAATTGCAGGTCTTTTACGTCTTGTTTTATGGTTGACACGTCCTCTGACAATTTACTTAATACTTTATTTTGAGTTTCTGTAAAAGTTTTAAAGATATTTAACATTTCGCTGCGAAAGCTTTCGAACTGCTCACTTGTTACATGGTCCTGTTCCGGTTGTTTTCTTTTGGATCTTAAAGAAATATTTTTGAGGTCTCTTATATCGCAGGCTGTTTCTGACAAATTGGGAGCTGAACCTCCCACCTCCGGTGGCGATCGTAATAAACTCATATTTTTTATTTATAAGTATTGCGAATTTGCAGTATAGTTCGTACGAGTGGATTGTAATTACCTACGCTATCGCAAATCATATGGTTTACCTTATTGAGGTAGGTATGGTCGCGCCGATGCAATGTTGTTTAACGGCTTAGGCACAGTTCGCAAGTCCAATATGTCACAACTTTTTATATTGCAGCACTTAAAAACACGCTCTGATACTTCGCACTATGGTTCATATTCACTTGTAGGTTTTATTAATAACTGATAAGTTACAGTAAACACGTCCGCTCCGTACGCTCGCTGCGCACGCAAAAAAAAAAAAAAAAAATTAAAAGTTCATTGTCAGTATTCATCATGTCTTTGTCTTTGAATTACCCACAGCATAACACGATTGGTCAACTTTTATAACACAGAATAATTAATCAAAAACACCTCTGTAAAAAAAGAGATTCCTATTTTGCCAACAGATGAGAGTGTTTTAAGCTTCCAAAATTTGTACATAGATTGGTTCAAGCATACACATTAATTTGCCCATAGCTTATATGAAATGTATTTATGGTTTTTAAATTACGCGACAAAAACCATTTTGTCGCTACGCCCTTTCCATTTCTTGCTGTTCCATTGCTTGTTCTCATAAACTGAAGAAAACGAAAACATGCAAAAAAATGAAAACAAGCAATCTAAAACACGGTTTTTTACTTTAAAGCGGCGTCACCTTAACATAATGTCATGGGAATACAAATAAAAATTGAACGAAAACCTGTGTTTTTGTATCTTGAACCTGTTCTCGTCCATCATCGCTGCGGACCGCTTAATTAGATGAATTACACAGACCATTTCCCCGACCCACCTGTTTCATATTTCATTAGTAGCTCACTCATTTCTCATGTAGATAGCATAATAAAACTTTTAATCTACGTAAATGGTCCATGAAGTCAAAAATATAATAATAATATCTATGGACGCTTATACACCACGTCAATCTGGGCTAATACACATCCATGACCCAATAATTATAAAACTTTTTTGTTCCATTGGCGGGTTTCGATTTTCGAACCCGCGACCTCCGGCTTTGGCACTGACGCGCTTAATCACTGAGCTACAAAAGTCGTCACTTATTTTTGATTGTCATTTGCGGCAAGGTCTTTGGGTAAAGATGCCACATAAATAGTATATTCTTCTTGATCAAGAAAATAAAGTTCAAAGTTTAAACCTATCTAACCTTACACTTTCTATTTAAATTTAATAAGGAGTAAGCACGTATCTTAGGTATTTTATACAAGATATTTAGAAATGAATACAAAAGAGTCTCTCTCATTTACGGTTAAATTTTATTGCGGTTCTCATCAATAGACAAAGTGATTAAAGACGAATGTTATAATTTTGTACCATGTAACATGCGTAACGAAGAGATGGAATTCAAGTTGGACGGGGCCGTAAGAAAAGCTATATCACTGATAAATATTTAGCTCCAAGCTGTATGGAATAATAAGCAAAAGCTAAATGGACAAACTCCACGTACCTACTTACTTCTGAACCTCAATTCTCATATTTAAAGTAGACTTTCATTTTACTTTGATTGTATTATAAGTGAAGTGACATCTTATCATAAACTGATTTTGTGAAGTTTGGACCGATCAGAACGCGTTTTACGTTGGTTTAACGTTTACGAGAATACCGTTTGGCAGTTTTAGCGTATGGGGAGTCGGGACTTGAATGTAATTGTATTATTGCAGGTTTTATTTAGCAGATTTGAGCCTCTGATTAAAAGTTATCAAAAAAATAATAATTTAAGATTTGAAAATAATTGTTTAAATCGTCTTATCTGCTGCCTTATAATTTAAATACTATTTGAAATTCGCTTAAAATATTAACTATACTATAAGTTATTTTGTCTTACTGGTAATTTGACTAAAAAATCTATCACGGGATAATCTCTAACCCCCTTACTAATAAACGCTGTATAAGCTTTGAATAGTTATACAGTGTTTTGTTCACGTCACACAAGTGACATTTCTAATTCGATAGAAGGAGACAAAACACTGTATAACTATTCAAAGCTTAAACAACGTTTATTAGTAAGGGGGTTAGAGTTTCTGCTTTCTAGCGAAGGTTTTTACAAAGAATACAAAATAACGTAAACGAAACATTATGCAATTTTTGTGAGTTGATGACGAAATATCCCCTTTAGCCGGTAATAAAACAGATATCAGATAAAAGGTTGTAAAACTGTGTTTCCTATAACTTAAAATGTTGCATTTGTGCAGTTCATAAACTACGCGTTGCGGAAACGATATCAAAGAACATAAAATTTATATCTATTTGCAGCGAGCGCATTGTAATGAAATTTATCGTGCGCACTTAAAGGAATCACACGTTATATAATAGCAATTGTAACGAGATATAGCAGTTTATGTGATGCTACATTATGGGAGTAAATGATTCCAGAAATTGTTTGAAACATTTCGTTTGGTTTGTTAAGACGATATAGACGAGGCATGTCGAGGCAAAAAGTCCCAACTTAGGTAAAAGGTTTTTGGGGCCAATTTACCATTTGAGGTATGATGAAATCAAGATTCAAATGTCAGAAAATTTTGAGGTATGGTGAAAACAAAGATTTCAAAACTCAAGATAGGCTATGACGTACATTTGACAGAACAAAACTTTATACAATAAAAAGTTACGCCAGCTTGGTTTTCACCATACTTCAAATGGCCTCAAAAATCTCAAAAGTGGGGCAATTTAACTGGAGACACTTTATGCCTCAACATGCCTCGTCTATAATAATACGTCTATGAGCGAAAACAAGATGGCGTACTTTGTCTTGTATGAAGATTTGTTCTGTCAAATGTACATTATAGCCTATCTTTAATATTGAATACTTATTCAGTAGTTTTTGTATTGTACCATTGATCTGACGCACTGTCGCGGCGTCTCTGACGCAGCGGCACTGTCGCTATAGACGATCGCTTCAAAAGACTACATTACATATCGCCCAAAAATGTACTATATAAATCGCTTATTATAAAAAGAATTGAACCAGAAGCTAAAATAGTCTAGGGCTTAAAGAGTCTGCATATTTTTACCAAAATTCATACGTTTGATACGTTGAAAATTAAAATATATTTCTTTGAAAAGCTATACACACTATACGTAATATACGTATCATAGAATCTAATATTACAGTGAGAATTATTGTTAGCTGGAACGTGCAGGCTTCAATATAATACTGACGCGCACGGCATAAAAGATAGATCTTGTTCCTTGATCATAGTTATTGTACTTCAGTTCAATAGGTCTTGATGACAAAAGGCTTTGAATTCATTTTACATCACTCGTGTAAAGAATTCATTTCACAAGTACTATAGAGATGTTAAAGTAAGTAATATTATCTACTATCGACAGACGGTAGACCTGTGTTCAGACCAGGTAATCAATATTTTTTTTTAAATTTAGAATTAAGTTATTAACACGCATTTATTAGCTTCACCTGTATGTTTATCTGTACCTATGTTTGTAACCGACTCTTTCGGACTCGATTTTGATCCACTTTAAACGTAAAGATTTAATAGAGAAGATGCATTTGTTTTAAATCAGCAAAATTATTATATTTTTCGAAAGGCAACATAAATATGGACCGAAAACTGCAAAAAGTTACATATTAAAAAAAAAACGACGATTTTATTTTCTTTGATCGCAAAACGAAAAATTAATGTACAAATCCCTATGTTATTGGTGACCTTTTTTGTTACTACAATGATATATTATATAAACGCAGTATTTAAGTTATTAAAATCAATTTTGTATATTTTATTTTTATACATTTTCGTTGTGACAAAACGTGTTTCGTTTCTAATTAAGCGCTAGCTTTTTTACATATAATCAGATCAACGGATTCACAAAGTACAAACAAAAGTAAACAAATACATTGTCTAAAAGTTCACTGTATTTAAAGCTCACGCTTGTGATGAAATTCATGAATATAATTCATATTCATAATTTCACGTGTTATGCAAATGAAGCATCATAACACGAATTGGTCATTACGTTTTACTACGGCATGATAATTAACACCAGCTTAGCGGCATGTAAGGGAACTTATCAAAGAAATTCGGTAGAATCGCACCACCCTGATATGTGGTATCATGGTATGCCATGGGTGTGTAAACTTTCGTAATATTTTAATCCTGTAAATTCTATATTATATAATATGTCGAATAGGCAATCTTCTTCTTCTTATATATAATATGTATTGCAATTTCAAGGTTACGCTAAAAATCAAGAACAGATGGACCGATTTGGCTAATTTTAGTCTTGAAATGATTGTGATAAATCAAGGAAGGTTTGAGCCGTGGATTATTGGAAAAATTGTGGGAAAATATTAAAAACATTTATAGAATTTGTTTAATTCTCACTTGACTGTCAATTAATCAAAGGTGCGTCCTTTTGGTTATTTATTTTTTCCAGTTTGTAGTTAAAAGGTACAATAAGTAGTTTAAATTTTTACGTTATATTTGCTATTTATTAAATA
Organism: Glaucopsyche alexis; assembly: GCA_905404095.1. Lineage (NCBI taxonomy): Eukaryota > Metazoa > Arthropoda > Insecta > Lepidoptera > Lycaenidae > Glaucopsyche > Glaucopsyche alexis. The sequence continues at coordinate 17,793,582 of FR990046.1, forward strand.
GATTATAGTTACAGAGATATTTATTATTTTAAACACTTACGGATTTTGTAATTTTCCGATCCACGCAAAACATACTAACAGTATCTTGAAGCCGCGGTGTTTTTGACCTGAATTTTATTTTATTTATCACTGGATCCCAACTAGATGGCAGCACCCAGCCATCTTCTCGGCTATAGAAATTAAAAAGTACCCTAATTTTAACCGAGAAGATGGCTGGGTGCTGCCATCTAGTTGGGATCCAGTGATAAATAAAATAAAATTCAGGTCAAAAGCACCGCGGCTTCAAGATACTGTTAGTATGTTTTGCGTGGATCGGAACACAAATAATAATTGAAGAATCTTCGGGTAGTTTGAACAACTTCAACAAACAGGACAACTGACACCTCAGTCCTCCCGTGACCACGGCTGCTGGAAAGTAGCCGAAACGTCGGGCAAAAGAAAAGTGCACCGCGACAAAATCCGTAAGTGTTTAAAACAATGAACAATATTCGCGTAAACATAAGAAATCAATACAGAGATATTTTGTTGACATAAGGTTGACAATGTTAAAGGTTGTCTTATATTTGTGACCCGTAGAGGTCTAAAGAAATTAATTTTTAGCAGCTATTACAATGTATTAAATGAAATCCAAAAATAAATACGCTTTAAATATTTTTAAGGAGCCAAGTCATTTGTAAGAAATTCTCACAATGGGCCTAAGTATCAAGACGAGGAAATGCGTGCCTCTTGTCGCGAACGAAAACGCTGGAAATTGCGTTATAGTTGAGGGTAGAAATGCTTTTGTACGTACACAATGAGGGCTTTTGTGAGCCGAGACAGATACTAATTCCGAATGTTGCTTTGTGTTGACGGTTAGCGAAACAAAACTTGGAAAATATACCTTAGAGAAATCCCTTTCGGCGACCGCAAAAGAGCATTTTATACTCACACTTGTCTTTTAGACAAATGATTGATTTCAGAACCTCAATTGTCGTATTTAAAGTAGACAATATAAAGAGTAAATTTTACTTTGTTTGGATTGAAAGTGTAGCGACATGTTACCATGAATGGATTTTATGACGTTTCGACCAATCAGAGTGCGTTTCACGTTGGTTTAACGTTCATAAAAACACCGTTCGGGAGTCTAAGCAAAGAATATATATTATTCTTTTTTTCTTTATTCTTTTTTCTTTATTCACACACACACAAAAAAATATATACAAACATTATTAATACATAATTAAATAATATATATCACGTCGATCTAATCCCGTGCTAAGTAGAACTTGTGTTACGGGTATCAGACAACGGATATAATTATATTTTATACAAATACAATACACGCATAATTAATTTATACTAATAACAATATAGATACAAAATAGTAATATTATACATAACTATATTAATATATACACCACGACTATCTAGTCCCGTGCTAAGATTAACTTGTGTTACGAGTACCAGATATATCGGGTATATATTTTATATTATAACTACTACTATACATATACTATTCTAAAACTATAATCTACACTCACACTCACTAACACACATGTTTATCACGTAAAGTCGGCGACGTGATGCGCGCTTCATTAGGGAGCCTCCCCCTAAACCTTCGGTAGACCACGTCCGTCGGCCAGAATTCCTCCACCTCAAAGGTCGGTAGAAGATGCGTTGGTACTCTCACCACAAAGGAACTAAAGTTAACCTTGTGGCGAGACTCCAAGCGTTCGACCCTTAAGGTGAAAAACGTCTTCTTCCGGATGTAGTCCACTACGTCCTCTACTGTCGTGGACCAGTGCAGGCGGGACACGTATAGCGGCGTTGCGGGTACCTCACACCGCAGACGCTCCTCGGGTCCGCTGGGTGCGGTGCCGCGGTGGTTGCGGACGGCGGGCTTCCTCTTCTTTCTTCTCTCCACCAGTGTGAAGCCCTCCTCATCGCACTTCCTGCACTCGTCCTTGTCGAGTCGAAGAGGTTCAGCCTTGTGGCCCTCTTTCACCCCCCTCGTTTTCACCCGCGGAGGCGGCGCGGGGCAAGCAGCGACGCTTGCATATTTTTTCGGCTGATTCAGTGGACTCAGTTTCGACTCGACCGCAAGCGGCGAGCTGACGGCGGCGGTTGCTGACCCGTACGATTTCGCTGACATGCAAAACGACGAGTCAAACTGCGCTCCGCGACGCATGTTTACCGAGTCTATCGGATGCTCGGGTGACCAACATAATGAATTATTACTTTTAAGTTGTAATAATTCACTACGCAACTCACTGATGGTAGATTCCGAGGCATCCAATCTTCCTCGCATCTCTTCCAGCTCTGCCTTCATGATGTTGAACTTGTTCAGCAGGCTGGAGACGTTGACGTTGTCCGCAGATACTGCCGGCAGCCTGTGTAGCTCCTTAGCTACAAATACCGGCACGACCGCTGGATTCGTCCGCTTGAGCAGGGAGATGATGTCCTGCAAGCTTCCGTCGCTCCCATCTCTCCTTCGAGACGTCATCTGCGCGGTCTTACCGAGCGCTTCGTACAGCATCAGCTTGCCCTTGCAGATCTCCTCGCTGGTGTAGGTCGACTTGCAGAGCTGCACGATGCTGTCCTCGTCCATGGCGTTGATGACGTGTTGTACGAACGCCAGCAGCTCGTTGGCTACGAGCGCCATGATGACGTGCAACGGCTGTGAGCCGTGCGACTCGCGAAAATATTAATTATTACTAAGTATAAGCGTATCGGGACTTGATTGTAATTGTATTAATGCAGGTTTTATTTAGCAGAATTGCTTTGTGACGTCACTGGTGTTAATAAACTTTTAACAGTAATTATCCAAGAAAAGAATATAATAAATATTTAAGTGGGGCTCCTATACAGCGAAGGTGACACTTTTCCGTTTTGTACGGAACCCTTCGAGTTCGACTCGCATTTATTTTCCTCGCATTTCTTCCCAATATCACACACACATATATTTAGACTAGGTATAGAGTTTGTGTACTTAGGCTTGTAGAGTTAGGGCGTGTAGAGTCAGAAGCTTGGTTTTGATGAGACATGATAGCTATTGACAGTCCGATTCATATAGTATTATATGAATATATAATATATTATATTATATTCAGTCTTGGCATCACTTGATCACGTAAAAGGACCGATTGTAAAATTTTATATTGAATATCATGATCCATAAGGCTCAAAATGAATGAAATTTCAGCATTCGCTGAAATTAGGTAACCACTCCGAAGGAAAAGCTTTTAGTCGTAACATTGTTAAAGGTTTTCAAACTTTCAATGTAGTTAAATTTTATAAAATTTGAATGCCAATACAATCTTGAATTTTAAACTACACATTTTATGACTGTTAGCATTTATAATACGGTTGTTTCCTACCTCGCTGTATTATATTTTTGCGCAGTACCTAGTAGCTTCATGATATAATATTCTATGCATGCATGCTCTTATATTTGATGTCCGTGTATGATATAATAAATGTAAAAGAGGATGTATGGATTAATTGATGTTTATTAGTCTTTCACGCAAAAAGTAGGTAGGTCCCAACGGATTTTCATGAAATCTGGTATGGTAGTAGTTTGAGCTCTGAACCTCAATTCTCGAATTTAAAGTAGATTTAATTTTACTTTTTTTGGATTGAAAGTGTAGCGACATGTTACCATGAACGGATTTTATGACGTTTCGACCAATCAGAGCGCGTTTCACGTTGGTTTAACGTTTATAAAAACACCGTTTGAGAGTGTAAGCGTATCAGTACTTGATTGTATTTGTATTAATGCAGGTTTTAACCGACTTCCCAAAAAAGGAGGCGGTTATACGTTCGGCTGTATATATTTTTTTATTTTTTATTTTTTTTGTATGAAGATCGGTCCACAGGCGGCGGAGTAATCGTTGAAATTACTCCGCCGCCTGTGGACCGATCTTCAAAATTTTTTCTGTGATGTATAGGGTGTAATCCCAAGTTGGTCCTTTTGATATCAAAGTGGTGACCTGATGATGAGATCCATGAGGAATCGAGGGAACTCCTCGAAATTTATACGGACACATATGGTGATTTTGACTTTTTCTGAAGTAGTTCAAGCATATGCTACCGAAAAGTAAGATTTTGCTCCAAGGTATACCCTGAATCCAAAAGTACAGAACAGAACTCCTGACTCCTTATAGATACATGTTTGCGGATTACGGCGTTGTTTAAAGAACTGCAAGCATATGCCACCCTGTCAGTTAGAGTAATCATCATCATCATCACCACTATCACACCATACATCATCAGATTATGATGATATAAAAGGTACTTCTCATAGTATTTTACACTAACACGGAGATCTTTGAACATTACTCTGCCGTTTATGGACCTATTTGCAAAATTCTTTTGTTGTTGTAAAGGGTTTAATTCGAAATTGGTCCTTTAGTCACTAAAGTTGAAACCTGATGATGCGATCCATGAAGAATCGAGGGAACTCCTCGAAATTTATATCCACACATATAGTGATTTTGACTTTTACTGAAGTAACACAAACATATGCTACCAAAAAATAAGGTATTGTACCAAGGTATACCCTGGGTCCAAAAGCACTGAACAGAACTCCTCAGTCTTTAAAGATATGCATTTGGAAATTTCGGCATTGTTTAAAGAACTGCAAGCATATGCCACTTTTTAACTTACAGTAATCATCATCATCGTCTTAATAACAATACCTAATGGAAGCTTGGCGCGTATTCAATTATACATTCGATCGTTTAGTTTAGACGTTCTTAAGTCGTATGAATAATAACTTAACAAAATATATCACTAAAAAGGGTGAAATTATTATTTTTAAACAAAAAATTAAACCGACTTCCAAAGTAAAAATACACAAAAAAGTATGAAATAAAACTTAATCTCTAAACAATTCCCCTATCAAATTCGGCTAAAATTTTTACTATTTCTCTACTCAATCTTATTAATTTTGAAGTCGGTACCAGCAAATATGAACGTAAGTTCTATGAAATATTGTAGGATATTGTTTGAGCTGGTACCGATTTCAAAATTAATAAGATTGAGTAGAGAAATAGTAAAAATTTTAGCCGAATTTGATAGGGGGGAATTGTTTAGAGATTAAGTTTTATTTCATACTTTTTGTGTATTTTTACTTTGGAAGTCGGTTTAATTATTAAGCAGAATTGCCCCTCTGGATTAACATAATATATGCTACTTTTTATTCCGAAAAAGTACAGTATTCCCGTTGGATAATATTTGTATGTCTGCTTGTTTGCGTTAAATAGACTCTGAAACTACTAGATCGATTTTGATGAAATTAGACACAGATGTAGTTTTCATTTTGCAAGCAACGAAGTCGCGGGCAACGTCTTGTAGGCAATAATGTTAATTGTTCATGTATATTTTTTTTTCGTGTATTTAAAATGTAAAAATCTGATATCTGACTTTATTCGACCACTAATGCCCTACTTCTGACACGCACCTTAGTCAGGATTAGGCTGGGTATACACATGATCAATGAGATCCGTGGCCTAGTGGGTAGACCGTTTGGTTCGCACTCGAGAGAGTGCAGGTTCAATGCCAGGTTGTGGCGTGTACCAAAGAGACTTTTTCAGATCTCAAGTACATTATACGGACGCTCTAACGGTGAAGGAAAACATCGTGAGGAAACCCGCACATAGTTGGCCCCAGACGTATTGACCAGTCATTCTTCTGGACTAGGCTGACTATGTTGTGAGAATGCCGTATGTGCTTGGGCAACCATACGACATTTAAAAACCGACTGTCCCAGGCACTACAGTATTTCAAAAGTAGTTACTTCGCTCAGATAATACTGTATAAATCATCCATTATCGGAAGAAAAGGCGTAATTTTTTAAGTAAGTTTACATATTATGATGATCTGGAATCCGTAAGGCCGCGGAAAATTTAGAACACTCAACCCCTTACTAATAAACGCTGTATAAGCTTTGAATAGTTATGCAGTGTTTTGTTCACGTCACACAAGTGACATTTTTAATTCGATAGAAGGAGACAAAACACTGTTTAACTATTCAAAGCTTATACAGCGATTATTAGTAAGGGGGTATAAATAGAGCGCTTAAACAATAGAGCCTTAAATACACAATTAGTGTCGAGGCAAATGTCAATGTCATATAATATGACAGCTCGACACTCGATACTTACTCATTGTTTACGCCTACGTTCAGTACGCTGAATTTTCTCCGGCCTTTCGGATTCCGGGTCTTACATTCGTAGCCTTAGAGTGCCATTTCACAGGTCCCGGTTGCCGTGTAGCCGATGCCGGGGTCAGTCGCGAAATGTATGGCCATGTACTATCGAAAAAGTTGCCGCTCGACCAGGTATAAGATGTAGGATGTCTCAAAATATTTAAACTCGGCGCTTTTAAACAATTAAATCGTTTAAAAGCGCCGTTGAATCATACGCACGCACACAAATTCACGTGTGAATACGGAGTTCAACTACGTCTGCCGTCGTTGCGGTCACTTACTTTGTGTTTAAATATTTTGAGGCGTCCTAGTGTAAAGGCAAACTTTTAAAAAAACTGGTCAAGCAGGAACTTTGTCGATGGTACACCGGTACGTGTGAAAGCTATCGAATATGGCCATAACTTTGCGACCTACCCGGCACCGGCTACCCGGTAACCGGGATGTGTGTAATGGAACTCAGGCCGTAATATACCATGCCAGTCTACTGCAGGTTGGCATACTACACAATATGACTGTGATATCTTCCTAGACTCAAGTCATTAGCTCATAAAAGTACTATTTTGTATTTGAAATGATCTTCCGGTTAATAATAATATAATCATTGACACTGAAGTGGTTTGTAATTGCATATTATGTGCTATTGTACTCAAGGGAGCACTCTCTAGGTCTCAATCGTATTAGCAAGTTCTATTGCAAAGGGATTGCTGTGACAATGACGTCATAATATATGTATCAAATAGGTGAAGTTAGGCTCGTTTTCCTGGCGTAGGTACAATATCTCAAAGTTCCTGCTCGACCAGTTTCTAACGTATTGATATAACGTCACTAGGACGCCTCAAAATATTTATACATTAGCTGCAGAGTGATCGCATTGACTGCAGATGTGTTTGAAATCCGTATTTACACGTGAGGATGTGTGCGTGCCCACGATTCTTCGGCGCTGTTAAACGATTTTGATGTTATGTCTGGTCGAGGGGCAAGTTGTTCGACAGTAGATACATCGGCATATAATAGCTAACTAACTAAAACAAATAAGTAATGTTTTATTTTATGTTATTACAAGTTACTAAGTAATCTATACTTCTATACTAATATAATAAAGAGAATTTTAGAAGGAAAGTTTGTTTATTTGTTTGCATTGAATAGGCTCCGAAACTACTGGACCGATTTTAATGAAATTTGGTACAGATGTAGAGTAGACCGCTGGAAAGGACATAGGATACTTCTTTTCCGCGGAAAAATATACGGTTTCTGCGTCTATACTAATATAATGAAGATAGTAAGTTTGTTTATTTGCATTGAATAACCTCCGAAACAACTTAAGCAATTTTGATGAAATTTGGCACAGATGTAGAGTAGACCACGAGTAAGGACATAGGCTACTATTTATCGCGGAAAAATGTATGGTTTCTGTGAAATTAACTTTTGCGCGCACGAATAATAAAAGTAAACTAATAATAACCAAAGTGTAAATCCTTGAAAATAGACTTGTGCCAAGTTTCTAGCAATTTCGTATTGTTCTTTAAACTTAGCCATGGACTGACACTCAGACGGACAAGTAAACTACAAAGGTTTAAAGCCCTTATAAGATTAAACCTAAAATTGTTGCCAGGAAAAGACCGTTTCCTGCCAAACCATCAAATGTTTCAACAAATAGAGCGATTTCCAATGTTTCGATTATAGAACGGAACTGTGAAAGCTTTTAACGCTTCCGAAAAAGAGCGTTCAGAATTTGTTTTCGTTGATTTTTTTAGTTCAAATTGAAAAAATCAATATTTTTGAACGGAAACAAGTGGCCATACAAGGCGTGCGTCGGACGCTAACAGAATAATCATAACAGGATTTTCACGGCTTTTTTATTTTCATTTTCAATATAGTTTACTACGTGTTGGTACACTTTTTTCCTACTCGCTTTGAATTAAACCTATTTATATTTTCCCAAAAATAGCAATGTTATACTTTGCCAGATTTAATGAAAATATTTATTTCACGTTAGAAAAATTTAGTAAACGACCGGCCAAGGCAGCTTCGTCCGTTCTCAGACACTAATTTTGTGCAAATTTTTGCTCTTAAGTCGGGATGTATTCGGTTGATGTATCCCGCCCAATCCCATTTCATCTTGGCGTTAATGCCTATGTTCTTTATAGCTTTATTTAATATTTACCCATTTCTAATAAATTACCAAATGAGGTTAAAATTATTATAAAAACTTAAAAGTTTCATAAAAAATAAACTTATTAATAAGGCTTATTATACAATACAAGAGTATATTGAAACAAGTCCTACTAATCCTACTAATATTATAAATGTGAAAGTTTGTGAGGATAGATGGATGTTTGTTACTCTTTCACGCAAAAACTACTGAACAGATTTTTGGTATGGTAGTTTAGGCTCTGGATTAAAACATAGGCTACTTTTTATCCCGAAAAAGTACAGTATTCCCGTGGGATACCAGATGCTATATTTACGCGGGCGGAGCCTCGGGAAAAAGCTCGTATTATAAATGTGAAAGTTTGTGAGAATGTATGAATGGATATTTGTTACTCCTTCACGCAAAAACTACTGAACGGATTTTGATGAAATTTGGTAAGGTAGTAGTTTAGGCTCTGTATTAACCCTTAGCATGCCTGGTAGGGTCTGTCAGACCCACACCAACGCGTGGTCCGTTGTAGTTCCTTCAAATTTTAATTGCACACCTCACCGTTCTCAGTAGCTTACTATTACTAACCGCGGAATGTTTACCGCCCGCTTCCCCAATTCGCAGCTAGCTGAGAGCGTAGAAAAACATGCGTAAAGTGCGCGCGGGTCCCATAGACCCCACCAGGCATACGACGTGACATTATTATATAAGTATTAATTTCTTTTTTTCTTATGATAATTGGTGTTTGTGTGTTAAAATGTTTTTGTTTTTACATATTTCAGATTCAACATGAATAAACGTTTGCCAGACGAGGACATAGCCAGATTTTAATTGCAAGAGTTGAATGAGGTGGATAAAATTGTATTTAACTCAAGTGGAGAGAGTTTGACATTGCTCTGTAAAATGATGAAGAATCTGATTCTGAGGTGGAACATAATGATAAGATCGCAAATACATTTGTGAGACTTGTAGTAGCCATATTTGTCTTGACCATTCAATTTTTCAATATGCAAAGTGCTATCAAACTAAAGCTCAAGAAGATAATAATGCAAGTTATGCAGACTAATATTTTGTTTGCTACGTTTAAGTATATAATATAAGTGCCTTACACTTTATGGAAGTCAGATAAAGATCTCTTTATTTTTAATACTTATTATTATGTTACCAAAGTTATAATGTCTAAATTTTGTTTCAAAATATGATTGTTGTTTAATTAAAATATATATATATATATATATATATATATATATATATATATATATATATATATATATATATATATATATATATATATATATATATATATATATATATATATATATATATATATATATATATATATATATATATATATATATATATATATATATATATATATATATATATATATATATATATATATATATATATAAAGTTAGTTAATTCCTAATATGATTTGATTTATTATCGCTTGTTTTCCTTCTAAGCATACCTTTTAACGCATTAAATCACTTTACATAATACAATTTACATTAAAAAAATCAATTTGATAATCTGGGTCTGACAGACCCACCAGGCATGGCGTGTAACTTTTGACCACCAGGCATGTCAAGGGTTAAAACATAGGCTACTTAATATTATCCCGAAAAAATACAGTGTTCCCGAAAGACACTACATTTACGCGGGCGGAGCCGCGGGCAATAGCTAGTTATTAATATTTTTCTGTATGTCCTAATATTTATATGTTTATACTGTTCGACGTCAAAAAGCGCTTTCTAAAAGGCCTACTTTGAATAAAAAAAATTGAGTTTAAGTTTGAATTTAACCCTTCTAGTACTTTTTCTGTACCTCAATGTTCATTATCCTTTATTTGCCTAATGGTATAGGATTAGGCGATCAAAATTTGAATATCTCAATGTATCAGATACCGGCTCTATGTGGTATAGTGACCTTTTCGGGCTAGAGTGGTGCCGCTGAATACATAATTAGGGTAGGTGGATGCTGTAGAGATATAAGTTTGCTCGTTAAGCTACGTGCGATGCCCTTATTATGAGGGAGAGGTATTATGACTGAAAGAGACCCGAGGATATTTTTATCACAGTTTGCAAAAAACAGGTAGGTATACTTGCACTGGCTTTAGGCCGCAGTGCCGCCCGCGTATATGTAGTATCCCACAGGAACACTGTACTTTTTCGGGGTAAAAAGTAGCCTATGTGTTAATCCAAAGATTAAACTACTATGATACTAAATTTTCATCAAAATCTGTTCATTACTTATTGCGTGAAAGAGTAGCAAAAATCCTTCCATCCATCCTCACAAACGTTTACATTTAAAAATACTCTAGAGCCAGCCAGAGAAATATACATACATACACTTCTTCTGACGCAGTCGGGTTAATACACCTTACTTTCTATCGTTCAATCGGCATGACGCAACGCGACGCTGCAGGCATCTAATCTGCAGTTCGTCAATATACAGTATATACCAATGTCATGCAAATCCGCGACCACCCACGGTCAGCTCTAACTCGCCTGACGCTGTCGATTGGTCGATAGGAAGTATAGTATATTTTTTTTAACGGGCAATTGGCCCACCACACTTACCCACCACTGCAACTCCTGTGTTGCCAGGATCGACAGTGGTAACCAACCGCAAAAACCCTTTGATATAATCTCAGGGATGCCCGGGGGACATGCTAAATCTGTCTTGGAACCCGCAACGAAATTAATCAGAAGATTGTAGGAGGAGTAGGAAGTATTCCAGTTTCCCTCCCCAAGCAAAGCGGGAGACAGCAAAAATTGTGATGACAAAAAAGTCAGAATTAATGGGGAAGCACCACGGGAATAACATGTTTTTTTATGACTTCAAGACAAAATGTAATTAAATAGTATAGTGTATGGCTACCCTTACTGAGATAATAAATCAAAGTTATGCTATTTACAGACACACGAATTTGGTACGGAGCGTACAGCGAACCATATCCGGAGACCAAATTCGGTGTCGCTACACACGCACGGATTTGGTACGGTGCAGTGGAGGAAACGCTCGACGCTCATGTGTTCTATTTTATGCTCTATTAAATTAGCACAGAGTTCTATTTACAGTGCTGTTTTTAAACGACGACGATGATTCCCGCAATTCATTGATAACGGGCAGTGATACCAACACTTTAAAAAATATTTCTCCCCAAATTTTACCCCTGATTACTTATACCATTGACAGGTCTAAGAGATAATAAGTTAGAAAGAAAGGTTTTGTGTTTAACATAAAGACTTACGCGTGAATAACATAAAACTAACTTGTCTTAATCTGATTTCACTCCCAATACATTTTCATATACCTGGCTATATACACACATTAAAATATTTTTTATTATTAATACATACAAATTGATTCATAAGGAGTAAACTCTTAACATCCTGTCCCCTAGTAAAACCCTGTAAATATTTTTTTGGGGGGTACATCCCTAACTTGGCAACACTGATACCGTTGTACGGTATCAGTGTTGCCAAGACCGCCGGGCTGCTCTACACACGCACGGATATGGTACGGAGCGAACCAGATCCGATGCGGACAACGGTGAACTCTTCGCCTTCTTCTTATGTTCGCCGGACTGCCCTACACACACTCGGATCTGGTACGGAGCGTACCAGATCCGCTGTACGCTCCGTACCAAATTCGCGTGTGTCTGTAGACACTATTAATGTAACCAAGTATAACAGAGTATTATATTGGAAGAATAACTCTGGTTACAAACCATACCTACGTCCTTCATTCTACTAATATTATAAACTAGCTGTTGCCCGCGGCTCCACCCGCGTAAATACTATATCCCTCGGGAACACTGTATTTTTTCGAGATAAAAAGTAGCCTATGTTTTAATCCAGAGCCTAAACTACCAATATTCCACATTTCATCAAAATCCGTTCAGTAGTTTTGCGTAAAAGTAACAAACATCCATCCATACATCTATATAATATCCTCACAAACCTTTACAATTATAAAATTAGTAGGACGTGGATGTTTGTGAGGATCGATGGATGGATAAATGGATGTTTGTTACTTTCACGCAAAACCTACATAATGGATTTGTATGAAATTTGGTATAGTAGTAGTTTAGGCTCTGGATTTAAACATAGGCAACTTTTTATTCCGAAAAATAATAGGCAACTTTTTTTTACGTGGTAGAGCCATGCTTCGGCACGAATGGGCCGGCTCGACCGGAGAAATACCACGGGCTCACAGAAAACCGGCGTGAAACAGCGTTTGCGCTGTGTTTCGCCGAGTGAGTGAGTTTACCGGAGGCCCAATCCCCTACCCTATTCCCTTCCCTACCCTCCCCTATTACCCTATTCCCTCTTAAAAGGCCGACAACGCACTTGCAGATCTTCTGATGCTGCAAGTGTCCATGGGCGACGGAAGTTGCTTTCCATCAGGTGACCCGTTTGCTCGTTTGCCCCCTTATTTCATAAAAAAAAAAAAAAAGTACACTGTGTGTTAGGATAATGTATTTACGCGGGCTGAGCCGCGGGCAATAGCTAGTCCAAATATAAATTGTAGCAAACTATCGAAAATTGACTTATGCAGTTATACTAACTAAATAACTTTTAACAAGTAAACTTGCGGGAGTCGGTGCACAATTTTAGTGCAGCAAATTAAGTCGAACAACTTAAAATAGTGTAAGTTTCGGTTGAAATATAACGAAAGTATGGCGCATACTTTGAGAAGTTTGGGTATAATTGATTTTAATAGTTTGTTTCGTTGATAATAATACATCACCTGGGAGACCGAGCTTTGCTTGAAATTTTGCAGGACGATAGAATAATAATAAAAAATAGAAAATGCAAATAATCACAAAAATATTCTTCTGACCGGAATTCGAACCCGACACACCTTTTGCCAACAACGCTAACCGTCAACCCGATTTGAGATTCAGAAATCGAAATCGCTCTGAATATATTCTTAATCCGAGACAAAAGAAATAGTATACATAACTTAAAAATGCATAGTTTTCCAGTGATTAGACCTAGCTAGATAGAATTTTCTTCCCTAAAATTGCCAGAACACTAAATTTAAAAGAAATACTTGCAGACGTTTCCGACATTCCGATTGTATATGTATACAATATTCTATGTAGGTACAAGATTTGATCGTTCATAGTATAAGATGATGGTTACTGAAATTGATGTTAGATAAAGTGTGGACGAAGAGTTGTGTATATTTTGAAGTGAAAACTGCGGCGTTGTGTACTTTTCTTGGGATTTGCGTGTACGTTTATTACGGCCTATTGGTAGGCCCGTCGCGAAAATATTCAAAAATACATAACGTTAATGTTAAATTCAAGTTTTCACTTCTGCTGGCACTCCGGAGTGCAACCCGTTGTTTTTCTTAATATCAATCTTCACACTAATAAGAATTATCTAATTAGTGTGAAGATTGATATTAAAATTCTGGGTAATTCTGATAAAAAATTGGGGGACACACATTTTACCACTTTGGAAGTGTCTCTCAAGCAAACTATTTAGAAAAAAATTATATTAGTAACCTCAATATCATTTTTTAAAAGTATCCATAGATACCCCACACGTATGGGTTTGTAGAAAAAAATATATGTTTCAGTTCTAAGTATGGGGAACCCCCAATAGTTCTTATAATTTCGGAAAAAAGGGGTTGTGATATACGGACGGACAGACAGACAGACATGACGAATCCATAAGGGTTCAGTTTTTTGATATTTGGCTACGGAACCCTAAAAAGCCCAACTAACATTTTGGCGCTAAGGGAAATCTTTTTTGACATTAAAGTATTATAAACGACATATAAGAGCTCCGACAATAGCTTTAGACTATACTGCGGCGTTAGGAGGAAATAATTAAAGTTTCAAGAGGCATAATAGAAATAAAGGAAAAATATATAACTTAAGGTGCTAACTTGGAGTTTGTCAGAACTTTTGTATAACTTACTCTTACATCTTTAGGAAACGTAAAACACTAGAACCAATTGTAAGGTGTCTGCTAATACTTACAAACGGTTAAAGTTCTTAAATGGAGTTAGTCAATACCTTGTACCACCTAACGAGTTCTATGGAGCCCTAAGAGCTAAAAGAAAGTTATAGTAGTGATAACTATTTGTATTATAGAGCTATAGAAGTTAAAGAAGTGATAACTATAGGTATTATAGAGCTAGATGCTGCAAGTGTCAGAAACCACCTTTAAATCATTACAGGTTGTATAATAGGATTTACTACCACATTATAAAAGTCCAAGTGGCATTAAAAAGCTAGCTATAGTTTTTTTAACACTGCGTTGAGAATAAAAGAGTTATCAGGAACCTTAGGTAATGTAGATTTTACGCCATTAAATAAACATAACCTATAAAATTTTAAAAGTAAAAAATATACATAGACGTACTGAGAATTGTTATTTACAACCACAACTAAAATAAAAAAATGACGTGGCAGTGATAATAATAATATGAAATGTTGTTTATTTTTGAGGCGCTTCAAAATTGAGATGAAAACTAGTATATATTATCACAGAATACTTATCACCGCAAGGAGAATTCATAATTATGAAACCAATAATGTATTAAATTATTAATTGATGTCGGCCATGATTGTCGGCCATGATTGTCGGCCATGAATATGCGCACTGCTATTATATTTTATTATTGACGGTAATAGAAACTTAAAGTAAAAAAAAAACTTTGGGTGATGTTTATTACTACATAATATGCACAATATACTATCGAGCTATAAAAAGTATCGTAGGAGCACTCATATGTTGTTAAAAAGCTAATTGAGTGAATTTTATAAATTATTTATTACTAAAGGGTGCAGTCGTAACCTGTGAATAGCTTATAATACACCTAAAATGGTGAATACTACTTCAATAGCACTATTGTAACTCTTTATTCCCACCCTTTTATCACTTTTCTACAACTATTATGTCACTTTAAGCTCTAAAATTGTGGGCCCAATCGAGGGTTATAAGATAGTTATAGCGCGCTATACCACTAGTTGTTAGACCTTTTATAGAACCTTAGGTTTTTAAGTTTCTCTTAAGTTGCTCATTTAGCGCTTATTCTTATTACCAAAATGTTAGTTGGGAGGTTTCTTTACTTCCCGCGGACGTAGGTATATATATTTCCTTTTGCGCCAACGAAGTTTCGGACAACATCTATTTTACTAACCTTTATTTCCTATGCTAAAGATACAACTAGGTGAGCATTAAAAGCTCGTGATTTTCTAAAAGTTAACGAAATTTTGTAGATTTTATACAATTTTTGTATTCACACATCAGCAGTAACGTCACGTCACAAGCGAAATTCTTTTATTAGCGCTTCAACGCGTGGAGAATTTTATTCAATCTAGCGAATTTTACTGCGTTAATTTAAATATCATGGAAACGTTTTTTATGGTATCATATCAAATAGAACAGAAGGGAATTTATTATTGTCATAACATCGGTACTTTATAGATGATAAACTGTTTTAACGATCGAAATGTTCAGTTTTACGGGAGCCTTACAAAGGTTATGCAATGGCTGGTTGTAGCTTTATTTTATGTAGCCAAATGTTACAAAAAAAACGAAGCCTTATGCATACAAAATATTTTAACATTTAGGTTTTTAACTAAATATCTCAGTAATATAAATGTTGTTTACACACGTACCGATTTGGGTTAGACCGGACCATAATGATCCGACACTCATATTTTTGATTTTCAACTCTATTGTATTACTACAGAGATTTACAGTGCATTCCGATTTTTGTGCAGTGTTACAATTCTCAAAAACATATCTCCTCGAACATAAATAAACAAATAAATAAATAAAATATGTTCTGTTATATCAATATGTCCTTTTTAAATTAAAATATATTTCCAAAAGTTTATTTTCTACAGGTGACTTTTTCATTCGCTTATGTTATATCGATCTACAGCTTAATTTAATTTATAACAAGAAAATACAAACTTCTATAAATAGCCTTAAAAAAAATTCCCCTAGAGAGACCTTTTTCTAATTTTAGGGAGAAACCCCTAAGTTGGCAACCAAAAAAAAAAAAAAAACAAAAAAAAAAGAAAGGATTTTTGAAATTTCTCTAAATCTTTGAAAATTGGGGTCAAAAAGGGGTTAAAATTTTGTATGGAAACCGAACTCCACGCGGACGAAGTCGCGGGCATAAACTAGTATTTTATATTACTACTATTGTAATATTCTATGTTACATTCAGTTTTAAGCTAGTGACGTCTACAAATACACCCATTAAAGGAAATATAACAATTTTCTTCGGCTTAGTCTTAAACAGTTTCCGTTCCACAACTATAAATTACTATTCATGGGCTATTCAAATGTAAATGTACTATAGTTTAAATATTCCACTTTGTAACGTTTTTACTTCCTTTTCCTATAAATAAGTTGGAGCGGACTATTACGCCTAGAAGTGATAACAATTGCATTTTTCTCGTTATATAAACTAAAGTACTGAAATTGAAACCTAAATTTATATTATTATTTTTAGACAAAAAAGAAATAAATCGACTTCCAAAGTAAAAGTGCACAAAAAAGTATGAAATAAATCTTATTTTCTAAATCATTCCAACTTTAAATTTAGCAAAAATTTTAACTATTTCTCTACAAAATCTTCATTATTTTGAAGTCGGTACCAGACAACTTAAACGTGAGCTCTATAAAATAAGCGTTCTAATGTATAATTAAACACGCGCCGAGTTTCCATTATTGTGTATAAGATAATGATGATCATTATTGTAAGTTACATAATGGCGTATGCTAGCAGTTCTTAAAATGATGCTGAAACTTCCAAACGTGTATCTTTAATAAATACTGAGGAGTTCTCTTCAGTGATTTTGGATACAGGCTCTTGGCACACATTTTTACTTTTTTATGGCATATGCTTGATTTACTTCACTAAAGTCAAATCTATAGGGATAGATGTCCCTATAAATTTTGAGGAGTTCTCTCGATTCCTAATGGATGCCATCATCAGGTCTCCACTTGGACCAATTTTGAATTATACCTACCTACTAGCTACTACCCTTTACAAAAATAAAAGAATTTTGCAAAATACAAAATTGCAAACGGCAGAATAATGTTCAAAGATGTAATGTGCCGGTGTAAAATACTATGAAAAGTACCACTTATACTTTAAATGAGACAATCTTGTATAATATACATAATTTTATTCCTAGAAACTGCGCATTTTTAAGTGGCATTTAATATCTTATGTTTTTCCTTTCGTCGTGCAACAATATATCATTAATAACACCACTTGAATGTCAATCCGATTGGCAGTTTGTTTAATTTTTACACTGTCCGTAATTCGAAAATATGTGGTGGGTTTTAAAACCCCCGGTAAAATATTTTTGTGATTCTTTTTTTATCTACTAGCGCTCCGAGAAAATATCAGTTACCCAGCTATCATTATAATGTGATGATTTATAATAGTGTGATGATGGTGGTGATGATGATGATGATGACGATTACTGAATTTACGTATTGGCATATGCTTACAGTTCTTTAAACATCGTCCAAACCCTCAATAATGTTTATGGAGTCAGGAGTTCTATTCATTATGTACCTACTTTTGGATCCCGGGTATACTTTGGTGCAAAATCTTACTTTTTGGTAGTAAGTATATGCTTCGGTTACTTCGGAAAGTCAAAATTTCAGTGTCCAATTTCGAGGATTTCCCTCGATTCTTCATGGATCCCATCATCAAGTCACCACATTGGTGACTATAAGACCAACTTCGATTTACCCTTTACATAAAAATAAAAAAATAATTTTGAAAATCGGTTCACAGGCGGCGGATTTATCGTTGAACGTACAAAAAAATATACAGCCGTACGTATAACCGACTCTTTTCTGGAGTCGGTTAAAAATAGCATCAAAGTATAATTTGAAACTTTTATTTGAAAATGTCACGTGATACCTACCTGAACGAATATTGTAAAAAATTAAACTACAATTAAAAAGATGTTAATTTTTCTATACATATTCAGACACATAGGTAGGAAATTTTATTTGTTAAATACAAGTATAACGAAAAACATAAAGTTCTTTTGATCTAGCTAAAAATGAAAATTAGCCAGCCTTACTTATTAAACAACAATACTGAAATGAATGTTATTTATTTATCACCTACTGAGTAACTAGAAATTACCGTAAAACTCCACATTTTTGTTCACAAAATATTTACAAAAGTTTCTAGGTTCAGACTAGTCGTATTTTACCCTCGCTTGGCTCCCGAGTCCCAACATTATAACTTCTAGTTTTCTTGTTTATGCAAGATAAAATATTCTTTACCCAAACGACACGTTCCAAAACCTATTCGTCGCAGCTAACTCAATTTCCAGGGCCATTATTCTTTTTCACTACAGTAGCAAGAACGGTTTTGAGTTTTAAAAGGTTGTAGGAATATAGCTTGACTGATTACCCGTAAGTGTTTGCTAATGTTAAGTGTAATGAACTTAAGAGTTATTTACTACGAAATCCAGATAAAGGGCATCTAGTCAAGATGCATTCGATAATTTCGACGGCAAAGTTCGAAAAAAAAGTCCGGGATTTGACATAAGGTATCGTAAGGGACTTGAATTCGGACTCTTACAATGAAATGTAGTTATCTTCTTGTGTAATGAAGAAAGATAAATTTTGAACAGCTATGTTTAAAATCCTATATATCATTAGTCAAACGTAGTGTAGGACGTCCTGTGGCACGATGTACTGACGATTAGAAGAAGGTGGCTGGCAGCGGATGGGTGAGGGCTGCCCAAGATCGGCCGCCGTATTACGTAAAAATAGCGATTAGCAAAAATCTTGCAGTCATTTAGTCATTTATCAGATTGCTGAACGTCAAATAAAATCGTATTACCTATGTGATCGATTGCTAATCGCTCGCTGTTGTGTTTGAATGAACTTTGCTTCATTTTCGCTTATTATTGCTAACTGACAGTTCAAATCGCTCGCTGATTGCTGATTGCTTTCGCTTTGCTGTAAAAGTCTTACGTAATACAAATTATTATTTTTAAACAAAAAATTAAACCGACTTCCAAAGTAAAAATACACAAAAAAGTATGAAATAAAACTTAATCTCTAAATAATTCCCCTTTCAAATTCGGCTAAAATTTTTACTGTTTCTCTACTCAATCTTCTTAATTTTGAAATCGATACCAGCCCAAACAATATTCTATAATATTTTATAGAACTTACGTTCATATTTGCTGGTACCGACTTCAAAATTAATAAGATTGAGTAGAGAAATAGTAAAAATTTTAGCCGAATTTGAAAGGGGAATTATTTAGAGATTAAGTTTTATTTCATACTTTTTTGTGTATTTTTACTTTGGAAGTCGGTTTAATTTTTTGTTTAAAAATAATAATTTCACCCTTTTTAGAGATATATTTTCTTAAGTTATTATTAATACGTCTTAAGAACGTCTAAACTAAGCGATCGAATGTATAATTGAATACGCGCCAAGCTTCCATAAGGTATTGCTATTAAGATGATGATGATGATTACTGTAAGTTATAAAGTGGCATATGCTTTCAGTTCATTAAACAATGCCGAAATTTCCAAACGCATATCTTTAAATACTGAGGAGTTCTATACAGTGCTTTTGGATTCAGGGTATACCTTGGTACAACATCTTATTTTTTGGTAGCATATGCTTGTGTTACTTCAGTAAAAGTCAAAATCACTATATGTGCGGATATAAATTTCGAGGAGTTCCCTCAATTCCTCATGGATCGCATCATCAGGTTCCCACTTTAGTTCCTAAAGGACCAATTTCGAACTAAACCCTTTACAACAACAAAAGAATTTTGCAAATAGGTCCATAAACGGCAGAGTAATGTTCAAAGATATCCGTGTTAGTGTAAAATACTATGAGAAATACCTTTTATATCATCATAATCTGACGATCTATGGTGTGATAGTGGTGATGATGATGATGATTACTCTAACTGACAGGGTGGCATATGCTTGCAGTTCTTTAAACAAGGCCGAAATCCCCAAACATGTATCTATAAGGAGCCAGGAGTTCTGTTCTGTACTTTTGGATCCAGGGTAAACCTTGGAGCAAAATCTTACTTTTTGGTAGCATATACTTGAACTACTTCAGAAATAGTCAAAATCACCATATGTGTCCATATAAATTTCGAGGAGTTCCCTCGATTCCTCATGGATCCCATCATCAGGTCACCACTTTGATATCAAAAGGACTAATTTGGGATTACACCCTATACATCACAGAAAAAAATTTGAAAATCGGTCCACAGGCGGCGGAGTACCTAATCGTTGAACATACAAAAAAATAAAAAAATATATATATACAGCCGAACGTATAACCGCCTCCTTTTTTGGGAAGTCGGTTAAAAATTAGACAGCAGTGAAGAGATCGAACGATTGATTGCAATTTATAGTTCCTCGATTGTTGGGTAGAGGCAATACTGTCGCTAGGTTGCTTCTGCTAGGTTTTTGCAGATACGTAATAGGAATTTGCGATTTTGGAGCAAATTGCGCAATTTTTGCTTGGCTTTTGCAAGATACGTAATAAGCCCGCGGGATGGTTGGCGCTCATTGGGGGAGGCCTACGTTCAGCAGTGGACGGCGATTGGCTGATGATGTATATGTATGTATGTATCTTAAAAAGCGCCTTGATGCGTATAGTTTCTTTTCGGTGTGAATTGATTATTATTATTGACCCTTAAGGCTGCACTTGTCGGTTTATTCTCCATACAAACGCTGTTGGTGATTTACTCTTAAAGTCACTAAGGCCGATAGGATATGTATGAGGGAGTCGTGGACGATCGTGATCAATTTGTAAGACCATTTTTATGACATGTACGTTAGGGTGGCTCACGTTAGTATGACAAAAAATTTTTTGCGAATTGTGAGTTCTAATAGGGGGGGATTGGTGCGTTATATTGATGTGAAAACGTGTGCAATTTTTCAGATTTTTTGGATAACTCCTTCTGCCTCCGCACAGACCTCAAATTCTGTTTATACAAAAAAAATGTTTTAATCGGACAAAACGTATGAATTTCCTAATAAAATTATTTAGTTATTGAAATTCAATGTTTTTATAATAAAAATATTTATTCAGTTAAAATTACAAAAACAAAATGAAATACTAATAATGAAAAATGGCAAGTTTATTTAGCCTGAAAATCATTTTTTGAGTCAAATTTCGGCATTATTTTCCATGACTCTAATTTCGCTTTTATTGCACCCAAACGGGCTTTTCTTGTGCACTGGGAAGTTGAAGCTTCAGTTGTTATTTTTACTGCCCGTTCGACAGCTTGAGTATGACAGGGAAGCCTCAGAAACAGCAGCTCGGCCTCACCTTCAGTCGTAACGACGTGCTGGATTTCTTGATCGGACAAGTTTCTTAAAATAGGTGGATCTGTTAGAGTTTCCTGCCAATTTATCAAGTCAGTGTATGTGGAAGCATTGAAATTTATACGGGGTACTTCGAATATTCTTGGCACTGGGGGCTGAGGCATGCTGCGTGCCTTCAATATGCGCCGGGCTGCTAATTCTCTAATGTGTTTCCTGTCATCAGTAATCATTGCAAGAAGTATGCTATCCGGATGCGCGAAATAGCTATTGCGTAGAATGACAGGATCAACAATATTTTTGAGATCATCTGGCAGGTATCTGGAGGCTTTAATTATATTATAAAGATGGCGTGAACCATCTTTGCATGATGGTTTATGCTTGATTTGAAACCAAGATGGTGCATAAACTTTAATGAAAAATACAGCCAGACTTTCCAAATTTGCCGATGGTGTCTCAGTTGTAACGTACAAACGTAAGATACGGTTAGCCCGTGTGAGCCAACGGGCATGAGAGAGTTTGCCTGGAGACTTATTAGCTTAATCCTCTGGAATATCGCCTGAAATTATCGCAGAGACTATCTTGTACGAGTACTGTTGATCTGTACTTAAATCCTTCGACATTTGAGGAAGCAACTCTCCCTCGATGCGTGGAAAGTTTTTGACTGACAGTAATTCACAGGTTTCCAGAGCTTTGCCTATTGATCCAGTATATGATTTAGGTCCCGAAGTACATCCGTCAAGATGGAGAAACAAATATCTCAAAGGCAGTTCATTCATATGTAACAAACAAATGATCCACTGAAGTGGTTTTTGAAACTTTTTTTCAAGAAGTCTTATGATACCACCAAACTTTCCAGTGTTAACATTTGTACCGTCGCAACCGATTGCCATTAGATGATGTGTAGCAATATCTTCACTAATCAGGATCCTAGTTATTGTCGTTTCAATTTCTTTGGCAGTAGATGACGGGTACGACGTATCCCATATAAAAGGATCCCGGCTCTCGTATCAGCGAAATGTGGTCTTCAACGACAGTAGTTCTGTAGCATTTACCATTTTTTCTGACAATTATATTATATAAAATTCGTTAAATAATAATCGTGGGACCGATGCGTTCTAAAAACAAAAGTGCAGTGCGCGATGGCGGACGACGCGACAAGTGCGGCTAAGTGACCCCTCCTGTACTCTTTCCCCGCGTTTAAAAGACAAGGTCAAGTGTTCTTATTGCTTAATTTTTAAAATACACCATAATAGTAATTATTTGGTAAAATAAAAAGTCAGCTAATTTAATTTATTAACACAGTAATATAGCATCAAAGTAGACTCTAAAATCATGTTTTTTTAAATATTCGATGACGTTGCGGAGGCAGTTACTGTCAATCAAATGAAATAATATTTTACATACTTGGTTTTTAACCAAAAACGCACAAACTTTTCACTATTAGGTTACCGTAAGCCGAAAAAATTTTTTTCGAGCCACCCTAATGTACGTTCGAATGCAGAAAATTAAGAGTCCTACTATACGCAGGCGGTCGCTGTCTCCGCTAGCCGAAATGTCATTTAATTTAACTACTGTTGAAACAGTAGTTAAATTAAAAGAATTCGCAAAGGTTTTCGGCTGATACTGAAGTATCAGCCGAAAACCTTTGCGAATTCGTGCACGCAAAAGTCAATTTCGCAGAAACCGTACATTTTCCTAGTGAGGAAGGACATAACTACTTTTATAGCGGAAAAATTTGGCACAGACGTAGAGTAGACCACTGTCTACTCTACATCTGTGCCAAATTTCATCAAAATCGGTCTAGTAGTTTCGGAGCCTATTTAATGCAAACAAACAAACTTTTCCTCTTTATTATATTAGTATAGAAATATATATTATATAGATAGTATAAAGAAAGAAAGAAAGTATAGATTAGTATGGATGAGAGATGCTCTTAGATCAAATCACAAAAACAAAATATTATTATAATTAATATGAATAACAAAATAAAACTACCCAATTTTTCCAGGACAGTTCACATCTATAGGTAGTTCTCGCAATAGAAAAACATATTTCGTGATAAATTTTATTTGGGACTTTTCTCTTCCAATTAATAAAGCTTCGGTTCGCTCATTATGGTAATACATATATTATTATGAAATTACTATGGATATATTTCTTATTAAGTATATAATTAGATTATTGGTATTAATATTTAGCAGTACTTAGTGACGTGTGCATACACGATACACATTGGATTCATGTTTGATTAAGGTACAATAACGATGAAAATACAGTTTTCATCTTCGTAACCTACAATATTCACTTATTAACGGAGTCTACTAAATATCTTAAGATATGTATTAAAATAAGTTCTGCACCTGATCTTACATCTACAGGCTAGGTCTTCCGTTTGATGGAGAACCAGCCTTCGCTTCTAGTATTTAGTACTTATTTCATATTATCTTAACTATAATATGAACTAAGGGCTTAATACGTCCTCCAGTCCTGTGGAGCAGGCTCGCCTCTTAGCTACGGAGAAGTGGGAGTCGGGCCTTTGGCTACAAGCGTTGCCGTCACCCAATACGGGCACGTTGCTGGATCGAACCGCTTTCCGAATAGTTACTTCCCTGCGTCTTGGCACCCCCCACGTCGTCCCCCACCGCTGCGTTTGTGGCGCAAACGTGGACAGCCTCGGACACCACGGTCTGTCCTGTCAGCGAAGCGCCGGCCGCATCTCCCGACATCACTGCCTGAACGACCTCATCCGTCGGACTCTTGTCACTGCCGGAGTACCAGCTGTGCTGGAACCCTCTGGCTTGGCGCGCGACAATGGCAAGAGACCAGAAGGTATGACCCTGGTCCCTTGGAGAGTGGGACGGGCTCTTGTATGGGACACTACTTGCGTCGATACACTTACTCCGTCCCATGTCCAGGGCACCTCGAGCACTGCAGGTGCGGCCGTCAATCAGGCGGAGAACCTCAAGCGGCGCAAATATGAGAACCTTAGTGGGGATCTCATATTTGAACCGTTTGGGGCTGAAACCCTAGGTTCATGGGGTCCGGGTGCGCACAAACTTTTCAGAGAGATTTCCAAAAAACTAATTGAGGAATGAGGCCACCCGAGACCCCAAAGCTGGCAACTATCTGGCCCAAAGAGTGAGTATCGCAATTCAGAGGGGAAACTCTTTGAGCCTTCTAGGTACTCTGCCTGGTGGGGACGACCTGGGAGATTTCTTTTTATTGTAGCTTTTTAAGTTTTTCTAGTTTAATTTTTTAAGTAGTTAGCCACTAAGGGCTTTAATAAAATTAATTATCATGAACATTAAGCAGCCTCAGTGGTCTAGTGGTTCGAGCATTGGTTCTCGACTCGGGGGTCGTGGGTTCAATTCCCGCATTGGAACAACAAAAAATTGTTGTTTCCAAGTTTGATTAGGACAATGCAGGCTGATCACCTGATTGTCTGACAAGAAAGATGATCCATGCGTCGGATGGGCATGTAAAACGTCGGACCTGCGCCTGATCTCTCGCCAGTCGTGTCTGTTATCCGTCCCACTGGATTGAGAGAGTAAAGGAAGAGTGCTATACTGACTATAAAATTACTCCTGCGTAACTGGCCTGGTTTCAATGAAACCGGTCAGCGTCACTGAAATTGGTGTGGGGAGATATTATTATTTTGTACATTGTACACAATAAATTAGGAATTATGAATAAACTTCTTAGTTTTAATAGTTTAACATTTTTGCTTCACATCCCGCACAAGTACAAATGTTTGTCAAAATCTTTTTCGGTAGGTAGATACAGGATAAGCGACTTTATTTACGGTACCATACCTATAGATGTGACAGCGGATTCGTACAAAATTTATCCGAGTAAGTAAGGGATAAAGAAGCTTTTCCCTTAAGGCGCTGTGAGTAGCCAACTATGAAGTATTCGAGGGGGTGAAGGAGATGAGTGGGGGACGTGCCGCCCCCGTTACTGCGGGGGACTTCATGCGAAATACGTCAAAGTGATGTGTCTATAATGTATAAAAGCGTAATTTCGATAAAATTGTAATGTGCTTCATAGCCTAGCGGTATCTTGCCCGCCTAAAGCAAAGCGTAGCGTCTAGGTTCAAATCTCATTACAATTTAATATATTTCAAAATGTCTATTTTCTGTCTAGGTCGATTAAAAGAAGTCTAATTCCTAATTTTGTGCCAAATTTAGCCATTGCGATTCGAGAAAGTTAAGTTTTTTAGTAAACAATTTTCCCATCTTTTTGCTAAAAGGTGGCCCCGTGCGAGTTTCTTACGCCGGTTCTTCTCGCCGGGCTAGTTTCCGAACCGGTGGTAGGCATCATGTAGGACAATTCTATAATGAATGCAGGCCTGGCTGGTCAGAAGCGGAACTTAGCCAAGTTACAAATTTTTGAAAAATCCATTTTTTAATGCCAAAAATCCATGTTTGAGGCGCTTTGAAATTTTGATATACAGTTAGTATAATGAATAAGGAGTTGGGGAAAAAAAGGCCATGTAATTTAGTTGGAACTTTAACCTAGCCATGTCAGTTTAAAAGTAAATAAACTGGCTTTCGATTCATGATTTTCTGACATCTATTGGTCATTTTATGAACTGCAATATACGTACGGGCGAAAATGCGACATCTATGAAGCCCTCAAAGAACTACGTGGTCAAAAAATGAAATAATTGCGTATTGTGCAATAAACTTACTCGTCAAAATGTATTTATAAAACAAATAGGTATTAATGAAATAGAAATGGCATACGAACCAGCATAACCTACCATCTACATGTTTTAGATGATAGTTTAGTTAACTATAAACGTAAAAGCGACATCTAGGAAGAATCAAAGAACTACGTGGTCTTGATAATTTTCGCAGTCGATATGAGTCGTTTTTAATTGATTTTCCTATAAAAATCGAAGACATCCAATCGTTGTTTATACAATATTGTGTGCAATAAAATTATATATTGTGCAATAGTCTAGATATATATATTGTGCAATAGACTCGACAAATTGTATATAAAAACAAATCTAGACACGCGGTAGTGTGTCAAGCCAAGTTCAAGTAACAGAACTGGCGAGCGGCACCGTGTGTAATATTACACGAACCATTTGGAGCCCAAACGGTTATTTAGATATTAACGTCCCAAAATCGTCATTTTGATCACTGACTAACCTATAGATCAAAACTTTAACCCAGTTCCAGATGACCTAAAAATTCAATATTATGTTTGTTCGCAGATAACTTCGTCGTTTATGAACCGATTTTCAAATTTTTTTTGTGATGTAAAGGGTATAATACCAAGTTAGTCCAGTTGTCAAAAGAGTGGTGACCTGATGTTGGAATCCATGAGAAATTGAGGGAACTCCTCGAAATTTATATGGATACATATGGTTATTTTGACTTTTTCTGGACAAGTCTAAGCATGTGCTACCAAAAAGTAAGATTTTGCTCCAAGGTATACCCTGGACCCAAAAGTACAGAACAGAACTCCTGACTCCTTATACATGTTTGGGGATTTCGGCGTTGTTTAAAGAACTGCAAACATATGCCACTATGTCAATAGGCATGTTGCCGAAAAAAAATTTTTTAAGACAACATGTTAATAAACAATTCAGAACCCATTTTTGTATATCTGAAAAAATAACTTAGATACAAACCATTGAAATTTACAATATGAAAGAGAGCGATATATTGGCCTGTGACGTCACAGCCTGCTACCGCCATACATTTCTCATAACAAAATTTATGGCGGTAGCAGGTTGTGACGTCACGAATCGTTTTGCGAGAAAGAGATGGACAATATTTTTTATTTGCTTATATTTTTAATCCCGTCACTCGAAATACCTATTTCTTTCAGATTTATGTATCTTTAATCAACAATTTTAAAATTTAATTTGTATAACTGTGAAATTCCACACTAGGCAACATCCCTATTAGAATAATTTAATACATCATCACATTATTATGATATAAAAGGCTCTTCTCATAGTATTTTACACTAACTCGGAGATCTTTGAACATAACTCTGCCGTTTATAGACCTATTTGCAAAAATATTTTGTTGTAAAGGGTTTAATTCGAAATTGGTCCTTTAGTCACTAAAGTGGAAACCTGATGATGCGATCCATGAGGAATCGAGGGAACTCCTCGAAATTTATATCGGTACATATAGTGATTTTGACTTTTACTCAAGTAACACAAGGCATATGCTACCAAAAAATAAGATGTTGCACCTTGGTGCTTTTGGGAACTTCTCGAAATTTATATCGACACACATAGTGATTTTGACTTTTACTGAAGTAGCATCAGCATATGCTACCAAATAATAAGATGTTGCACCTTGGTGCTTTTGGATCTTTTGTATAACCTGGATCCAAAAGCAGTGAACAAAACTCCTCAGTCTTTAAAGATATGTGTTTGGAAATTTCGGTATTGTTTAAAGAACTGCAAGCATATGTCAGTTTGTATCTTACAGTAATCATCATCATCTTATTAACAAATTAGTGAAAACTTAGCGCGTATTCAATTATACATTCGATCGTTTATTTTAGACGTTCTTAAGATGTATTAATAATAACTTAACAAAATATATTATCACAAAAAAGTATGAAATTATTATTTTTAAACAAAAAAATAAACCGACTTCCAAAGTAAAAATACACAAAAAAATATGAAATAAAACTTATTTTCTAAATTATTTCCCTTTTAAATTGGGCTAAAACTTTAACTATTTCTCACTCAATCTTCTTAATTTTGAAGTCAGTACCAGCAAATTTGAACGTAAGTTCTATAAAATATTGTTGGGTATTGTTTGGGCTGGTAGCGACTTTGGAAGTCAAACCGACTTTTTTTGTTTACCTATTGGCAATGGGAATGGCACCCATTTAGATTTCACTTCTTTTGTCGTTGAAGTCAACAACCAAGGCATATATCATAATATTGAACTTGACTCTCATTTCACATTTATGTTTTTGATAGAATATCATTACTTTTTGTACATAAACTATACATAGTAGGTACTTATTTATACCAAAATAATTACCAAAGTTAAGTTTTCCTAATAGAATCAATTAAGTGAATTATTTTTAAACAAAAACGTCGGTTTGACTTCCAAAGTCGCTACCAACACAAACAATACCCTACAAAATTTTATAGAACTTACGTTCAAATTTGCTGGTACCGACTTCAAAATTAAGAAGATTGAGTAGAGAAATTGTAAAAAAAAATCGTTAAATTTAAAAGGGAAATTACTTAGAAGTTTTATTTCATTTTTTTGTGTACTTTTGGAAGTCGGTTTAATTTTTTGTTTAAAAATAATAATTTCATACATTTTAGTGATATATTTTGTTAAGTTATTATTAATACATCTTAAGGACGTCTAAAATAAACGATCGAATGTATAATTGAATAAGCGCTAAGTTTTCACTAATTTGTTAATAAGATGATGATGATTACTGTAAGATACAAACTGGCATATGCTTGCAGTTCTTTAAACAATACCGAAATTTGTAAACACATATCTTTAAAGACTGAGGAGTTCTGTTCACTGCTTTTGGATCCAGGTTATACCAAGGATCCAAAAGCACCAAGGTGCAACATCTTATTTTTTGGTAGCATATGCCTTATGTTACTTGAGTAAAAGTCAAAATCACTATATGTATCGATATAAATTTCGAGGAGTTCCCTCGATTCCTCATGGATCGCATCATCAGGTTTCCACTTTAGTGACTAAAGGACCAATTTCGAATTAAACCCTTTACAACAAAATAATTTTGCAAATAGGTCCTTAAACGGCAGAGTTATGTTCAAAGATCTCCGAGTTAGTGTAAAATACTATCCCACCAAAAACATTCTGTAAAAAACTAGCCAAGTCTCGATGGAGCTGCTTGTTTATCTCTAAAAAGTAATGAAATCTAGACAAAATCGTGCCAAGTCTAAGGTTCCTTACTGCGGTTTCTTTATTATTATAGTTAATGTTGAGTGACTTGGCCGTTGAACATTCTTTATACTTTAGTGGGTACAAGTCAATTTTGTTTACATTTGTAACTATGTTTGTTAAGCGAGATAATAGCCCATACTGGTATTGATAATTGGACGCTAGTGTCTCATTTTAGGCTGTTGTTGATTGCACAACACACGTATTGGAGCAATGGTGTCATGGAGCCCCTTTTGTACCCTTCAACGGCCAAGTCACACAACATTAACTATAATAATAAAGAAACCGCAGTAAGGAACCTTAGACTTGGCACGATTTTGTCTAGATTTCATTACTTTTTAGAGATAAACAAGCAGCTCCATCGAGACTTGGCTAGTTTTTTACAGAATGTTTTTGGTGGGATTTCACTTCTTTTTGTAGAAACGTGGGAATATTGATTTATTTTCCTAGATTTTAGTGTAATTTGTTTATTTAATTTGTGTAATGTTCGAGTAGAATAAAGTTCGAGTAGAATAAAGGGGCCTGAAAATGCGGCAAAATGGTTCTAGTAAAGAATGGTACGGCAGTGTTTGCTTCGCGCTCGACTTGGCGGGGACACTGCCGTGCCCCGAGATCGACGTTCTGGTCTTATCTAGAGGTTCTCGAACAGGGGCCTGAAAATGCGGCGAAATGGTTCCAGTAAAGAATGGTACGGCAGTGTTTGCTTCGCGCTCGACTTGGCAGGGGCACTGCCGTGCCCCCAGATCGATTATCCTAGTTTTTATAGTTTTCCCTTTATGTGGCCATTAAACCCCAACTCTGTACCAAATTTCAGCTCTCTAAGTTTATGGGAAATACTAGTTCTATTTTGATGATCATGAGTGAGTGAGTGAGTGAGTGAGTGAGTGAGTGAGTGTCGAAAATGCGAAACTTTGCTTTCGCTTAACTTCGGAACTAAATGACCTACAGACTTGAAATTTTGGATTTTAAGTATGTAATTATAGCTTATTGGATGACGAAAATTTCTGCGTTCTGGTCTTATCCAGAGGTTCTCAAATAGGGGCCTGAAAATGCGGCGAAATGGTTCCAGTAAAGGATGGTACGGCAGTGTTTGCTTCGCGCTCGACTTGGCGGGGGCACTGCCGTGCCCCCAGATGAGAAGAGCCTTTTATATCATAATAATGTGATGATGTATTAAATTAACCCTTTACATCACAAAAAAAAAAAAAAACTTGAGAGGTGTCAAGGGACACCCGGATGGAACGAAGTTCCGGATGAAAATATCTGGCTTGCTTTCTATAAGAGAGAGGGAGACAGACGGAGAAACATGCGACGCCGCACAGCTTACAATAGCTTACTATAGCAAAAAAAAAGACATACAGACAGACAATTGTACATGTATATATAAAATAAATATAAGATCAGAGGTCTTCTTTAGGCACAACACAATGTGATTCGTCTAAAACAGAGTTTTATTTATTAAATACAGTTTTTATATCAACTAATGTAAAACAGTTAAGTACTAACCTAAAACAGAGAATCGACAATTAAATGTTCATGCTTTACTTTCTTGCTTTTTCTTCTTATAAAACTTGAATCGACTTTAGCACTTTAAAATTAAAGCAATTTCACAACTAAGTTTGTAAGAGATTATTAACAACGTTTGTAATTTAATTATAATATGTTATACTATTCGATTCACACGTTTTCAATTCTCCTTCTTTTTGTGGCTCCCTCTTATGGCTGAAACTCGTACATAATCAAAATGTCAGTGTCAGTGTCAACTGTCAACTGTCAACACAAAGCTTACTTAAATAATAATACAATATCCGAACCGATATTATCCATACATACATTACATACATACATACATACATACATACATACATACATACATACATACATACATACATACATCAATATAATAAATGTATACGCGTAAATATTTATTATAAAAAATAAAATTATCTTTTGTAATTAAAAAAGTGTCGTGACAACTTTTCGTAAGAATTTTTTCCGTCTAGCCCCCTTTCACAACGCGCGATAAGGAACTTCGTTCCAAAATTTGAAAATCGGTTCATAAACGACGAAGTTATCTGCGAACAAACATAATATTGATTTTTTAGGTCATCTGGAACTAGGTAAGAGTTTTGATCTATAGGTTAGTCAGTGATCAAAATGACGATTTTTGGACGTTAATATCTAAATAACCGTTTGGGCTCCAAATGGTTCGTGTAATATTACACACGGTGCCGCTCGCCAGTTCTGTTACTTGAACTTGGCTTGACACACTACCGCGTGTTTAGATTTGTTTTTTATATACAATTTGTCGAGTAAATTAGACTATTGCACAATAAATAATTTTATTGCACACAATCTATATATATAAAAGAAAGTCGTGTTAGTTACACTATTTATAACTCAAGAACGGCTGAACCGATTTGGCTGAAAATTGGTAGGGAGGTATCTTAGAACCAGGAAAAGGACATAGGATACTACTTATCGCGGGAAAATGTACGGTTCCCGTGGAATACTGTATTTACGCTTTTACGTAAAAACTACTTAACCGATCATCATGAGATTTGCCACAGATATAAAGTAGACTACGAGAATTAACATAGGTTACTCTTTATTGCATAAAAATGTACGGTTCCCGTGGAAAACTGTATTTACGCTTTTACGTAACTACTTAACCGATCATCATGAAATTTTGCACAGATATAAAGTAGAGCACGGGAAAGGACATAGGCTACTTTTTATTGCAGAAAATGTACGGTTCCCGTGGAATACTGTATTTACGCTTTTACGTAACTACTTAACCGATCATCATGAAATTTTGCACAGATATAAAGTAGAGCACGGGAAAGGACATAGGCTACTTTTTATTGCAGAAAATGTACGGTTCCCGTGGAATACTGTATTTACGCTTTTACGTAAAAACTACTTAACCGATCATCATGAGATTTGGCACAGATATAAAGTAGACTACGAGGAAGAACATAGGTTACTCTTTATTGCATAAAAATGTACGGTTCCCGTGGAATACTGTATTTACGCTTTTACGTAACTACTTACCCGATCATCATGAAAGTTGCTATAGATACAAAGTAGACCACGAGGCAAATTTTCAAGTCTGTAGGTCATTTAGTTCCGAAGTTAAGCGAAAGCAAAGTTTCGCATTTTCGACACTCACTCACTCACTCACTCACTCACTCACTCACTCATGATCATCAAAATAGAACTAGTATTTCCCATAAACTTAGAGAGCTGAAATTTGGTACAGAGTTGGGGTTTAATGGCCACATAAAGGGAAAACTATAAAAACTAGGATAATCGATCTGGGGGCACGGCAGTGCCCCTGCCAAGTCGAGCGCGAAGCAAACACTGCCGTACCATTCTTTACTGGAACCATTTCGCCGCATTTTCAGGCCCCTGTTCGAGAACCTCTAGATAAGACCAGAACGTCGATCTGGGGGCACGGCAGTGTCCCCGCCAAGTCGAGCGCGAAGCAAACACTGCCGTACCATTCTTTACTAGAACCATTTTGCCGCATTTTCAGGCCCCTTTATTCTACTCGAACTTTATTCTACTCGAACATTACACAAATTAAATAAACAAATTACACTAAAATCTAGGAAAATAAATCAATATTCCCACGTTTCTACAAAAAGAAGTGAAATCCCACCAAAAACATTCTGTAAAAAACTAGCCAAGTCTCGATGGAGCTGCTTGTTTATCTCTAAAAAGTAATGAAATCTAGACAAAATCGTGCCAAGTCTAAGGTTCCTTACTGCGGTTTCTTTATTATTATAGTTAATGTTGTGTGACTTGGCCGTTGAAGGGTACAAAAGGGGCTCCATGACACCATTGCTCCAATACGTGTGTTGTGCAATCAACAACAGCCTAAAATGAGACACTAGCGTCCAATTATCAATACCAGTATGGGCTATTATCTCGCTTAACAAACATAGTTACAAATGTAAACAAAATTGACTTGTACCCACTAAAGTATAAAGAATGTTCAACGGCCAAGTCACTCAACATTAACTATAATAATAAAGAAACCGCAGTAAGGAACCTTAGACTTGGCACGATTTTGTCTAGATTTCATTACTTTTTAGAGATAAACAAGCAGCTCCATCGAGACTTGGCTAGTTTTTTACAGAATGTTTTTGGTGGGATAGTATTTTACACTAACTCGGAGATCTTTGAACATAACTCTGCCGTTTAAGGACCTATTTGCAAAATTATTTTGTTGTAAAGGGTTTAATTCGAAATTGGTCCTTTAGTCACTAAAGTGGAAACCTGATGATGCGATCCATGAGGAATCGAGGGAACTCCTCGAAATTTATATCGATACATATAGTGATTTTGACTTTTACTCAAGTAACATAAGGCATATGCTACCAAAAAATAAGATGTTGCACCTTGGTGCTTTTGGATCCTTGGTATAACCTGGATCCAAAAGCAGTGAACAGAACTCCTCAGTCTTTAAAGATATGTGTTTACAAATTTCGGTATTGTTTAAAGAACTGCAAGCATATGCCAGTTTGTATCTTACAGTAATCATCATCATCTTATTAACAAATTAGTGAAAACTTAGCGCTTATTCAATTATACATTCGATCGTTTATTTTAGACGTCCTTAAGATGTATTAATAATAACTTAACAAAATATATCACTAAAATGTATGAAATTATTATTTTTAAACAAAAAATTAAACCGACTTCCAAAAGTACACAAAAAAATGAAATAAAACTTCTAAGTAATTTCCCTTTTAAATTTAACGATTTTTTTTTACAATTTCTCTACTCAATCTTCTTAATTTTGAAGTCGGTACCAGCAAATTTGAACGTAAGTTCTATAAAATTTTGTAGGGTATTGTTTGTGTTGGTAGCGACTTTGGAAGTCAAACCGACGTTTTTGTTTAAAAATAATTCACTTAATTGATTCTATTAGGAAAACTTAACTTTGGTAATTATTTTGGTATAAATAAGTACCTACTATGTATAGTTTATGTACAAAAAGTAATGATATTCTATCAAAAACATAAATGTGAAATGAGAGTCAAGTTCAATATTATGATATATGCCTTGGTTGTTGACTTCAACGACAAAAGAAGTGAAATCTAAATGGGTGCCATTCCCATTGCCAATAGGTAAACAAAAAAAGTCGGTTTGACTTCCAAAGTCGCTACCAGCCCAAACAATACCCAACAATATTTTATAGAACTTACGTTCAAATTTGCTGGTACTGACTTCAAAATTAAGAAGATTGAGTGAGAAATAGTTAAAGTTTTAGCCCAATTTAAAAGGGAAATAATTTAGAAAATAAGTTTTATTTCATATTTTTTTGTGTATTTTTACTTTGGAAGTCGGTTTATTTTTTTGTTTAAAAATAATAATTTCATACTTTTTTGTGATAATATATTTTGTTAAGTTATTATTAATACATCTTAAGAACGTCTAAAATAAACGATCGAATGTATAATTGAATACGCGCTAAGTTTTCACTAATTTGTTAATAAGATGATGATGATTACTGTAAGATACAAACTGACATATGCTTGCAGTTCTTTAAACAATACCGAAATTTCCAAACACATATCTTTAAAGACTGAGGAGTTTTGTTCACTGCTTTTGGATCCAGGTTATACAAAAGATCCAAAAGCACCAAGGTGCAACATCTTATTATTTGGTAGCATATGCTGATGCTACTTCAGTAAAAGTCAAAATCACTATGTGTGTCGATATAAATTTCGAGAAGTTCCCAAAAGCACCAAGGTGCAACATCTTATTTTTTGGTAGCATATGCCTTGTGTTACTTGAGTAAAAGTCAAAATCACTATATGTACCGATATAAATTTCGAGGAGTTCCCTCGATTCCTCATGGATCGCATCATCAGGTTTCCACTTTAGTGACTAAAGGACCAATTTCGAATTAAACCCTTTACAACAAAATATTTTTGCAAATAGGTCTATAAACGGCAGAGTTATGTTCAAAGATCTCCGAGTTAGTGTAAAATACTATGAGAAGAGCCTTTTATATCATAATAATGTGATGATGTATTAAATTATTCTAATAGGGATGTTGCCTAGTGTGGAATTTCACAGTTATACAAATTAAATTTTAAAATTGTTGATTAAAGATACATAAATCTGAAAGAAATAGGTATTTCGAGTGACGGGATTAAAAATATAAGCAAATAAAAAATATTGTCCATCTCTTTCTCGCAAAACGATTCGTGACGTCACAACCTGCTACCGCCATAAATTTTGTTATGAGAAATGTATGGCGGTAGCAGGCTGTGACGTCACAGGCCAATATATCGCTCTCTTTCATATTGTAAATTTCAATGGTTTGTATCTAAGTTATTTTTTCAGATATACAAAAATGGGTTCTGAATTGTTTATTAACATGTTGTCTTAAAAAATTTTTTTTCGGCAACATGCCTATTGACATAGTGGCATATGTTTGCAGTTCTTTAAACAACGCCGAAATCCCCAAACATGTATAAGGAGTCAGGAGTTCTGTTCTGTACTTTTGGGTCCAGGGTATACCTTGGAGCAAAATCTTACTTTTTGGTAGCACATGCTTAGACTTGTCCAGAAAAAGTCAAAATAACCATATGTATCCATATAAATTTCGAGGAGTTCCCTCAATTTCTCATGGATTCCAACATCAGGTCACCACTCTTTTGACAACTGGACTAACTTGGTATTATACCCTTTACATCACAAAAAAAATTTGAAAATCGGTTCATAAACGACGAAGTTATCTGCGAACAAACATAATATTGAATTTTTAGGTCATCTGGAACTGGGTTAAAGTTTTGATCTATAGGTTAGTCAGTGATCAAAATGACGATTTTGGGACGTTAATATCTAAATAACCGTTTGGGCTCCAAATGGTTCGTGTAATATTACACACGGTGCCGCTCGCCAGTTCTGTTACTTGAACTTGGCTTGACACACTACCGCGTGTCTAGATTTGTTTTTATATACAATTTGTCGAGTCTATTGCACAATATATATATCTAGACTATTGCACAATATATAATTTTATTGCACACAATATTGTATAAACAACGATTGGATGTCTTCGATTTTTATAGGAAAATCAATTAAAAACGACTCATATCGACTGCGAAAATTATCAAGACCACGTAGTTCTTTGATTCTTCCTAGATGTCGCTTTTACGTTTATAGTTAACTAAACTATCATCTAAAACATGTAGATGGTAGGTTATGCTGGTTCGTATGCCATTTCTATTTCATTAATACCTATTTGTTTTATAAATACATTTTGACGAGTAAGTTTATTGCACAATACGCAATTATTTCATTTTTTGACCACGTAGTTCTTTGAGGGCTTCATAGATGTCGCATTTTCGCCCGTACGTATATTGCAGTTCATAAAATGACCAATAGATGTCAGAAAATCATGAATCGAAAGCCAGTTTATTTACTTTTAAACTGACATGGCTAGGTTAAAGTTCCAACTAAATTACATGGCCTTTTTTTCCCCAACTCCTTATTCATTATACTAACTGTATATCAAAATTTCAAAGCGCCTCAAACATGGATTTTTGGCATTAAAAAATGGATTTTTCAAAAATTTGTAACTTGGCTAAGTTCCGCTTCTGACCAGCCAGGCCTGCATTCTCGTGTTGAGGTACTATAGGAGAAGTACAGGACAAGGTTTCATCGTGCCTCAAATACTCTAAATTTCTCAGTAGCTCTTGGGCTATTCGTTCGCGTAGCACAAAGCTAAATTTTATCGACTGATTTTATACAATACATAAATACACAATAAAATTCAATATCAAATATTCCCATTCTACATACATGAAACTTCGGCTATCTGACAGCAAAAAAAAAATACAATTTCAAATAAGTAGGTACCTAGTTTTTGACATTTGTGGTTTAACCAAATAGTCTCTTCGGCTACATCATATTAATTGTAAATATTGTTTTATTTAATCTATTACTAATATAATACAGAGAGAAGGTTTATTTGTTTGTATGTTTGTTTGTTTGCATTGATTAGGCTCCGAAACTACTGGAATGATTTTGATGAAATTTAGGACAGATATAGAATAGACAACGGGGAAGCACATAGGCATACTTTTTATTGCCGAAAAATGTACGGTTCCATCGAGATTTCCTTTTGCGCGCATGAAGTCGCGGGCAACACCTAGTCTAAATATATAAAAGGCAAACCTGACTGACTCATCTATCAAAGCACAACCGAAACTACTGAACAGATGTTGCTAAAATTTGGCACAGATAGTTGTAATGACGAAGGCATCCACTAAGAAAGGATTTTTGAAAATTCGCCCCCTACGGGTGTAACAAAGGGGTTAAAATTTTGTATGGAAACCGAACTTTACGCGGATGAAGTCGCGGGCAAAAGCTAGTAAAAAATAAACGTAGATTACTGAATAAGTACATGTTCTTATATCTGCTCATGGTGATTAGAATTAGAATTGATTATAATAATTGATATAATTATATGTATAAACTTTACAAACCAACAGAATAATATTTAGGTAAATATATATTTACTTATTCTGTTGTCAATCAATGTTGTCAATTTTGAATCAAATATGTTTTTTCTTTCGTCGTGTAATAAATTATATCAATAATTTCGGTTATTTTACGTCAGTCTGACTGGCAGCTCGGTTGCGTACCGGCGTTTGATTTTTGGTGGTGAGTTCAAATCCCGGTAAGATAAATATTATTTTTGTGAT
Source organism: Glaucopsyche alexis (assembly GCA_905404095.1). Classification (NCBI taxonomy): domain Eukaryota; kingdom Metazoa; phylum Arthropoda; class Insecta; order Lepidoptera; family Lycaenidae; genus Glaucopsyche; species Glaucopsyche alexis. Next base: position 17,831,900 of record FR990046.1, read on the forward strand.
TCTTATAATGTCTTTGTTTTTCTTGATTATATTTTTATTTATTTTTTATTAATTTTTATCGTTGTACTAAAACTACGACCAAAGCTCGGTCTTTCTAGTACCTACTTATAAATTGTTTTTGTACCTCCATCTTAAAACTTTGGACTAAAAATTTGGACATTCATCGAATACAATATTTTCATATTTTTTATAATATAATCTACACTAATATTTACAACTTAAAGTAACTAATAATAAAATAAGTAAGTACATAATTAACCATATACTTTTATTACTGGGAAAACAAGCATTGTTCGGAGTTTTACAGTGCGTCAAAAAAAAAGAAAAAAAATCGTCTGACCGAGATTCGAACCCGAGACCAATTGGTCGCAACAACGCAAAAAGCCAAAAGGCTACCGAGCGTCTTACGTCAGATAGCGAAATTACGCATATCTTATAAGTACCTATTACACGACGAAAGAAAAACTAATAATTACCCCCGACTTGACCTTTATGCAGACGGCATAAAGGTCAAGTCGGGGGTCAAATAAATTTGAACGGACTTTCAACAATAAATTCGAATAATTATTGAGCAGAAAAGAGGGGAAAAATTTGACATACGTCTCATTAGCAAGAGGCCTAAGCCGGTACTGTCTTATTCAATAGATATGAAAGAGAAGGAATGACAGGTCGCCATTTCGCGATGTTTCATTCGACTCGTACGAATTATTTATCATTGAAATAAATTAATACTAACAAATATCACATTCTATACGAAAAATCAAAACAACAATTCCCTTCCTTTTATTATATTTTACGAAACTGCAAATAATTTTCTCATTTCTGTTCACAAATAATACAGTTACAACTCCAAGAATTTCTATTTTAATGGTAACTTTATGATTTTTTTTTATCGAGAAATTTTTCAGATAACGTGTTTTGAAAATGAAGGTCCCCTAGCAAATATGATCAAAATTAACATATATTTTTTTGCTGCACTAAAATGTATCCATTCGTCTCAAAAAATGTTTGAAAGAAGCGTATTTCTAGGGTAAGAGCGCCTTAAATAACTAAGTAGCAGCCATTTTTTATCGCAAAACGTATTTCAAGGTGCAAAGGAACATTTTATATTAATACGTATAAAACTTTACGAGACAGTACAGTTTTACGAGAATTATGCAACCGGAGGAGTATGAAATTGTCCGGTAAATTAAAGCATAAATGGAGGAAGATGTGCAGAAAACTATTTTTTTTAAACAATGCTTAGAAATACATCAGTTTAATAAAAATAGAAACAAAACACATTAACTCACACACACACATACACACACAAATATTTACTTGAATGGAGAATGTGCATAGTTTTTGTATTGTATTTTCAAAAAGCCAGGAAATATTGTCTTTGCAATGGCAAATACGGCAGCTGGAGTTGTTTATATCACTGTAATATTGTAAAAACCGTTACATTGTAAAATAACCAACGAAATTGTAAAAATATGTTGAAAGATTAAAAACTACATATCTATATATTATATAAAAGAAAGTCGTGTTAGTTACACCATTTATAACTCAAGAACGGCTGAACCGATTTGGCTGAAAATTGGTAGGGAGGTAGCTTAGAACCAGGAAAAGGACATAGGATACTATTTATCGCGGTAAAATGTGCGGTTCCCGTGGAATACTGCATTTACGCTTTTACGTAAAAACTACTTAACCGATCATCATGAAATTTGGCACGGATATAAAGTAGACTACGAGGAAGAACATAGGTTACTTTTTATTCCATAAAAATGTACGGTTCGCGTGAAATACTGTATTTACGCTTTTACGTAACTACTTACCCGATCATCATGAAATTTTGCACAGATATAAAGTAGAGTACGGGAAATTACAAAGGCTACTTTTTATTGCAGAAAATGTACGGTTCCCGTGGAATACTGTATTTACGCTTTTACGTAAAAACTACTTAACCGATCATCATGAAATTTTGCACAGATATAAAGTAGAGCACGGGAAAGGACATAGGCTACTTTTTATTGCAGAAAATGTACGGTTCCCGTGGAAAACTGTATTTACGCTTTTGCGTAACTACTTACCCGATCATCATGAAATTTTGCACAGTTATAAAGTAGAGCACGGGAAAGGACATAGGCTACTTTTTATTGCAGAAAATGCACGGTTCCCGTGGAATACTGTATTTACGCTTTTACGTTAAAAACTACTTAATCGATCATCATTAAATTTTGCACAGATATAAAGTAGAGCACGGGAAAGGACATAGGCTACTTTTTATTGCAGAAAATGTACGGTTCCCGTGGAATACTGTATTTACGCTTTAACGTAAAAACTACTTAACCGATCATCATGAAATTTGGCGCTGATATAAAGTAGACTACGAGGAAGAACATAGGTTACTCTTTATTGCATAAAATGTACGGTTCCCGTGGAATACTGTATTTACGCTTTTACGTAAAAACTACTTAACCGATCATCATGAAATTTTGCACAGATATAAAGTAGAGCACGGGAAAGGACATAGGCTACTTTTTATTGCAGAAAATGTACGGTTCCCGTGGAAAACTGTATTTACGCTTTTGCGTAACTACTTACCCGATCATCATGAAAATTGTCACAGACATAGAGTAGACTACGAGGAAGAGCATAGGCTACTATTTATCGCAGAAAAATATGTTTGGGGATTTAGTAAATAGGGGATTTAGGGATTTACAAATAATGTGATTTACGCGACGATACTCAAAGGAAAATTCGAAGGTGAGGAAGTTTTGTAGACAAAATCCATTTTTTTCACCTGGTCAATTATAATATGTGGCATATTCACGGATTGGAAGACCATCTACGTTATTTATTCTTGCGCCTGATAATAAAAGAAAAAATGTCGTCTATTACAAGATGCTTTACTGAAGATTGCAACCCATGCACCAAAATACATGGCCCATTTTAACAATCATTAAAATAATTGATTTCTTTTTATTATATCTACCTATTATCCTAATGAAAAATTGCACTTAATGAAATCCAAAATCTGCTCATTTATTGCCTCTAAGGTAGAACAAAGTTTGCCGGGTCAGCTAGTTTATAATATAACAAAAAATTATGTGTTAAATTATAGGCAGCATATTCGCGTCCGAAGTCTGTCAACATTTTATAATTTCACTAGTTATATTACAATCTAATGGCTTTACAATTTTACGGTGACATATATATAGCTAATATTTTTAATGTTAGTAAGTAAAAATATTATTTTTACTTCAAAATAACTAGATACTTTATGAATTATCATAATATATTTTTAAATATTCTACTTAAATTATTGTATAGTAAGCATAAAGTTTTGATCAATTTAACTAGAGGTCGTGGTGGCTGTGATCTAAATTCGCTCAAAATAATAGAGAACATGCATTTGTTATAAATCTGCAAAATTATTATATTTTATAACATAAATATGGACCTAAAAATGCAAAAAGTAGTGGCACCGTTGTCGAAAATTAATCACCCCAAAAAGTGAGATAGTTGGAGATCATCAAAAACGCTCTATAATACGAAAAATGAAGCAGGAGTGACGTCTCAGCTGTTGTGTCATAACTCATAACGAAAATGTATGAAGATACAAAATTGATTTTACTAACTTAAATACTGCGTTTATGTGTATCATTTTAATAAGAAAAATGTCACCATTAAACATAACAATTTGAACAGTGATTTCGCGATCAAAGCAAAAAAAATCGTCTTTTTTAATCCTGCAACTTTTTAATTATTACTGTACTTTTTGCATTTTAGGTCCATATTTATGTTATAAAATATAATCATTTTGCAGATTTATAACAAATGCATGTTCTCTATTATTTTGAGCGAATTTAGATCACAGCCACCACGACCTCTAGTTAAATTGATCAAAACTTTATGCTTACTATACAATAATTTAAGTAGATTATTTAAAAATATATTATGATAATTCATAAAGTATCTAGTTATTTTGAAGCAAAAATAATATTTTTACTTACTAACATTAAAAATATTAGCTATATATATGTCACCGTAAAATTGTAAAACCATTAGATTGTAATATAACTAGTGAAATTATAAAATGTTGACAGACTTCGGACGCGAATATGCTGCCTATAATTTAACACATAATTTTTTGTTATATTATAAATATGTAGTTTTTAATCTTCCAATATATTTTTACAATTTCGTTGGTTATTTTACAATGTAACGGTTTTTACAATATTACAGTGATATAAACAACTCCAGCTGCCGTATTTTCTTTTATACAAACACTAAAATATTCAGCGAGAATTTTTATCAGGAGGAGTTGAAATATATGAATAAAGTAGTTTTATCGACTTATCCCAAGCATATCTAGTTCAAGAGACCGAAAAGATTGCAATATCACTTTGAGCATCTGTCGAAGGCCATCTGAGAATTTTATTTTAGCGCCGACGTTTTCCAATTGAATCCAATATCGACGAAATATCTTAAATTTTACGTTTGCGTGTTTTTATTACGTCAGGTTTTGTGGTTTCGTTACTTGTCCTGGGATTAATTAAATTGAGCCCAAGAGTCCTGTAAGGCACAGACAAGACGCGCAAGACTATATCTGTCAAAAAGAAGCTTGAAATACGTATAGAGGACAAGGTAAAAGATTGAATGTTCTGAATAGCTTTTTTCCGCAGTTCCGCCCGCGTAAATACAGTATCCCATAGGAACACTGTAATTTTTCGGGATAGAAAGTAGCCTTTATTTTAATCCAGAGCCCAAACAACTAGCATGCCAATTTCATCAAAATTGGTTCAGTTGTTTTTGCGTGAGTAACAAACATCCATCCAACCCTCCATCCACCCATCCATTCCCTCACAAACTTTTACATTTATAATAGTAGAAGGATTATAATAGACCTACCCAACCCAACTATGTTTATTGGTCTTGAAAATGTAATTCACTTGCTATTCATGCAATATTCGAACATTCAGAGTTCAGACCAGAACTTCAATTCTCGTAATTAAAGTAGACTTAATTTGACTTTGTTTGGATTGAAAGTGTAGCGACATGTTACCATGAACGGATTTTATGACGTTTTGACCAATCAGACGCGTTTCACGTTGGTTTAACGTTCATAAAAACACCATTGAGAGTGTAAGCCTGTCGGGATTTGATTGTAATTGTATTAATGCAGGTTTTATTTAGCAGAATTGCCCCTCTGACATCTTCTAGGGCTTCGGATAGCAATGTTTCCCTTAAATTGACAAGAAACTGGCGTGGTAGGCACGTGATGTGCCACGAAGATTGTAAGGCGATTTCGGCAAGGGCCTTTGTAAATATTACGATTCTGGTATAAATAATTACTATAGATTTTCTATAGACCTTTCAATGTTAATTCTTATTATAGAGTGGCCAGAACCTAGCCTAGCCTAACCTAGCTGTGTTAATGTCAAATCTCCGAGATTAAACCAATTAAAAGCCAGCTTTTCGTAATATTACTGCAATAAAAAATGAATCGCTCGGAGTGTATGTTTTTAACCGACTTCTTTATTTTCCTAGTCAGGCTGTATTAAAGGTAGATACACCATTTTTAAAAGCATACATGGAAGTTCCAAAGATTTGAAAAAGTCCTCTTGACAACTGAACCTCTACTTTACAACTGAGGAAATAACTTTGTAATCAATTGACAACAAATATTGAATTATAAATCAGGAAAGGACTTTTTCATTTTTCTCCAAACAATTTCGCTGTCAGTTCCAGAATTCAACTACTGGAAGAGTCACGATTAAAACTGTCTGTAACAGTAAAACTTATTATCCTCAGAGCTGTGACAAAATTTCCTTTAATATATTATTTATTATACACTCGAAAAACTTTTCAAACGTCTCACAACAAAACAAAAAAGTTTGGTTAAACGATTTATAAGTAAATTTATAAGTACATAATGTAAAATATTATAACAATGCGATGTGTAAGGCAAATGCTACATAACAAAGTAGCTGCAGCAGGTAAAAGCTAGTTTTAATTATCTCACAAATATTATGATCAGTATTTACCTCTTATTAGAATGTAACATAATATATTTTTTCAGATATAACTTTATAAGTTTTCGCCAAAAAGCAACGTTGTTACTTTACATCTGTAACAATTTGTTGACGTAACAACAAAAACATTCAATGGTTTCCATATTGAAACCATTTCGCATACAATGTTCGAATCTTGTTTACGGATCGGATAAATCCGATACGGGGAGTTTTATTTATAAATTGAACGTTTTCTTTAACTGAGTGAAAGCCTAAACGATATGGCTCAATAGGGGCCAAATTCATAAATGCTGTATGGCTGTATTATAAAAGCATTTGGGGTTAACCGAAATCATTTTATTTCATTAAGGGTTTCATTTGAATAATAAATAATCTGTACCGCTGTTAGCATTTATTGATATTAAATATTTTGTGTGTACTTAAATTATTATATTTCATTTTGGACTAATGTTATAAGAGGATCACCTTGTATATTTTAGGTACTTTTAGTATAGTTATTTAGTATATTATAGGTATTCGGTACTTTTAGTATTAGTCACAGAATACAGAACATACAGAATGATCACATTTGTACGCAGCGCACTGTAAGTTGTAACCAAAACCATTGCGAAACACCGCGCCGCCCGCTCTTTACTTTCACTTTACTCTTTACACTTACAAAACAAATCGCGTTATTATGTTACGACAATTAGGTATTCAATAAAAATTAATTGAAAACAGTTGGGTAAAATATTCCGTTATTCTGTGACAACATAGTATTATTATAGCCACTCCAATTTGGAGTAGTCGTGACGGCTTCACTTACAAGCGCGTTGTCGGTTTCTGGATGATTTCTTGATTCTGTGGTATTAGTATAGTTTCTTGCTTCCGGAGCAAGGGTGGCCACTGGCCAGCTGGTGGCACCACCCACAATACCGATATAGTAAAAATAAAAAAAAACATAAGAAATACATTATACTAGCTTTTGCCTGTGACTTCGTCCACGTGGAGTTTGGTTTCCATACAAAATTTTAACCCCTTTTTCACCCCCTTAGCGGAGGAATATTCAAAAATACTTTCTTAGCGTCCTACAACGTCCTACAACTATCTGTATGCCAAATTTCAGCAAAATCTGTTCAGTAGTTTCGGCTGTGCGTTGATAGATGAGTCAGTTAGATTTTCCTTTTATATAGATTTTAATTTTCGAACACCTCCACCGCCATTTCCTATTATGAACGATCTAAAAAAGTGAGATAAATTCTATTAGCGCACGGTTGACATTTTAACGGGAACAAAAGAGGGTCGCGGTCATAACTGACGTAAAAACAGGAAAACAACGAAAAAATTCAGGGCCTTCGTTAGAATTGAATTTCGGCTTTGGAGATTGTGAAAATAATATTGTATGTTAATGAACGATTTGTTTGTTGGAGGATTTTTTAAACGTTTAAAATTTTTACAGAGGAATAGGGTGATTTTTAGGCGAGGCAGGTGATTATCTCGTTTGCTTAAAGAGAGAGGTTGATAATGATGATTATGATCTAATAATGTATTCGTATCTTGTCTCAGTCCCTATCCTTGTTAAAGTAAATCTTAATATTTGTATTGCCATACGTATTAATTAACTCTATCTGTTTATTTTTAACCAATTTTTTATTATAAGTTCGGTAACTTAGAACTTCCATTTTACCCACACCAACTTTTTTATTATTCGTACTGCTTCTGCACTACGTCAATCTGGCCCCGTGCTAAGTATCCGAAGAACTTGAATTACAGGTATCAGAAAACTGGAAGTATATTTAATTCTTTTACACTATACATATATTTAAGATTTTTATTATATAATACACATATTTAATACACATCCATGACCCAGGAACAGAAAAACGTTTTGTTCCTTCGGCGGGATTCGAACCCGCGACCCCCGGCTTGAGCACCAACGCACTGCACCACTGAGCCACAGATGCCGTCAAAATAAGTATGATAAAGTTATATTAAGATTCCTATTGTCTTCAATTTCTGAAAGTTCTTTTGTCCAAATTGAGAAGTTTACACCTCAAAACTTTGAAAGGACAGGATATGCCATTCACTTAGGATAGATGCCATTAAGCTCTTGTCTTCCTAATGATCCAGCTATCATACATACATCAATCTTTTTCATGTCCTTGATAACTTCAAATTGGATATCCAGCGATGCCATAGATTGATAAAATTTAGATACACTTTTATTTTTAAAGTTTTTAGATATGTACTTATACTTGCACAAATTTTTATGTTTACGCTTTATTTTTGTTAAACAACCTGCTGTAGACGTTAGTAGTAAATAGAATAATGGTCGAGGTTAAATTTTTTTTACGACGACCAGAGTTTTCTCAAGAAAGTTACCAATTTTCGCAGTGAGTCTATATTAATATAATATTTATGAGCGTTTCACACCAGTGAAGACTCAGAAATGCAAAAAAAAACTGTTTGTTCCTTCGGCAGGATTTGATTGTACCCTCGTGGGGTTAGTATTTCGAAAAACCATTTTTAGCGGATTTCTTTCGTGAAAAAAATTCAACGTAGGTAATACGACCAATTGTTGATATTTCACTATACAAACTTTAAACCCCCATTTCCTCCCTTTAGGAGACGAATTTCAAAAAACTATAAAATACGATCTCAACAAATTCTAATTATTTCCGAATATTAAATTTCATGAATATTCATGAAATTTAATAAAATTAAAATCTGTCTCGATATCAGACAGATAGACAGATTTTAATTTTTTTTCATACAAACTTTCAACCCTTGTTTTACATCCTCAGAGAGTGAATTAAAATAAACCCTGAAATACGTATTTATTGTATCCATATTCAATCTCAATTTTCACCGAAATCTATAGGGATATTATAAATTATAATTTAAATAAAAAAATACGAAAATCATTTGAATTCTAGATAATTCTGTTAAACAATACCATTTCACAAAAAGAAATAAAAAACTTTCTATTCGCTTATAACAATATTTATTCAATTTGCCGCATTATATTTCTCCAGTTTTATTAAATTCATAAAGTTTGGCTATTGTTGTATAGAATTTATCGTGTTTTCTTTATGTATAATATATTTAAAATATTCCCAATCCCCAACCCTATTCCCTTCCCTACCCTCCCCCATTACCCTATTCCCTCTTAAAAGGCCGGCAACGCACTTGCAGCTCTTCTGATGCTGCGAGTGTCCATGGGCGACGGAAGTTGCTTTCCATCAGGTGACCCGTTTGCTCGTTTGCCCCCTTATTTCATAAAAAAAAAAAAAAAAATTCAAAATACTGACTCAATGTTGGCTAAATTTCCTTGAAAATATAAGTTAGAGAGTATAAATAATCTATATTGGATGAAGCAAACGCAGCAAAATTGATTTTAGGTCACGAACGTTCATTATCGGCCAGCCACACATTTGTGTTAGTGGATCACACGTTATTGGATCTTCATCATCACAACCGTTAGCATCATTATAATCAATATCGATATAGTATAGCTATCGCTATCATTGTCACTGTCGTCAGGATGATAATGTACATCATGCAAACTAACTAGAGTATAAAGTGCGTCCAATTTTTTATACTAGAGGTCCCCCTGTGTTTTTTATTATTTATATATGGCGTTGGCTTAGAACCATTTGCCAGTGTCAAGTAAAAAGGGGGATCTGCGGGGAAAAGCTAGAGAAGTAATAAATCGATGAAGACAAAATGGAGGGTATATATTTTGTCTACGTAGAAAGTACCTAGTTAGTGAAACTAGAATCAGTATAATAATAATAAGAGGATCAAACATCGTACGTTCCACTCCAAATACTCCAGGCTGAATATTGGTGCTAGTTACAAGACTATAAATTCCGCTCATACTTGATACAAGGTGAGCATTTCGAGCGTTTAAATTCGCTTTAAGCTTACAGCGGCAAGTAATCAACTAGTAAATCCTGATAGGTTAAACGCCAAGCAATTAGAGGTATTGAAGAGGGCACATTCGTGATTTAAGATGTTCAATTGTCAATTATTATTGGCTCAAATCTACAGTTTCCAGGTCCCTAAATCAGGTTTCCTATTCAAGTTGATAATCACTATACGTATATGTATTAATTATATAAAATTTAAGTTTTATTTCCATATAATGTTATATAATAACAAACGGAAATTTCCCTACGTGATGCCTACCACCGGTTCGGGAACTGACCCGGCGAGAAGAACCGGCGCGGCGCACGGCGTAAGAAACTCGCACGGGGCGAAATATTTAGGTATATCTTTTTAATATTATATATTATGGGTATATTACTATTATCCGGCGAATATAGAAGAGTAAGATATAAAACACAAGAAGAATAGGGAAGTAATGGCCAGTAGAATGATATAATTTAAGGACGCGTTTAAGAAATGTTGTTTGACAGGTTTCTGAGTATAAAATGGGATGGGATGATATTTAGAAAAATTTTGTGCAATAAATCTAGATAGTGACCAAATAAAATAAACATTATTGGCATGTTATAGATTCATGCATGAAAATTTTTAAGAAACTTTTTATGTATATATTTTTTTCTTATATAGGTAAGTACATACATTACTAAACCAATTTCAAGATGATTACATCCGCTATCTTTGAGTTATAACTTGTTAAATAAACGAAATAAGCTACACAATAGCAGAAACACAATCCTAGACACGACCTCTTTTTGTAAATTTTGGATGAAAAGATTATGGAAAATTGTTTTTGCTCTACTAAAAATCGTATATTTTAAAAATCATTTTATCAATTTTTCAGATAAGCACTCTATTTATGACAGTTGCTAGTTTTGGTTTCATTTGGTCGCAAAATCGACCGAAAAACATCCAATTTGTGTCAAAATTGTACTAAAACCCTTGTTATTAGACACGCACGAGCGCCCGCCAGCACGGTCAAAAGTACGTGGACGTCGGATAATTGGAAAAATACAGACCCTCACACGAAAACATGCCCTATTGATTAAAAAAAAAACATAAAAACTTATGCCTTTACATCCGTTATTGGATAATTTATACAGTATTCTCCGAGCGAAGTAACCACTCTTGAAATACTGTAGTGCCTGGGACAGTCGGTTTTTAAATGTCGTATGGTTGCCCAAGCACATACGGCATTCTCACAACATAGTCAGCCTAGTCCAGAGGAATGAACTGGTCAATACGTCTGGAGCCAACCATGTGCGGGTTTCCTCACGATGTTTTCCTTCACCGTTAGAGCGTCCGTATAATGTACTTGAGATCTGAAAAAGTCTCATTGGTACACGCCACAACCTGGGATTTGAACCTGCACTCTTTCGAGTGCGAACTAAACGGTCTACCCACTAGGCCACGGAGCTCTTAATAAAATATACGTAATATAATAAAGTATGCAAAAACCGGTAAACGCCTTTCAGAGCAAAGTGGGAGTCGGACTTGTGCATGAAGGGTTCCGTACAAAACGGCATAAAAACACTTGTTGTATGTGACCCTCAATTAAATTATTTGTAGTTATTTGTTACTAAAGCTTCAAATACATCTGCTGTGAATATTTCAACTGTCTATATAGGTAATACGATTTATGAGATTTAGCCTGGTGACTGACAGACAAATAGACAGACAGACAGCAGATTTTCATTATTAGGAGCCCGTTTTTACCCCGACGTAGGCACGGAATCCTGAAAAGTGAGTTATTAGAAGCAATACAAAACTGCAGTAGGTGCTGACCTCATATTGATTAGATGAAAGCAACACATTGTCCGTGGGAGAGCCATGCTTCGGCACGAATGGGCCGGCTCGACCGGAGAAATACCACGGCCTCACAGAAAACCAGTGTGAAACAGCACTTACGCTGTGTTTCGCCGAGTGAGTGAGTTTACCGGAGGCCCAATTCCCCTACCCCCCTATGATGCCGCAGTTGAAAACTAATTTGTTACCCCAGGAGGGTACCAACTGCGTTGGAGAATCCCTCTCTGGACGTCCACGCTCAGGCGCCCCTGGACCTGAGCGTGGACGTCTAGGCTGCCCCTCGTATTCTGGGGGGGGGGGGGGGGGGCAAAACTGCGCTCCAATCTGCACGGGGCAAGAGCAAACGTGCTAAGGCACCCCCTGCGATATTGAAAGTGGACTTCTGCAATATCAGGGGACTACACTCAAACCTCAATGCCATCCATTACCTTCTTGAACTTGAACTAATCTTGAAACAGCAAAGCCGGCGTTGCTCTTCCTAACTGAGACGCAGATATCGTCTCCGGCTGACACATCATACCTTTCCCACCCTGGGTATAATCTTGAGCACTCTATTCTGCCTAAAGCTGGAGTGTGTGTGTACGTCAGAGATGATATCAGCTCTCGCCGCCTCAGCAATCTTGAAGTTAGGGACCTTTCAATCTTATGGCTCCGCATAGAGTGCGACGACCATCCCCGCGTCTATGCGTGCCTTTATAGGTCCCATAGCGGTGATCCCGAAATAGACCGACTCTTTGAGCATCTGCAAATAGCTAAAGACTTCGTGCAGCGGCAGATCCCATCCGCAGAGATCATACTACTTGGCGATTTTAATGCCCACCACGCCGACTGGCTCAATTCCAGTAAAACTGATCATGCGGGGAGACCTGCCTGCGACTTTGCCCTTGCATATGACCTTACACAACTGGTCACTGCGCCTACGCGAATTCCAGATGTGGACGGTCAGATTCCTTCCCTGTTGGACCTTCTGCTGACGTCACATCCGGATGGCTACCAAGTATCCGTGGCCGCACCACTTGGCTCATCGGATCATTGCCTTGTCCGTAGCTCTGCGCAACTCACGAGCGCGTTGCGACAGCGTGTTGCTAAATACCGTCGTGTGTGGCACTATAAGTTAGCAGATTGGGATGGGATGCGGTCATTTTTTGCTTCCTACCCCTGGGGGCAGGCGTGCTTCTCGCCGGATGATCCTGACGCCGCTGCCAACTCTGTTGCCAACTCTGTTGCCAACTCTATTGCCAACGTGGTGCTACAAGGAATGGAACTTTTCATTCCGTCCTCTGTGGTCCCTACTGGCAGCAGATTCCGTCCCTGGTTTGGTTCATCTTCCAAAAAAGCTTCTCGCCGGAAGCAGGAAGCTTACCAAACCTGGGCTAATGCAGTGTCAGCACAGGATTTAAACACCAGCAAACTTAAAAAGGAGTACAACCTTGCCTCTAGGTCCTTCAAAAGAGAGATCGCTTGGGCGAAGAAACAGCACAGCAGTAGAATTGGCGAGAGACTCGAGCGGAGAGAAGGGAGACCCTTCGGGAACCCGTGCATTCTGGTCTCTCGCCAAAGCTATCGAAGGGAATTTCTGTAAGCCATCTCTTCCATCCCTACACGTAGGAAATGGTTCGTTGGCCCATGACGCAAAAGAGAAAGCTGAACTTCTTGGCAAGCTCTTTGCGTCCAACTCGACCCTGGATGACGGGGAACAGGAACCGCCGACTATACCGCGATGCAAGAGCATCATGTCGGATATTCGGTTCCATCAGCGCTCAGTGCGAGTTGCTCTCCGTTCCCTTGATACCCAAAAGTCGAGTGGGCCTGACGGAATCCCTCCTATAGTGTTGAAAGTGTGTGCTCCAGAGTTGGCACCGGTCTTAACGCGTCTTTTTCGGCTCTCCTACTCTTATGGCACAGTCCCAGCATCTTGGAAGACAGCTTTGGTGCACCCGATCCCTAAAAAAGGCGATCGCTCCAATCCTTCCAACTACAGACCAATCGCTATAACCTCTCTCTTCTCGAAGATAATGGAGTCCATTATTAATAGACAGCTCCTTCGATACTTAGACGTTCAGCAGTTGCTAAGCGACAAACAGTACGGGTTCCGTAAAGGTCGCTCGGCTGGTGATCTGCTGACGTACCTAACTCATCGTTGGGCACAGGCGATCGAGTCTAAGGGAGAGGCATTGGCTGTAAGTTTGGACATAGCGAAAGCCTTTGATCGGGTTTGGCACAAAGCGCTTCTTTTGAAGCTTCCTTCCTATGGGCTCCCCGAGAAATTATGCAAGTGGGTCACGAGTTTCTTAGCAGACAGAAGCATAAGGGTCGTAGTCGACAGTGAATGCTCGGATACTCTGTCTGTTGATGCTGGTGTCCCACAAAGCTGTGTGCTATCACCTACCCTGTTCATACTGCATATCAATGATATGTTACAAACCAATGGCATTCATTGCTATGCAGATGACAGCACGGGTGATGCCTTATATACCGGCCATGCGAACATCTCTCGGCAAAATGTCATTGAGAGTCGAAACAAACTTGTCTCTCAAATTTAAAATTCATTGGAGAAGGTCTCTGAATGGGGTAGACTTAACTTAGTCCAATTCAACCCCTCTAAGACACAAGTTTGCGCGTTCACCGCTAAAAAGTTACCAATGGTCGTATGTCCTCGTTTTGAAAGCATACCCATAACTGTCTCCTCCAACATTGGAATATTTGGTGTTAACATATCGAGCGAGGTCCAGTTCCGATATCATCTGGAGGACAAGGCCAAGTTAGCCTCCAAGAAGCTTGGTGTTCTGAACAGGTCAAAGCAATATTTCAGTCCGGTCCAACGCCTACAACTCTATAAGGCGCAGGTTCGGCCTCACATGGAATACTGTTCTCATCTCTGGGCAGGGGCGCCAAAGTACCAGCTTCTCCCTCTGGATCGTATCCAACGTAGGGCCGCTCGAATTGTCGACTGCCATAGTGTTTCAAACAGGCTTGACTCCTTAGAGCTACGTAGAGATGTAGCATCGCTCTGCATCCTCTATCGGTTATATTACGGGGAGTGCTCCGAGGAATTGTTCGGACTTATACCTGCTGCAACTTTTCGCCACCGTTCCACGCGACAAAATATTTATCATCCTCATCATCTTGATGAGTGGCAGTCCTCCACCGTGCGCTTTACCCGAAGGTTTCTGCCGCGCACTGTAAAACTCTGGAATGTACTGTCGCCAGCAGTATTTCCGGACCACTACGACCTGCAAACCTTCAAGAAGGGAGCGTATTCCCTCCTAAAAGGCCGGCAACGCACTTGCAACTTCTCTGATGTTGCGGGTGTCCATGGGCGACGGTAATCGCTTTCCATCAGGTGATCCGTTTGCTCGTTTGCCCCCTAGTTTTATAAAAAAAAAAAAATACAATATTCAATCACTGCCAATGAATTGTCATAAAACAATAATTCAACTATCAATTTAGTTCCACTTTTAAATGCCTTTCGTTTGTTCCATAATAATTGGTTAGGTTCGAACGTAACTCGTTTTGTAGATATTTTCAATCAGATTATCTTTAATCTTTAATGTATCGTTTGTTATATTGTTTTGTTGAAATGATTATTAATTTCAATAAATCAATTCCTTTATTTTAAATATTTTATAAATGTATGTTAAAATATCTTACCGTTGACACACTGTATCCTTTTATGGAATTTCATACGTTTACATATTGTTAGGGAGAGTTCTTATAAAAATTTTACCTGACTAGGTAAATTACCCGGTATATTAATGCGATTGTATTGACACCTCATTTATTTAAATCGGATCAGTACTTCAGGTTCTACGGTGGAACAAACGTGGAACAAACAATACATATATAAGGTTCAGTAAAATCAATTACGGATATTTTGGCCATATGATCTATTATTATTTATGTAAAGACCTTTAAGCAGAAAAACTATATACTAGAAAAAAACTTTTTGCTTAAACGTCTTTATATATTAAGCAGTGGATCATGTGCCCGAAGTATCAGTAGTTTATTTTCGGAGACATTATATTTACATATACATTGACTGCGAAAAACGGGTAAAAAATACAGTAAAGTATTCATAAGTCACCAGTTATCCTTTGATAAATCAATACGTTTTACGCTTTTTCAGTATGACTAACCTTTTCAGGGCTGGGGAATACATATATCGCCAAAACGGCCCACTACATCAACTTCGCAGTTAAAATTGGAGTCCGCCTATCATAAGTTTTTCTATCACGAATCACGAGATACGAACCATGAAAAGTGGACATTACTTTGTTCTTAATTCAATTACATTTTGGGACAATAATTTCAATTGATTAATAAAACGCCATTCATTTCATGGTCTTCGTGCGCATTATTTAATAGATAAAGCTTGAGGTTTAGGTTAGGTTAGGTTCGACTACGGCGAAGCCAAAAGGTAGGGTAAGGATTTTGACAGTCTATTGTATGTTTGTTAAGCTACTAGTCCGATTTTAATGAAAGAGGTGTCAATAGATTTGTGTTAATAGCCCGGGTAATATAGGCTATACTAAGTTACGTAGTCGGCTTATAGTTTTGTTATTGTAGTTAATGTATGGTATATACCAAACCTATTGCCGCATTTGACTCCCTGGAAGGAATTTGGGTAAAACATCTGAAACCGTCATCATCTATTTCTTGGCGACAAGTGATCAGTGGCTAATACAGATTTGCACAAAATATATTTTCTTATATTTCTCATCTGCTAGGCATAAGACCGAGTTACTCGTTTCTTAATGGACTTTACCTTCAAGAATTCCCATTTAATAAGAAAATCGATTGCACCCTTATTCCTCCAGGTAAAGCGATAAAACCCGAATGACGGTACCTACGTACCTCATTAATTATTTAATTTTGACCTTACGTGGCTCAAGTCCCAAGTGAGAGCAAATAAAATACAAAATCCAATTTATGTGGAATTTCCGTGAGTCCACAAAGAGCTATACAATTATTGTACCGTGGCCACGTCGAGGTGTAGCGGAGCTTATAATTTGAAATATGGACGTAACCACAGTATGCATTACATTTACGATATTTTGGTTATATTACAGTTTTGCATTGTTCAAAATTTTCCAATAAAAAGATGAATAATTGTACTGATCCTATTTAGGGTACGTGCATATTAATACTTTTTTGTACAATATATCATTTTTATATACTCGTATTACTCGCATTTCACACACCCTGTACTGTCTTGACTAGGAACTAAAATAAGTAAATAGGTAATTACACATACACCTGCAACATGCACCTACATACAACTTCACCTACGTCTACAACTACCACTACAACCTACACATACCACCGAGAAAGTTCTCGCTCGACTAGTCTCTAAACATTCACATTCACAGAAAACCGGCGTGAAACAGCGTTTGCGCTGTGTTTCGCCGAGTGAGTGAGTTTACCGGAGGCCCAATCCCCTACCCTATTCCCTTCCCTACCCTCCCCTATTACCCTATTCCCTCTTAAAAGGCCGGCAACGCACTTGCAGCTCTTCTGATGCTGCGAGTGTCCATGGGCGACGGAAGTTGCTTTCATCAATCAGGTGACCCGTTTGCTCGTTTGCCCCCTTATTTCATAAAAAAAAAAAAACCTTTGCACTAGGACGCCTCAAAATATTTAAATGCAAATGATGTAACCGCAACGACTGCAGACGAGGTTGAACTACGTATTTACACATGAGTATGTTTGTAAGCCCACTATTCAACGGCGCTGTTAAGTTCGGTAGTACATCTACACCTACAGCTACACCTACTAACCTACTGGGGCCATACCAAAAATCCGGTTTCGCAGTAACGAGTACCGATTATTGAACTCGTTACGTTCCCTAAAAATGTTGTTTTGCTTTATTTTTTGCTAGGTATAGTTATTCAATAATATTCGGTATCAAAATTCTCGATTACTGGACTTTCTTGCTTACTAATTATTTTCTTTACAAAATACAATTACATTTTATCTACTACTAGTTTTATATTTTTTATCTACTCACAAATTTAAAGTTATAGGATGCACTCGATAACTAACACTATCTTCACAGATAAATATGACAGTATATAAAAGAAAAGAACAAAATTGCTAAAAGTGTGCGTGGAGCCTAAAATGTCAAACCGCAGTTTTCATTGATTAATTAAATCGGCTAGAATTGTGTCGCATTAATACGGCCCCACCTACCAATTTAATCAGAACTTAAATTAGAATTGAATTACAATTTCGTTAATATTATATTATTATTGCGCTTGTAATTAATAATCTAATGTCCCTAATCCATATAAAAATGCCGATGAATTGACAACCTTTTCTTTAGGTAGTCAGTTAATCACCTTTGCTGATATACGTGGTAGTCAATAGTAAAAACTCCGTCTTTGAACGATGCTATTTGTAGCATCAGTAGTTTCTCAGAAAATTGTGGACAAACGTACATACATAACTTAAATTTTTCATGCGTTATTGATGATGTTTACGCCAAGTAACCACTCTTACCACCTTACTAATAAACGTTGTATAAGCTTTGAATAGTTATACAGTGTTTTGTTCACATCACACAAGTGACATGTTCAATTTGATAGAAGGAGACAAAACAGTAGGAAATGGCTCATTGGCCCATGACGCAAAAGAGAAAGCTGAACTTCTTGGCAAGCTCTTTGCGTCCAACTCGACCCTGGATGACGGGGGACAGGAACCGCCGACTATACCGCGATGCAAGAGCACCATGTCGGATATTCGGTTCCATCAGCGCTCAGTGCTAGTTTCTCTCCGTTCCCTTGATACCCAAAAGTCGAGTGGGCCTGACGGAATCCCTCCTATAGTGTTGAAAATGTGTGCTCCAGAGTTGGCACCGGTCTTAACGCGTCTTTTTCGGCTTTCCTACTCTTATGGCATAGTCCCAGCATCTTGGAAGACAGCTTTGGTGCACCCGATCCCTAAAAAAGGCGATCGCTCCAATCCTTCCAACTACAGACCAATCGCTATACTCTCTCTCTTATCGAAGATAATGGAGTCCATTATTAATAGACAGCTCCTTCGATACTTGTTCAGCAGTTGCTAAGCGACAAACAGTACGGGTTCCGTAAAGGTCGCTCGGCTGGTGATCTGCTGACGTACCTAACTCATCGTTGGGCACAGGCGATCGAGTCTAAGGGAGAGGCATTGGCTGTAAGTTTGGACATAGCGAAAGCCTTTGATCGGGTTTGGCACAAAGCGCTTCTTTCGAAGCTTCCTTCCTATGGGCTCCCCGAGAAATTATGCAAGTGGGTCACGAGTTTCTTAGCAGACCGAAGCATAAGGGTCGTAGTCGACGGTGAATGCTCGGATACTCTGTCTGTTGATGCTGGTGTCCCACAAGGCAGTGTGCTATCACCTACCCTGTTCATACTGCATATCAATGATATGTTACAAACCAATGGCATTCATTGCTATGCAGATGACAACACGGGTGATGCCTTATATACCGGCCACGCGAACATCTCTCGGCAAAGTGTCATTGAGAGTCGAAACAAACTTGTCTCTCAAATTGAAAATTCATTGGAGAAGGTCTCTGAATGGGGTAGACTTAACTTAGTCCAATTCAACCCCTCTTAGACACAAGTTTGCGCGTTCACCGCTAAAAAGTTGCCAATGGTCGTATGTCCTCGTTTTGAAAGCATACCCATAACTGTCTCCTCCAACATTGGAATACTTAGTGTTAACATATCGAGCGAGGTCCAGTTCCGATATCATCTGGAGGGCAAGGCCAAGTTAGCCTCTAAGAAACTTGGTGTTCTGAACAGGTCAAAGCAGTATTTCAGTCCGGTCCAACGCCTACAACTCTATAAGGCGCAGGTTCAGCCTCACATGGAATACTGTTCTCATCTCTGGGCAAGGGCACCAAAGTACCAGCTTCTCCCTCTGGATCGTATCCAACGTAGGGCCGCTCGAATTGTCGACTGCAATAGTGTTTCAAACAGGCTTGACTCCTTAGAGCTACGTAGAGATGTAGCATCGCTCTGCATCCTCTATCGGTTATATTACGGGGAGTGCTCCGAGGAATTGTTCGGACTTATACCTGCTGCAACTTTTCGCCACCGCTCCATGCGACAAAATAATTATCATCCTCATCACCTTGATGAGTGGCAGTCCTCCACCGTGCGCTTTACCCGAAGCTTTCTGCCGCGCACTGTAAAACTCTGGAATGAACTGTCGCCAGCAGTATTTCCGAACCATTATGACCTGCAAACCTTCAAGAAGGGAGCGTATTCCCTCCTAAAAGGCCGGCAACGCACTTGCAACTTCTCTGATGTTGCGGGTGTCCATGGGCGACGGTAATCGCTTTCCTTCAGGTGATCCGTTTGCTCGTTTGCCCCCTAGTTTCATAAAAAAAAAAAACACTGTATAACTATTCAAAGCTTATACAGCATTTATTAGTAAGGGGGTTAAAGTACTGTAGTGCCTGAGACAGTGGGTTTTAAATGTCGTATGGTTGTTCAAGCACATATTTCGTAGATGGCTCTATCCTTTATCTGTATAGAGTATAATGCCGATCTTGATATTAGTTATTTATATAACCCATTATGAAAGCAATTTTGAAGATGTAGGTTCATAATTCTATACACAAACTGCAGTATTCACAATTCTGAACGAAAATGTCTCGGTATAAAACGAATATAATTTTATATAATATGTCTCCTTCCAAATCATAATTCTCGTAACTGGATTTGACTGGACTAAGCATACTCGTTTACCCGAGTTGGGTCGCAATTTACTTGTCAAAGGGTGAACACGTTGGCTTGCAAATTGCCCCCCCATTACCACCCAGAATAAAATCACCAAGCGTGCGAAATGTCTGTACCCAGATTCGGACTATTGTTTGAACTTTTCGGTTTTACCGCAACTTTTTCATTCCGTGACAAAACTTGCACACTATTTTCACTGCGCATGAGACACTGAAAATTTGTTGATTACGATGGAGTTTCACCTTTTTCTAAGGTTATGAAGTTATTATTTTTCTTTCAGAATTAAAAAAGCATAATCAACACATTATTTTAAGGCTTACTGTCTAGGGATGAAATCTTGTTTAATGGCAAACCATCATTATTTGCAACATTCTGACAATGTTAAGTATGTATTTTTTTTTTAAATGAAATGAACCAGGAAACAAGTAGACGGATCGTCTGATGATAAGCGATTACTGTCACCCATGGACACTCGCAACACTAGAGGAGTTACACTTGTAACTCCTCTAGTCCTGCGACTTGCTTTCCTAGTCCTTAAAATCCCCAATCTTGGGCCTCCGGTAACCGGTAACCTTACTCGGTGAAACACAACGCAAGCGTTATTTCACGCCGGTTGTCTGTGAGGTTGTGGCCGATTCATACCGAAGTATGGCTCTCCCACAGTATGGACGAAAAAAAAAAAACTAAACCATAATTATGATAGATTTGGGTATTTGTGTCTTTGAAGAAAACACATATTTTGCTAGTATCTAAATACGGAATTATAACTATATACATATAATAAGAATACTTACATAAGTATGTACTAGGACTATTATGGAGGATCATAGGCTAAAATAAAATGTATTTATTTTTTATAAAATAAAGCTAGTAACTAAAACTTATAATCTATACTAATATTACAAATGTGAAAGTATGTCTATCTGTCTGTCTGTCTGTTACCTCTTCACACTTTAACCGCTGAACCAACTTTGATTAAATTTGGTACAGATATACTTTGAGTCCTGGGAAAGGACGGATACGTTTTGTCCCGGAAAAGTACTGTGTTCCCGAGGGATACTGTATTTACGCGGGAGAGCCGCGGGCAACAGCTAGTAAAATTTAAAACCATCCCTAGAAATAAAATTATGTAGACCTATAAATAGTAGCTTACATAATATTTTAGAAATCTGTAGTTTTTCTGCAAAAGATTTATACAGAACAAAATATAGAAATTGGATTTAATTACAATTCCAGTTACCGAGTAAATTACCTAATCTTATTTACCGGAATCATAATTTCTGTGAAAGAAAACTTAAATATTATAAAGAGAAATAGATGTTGGAAATATTTTCTATGATGTCTAAAGGATATTTTTCTTCCACTAATTAAGGTTGACAGAGTTTGTAAAAACCGAGTTCCTTATTTTAGTACAAATTAATTTACATCTAACGATAATTGTAATTTTACTAAAATATAATAAAATAACCAATTTTAGATACGTAGATTTAGGTTCCCACATTTTAATTACGTGGTCCTCTATGGTTCAGTGGTTCAGCGCATTGGAGCTCAAGCCGAGGGTCGCGGGTTCGTATCCCACCGAAGGAACAAAAAGCTTTCCTATGTTCTTGGGTCATGGATGTGTATTAAATATGTGTATAATATCGTAAAAACCTTAAATATATGTAAAGTATAAAAGTATAAAATATATTCCCTTTGACTGGTACCCTTAAGCCGTAACACAAGTTGCTTGGATAATTATCACGGGGCCAGATTGACGTGGTGTTAAGCGTCCATAGATATAACATATATGGACGCTTTTTTTTTTTGTATTATAGGATTTTTATCTGGATATAAAATCATTTATGTCGATTTAAATACCATCCAAGTTTAAATATCTACAAATTATTTTCACCCAAAACATGAATTCTATAAACTTAATATAATACTATAATGAAGAAGCATGTTACATGAAAAAATAATTTTATGTTACAAATGAGATCTTGAAATATTTTCAGAATTACGAAGGATTTGTGCCTTTTAACATAACCTACATATTCTTCGTGGAAATTAAAGTGTCCTTGTTAAGCACGAACTCTTGACTCTTGTATGAAGATTCTTTTATATTTTCTTTACTTTTTATTAACATTATTTATGTTGTAAATTTTTGTAAATCTGATTTCTTAATAAAATACTTACCTATCATTATAATCATTAATTTATGTATTGTCTTCTGTTGGCAATATTTTACTACATTATAACTATGATTATGTCAATACAAATGTCGTTTTATGCTAAATAACCGTATTTTATTAGGTATTTTGATCCTGGCCACTTTGACGAAATCATCGGTCGCTCATGATTTCACACGCGTTCCTTCGTTTCATATAGTTATTATAATATTGCTAGATGTTGCCCGCAACTTCGTGTATTTAAAACTTTTCCTCTTTCATATATTAGTATAGATAGTATAGATTAATATAATATATTAGTATATGGTCTGAAAGTAGATGTAGTGACAAAAATTGAGAAAGGTATGCTGAGATGGTTTGGCCATGTTGAGAGAATGAATGAAGAACGATTGACGAAAAAAGTAAATAATGCGAGTGTGAATGGAAGTGTTGGAAGGGGTAGACCTAGGCGGACGTTCCAAGACCAAATCGGGTACGTCTTGAAAAAAGGCCAGGTCAAGAGTACCTACCCTAAATCGAAGAGCATGTATGAAGGGAATAATGAAAGTGGATGAAGCAAAACAAGTATATGTATGGATCGTAGCAAGTGGAAAGAAGTGGTCTCTGCCTACCCCTACGGGAAAGAGGCGTGATTATAATATGTATGAATGTATGTATGTATATTAGTATAGATTATATAAGTATGCATTATTTTTACATTTACCTATTTTATCAAAACATTGTAATTAAAATAGGCAAAAAAGAGACTTTGAAAACTTTAAGTGTTTCAAACTTACCAAATTTTATTGATTCACTCCTCGTTTTCGATCTGAAAAAATAATATAAATTGGATTGAAATCTTGTGTTAACCAAGAAGTTAATAGTGTAGCCTAGATTTTTAACAAGATGGTTCCTGAGGTTTTTCGATTGGTTATCAAGTTTTCGTCATTCAATGGCTAGCCGCACACGTGCAATATTATACAGAATAAATTTGTAAATACTAGTCAACACATACAAAAAAACGGCAATATTAGTACAGTTTTACGAGAATTGTGCATACTGATCAGTGTGAAATTTGGCACATTTAAAGTTTAAGCGGAGGCAGGCCTGCCAAAAGCTAATATTTTTAAAAATAACGCTCTAGAAATATAATAATTTATGAAAATATCATCAACACACACTACCTCACATATACTAGCATTTTTGTATAAATAATATATTACAGTAGGTTTGCCACAATAGGGAATATGCATGTATTTTTTTTATTCTTTTAAATGTTTCTACTGGTAATAACATTTCAAAATTTATATATAATACATCTAAAATATTATTTATTATCCTGGAAAAAATGTTTTAAAATCACAATCATTTTTGGGCGACTTAAAAACGTCATTTTCGAGCGCTTGAGTTGTGGACTATGACGTCACAAGTCACAACGTCATCGCACTTGGATAGACAGTTGACAGATAAAATCATTGTTTGACTTTTTTTTTTATTATTTATGACGTCGGCTTATCACCATTTGCCAGTGTCAAGTATATTTTCATCAACGTATTTCTAAATCGTCAAGTCCAATGTCTAGTCAAAGTCCAAATAAATAGTCACGGTAGTCAATCAGTCAAGTCAGTCGATTCAGTAAAGTGCTAGACGCTTTACTGAAACTTCCTAGGGAGTTTTGGCGGGAAACCCAATTTAGCACGCATTTTGTAATTGTATCACTTTTCCACACTAGTGCACCTCAACGAATAATTAATGGTTAATAACCAATATTACACATTATAAACCGAAATAACATTAATTTAAAAAAAATAATACAAAATTATAATTGAAAACAGAAATTTTTCAATGCTCAGAATTTTCTTCGGCCTCCCGGATTCCGGATCATATTAAAGCCTTATATGAAATTTCTGTTTCACTTGACACAATGAAATTTTTTACATTGGTAATGGTTAATACCTTCCCCCTTAAATAAAAAAAAAAGTTTTGATAGTTGACACACGTCCGTGCGGTCTATGTCGTCACGTTTTGTTCAGCCAATAATATCCTTTTTGAAATTTGCGCGGCATTTTTAAAAACAATACTTTTTGATGATTAATTTCCACTATTAATTCACGATAAATTAAAAAACAATTGTATGGGTATGTTTCTTTAGTGATAAAGATTACAAATAAAAATATTTTATCAATTTTGGTGTCACATGCATATTCCCTATTGTCAATGAGTGTCAATATTTCTTTCAAAATTCATACAAATTATTACATATTTTTATTGTGTATCTAACAGCCGCACTCAGAGACAAATAATGCTAAATTAGAGGGTTACTTAATAGAGGTTTTCACATAAAGTCCTTAATATATTTGCTGTCAAAATCTCAATTAAGTGACGCCTCAAGTAAACATTAAATGTCTCTGAGTGCGGCTGTAAGAGGCGTAAGGAACCCAAACAAATTATAACTTTAAAATTAAAACAGGTGACACAATTATGATCAAATTAAAACAGGTGACACAATTATGATCCAAAATTACGATCTCCTTTACGTAATTATACTGTTTACTTTAAAAACGTTCTCTATTTATCCGGCCATTATGAGGATAAGAAAAGTCGCTGCTCAAGGCCCAAAAAATGATTTATTGTGTTAGACAATGATTAATATCACTTCGGAATTTTACTGAGCGAGTTTTAATTTGACGTGCATTGAAAGACATCCAAAACGGCCAGCAAGCAATCACATTAATAAAAGATGTATTGTTCTCCTAAAGTGTAAACAAATACTTTTATATTTTTGTGCTTTATTTCTATTCTTCGAGATGCGAAACTTTTTTTTTCTGTATTGTTGTAATACAATTATGTTGTAATACATTAAGAGCATTGATTGGCGCGCGACTCAGATATCACGAAAAACGCTACTTTTCAAATTCGCTACTTTTGTTTCTTACTTACATAATCTATGAGAAGAACCTTTTATCTTTAAATAAATCGAGGCGCACGAGCGTTTACAAATACTGTTGTAAACGCTCGTGCGCCTCGATAAATACAGTAGTTTTAAAAAATCATATAAAATCTTTGAGTATCCAACTATACGGAGACGACATGACAGCTAATTTCTATGCGAAAAAGTCTCGCCACTTTCTGCGGGAGGGGGGACCGCACCGCTAGTGCTTGACACTATCGATGTTTTACTATCGATGAGTTCGGCTAGTAATAATTATGTGTGGCAAAAGTAAATTTTAAAAATTATATCTATTAAATCTTAACTACAATATTTAATTTACAATTTCGCTCAGTATCATAAAGTAAATAAGTATTAAAATGTTGAAACATGCAAAAATGGAAGCGTCATCCAGCGTGAAGAAGAATTTTAGCATTTTTAGCAGAGTTGCGAATATCATAGTTGCGGAGCGGCTGGTGCGTACAACCAATTTGTAGCATTCCGTAATACTCAAGAAACCCTAATAAATTTGCACTGACCATCCGTCTGTCTGTCCGTCTTTCTAGCATGTGTAATTATGAATATATATAAATGAAATTTTGTATAGTTTATAGGTATTTTAAAATTGAAATAAGAATTTATAAATTACCTTTTTACAAAGTCAACCATTTTCGAGTAATCGGTCTCCATAATGGTTTATAAGTTGGTCATCCTCCTGGCATTTCTAAACTATAGGAGATAGAAACTTGTAAGTTCCCATGTTGATATAACTAATGAGAGAAAGTATAGATAAATATTAATTTGCGGTCTAATCTGACTGTACGTCGTTTAAAAAAATATTTGTTTATATACCTAGGTAGTATATAATAATCTATACTAATATTATAAAGTGGAAAGATTTGTATTTTTGTGTGTATGTTTGTAATGAATAAACTAAAAAACTACTGTGCCAATTTCAAAAATTATTTCACCATTAGAAAGCTACATTCACCCTGAGTAAAATAGGCTATATTTATTGCTAGAAAAGATTAGGGATTCTTACTAAAACTTTAGTAACGTAACCCAAGGTGTCAAAAATGCCATTAAACAACTTTCGTCGCATGCGCTGCGGAAACTATTGATGATAGAACAAAAGTATGTTTTACAATATTAAAGAACATCCATACATTCACCATCTATCCATCCTCACAAATTTTCACATCCTATCCTAGTAGGTAATAGTATAAAATGTGAAAATTTGTGAGGATGGATGGATGAATAGATGGTTGGATGGATAGATGGTTGGATGTATAGATGGATGCTTGTTACTCTTTCATGCAAAAACTACTGAACGGATTTTGATGAAATTTGGTACGGTAGTAGTTTAGGCTCTGGATTAAGACATAGGCTACTTTTTATATCGGAAAAGTAGAGTATTCCCGCGGGATAACTGATAGTATATTTACGCGGGTGGAGCAGCCGTAATAACTAAAGTAAAATAGATAATAGCTTCAAGAATTAGCCTCATACGTGTTGAAACCCATTATCTAGCACGCTTAACGCTTTTTATTTGTTGTTGTAAAAAAAGGAGTCCGTGGGTCTACCATTTAGTGACAATAGGATGAATTTAGAAGTAAAATCTTTACAATAATAATTAGACGACCTCTGTGGTTCAGTGGTTGAGCGTGTTTGTGCTCAAGCCGGGGATTGCGGGTTCGAATCCCGCCGAAGTAAATAAAGTTTTTCTGTGTTCCTGGGTCATGGGTGTGTAGGTATTAAATGTGTGTAGAATATAATAAAAATATTAAATATGTGTATAGTATTAAATATATTTCCGTTGTCTGGTATAGGTGTACCAGAATCTCATGGCATTTAAAAAAAAATAATGTGATTTTCATATGGCAATGTCAAGACATTGCCATATGAAAATCACATTATTTTTTTTGATATTCATCATACTTGTATGACCCGTCAAATCAAAGTACGTGATCTGTCAACCGCTGCTAAAATTTTGTGAATATGTTCTTGGAATTTGTTGTTTTTGTGAAAGTGTTGAAAAAGGAAATTCGATCTCAAGCGAGAAATATTGTTTTCAATGTCTATCTTAAAATACAGGAAGAAAAAGATGTAAATCAAACTCAATCTTATAATTTAAAGCTCGTGGTAGAGTTGACCGGTAATTTAGAGTGAGTTGTTTTGATACTTTTAGTTTTTTTTATATTTTCTTAGATACTTATTGTGACTTCCTTAAAGGTGTTTCCAGTACAACTATACGGTGAATCGTCGATGGCACATCGAATGATGGTTTATTTTCCATGCCTGGAGGAGAGGAGGAAAAAGGAAATCAACTTATGACAGTTTCGATTTAACTAAAAATTAACCAGTATCAAGATCGTTTAATCCAATTTCTCCAGTATTGCACACTACAAAATTTTATTTCCCTATTTGCCATGAGATTCTGGTACACCTATACCCGTAAAACAAGTTCTTCGAGAACTTACCACGAGACCAGATTGACATGATGTGAAGCATCCATATATTATATTTAAAATATATTATATTATTAAATAAATAAAAAAAAATACCAAAATCGTACTATAATCGTAAGTATGTGTTGACTTGAGAACCTCCTTCGGTTTTTTGTCGGTTAAAAAAGGTAGAGCTAAGTAAAAATGCGGAATCGTTTTGATAAATAGGGTCCACCCTAAATACGTTTTTTTTGCATTTATAATAGTTCTGTTCCACCTCAATGTTTACCAATGTTCACCATAAGTAGTTCAAAGATTGGTTCAAATTCACGGGCAAAAACTATAAAATTATATAATAATTATAAAATGCACTTTTAATAATTTCAAAGTTGGCAAGGCGCGCTGTTTTAATCTCCTACTGTTGTTCGTCTGAACAATAAAACATGAAACTTCAAAACGCACCGAGCAAATTGTACTCGTACGTTTGGGAAACCAAGAAAAATGATCAGCGCAAGCTTGGACCCAGGCATTCCTAATCATCCTATTTTTAGGAAATCTAAAAAAATAATGGTCAGAATAACATACTGATAAATATGAAGTGTGGCCTGTTTATAAATTAAAAATGCATAATTTCAGGATAAATTTATCCGCTCATATTTTATTGTAATAAATAATAATTAATATAAACAAAAGTTTGTTAACACAATTGAATAATTATTTTATAATATTTTGCAAATTTTCAATGTGTTTCGTGAAATAATATCATGAAGAAAAACAAAATTGTAAATAGTGTACTAATTAATTAGTCATGTTTCTTCATTATGAAATAGTAAAAACAAGAACGAATATGAAATAGAAGTTTTTATAAATTACTACTTTTAAATATTACCCTAAATTTGGATGTTGTACGATTTAGTAGCAACATTTGTTCATCGAGTAAAATTTTTGGATTTTTGCTAATTTATCGCAATTATTGTTAATATTTAGGCAAAATAATACATACACTTGGAAAGTAACACCATCCTTTTGTTTATTTGATGTTTCCGATCTGTTTTTGCAGGAAAAAATACAGCAAGTCGGCATTTTCTGCTCCGGTTCGTTCCGCCTCGCTGTAATTTTCCGAATACGTCAAAAACGCGCAGCAACTAGTTTTATACAACCCTCACGACCGGAGGGTCTAACCTTTGGCAGCGGGGAACGCCTGACAATGGCGTCTCCGTTATAGTTGGATACTCAAAGTATAAAATTCGTCAAACTAATTTAGTTAAAAATTTAAATAGCATATTAAAGATAAAAGGTTCTTCTCATAGATTATGTAAGTAAGAAACAAAAGGAGCGAGTAAAATACATAAATATCATCGTTTTAAATAACTTTAATTCCTGATAATTTCGCATTCTTTAAATTTTATTTTTATGAGATAGAAACGTATATAAAAATAATCTGACAAAGAGATAATCTAGAAGAGGATCCAACAAGTTTGTAAAGATTTTTTGTTTTTAAAAAATGTAAGCGGTTTTAGCTATTATATGTTTTGAAATTGCCCCTGAACCTAAAGTTGTAAAAACTTCTGGTTAGTTTTGTCAGTTTTATTCAAAAGTTTGAAATTATTTTAAAGTAATGAATGAAGTGAAAAATTAGAATACAATATTTTCTAGTATTTTTCTACATGTAAAAATCAGAATAACCAGTTTTTGTTAGATATAGACACATTTGAAAAGTAGCGTTTTTCGTGAAATCTGAGTCGCGCGCCGATCAATGCTCTTAAGACATCAACCATAAACTTTGTACTCCATTTCACAAAAAAAAAAAAAAACGGAGGAGTATGAAGCTTGGCACAGTAAAATATTATATAGAGGAGTGGCTGGATTGTAACGCAATTATAATACAGATACCATCCAGCTCCGATATATTAAAACTGCAAAATGGTACTGTCATAAAGTTCAAACCAACGTCAAACCCGTTTCAATTGGTTGAAACTCCAAACATTTGTTTAGTATCAAGACGATTAATATATAATTCGATAATTATTTTTAATCAAAAAATTAAACCGACTTCCAAAGTAAAAATAAACTTGCTTGCAGTTCTTTAAACAACACCGAAATCCCTAAACATGTGTCTATAAGGAGTCGGGAGTTCTGTTCAGTACCTACTTTTGGATCCAGGGTTTACCTAGGAGCAAAATCTTACTTTTTGGTAGCATAATATGCTTGGACTACTTCAAAAAAAAGTCAAAATCACCATGTTTCCATAAAAATTTAGAGGAGTTCCCTCGATTCCTCATGGATCCTATACTTTGGCGAAAACGGGACCAACCTCGGATTTAGACCCTTTACATAAAAAAAGAATTTAGAAAATCGGTCCACAGACGGCGGAGTAATCGTTGAACATACAAAAAAAAACACACACACACACACATACAGCCGATCGTATAACCGCCTCCTTTTTTTAGAAGTCGGTTTAAAATGAAATTAAAGTGTAAGTAAATTACGAGAATTGTAGTTCAGCTAGCTTGAACTTGGCTTGACACGCTACTATAATATAACTACAGCGTATCTAGATCGTTTCATTCGTTTTAATAATAATAATATAATGTTGGCAAAAGAACATGTCTTTTGTAAGTCACAACATAAAAAGCATAGTTAAAATTTAAATAAACCCCATTTCTCAGTTAATTATATTAAACTGAACATTTCCTGCTCGAAAAAGTTTATATTCATTCGTACTCGGACATATCCCCAGTGAACTGTTTTACTTTTGGCAGGAGCATTACATTCACACATTACGAAATTCATCAACTTTTTTCCATTAAAACTTTCGATTTTGTAATTTAGCGGAGATTTTTTTTTATGATAAGATGCATCTCTGTGATTATTATTTAATTATGTTTTTATACGTAAACATTGTTCTAATTTATTGATACATTATAAATGTGAAAGTATGTGAGGATGAATAGGTCGATAGATGTTTGTTACTCTTTCACGCAAAAACTACTGAACGAATGTTAATGAAATTTAGTATTATGCTACTTTTTATCCCGAAAAAAGAACAGCTTTCCCATGAGATATTGTATTTACGCGGGTGGAGCCGCAGGCAAAATCTTTTACTTTTATGAATTATTCAATTAGTGACTCGCTGTTGTTGTTAGCAATTGTAAGCAACTCTAGATTGTAGAAGTGATAATAAAAATCCAAAAACTTCCTAGAAGCCGCTGGTTCGTGATCAACGGCTCGTTTCAATAACCAATAAGAATTTGTTAAAAACAACACACACACGTCACATTTGTATAGCAAAAAACAGGCAAATGATACCAAATATGACGTTTTTAACAAAATATTAGTAGATAGGTTATTGCAAACCGGTTGTTAGGCAGTCGATACTATGTTACAAAAGATACACAACGTGTATAAAGTTGCCAAGCCTACTAGAGTTATTTTGGTAAGCGGTTACAGATCTAGTTACAGTTACATCTCTATCCCGGCTTTAACGGAACCGAGAGATCCTAATACCATGCCGTCAACTTAAACTAAACTTTAAGTGAATTATTACATAAACGATCAAGAGGCTCAAAGGGTAATAGGTTAATATTTACCCTTCTGAGGTCGCTTAGATCTGTATCCACGTTTGTAACTTGTAAATTTATTATAACAACTAAGATTTCCCAAGTTGCAAATAGCATAGCCTCAGCGTAACCGGACAACGTATGAAAAGCAGGTGACCGCTGAAACTGACAAGCCTCTTGACGAGCTGAATAAACATGAAGTACATTTTGCAGAGGATAGACAATAGATTTTTGCATTTTTAGGGTGCCGTATCTCGAAAGGAAAAAACGGGACCCTTTATCACTTTGTTGTCCGCCCGTCTATCTGTCAAGATCCTTTTTCTCAGGAACGCTTAGAGCTATCAAGCTGGAATTTATATCACATACTTAGGTCTACTGTTTCTTAGAGCTGTGAAAAAGTTAAACATTTAAGCCAACGCAATCAAAAGATACAGCCGTTTATGCCGCAAATTTTAGTCATTCGCAAGGGAATCAAAACCTACAGGGTTACCTACAGCCTACCCGTGAACTCAGAATCTTGAATTTTTGTACGAAGCAGTGTCTTATAGCAAAAATAAAGGACAAAATGCAAAAACCGTAAATTTTTAGTTACATCATATAATAAAATATTTTTAATAATTTTAAACTTACTACCCCTTTCCTCATGAACGCTTAGAGGTATTAAATTGAAATTATTATATTGTAATAATTGAATTCTCAGGTCTATAATACTTTAAGCTGTAACAAAATCACTACAGGTTTGTACGGAACCCTCGGTGCGCGAGTCCGACTCGCACTTGGCCGGTTTTTTTATTACAAAAGTATATAAGTACTAGAAATAAACTTAAAATTTATTCTCAGAATGAAAATGGGGATTTAATTAATATGCCGCTTAACACAAGAAAAATAAACCGCAGTATAATACTATTTTATATTAAGCTGGATTTCGCAGAAAGGATTCTTTGAATATCAAAGGGAAAATTAAAACGTTGTGGGCGAGAAAAACTTGAGTAATTATCTTACTAATTTAGTTCGTTTCATTAAAAGATAACTCAACAGTGTATAAAATATTTAAATCCGTAAATACGAGAAGATACCGCAGATGGAATCATTAATTTTTAGAATATCGTTTTCTTACAAGCTGTCCCAATACATTGTTCTGTCATAGCTATGAAGTGGAAAATAAATAACTACTACCTAGTAGATTGGCAGCCTATTTTAATGTACCTATAAATATTTAACAGTCAAGTGAAACAATAGGTATTGGAAATCTCAATCGTTATTTTTAGTATTTTTCCCGCAATTCTTCCAATCTTTTTCGCCGTTTAAACCTTTGCGGAATTTCCACAATTATTTCAATCCTAAAATTAGTCAAAGCGGTCCAGTTGTTCCCGCGCTTTTTAAGAAAGGATCCATTTTCATTTATTATGAAAACAAGAATTGAGGCGGTAAAGTCATCAGTCGCTTATTATCATCGGGGAAACAGTAAAGTTCAATATCCATAACTCTACTTGGTTTAATTTATGTAGTGGCTAGACATGAAAAGCTAAGCTTTGGTTGTCTGTTTGCCTATCCGTGTATTTTTTTGGGGACAATGAAACTGACTTAATTTCCTATTATTCCAAAAGTTATTTATCGTACAGAAAAATAATACCTACTATTTGCTTTATTTGATGAAAACCCGGTAGATATAATCATATATCACAGCTGTCATTTTCGTTACAATCCATCTTTCTTAGTAAACACTAAATGAAACCAAGAAGGCAGTTGTATGTCTTTCAATTAACCTTTGCTACTTTCATCACAAAAATGTTTACGGTTATCCGTCTTATTTTTTCATCCTTATTATACGTTACTCGAAATGCTTTTATTACGTCTCTCGAGGCTTTCACTGAATTAAATTTATTGCCGTATGATACTAATATTATCATCGTATACCGAGGGGACAGTATACTAAAATTGTATTCGCAGAAAAAACATGTTACTAGCTTGACAAAGCATACTATAGTAAGACCCCGACCTCAAATTCTTTCGGGAGTGGCTGTGTTTATATAATTACGTCACCGTAAAATTATAAAAACCGCTACTATATTACTAGAGTTAAGGCGCTGTTACCCTAGAAATGCGCTTCTTTCAAAAATTTTTTGAGACGAATGGATACATTTTAGTGCAGCAAAAAAATATATGTTAATTTTGATCATATTTGCTAGGGGACCTTCATTTTCAAAACACGTTATCTGAAAAATTTCTCGATGAAAAAAAATCATAAAGTTACCATTAAAATAGAAATTCTTGGAGTTGTAACTGTATTATTTGTGAACAGAAATGAGAAAATTATTTGCAGTTTCGTAAAATATCATAAAAGGAAGGGAATTGTTGTTTTGATTTTTCGTATAGAATGTGATATTTGTTAGTATTAATTTATTTCAATGATAAATAATTCGTACGAGTCGAATGAAACATCGCGAAATGGCGACCTGTCATTCCTTCTCTTTCATATCTATTGAATAAGACAGTACCGGCTTAGGCCTCTTGCTAATGAGACGTATGTCAAATTTTTCCCCTCTTTTCTGCTCAAAAATTATTCGAATTTATTGTTGAAAGTCCGTTCAAATTTATTTTACCCCCGAATGGACCTTTATGTCGTCTGCATAAAGGTCAAGTCGGGGGTAAATATTAGTTTTTCTTTCGTCGTGTAATACTTATAACATATGCGTAATTTCGCTAACTGACGTAAGACGCTTGATAGCCCTTTGGCTTTTTGCGTTGTTGCGACCAATTGGTCTCGGGTTCCAATCCCGGTCAGACGATTTTTTTTCTTTTTTTTTTGTCGCACTATAAAACTCCGAGCGATGCTTGTTTTCCCAGTAATAAAAGTATATGGTTAATTATGTATTTATTTTATTATTAGTTACTTTAAGTTGTTGTTAATATAAGGGTAGATTATATTATATAAAATATGAAAAGATTGTATTCGATGAATGTCCAAATTTTTAGTCCAAAGTTTTAAGATGGAGGTACAAAAACTCTTTATAAGTAGATACTAGGGAGACCGAGCTTTGGTCGTAGCTTTAGTACAACGATAAAAATTAATAAAAAATAAATAAAAAAATATTTAAGAAAAACAGACATTATAAGAATCACAAAAATAATATTTATCTTACCGGGATTTGAACTCACCACCAAAAATCAAACGTCGGTACGCAAACCGAGCTGCCAGTCAGACTGACGTAAAATAACCGAAATTATTGATATAATTTATTACACGACGAAAGAAAAAACATATTTGATTCAAAATTGACAACATTGATTGACAACAGAATAAGTAAATATATATATACCTAAATATTATTCTGTTGGTTTGTAAAGTTTATACATATAATTTATCAATTATTATAATCAATTCTAATTCTAATCACCATGAGCAGATATTAGGAACATGTACTTATTCAGTAATCTACGTTTATTTTTTACTAGCTTTTGCCCGCGACTTCATCCGCGTAAAGTTCGGTTTCCATACAAAATTTTAACCCCTTTGTTACACCCGTAGGGGGCGAATTTTCAAAAATCCTTTCTTAGCGGATGCCTACGTCATTACAACTATCTGTGCCAAATTTTAGCAACATCTGTTCAGTAGTTTCGGTTGTGCTTTGATAGATGAGTCAGTCAGGTTTGCCTTTTATATATTTAGACTAGGTGTTGCCCGCGACTTCATGCGCGCAAAAGGAAATCTCGATGGAACCGTACATTTTTCGGCAATAAAAAGTATGCCTATGTGCTTCCCCGTTGTCTATTCTATATCTGTCCTTAATTTCATCAAAATCATTCCAGTAGTTTCGGAGCCTATTCAATGCAAACAAACAAACATACAAACAAATAAACCTTCTCTCTGTATTATATTAGTAATAGATTAAATAAAACAATATTTACAATTAATATGATGTAGCCGAAGAGACTATTTGGTTAAACCACAAATGTCAGAAACTAGGTAGGTACTTATTTGAAATTGTATTTTTTTTTTGCTGTCAGATAGCCGAAGTTTCATGTATGTAGAAGGGGAATATTTGATATTGAATTTTATTGTGTATTTATGTATTGTATAAAATCAGTCGATAAAATTTAGCTTTGTGCTACGCGAACGAAGTTGCAGGCAAAAGCAAGTTTAGATTTTGTAACCGCTGAAAAATGCGAAACATATAAAATTTTGAAATGTCGTCCTAGGAAGAAACGTCAATGTGTGTGATGTCATAAAGTGTACTGTGTAATGTGTTACGTGTTGTAGTGTGCGTATTCCGCACTCCGCAGTACTTCAACTGCATATTATAATAATACTAGCTATCCCGGCAAACTTCGTACCGCCTTAGAATTAAATTTGTTGACGTACTGACTACTGACAGCAGCGCCACCTACCAGGTCCGATTGCAAATCTAAACCATTCTCGAATCAACCTGAAGACACACAAAATTTTTCATTACTTAATATCGGTACAGCCGTTTAGGAGTTCAGTGACTTAATTGAGCTTTTTTTTTAGATTTTTTTTTACCCTTTAACTACTTACTAAAAAACTTAACTTTCTCGAATCGCAATGGCTAAATTTGGCACAAAATTAGGAATTTGACTTTTTATAATCGACCTAGACAGAAAATAGACGTTTTAAAATATATTTTAAATTGTAATGAGATTTGAACCTAGACGCTACGCTTTGCTTTAGGCGGGCAAGATACCGCTAGGCTATGAAGCATATTACAATTTTATCGAAATTACGCTTTTATACATTATAGACACATCACTTTGACGTATTTCGCATGAAGTCCCCCGCAGTAACGGGGGCGGCACGTCCCCCACCCATCTCCTTCACCCCCTCGAATACTTCATAGTTGACTACTCACAGCGCCTTAATATGAAATTATAATATAATATCTATGGACGCTTCACACTACGTCAAAATGTCGACAGATTGTCAAATAAAAAATTTTTGAGTCTTCAAGCCGCCATTACGTAAATCTTGCCGCGAACCCCCTACCGACGAATGGCGAACCCCTAGGGGTTCGCGTACCCCACTTTGAGAAACACTGGCATAGAGATATTCTCTAGTAATATTACAATCTAACAGTTTTTACAATATTACGGTGACATATACATCGTCTGTTGCTCCCATA
Source organism: Glaucopsyche alexis (assembly GCA_905404095.1). NCBI lineage: Eukaryota > Metazoa > Arthropoda > Insecta > Lepidoptera > Lycaenidae > Glaucopsyche > Glaucopsyche alexis. Next base: position 17,868,606 of record FR990046.1, read on the forward strand.
GAAAATGAGGATTGTCGAGACACTTTATTAGCAAGGTAGTATTATATTTTAATGTTACGAAGGTAATATTAGGGTTAAACATAAAATATTTAAGTGGGTAAGAGGTCCCATACATGGTCCGGTCTGCCTTCAGTTCGGCCTGAACGGATGCAAAATCGTATCGTCTGTGTGCAATTTCGAGATCGCATCAGTCGGCCTTACGGACTGAAGCGATTCGTTCCAGTGTTGCCAGCTCTGTTTTTTGTGAAACTATTAAACTCGTATCGATTTCTACTAAAAACTACTAAAGAAGCTACTTGACTTAGGAATTCCTGAAGCTCCGCAAAAACCGAACCGAATCCGTTCAGGCCGAACTGACGTCAGTTCTAACTAAAACGATCTGTGGGAGCCTTAACTCTTTATGTACATTATCGGCTTTCATATTTTAATGTCGTTTCGTTAAATGAGGGGGTCTATTTGACAGCGGTATAAATGTTTTTGAAAATTGTATGAAAATTCGTCAAATCGTGACAGCGGCCATTAGTTCAGTTAAATTGTATTTTTGCTAGGAAAGTTTTGGGGTAGTTCTGATTTACTGAATTACATACAAATTTCTTTCGTTAACGTAACCTTTACGCAGCTGTCAATTGTTCCTAGTAGACTCTTCATTTGCTCCATGTTTTCCGTTCCAGTGTTTGTTTTTTCCAATGCAAACAAAAGCTTCCACTTCCCCATAAGTAATGTTTTTAGAAAAACAACTTATTTGTAGAACAATAGTGACGTCACATATGCATTATCAAAATTAAATTTGTATATTTCATCCGTGTATGTTTATTTCGCACTCGACACATGCCTGGGACGCCTGTTTTCCTTTGTGTAGCTTCCTTCGAGATAAGAAACTGGGTTTACTTTGTATTAATGTCGCATTTTGAGTTTGCGTTTAGGAAATTGCATTGTACGGTTATGGAGACGCTGGAATTTCAAATAAACATAATATGTTTATTTCAAATTCTACGGGCTACTTAGAGGTGCTTTTGCCAACGAATTCTTTTGCGATGGCTTTACGCTACTCTGCTTTTGTAACTTTTAAAATTGCTATATCTGATGCCAAATCCCAGTAATATTAATGAAATAAACAAAAGTGGAATTATAATTTGTAACGAGATGAACACAAAAATAGCACACGATATAATAAACATAGACAGTTCGTCTATACCTTTTTTAAACGGGCAATTGGCCCACCACACTTACCCACCACTGCAACTCCTGTGTAGCCAGGATCGACAGTGGTAACGAACCGCAAAAACCCTTTAATATGATCTCAGGGGGGACATGCTAAATCTGTCTTGGAACCCGCAACGAAATTAATCAGAAGATTGTAGGAGGAGTAAGAAGTATTCCAGTTTCCCTACCCAAGCAAAGCGGGAGACAGCAAAAATTGTGATGACAAAAAAAGTCAGATTTAAAGGGCACCACATAATAATATTTTTTTTTATGACTACAAGACAGAATGTAATTATGTTTTGATTTACAATATGACACTTAATTACAATGCATTTATATTAACCATTAAATGTTGCATTGTTTCCAATAGTACTTATGACAAAAACGTTTGAAAGCCCGGAAGTTCTTCGCGCAGCCCACGAGATCTTGTCTATACCTTGTAATATTGTAATTCGTTTTTATGTGTGTATGTTTGTTTGTTTGCATTAAATAGGCACCAAAACTACTGGGTCGATATAGAGTAGACCACACATTGTTTTTTTTTTGCTAAATTAGTAAAAAACCTTCATCATTAGTTTACTTACGTCTTAAACAAAACATCCATTTTGGTAAGTATGAACTTAAACGGACGAATATCGGAGATATTTACAAAAATGTTCCTGCAGCCTTACATATCATACACATTTACTTAATAGTGGCGTCACAGTTTGGTACGACTATTTGTGGAGTGTTTACACAATAATTTTGTAAACAAGTCGCTGTATTTATAAAAATAAAATTGGTTTTTATTATAATTATGGTTTACTGAAGAGTTTATTTTAGAGTACCTACTATAAAAAACAGTTGTCTAGCCTATTGTGCTGAATGCTGATAAACTGGCACATGCATACTGGCATATATGTCGATCTCTATGGCTCGGTGGTTAGCATGTTGGCGCTGGAGCGTCTCGTGAGAAGTCGCGGGTTAGAATCCCGCGGGGTAACAAAAAAGTTTTCTATATTCGTGGGTCATGGATGTCTATAATTTACTAAAAATAAGATTAGACTATTAAATATTGTATTTCCGTTGTTTGGTACCCGTAACACAAGTTCTTCGACAACTTACCACGGGACCAGATTGACGTGGTGTTAAAGCGTCCATAGATTATTATTAGTATTATTATTATATTCCGGCGTGTGCATCGTGCACAGCCGTAGCGCCTTTAGTCTAATCCAAAAAAATAAAAAAAGTTATTTGGCCAACATCCAACATCATCAATTCTCGTAATGCTTACTTATTTTTTGTGCTATGCATTGCAAGTTTTTTAATTTAAATATCATGATATTTAAAATTTCCAATATCATAAGTAGGTATGTCCAGCGTTTAATTTCCTCGAATGTACATATTATTTTCTTACATTTTTCATTGCTGTATTTATGCATACAGTAGGAACCTACATTTATTTTTTTATGTATGTTGATGTACATAAGTTTCTTACTCTCTTTCATTTTATGTCTGCTGCCTGAAGCTATCTCGGGGTTTATTGCATATATTTTAATACATTAAATATTAAATTGGCAGTACGGGCTACTTTAGTAACCCAATTTTTTAAACTTTAGAAAATGAAATACTATTTTAATAAATTATTGTAATAGAAATAAGTACTGTATCCTTTTCTTATTTTCATGCATAAAACAGTCAATTAATATAAAATAATAAAACATGTTATATAAGTAAAATTAATAGATAATAAAATATACAGTGTGAATCCAAGCTTAAAACTAACCAACACTTCTGCTAGTGGTTCCCATGTGGAATGAAGGAGATGTTAAATTTGCTATTAAATCGTCGTATAGGTACATTTAACAGTCCACACGTCTATAAATCTAGGTTTCAACTTTCAAACCCCGTTTGCAATTATTGTCTAATCTGCGCTCTACTGATAATAATCTATTTGATCTTCATGCATCATCGGCTGCTTATTTTCACGTTTGTGCAAATCCGTTCAGAGTATTTTTACCTCTAAAAAGACCCTTATGTCGACGATCATAACTTTCATATATCGGTATAATCAGTTTGAACGCACTGTAGTCTATACATTTCCTATTCGTTTGCTATCAAATAATGACCGGTTTCAATAACCTTTCTACCGATAACTATTTGTTAAAAATCAACTCGGTGTCAGCGATCTCGCTGTCACATTTACTTCCTTTACTTAGTTTATTGAAACGCAAAAACCTCACCTTCAGTATAATGGTGACGTTTCTAACAAATAGTTATTGGTAGCAGTAGCGAAGCCTGGCTCTCCTTAGTAGAGATTTGGATGAGGGTCTTTTAGTCATTAACAGCTTACGGCCCGATATTGAAACGTTACTCAAATGACATTTGAAATGTTTGAGTAGCCTCTAAACACAAGAGCTACTTAAAATTTGAGCAGCATTTAAAATTCGAATGACGTTCCAATATTTGACCTCTAATGGTTAGATTTAGTAAGTAGTAACCACACGCTTCAATTTATCACAGGTTTATCTCTTACTAACTATTTAGGTCAAAATTTAAACTTTGCCCAAAGTAACTATAACTTCTGTGGGGTAATTATGTAAATTCGGTCTCGTAATGCGCATAAACTCGCACTTAAGTGGACCACAGGATGTACTCGCTTTACAAATCCTATGTCGCCGACTTTAAAAGGGATAAGCTACGGCATTTTTATATTTGTATGTTTTTTAATCTAATCAACAAACTGAAAATACTGAAAAATAGAAAAACTAATCTATACTATATAGATCTATACTAATATAATAAAGAGGAAAAGTTTGTTTGTTTGTTTGCCATCGTTATTTGCATTGAATAGGCTCCAAAACTACTGGACCGATTTTGATGAAATTTAGCGCAGTTGTAAGGTAGACTACGGAGAAGGACATAGGCTACTTTTTATTGTGAAAAAATGTACGGTTTCTGCGAAATTAACTTTTGCGCGCATGAACTCGCGGGCAACATCTGGTAATATAATAAAAAATAAAAGTTTGTTTATTTGCATTGAATAGGCTCCGAAACTACTGGACCGATTTTGATGAAATTTAGCGTAGTTGTAAGGTAGACCACGGGGAAGGACATAGGCTAGTTTTTGTTTCGAAAGAATGTATGGTTTCTGCGAAATTAACTTTTGCGCGCACGAAGTCGCGAGAAACGTCTAGTAGCCTATGTCCGTCCCGTGTTCTACTCTACATCTGTGCCAAATTTCATCAAAATCAGCAGCCAGCAGTTTTATAGCATATTAAATGCAAACACACAAACAAACATTTCCACTTTAATTAAGAGTTTTGGGCCCATTTTGACATTTGAAGTACGGTGAAAATATATGAAGGTGAGTATATGAAGGTTTATTCTATTAAATGTACGTCATACCCTATCTTGAGTGTTGAAATCTTTGGTTCTAGCATTCCGCATACGGAGTTAATGTGAGTCCACATTACGCGGGCCATGAATATAACATGAAGAAAGATTGTTGCACAAAATAAGGCATTGTCTTGGGGACGACAATAGTTGCCTGTATTTGAACATCCATTTTTCAGGTAACCATTTTCATTTTGTTCACGTCTACATCGCCAAAAACAAGTTGGCAGCAAAAATATGGTACATTGTCATTACCATCGGAGGCTCTATTATATAGAGTTCTATGCCATCTACCTGCTGTGTAAATAAAAATATAATAAAAACTTAATTATGCTGATATTACACAAGAAAAACGTTACAGCCCTTGCGCCGGCGTAAAAGTATGTAAATAACTTACCGAGCGGCCTAAGATGTCCTACTGTTCTCTGTTTACTGTGATTGGGGCTTGTGGAGGCTCGCCGAGTCTCTGCAAGTGTAGAAACGTAGCATAACGATACAAAAAAAGTAAAGTTTGAATTATTATAAAATCATTTGATAGTTTTTCGGACGCTTTTTATAGTTATTAAATGATCAACAATCTATTCATTTATTCCAGATAACAACGAAAACGTGGTAGTGTTATATAATAATATGATATAAGTAGGGTGTAAACAAATAGCTCTCTTAATCTTTGGTTAAATGTATCGTTCCCTCCGAAATAGGTTGTCTCGAACAAATGACATGGAAAAGGGTTTGGTTACCTTCCGATGCTAACAAATAACTCGCAAATGGGGAATCGTAATGGATCTTTGTGTGTTTGATGTAACTTACTACCTCTGAATGGAGTGAATCGCTCGAGCCTAAACGCCCGAGACTTTCATTAAGGGGCTTACAACACCTAAATGCGAGATTTCTAAACGGAATATCTATATGATAGAATGCGGTAATTGTATTGAGAAAGATGTATAATATTATTCAGAATATATGCTATATCCATAGTGTTTTCAAAACACGATTCAACTTACTTTTCTCGATAGAAAAAAATCGCAAACATACCTCTAATAAAATCTTAAAATGATCGGTATATGTAGTAAATTGCACTCAATAATGATTTAATTTATGGACAATATTTGGCTACCAGTGTACTACTTTCATAGTGTTTTATTTTTTTAAATTAAATCCATAATTTGCAGTAATCAAGTATTTTCCATATTTTCACAACCCGACTAGACTTAGCGTAAGCGTGTGTGCGTGAGAGCCCTGTAGCGACAGTGCCGCCGGCTATCTCGTGAGGGGAGGACGTATTTGCGCTCCGTCGACCAATAAATCTAACCAGTTGAGTCAATCGAGTGTTTATTTGTAAATAATATTTTGTACAAAGAATAATTTAAGTATGTTCCAATGATTACGAATTTTTATTGTGCTCGTTTATGTTTTTACGCATTTGTTCGTTTATTTAATTCCGTAACGAAAATAAATCTTACACCGCTGAGCTGGGGTGGGGGTCTGATTAATTTGGTTACTATCGAGCCGCTGGTACTGAATCGCTTACCGTCTAGTGTAACGTGAGCTAACGTGTATTCAGTGCTAAAGACAGTACAGAAATTTGGCAAATATTCCATATGACCGCGTAGCTCAAGCGGTACGCCTAGCACTCCCGGCCTCGGTATCGAATGGTCCTGGGATCGCGCCTCGCTAGTGGCTTTCGAATTTAATAAATAACTTTTTAAATTTCTGTATCTATCATTTACCTACCTATTCACAAAAAATCTTACAGGAAAAAGACGCTTCAAAATTCTAATGAGTCAGAAGTACCCCATGTGTACTTTCATAAAACAAAACCCGAAGCACGTCAGTCGTCACTTATTGTTTATAAACCTATTTATTTTGTAATAATATAATAATTATTATTCACTTAGATTTTTCAGAAAACGACCAAGACTTGGTTACTATGAACCATAGACCTATTATAATTATTATCTGGGGGCACGGCAGTGCCCCCGCCAAGTCGAGCGCGAAGCAAACACTGCCGTACCATCCTTTACTGGAACCATTTCGCCGCATTTTCAGGCCCCTATTTGAGAACCTCTGGATAAGACCAGAACGTCGATCTGGGGGCACGGCAGTGCCCCCGCCAAGTCAAGCGCGAAGCAAACACTGTCGTACCATTCTTTACTGGAACCATTTCACCGCATTTTCAGGCCCCTATTTGAGAACCTCTGGATAAGACCAGAACGTTGATCTGGGGGCACAGCAGTGCCCCCGCCAAGTCGAGCGCGAAGCAAACACTGCCGTACCATTATTTACCGGAACCATTTCGCCGCATTTCAGGCCCCTATTTGAGAACCTCTGGATAAGACCAGAACGTCGATCTGAGGGCACGGCAGTGCCCCCGTCAAGTCGAGCGCGAAGCAAACACTGTCGTACCATTCTTTACTGGAACCATTTCGCCGCATTTTCAGGCCCCTATTTGAGGAGCTCTGGATAAGACCAGAACGCAGAAATTTTCGTCATCTAGTAAGCTATAATCACATACTTAAAATCCAAAATTTGAAGTCTGTAGGTCATTTAGTTCCGAAGTTAAGCGAAAGCAAAGTTTTGAATTTATGACACTCACTCACTCAGTCACTCACTCATGATCATCAGAATAGAACTAGTACTTCTCATGAACTCAGAGAGCTGAAATTTGGTACAGAGTTAGGGTTTAATGGCCACATAAAGGGAAAACTATAAAAACTAGGATAATCGAACATCTGGAGACCCTGGTGACCCTGATTAGAAAACACAAGAGCCCAACCAAACTATTAGAGATCGACATACCGCCTTTACAAAAAATATTCAACATGGTGGTGGGCCGCTTCATTTGATGTCAAAAATCGAAGGTCTGAAGTATCTGATGAAGAATCCTCAGCTGGTTTCAGCTGATTAGAGATATGGTAATGCCCCCCTTCTACTATTGGTACATAAAAAAATCGACTGTCATTTCAAAAACCTAGCGAAGTGGGACACATCTTCTAATTTAATCTAGTCCGTAGCATTCCACTGCTGGGCGAATGCCTCCCTTTCTGCTTTTGATACGCATATAAATAAAATTAAAGGAAAACTCTGGATAAGACTAGACTGGCTTTTATATTTATATTTACAAGTTTACAAGAAGAAATAGTCGAACGATTAACTTTATTGTACTCGATCATTACACAAATTAAATAAACAAATTACACTGAAATCTAGTAAAATAAATCAATATGCCCACGTTTCTACAAAAAGAAGTGAAATCCCACCAAAAACATCCTGTAAAAAACTAGCCAAGTCTCGATAGAGCTGCTTGTTTATCTCTAAAAAGTAGTGAAATCTAGACAAAGTCGTGCCAAGTCTAAGGTTCCTTACTGCGATTTCTTTATTATTATAGTTAATGTTGTGTGACTTGGCCGTTGAAGGGTACACAAGGGTACTAAAGGGGCTCCATGACACCATTGCTCCAATACATGTGTTCTACGATTGTAGATTGTTGATTAACAACAGCCTAAAATGAGACACTACTCACTAGCGTCCAATTACCAATACCAGTATGGGCTATTATCTCGCTTAACAAACATAGGTAGTTACAACATATACATTACGTGTAAACAAAATTGACTTGTACCCACTTGTAACGTATAAAGAATGTTCAACGGCCAAGTCACACAACATTAACTATAATAATAAAGAAATCGCAGTAAGGAACCTTAGACATGGCACGACTTTGTCTAGATTTCACTACTTTTTAGAGATAAACAAGCAGCTCTATCGAGACTTGGCTAGTTTTTTACAGAATGTTTTTGGTGGGATAGACTTGTCCAAAATGTATATATCTTCTTAATTTTTTCCGCAAGTTGCAAATCTTATAAAGATGTTGAGAAAAGTAAGTAAGCAAATGTATAATTTTAATGTAGATATTAAAGCTTTAAAGTAGAATATAACGCATAACTTTGTAACATAAATTGTAAATATGTAAATATAACGTAATTGTAACTATTTAAAGCATATAAAAAAACTATTGTCTAGTATAATGAAAAAGTCGGAAAGGAGTTGTGGATAACTAAATAAGCAAATCTATATATTAGGTTGGGGAAAAAGTTTCTTCGCATTTTATATAAAAATTCAAAAGGTTTTTTTATAAAGTTTATTTACAAGTGACTAAAGTATATAGGTGCCATTTTGTTCGATAACTTTTTGCCATCTTGTTGGTAGGTACATGATCCCATTGCTATAAAATTTTTGGGGCTTCTGATGAAAAAACTGCGACAAGTGGTTTTGGCAGTCCTCTTGTGATGTCAACCTGACACTGCCTAAGGAATTCTGCAGCGACCGAAACAGGTGGAAATCTGAAGGTGCAAGGTCAGGACTATACGGCGGATTCATTAACACCTCCCAGCCAAACTCCCATGATGTTTTCTGAGTGGCTAAAGATGTGTGAGGTCTAGCGTTATCATGGTTAAAAACCACACCCCTTCTGTTGATTAATTCCGGCCGCTTTCTCTCAATTTCTTGCTTTAATCTCATCAGTTGTTCGCAGTACAGTTCAGAATTGATGGTCCTGCCTGGCGGTAACAGCTCATAATGAATAATGCCCTTCCAATCCCACCACACACACAGCATCACCTTGTTGCGAGTTAACCCGGGTTTCGCCACAGTCTGTGAAGCCTGACCGGCCTTTGACCACGATCTTTTTCGCACGTTCTTGTCGTTCGTGATCCACTTTTCATCACCAGTTATCAGCTTCTTCAAAATGGTTCGGTTTCATTACGTCGTAATAAAGAATCACAAATGAGTACACGGTTCATTAGGTTTCTTTCAGTGAGCTCATGAGGCACCCAAATATCGAGCTTTTTTGTGTACCCAGCTTTTTTCAAATGCGCCAAAACCGTTTTGTGGTCAATCCCCAGTTCTTCAGCTACATCGTAACTACTAATATGCCGATCTTGCTCCACTTTTTCAAAAATGGCAACAGTTTTGTCCGTAACAGGGCGACCAGAGCGACGTGCATCTTTGATATCAAAATTTCCGGATTGAAAACGCTTAAACCAAATTTGCGCTACTCTCACAGATACTGCATTAGGTCCATAAACATCACAAATTTTTTTCGCGGCTTGTGTTGCATTTTTACCTTTTTTGTAATAAAATTATAAATGTATCGAAATTCTTCATAAGAATCACTCATTTTAACAATAAGAAAAACAAATGAAAATCTCAAATTTACCTAATTTGAATTTGGAATTGTCTTCTGTAAAATTAAAACTTTTTAATGATACCAAAATCAGCCAGATACAATTGGTATAGCCCAAGATATTTTATGACAAGTTCATACATACTATAATGCGAAAAGACTTTTTCCCCAGCCTATTATATAAAAGAAAGTCGTGGTAGTTACACTTTTTATAACTCAAGAACGGGTAAACTAATTTGGCTGAAAATTGGTGAGGAAGTATCTTAAAACCAGGAGAAGGACATAGAATACTTTTTATCCCGTTCCCGCGGCGCGCGGGACTAATAATTCGAGAACGGCTGGACCGGTTTGGCTAATTTTGGTCTTGAAATAATTGTGGAAGTCCAGGGAACGTTAAAACAGTAAAAATATTGGAAAAGGTGTAGGTTGTAGGAGTAGGTGTAGTCATTTATTCATTCCAGTTCATATTTAAGACAGAACAACGTGTGTCGGGACAGCTAGTGTATAATAAATGTATATACAATAATTATTTGTAAAAGAAGATTTACAGTACACATAGACTAACATATAGACGGACGAACAGACAGACAGACGGATGGACAGACAGACAGATGGACAGACAGACAGTAGAAATTTGGAACGAAGTACCTATATTATGTATATTATAAATAATAAAAAAACAAGTGTATAATACTAATTTGTAAAAGTAGACTTACAGTACACACAGACTAACATATAGATGGACGAACAGACAGACAGACGGATGGACAGACAGACAGTAGAAATTTGGAACGAAGTACCTATATCATGTACTAGCGATCCGCCCCGGCTTCGCACGGGTACAATACTGATACTAATACTACAGAATGTCTTTAAACCTCTAACAAAACGGGCGAAATTTAGTCAAAACAAACGGCCTGAAAATGCGGCAAAATGGTTCTAGTAAAGAATGGTACGGCAGTGTTTGCTTCGCGCTCGACTTGGCGGGGGCACTGCCGTGCCCCCAGATCGACGTTCTGGTCTTATCTAGAGGTTCTCAAATAGGGGCCTGAAAATGCGGCGAAATGGTTCCAGTAAAGAATGGTACGGCAGTGTTTGCTTCGAGCTCGACTTGGCGGGGGCACTGCCGTGGCCCCAGATCGACGTTCTGGTCTTATCTAGAGGTTCTCAAATAGGGGCCTGAAAATGCGGCGAAATGGTTCCAGTAAAGAATGGTACGGCAGTGTTTGCTTCGCGCTCGACTTGGCAGGGGCACTGCCGTGCCCCCAGATCGATTATCATAGTTTTTATAGTTTTCCCTTTATGTGGCCATTAAACCCCAACTCTGTACCAAATTTCAGCTCTCTAAGTTTATGGGAAGTACTAGTTCTATTTTGATGATCATGAGTGAGTGAGTGAGTGAGTGAGTGAGTGAGTGAGTGTCGAAAATGCGAAACTTTGCTTTCGCTTAACTTCGGAACTAAATGACCTACAGACTTGAAATTTTGGATTTTAAGTACGTGATTATAGCTTATTGGATGACGAAAATTTCTGCGTTCTGGTCTTATCCAGAGCTTCTCAAATAGGGGCCTAAAAATGCGGCGAAATGGTTCCAGTAAAGGATGGTACGGCAGTGTTTGCTTCGCGCTCGACTTGGCAGGGGCACTGCCGTGCCCCCAGATAATGCATTGCATATTGCATATTATTTGAATTTGTACTTCATGAGCGTACAAGATTTTGAATTGTTTGTATTGGATATTAATATGTTTATTTAATGTTAATTATAAATAATTATATTTGTACAAAATACATTGAATTTATTATTTATTAAAAACCGTATGCAATGTTTTACAAAACAGTCAGTACAAAACAATGATTTTGTATATAAAATGTAAATTATTGAATTATCATTTTTCAAGCTACGAAACAGAAATAAACGTATTTAGTTTATAATTTCTGTCTCGTAGCTTGAAAAATGTCGTCATCATTTATTATGGCCATAATAATTAATATCTCGTTATTAAAAAAGTTTAATAATAAAAGCGCCATCTCTCGGAAAAAAAGTGTCAAAATCTCATCAAGCATTTGCAGAGTATCCCGTGGTGTAACGCGCTTAATTGCTTTTACCGCTAGATGTCGTTGAGAAATTTTATGCATGTGTGCAAGCATCGCTCAAGGTCGATTAGCTGTTGTAAGCCCCTTAAGCAACGCCAATCTATCATTGACTCAGCGTTCGGGTGCGGGCATATTATGTGCAGGTAATATATTATATAATGGTTTTAGATATAATGTTGAATTTTATTGTCCGCTCTACTCACAGGATGCAGTTGCTCTATAGCTCAGGAGAATTGTTGTTCAGAGCTTATTCGCACATAATTTTTCTACACATTAAAGAAATATAAACAGGTACATAGTTAGCATTTGATTTGATTGCACTAAGAGAAGCATATTACGGCGGGTATGTCCACGATTGTGTGGAAAAATTGAGGGTCGTCGAAGGGAAACTTTAAAATTTGGATCGATTTTGATTGTTCTATGAAAGATGTTTTTTGTTATATATAAATATAACTTCACATTACAAATTTGCAGAAAAAAGGTACTGATCTTATAGTTTCCTGCATTTTCATTTCCTCGTATTAGAACTAAAGTTAATGATGAATGCATAGATATATAATATTAAAAAGAGGTAGATATGTTATAAACGCGTAAAAATGAAGACTCGAATTGGCCTGAGTCGGGCCAATTTTGGTTAGTGTGCTCCGCGACCATCACAAAACACGCTATTACTCGCGGACCGCGAGTAATAGCGTGTTTTGTGATGGTTTTGTGTTACTATGCGACGTTGACACATTGACACGCGTCCCATGTCAATGTGTGTCGTGGCACAGAAATATTGTCACTTTTGTAAGGATATAACATATCTATGTAATCAAAGGATGAATGTATAATAATCATGCATGTTACATCATACAAAGGTTAATTTTCTAATACCGTTTAAAATATGAAATGTAATGTACCATCAGCTGAATCTATTATAATATATTATATACGAAAGTATTTGCGTGAAAGCTTTTTATTTGTATCGCCAATTCCTTGAAAAATATTGTAGAAATAGGGTGACAGTAATTTAAAGACAAAATCAGTGATGACAAAGTAGTATGAACCAGACGATTTGAACCCTGACAATTTTTATGCCTGTCAGATTTTTCACTGCTGTCATTTATGTCATTTCTGTCAGTAAAAGCAAAAGTGTTCCAAATGACACTTAATGCTTAAATCTCCTCGCCTCACTCACCGTGTATAACAGATTACATTATGGTCTGTTAGTGTTTCATTTTCCTTATTCGGGATAAGGCCTCACGCTTTTTTGATGTAAGTGATGTAGACAATTTATTAGGCTTTTATATGCTCCTTTCTACTTTCATATCATAAAGTGCACTAATCTATACTATATATATCTATACACTTTACAATATATATTATATAATATGTGCCTGTCTGTCTGTCTGTCTGTTACCTCTTCACGCTTTAACCGCTGAACCAATTTTGATGAAATTGGGTACAGACATACTTTGAGTTCTGGGAAAGGACATAATATGATACTTTTTATCTCGAAAAAGTACAGTGTTCCCGAGGGCTACTGTATTTACGCGGGCAGAGCCGCGGGCAACAGCTAGTATTAAATAGACCCAACTACAATATTATGGCAATGACAATTATTTATTTTAATTGTTTTTAAGTTAAACCTATTTCTGTAACGTTGTAATTTGTAGTAAATAGAATCAACCATAACATTATTAATATAAATATAATATGGAATATATACGTCACCGTAAAATTGTAAAATCCGTTAGATTGTAATAAAACTAGTGAAATTGTAAAATGTTGATAGACTTCCGACGCGAATATGCTGCCTATAATTTAACTACATTATTTTTCGTTAGATTATAAATATATAGTTTTTAATCTTTCGACATATTTTTGCAATTTCGTTAGTTATTTTACAATCTGACGGTTTTACAATTTTACGGTGACATAGACATTGTTTTCAAAGTTTCATTTCTATCGCATGTAAACGACAATAATGTTTTTCTTAATTGGAATCTTCTTCATATAAAATATATTGCAATATCAATGTCTCATTAAAACTTGAGAACCGCGGCTGGGCCGATTTGGCTAATTAGGGTTCCGTAATACTTAAGGAACCCTTATAGTTTCGCTCTGTCCGTCTGTCTGTCTGTCTGTCTGTCTGTCTGTCTATCTGTCCGCGCCTCTAGCTCCGGTAATTATGAATATAAATTGATGAAATTTGGTACAGTTATAGATTGTGTATAGATCACGGTTTCGGGATTATAAAAAAATTATAATTTTATATTTTAGGGGTGGCTCTCCATACATGTGAAGTGGGGATGAAAAATATTTTTTCACTCTACCCCATCGTGTGGGGTAGCGTAGAATAGGTATTTTAAAATAAAGGCAAGGTTTCATACGTTACTTTTTTATAAAGTTGACCATTTTCGAGTAATCGGCCTCCAAAGTAGTTTGTAAGTTGGTCCCCCCCCCTTAGCATTTTTAAACTATAGGAGATAGAAACTTGCAAATTTCCATGCTGAAAGATCATGCTAAAACTCTTTAAGAAAACTATTGTGAACCAAATCGGACAGTAACTTTTGGAGTAATTAAAAAAAAATCATATTACGCGTTTATAGTTACGGAACCCTCCTTAGACATGTCCTGACATGCTCTTGGTCAGGTTATTTTTATCTTGAAACTAGCAATAACTGCCCGCGGATTCGCCCACGTGAAATTAGGTATTTAACTTTCATCCCCTGTTATACCTACTCGAGGGTTGAATTTTGAAAAATCCTTTTTTTGTGGATGCCTACGTCATAATATGAGAAATACGTGTGCAAAATTTTAAATTTCTAGCATGTGTTGATGCATCAGTCAAATAACATAAAGTTCAACATTCATTTTGAAATCCTGTTGGAACGTGTTAATTTAATTAGTGAAATCATTTCAGGTTGCTATGAAATTCTCAGCTAACCGATTCTTCATATTATTTTATTCGGAATTAGATTTCATACTCTCCGTAATTGGTTTGAAATTGTGTACGTTGGCTGCAATGTAATGAATATTGGTTTCTCTTAGCAAAAGTAATCTCAGCTAGCTTACACAGTAAGAACTTGGTTTGCTACTATTAGATTTAATATTAAATTTATAATATGTACTATCGGAAAGGTTGCCGTTCGACTAGGCATAGGTAAGTTGAAACTTGAATAGTGCGCATGCACACATACTCACATGTAAATACGTAGTTCAACTACGTCTGTAGTCATGGCGGTCACTTTATATACGTTTAAATATTTTGAGGTCTCCTAGTGCAAAGAAAAATATTTGGAAACTGATCAAGCAGGAACTGTTGACATTGTAACAACCGCAGTTTCTATATTCGCTGCATTAGGTATTTCGGGTTTATCGATCAATGTAGGGATTCTCTCTTCATGAGGTAAATGCGACTACGGTCTGTTATCCACAAAAATTTGAACTCGTAGTCAATTTAAACTCGTAGTCAATTATTTTAGTTTCGCCAAATTTGATTTGAAATAATCGTAATATCCTATTACTTATAAACGAATTTTGATAAAATTTGGTGTGGTTAGGTTAGTAGTTTAAGCTCTGGATTAATATTAGGCTTCTTTTTATCCAGTAAAAGTACAGTGTTCCTTTAGGATACTGTATTTTCGCGGGCCGCAGGCAAAAATGAATCCTAATTAAATATGACTTCGTATCTCATTGACGGGGTCCAAGGCTAATAACTTACGGAGTGATTTTTAGTCACACCCGCCGTGATTGCGAGCCCGCCCGCAAATTCTGTAGAGTACAAATATATAATTATGTAAAAAATTAAAGCAAAGCTCATGACGATGTGCGCGATTGTTTGCGGGTGTCGCTGCACCAGAGGGCGACCACCTGCAGCCTCGGCGATTTGCGCCTACGAGCTCTGCGATCGAATGGCGGGTAAAATTCTTACGTTTAGATTTGCAGTCACCCGTCTGGCAATTTTTACCCGCCACGTTTGTGGGCGAAAATCGCAACCGCGGCGACTTGTAATCGCGCACACAGTTTCGTGAGTTTTGAAATAAAATAGCAGTTCTACGATCGCGGGGTGCGCGATGGAAATAGCTCCGTGAGTTCTTAGCCTTAACGTGTAGAAATTACACCCATAATTCTGACGCATTTGGCCACCGACGTTAGCTAACGAAGATGGAGACACGCGTCACGTCAGTTATCATCCCACTACGTTACGTTGCATCTGCTGTATTGCAGATCTGTCGAGCTGTTGCGGGTTAACTTTTGCTTAGATACACTTTAGTATACAAATCATGTAGCTCCGTGATTTATGAGTGCAGCTGTGTAGTGGAACTGCTCGAAATTAGGTACATTGTGCACATTCTCGACGGGAATTTCTATAGCTATGAATTGAAGAAATTGAGTAAGAAGTAGAGTAAAGAAATTGAGCGCATTCATCGAATAACACATTTTATGTGGCGCTGATCTCAACCCCCGTTATAAGTTATGAAGGGCAATTCTGCTAAATAAAACCTGCATTAATACAATTACAATCAAGTCCCGACACGCTTACACTCTCAAAAGGTGTTTTTATGAACGTTAAACCAACGTAAAACGCGCTCTGATTAGTCGAAACGTCATAAAATCCGTTTAAGGTAACTTTTCGCTACACTTTCAATCCAAACAAAGTAAAATTGAGTATACTTCAAATACGATAATTGAGGTTCTGTTTATCTGTCCATCTATCTGTCTATGTGTTTGTCCGTAGCATATCTCCCAATCCGATGAAACGATATTGATCTACTTTTAGTTGTTTCAAAGCTGACATGATCGAGAGTATTATTTGCTATAATTCTTCATCATCACCTCGCTCGCTGCTTGATATTTGGGGGGTTACTTAAAATTTTAATTATTTTAATCGAAGAATTGGTGAATATCGAAAAAATATTATTCATGTAAAACCAATAGGTATATAGGTAATCCTAAAACGGATGCCATATTAGGGTCACCGGTCATTATATTAATACTTTAAGTGGCAATACAAAACAACCTTATTCTTAAAATACCCCCACAAACGATCGCTAAGCTCTAAACGGTATAAAGTGTAAATTTCGCGTTACCCACCGTGTTATAACTTAATTATGCAATTTGAAATTTTGTTGCGTAATAAAATGTAAATTCCAAAGGTTTAATGTTCTACACTCTACAGGACTGAGCAGGTGATATTTACTCTAAGCTCCAAGTAAAGTTTTGTTAATGACAATATTTTGTCAGTTTTTCGAGAAAGTACAAACATGATTTACTGTATTCATATTATTACTATTTGCTAATATTTCTGAGGGCAGTGTCTGAGGGTCAATTTTGCTAAACAAAACCAGCAATAATACAATTACAATCAAGTCTCGACACGCTTAAACTGTCAAACCGGTATTCTCATAAACGTTAAAGCAGCGTCTAACGGCCTCTGATTGGTCGAAACTTCACAAAGTCAGTTTACGATAACAAGTCGCTACACTTATAATACGATCAAAGTAAAATGAAAGTCTACTTTAAATACGAGAATTGAGGTTCTGGTATATTCTAGTCACGAGACCAACTTTAAAGATGAAATTTGAAGAGCGATCCTAGTTTTTCACTATTTAGGTAATTTGTAATCTGTACAAATCTGGAATTTGGGTTATTATTTCGTACATATATATCAAAATATTGTGTGAATGCATAGTGATACATATATAAAATGCCTATAAAACTTAACCTAAACTTAATGTGATTTTATATAAAAACTAATCCTACGTCCGATAATAATCGGTGACCGATATTTTGTAGGAGAAAAATAGAACATACTGGTTGCAATAGTGCAACGCACACGTCATACAAAAAGTCGCTCAGAAAAAAAAAATCGGTGCATCTCGACCGATCTGATTGTCGGTGAAAAATGGAACGTCCAGAAATGTATGCGTTAACGCACACTGCTCACTCAAATTCGGCTGCTTGCACTCTACTACTCCCTCGAAAGCTACAGACAAAGTGACGGCCGTGTGCGTTGAGTCGGTCACAAAATCGGTCATAAGAATTAGAAGAAAAATCTGGCCGATTATCAGTCCTACAAAAAGTATGTCGTGGGCCCTTACCCAAACTATCGTGCGATCTTCGCGTTCCAGTTCGGGACTAGAGTGAGGGTACCCACTACCTATACCATACTTGCCCTAAGCTTAGCCGCTAAAGACTAAAAATTGCAACGATTTACAAATAAAATACATTTAAAAGTAAAAATAGATAATCTTTTTTGCTAAACGTCTTATAAATGACAAAGATAGCAATAAAAAACAAGTTGTTTCTAAATAAATCAAGTGTATCTGAACAAACAAACCTGGGATGTCTGGAGCGATTACCGCAGCCGTCAACAAAATGTATAGAAACAAAAAAGACAAATGTCACAAAATGACAAAGGTCAAGGGCTATAAATTTGTGTTTTAGCAAAACGCGACAAAATAAACGGACCGAAAAAAGGATATTTGCTGCGTTGTTCAATAATTTACAAATATTTATTTTTCCACAAATGTTTGCATTTATTTTAAGTATGGTGTATGAGTGTATGCAAAACCACCTGAATTCAAGGTATTGCGCTGTGGAGGATGTAGGTAGATTGGAAAATGGTAGCGCAAATGATTCTCTAATATTGCGTTTCAAATATGGTATGGTGTCCATAACTATAAAGGACTATCCAGCCTGCAAGCTCAAGGCCGCGGATTTGTACGCAAAAAATTTAAATTATTGACACTATTGACATTAATGACAGTACATTTAGTACCGGTGCTGGATTCGCTGGATGCGCCGTGCGTATGGCCCTTAATAATATATAAATCTATGGACGTTTCACTCCACGTCAGTCTGGCCCCGTGGTAAGTATCCAAAGAACTTGTGTTACGGGTAGATACCAGACAACGGAAATATATTTAATACTTTTTATACCATACTTATATATAAGATTTTTATTTTATTATACACACATTTAATACACATCAGAATACTTTTTGTTCCCGAGTTTGCGCTAATGCACTAACCACTGATCCACGGAGGTTATCACTGCACCTAAAGTGATTTGTTAGCTGCCAACTAAAATAAACAAAATTAAACCAATCCAAACTAATCAATGAAATTCGTACCTAAATAAAAAAAAATAAAGTTATCATTTTGTTAATTTTAAACTTTTGCTTGACGACCCCAAATCTCCCCAGGCCCAGACAATTGCAAATTATATAATATATATATATATATAGGTTCACAACAAATATTACTTATTGCAATAAATCTGAATTATTTTTTTAAGAAAAAATATTTTTGAAGGAGGGAAAAATATCCTTTATTATTTCCTATATTATTTATCCTTTATTTATTGTTCTTCAATATTTCAAACATATTTTTTTATGTAAGGGATAGAAGAAAAAACTTAGCCGAAAAATCAAATTTATTCAAGAATTTTTGCGCTTAGATCAATCACTTTGTATGTTAATGTAAGTTATAATTTTCTTTCCAATCGGAAAGAAAATTATATTCTTTGAACGAAATACTTTTGTAGTAAAAAAAGAAGAGTCGGACTTTATCACAACTCTGGTGAAATAATTATATCCAACTTAAAAGAAATCTAATTCTCTGAGGCCTATATGCACATATCTGGGTTTAGGTTAACCCCAGAGTTGACGCAGGTTAAACATCATGCCTGGCTTTTCATAAATACGAAGAATGAGAGATATAGAATGATATTTAAGCCAGGGTTAACTTTAACCAAGATCTGCGCAAGTGGCCCTAAACAAAGTAACACTCTGTGTAGAACTAATTATTGTTTTGCAATTCGTTTGTGAGAAAAGGAGGACTATGGTTAACAGATTTGATTTGGGTGGATTATAATTTATAATATTAGGTTATTGTACATAAAATATACCTTCCTGCTTTAAATTTTTGAGGGTATGTTTATTATCTATCTCTTAACCAAGTAACTTTCCGTGGCCGTGGAATAAGCATTTTGTCTATGGAAACAAATACGTAAAGGTGTACCAGAATCTCATGGCAAATAGGGAAATAAAATTTTGTAGTGTGCAATACTGGGGAAATTGAATTAAACGATCTTGATACTGGTTAATTTTTAATTATGTTTTTAGTATTATTGAACATGAATTATAATAAGATTGTGTGAAGAATGTTCGGTGTATAATATAGAAAACTAGCTTTTGCCTGCGGCTACGCCCGCGTGGAATAGGGTTCTTGGGGAAAAAACTACTTTGGCGAATAACTCTCTACCTACTTACAGCAATATACTTCTGATACAATATTGAAATTTTTTTAGGTTTTCCCAATGCAAATGGTTAAAAATGGGACCCTAATGGGACACGACATGCGCGACCACTTGATAATATACTTACATAATATAATATTTATCGCACTTGAATATAAGTTTTACCATAATCTTATATCTTAAAGACTAAATACTTAAAGACTATTGTTTTAAAAACTCGCATCAAAATCCGTTGCGTAGATTTAAAGATCTAAGCATACAATAACAATATATTATATCTACATAGGGACAGACAGATAAAGCGACTTGTTTTATACTATGTACTATGTAGTAAGTAAAGTTATTTGACATTCCAACAAAACTGACAAACCACCTCTGGATATTCCAATAAGAATTAAGAACTGCAGTTACTATTATGTATTCTGTGCTGCAGTTCAAAATATTCGTGAACCTCTTTATACTGTATACGTCCCGCGTTTTCGATAGCGCGATGTAGAAACGCGAGAGCCCGCGCCGCGCAGCAACACTATATCCCTGCATTTTAAATCTGTAATATTTTGAAAATATTCATTTAAATTACATGCCGTAAAGGGCAGTATTGATCTATCTTAAATGCACGATGTATTTAAGGTACTTAATTGGATAAGGATTAATACTGCATTGCTTAAAATCGCTTTGTAAATAAGCTATTTAATTATTATCAAAGTAAAGGATAAAAAATGGTTATTATGGGTTATCCCTAAGAGATAGACATATGCCATAGCGGACTTTTTTGTAGGCTTTTTAAAGATGAATACAACTGTAGTACATAATTTTGATCTATCTCGTAGTGTTCAGCCAGCATTTTCAATGTAAGCGCAAAATATTTTTTAGGACTTTAGAACCTCTAAAATTATTTGTGTACCTCTACTATGTTATGCATGTTATATACCTGATAACCTTCCCGTTAAATCACTCTATCTGTTAAAAAAACGGCATCAAAATCCGTTGCGTAGTTTTAAAGATTTAAGCATACATAGGGGACAGACAAAAAAGGGACTATGTATTATACTATGTAATGATAATGATATTTCAAGAAAAATAAATCAATCGTGAATTACTTTATATACTTATTTATTACGAATAACATAGAATTAAATTGGCAACAGTTTATTATAATGTTGGAATTTCCTTCCGAACTGTATAGAACTCGTTTACTTTATTCCTAATCAACTATAAATCGAAGCTGTCTTATGTTGATTTTCTTTTTTCCTCCTCTCCTCCTTTTACCAGGCATGGAAAACAAACCATCGTTCGATGTGCCATCAGCTACGATTCACCTTATAGTAGTACTAGAAACACATTTAAAGAAGTCACAATAATTACCCAAGAAAATATAAAAACCGGCCAAGTGCGAGTCGGACTCGCGCACCGAGGGTTCCGTACAAACCTGCAAGGTTTACAAAGTTCGTTCATTACGACAATCGAGTCATAACTATGGTATTTTTATTGCAAAATGACGCGTTTATGAGGAAATGGGTAGTAAGTTTAAAATTATTAAAAAAAAAAATATTATGTGATGTAACTAAAAATTTATGGTTTTCGTAATTTTTCCTTTATCTATGCTATAAGACGTTGCTTCGTACCAAATTTTAAGATTCTGAGTTCACGGGAAGCACCCTGTAGGTTTTGATTCCCTTGCAAGTGTCGAAAATTTGCGGCATAAACGGCTGTATCTTTTGATTGCGTTGGCTTAGAAGTTTGATTTTTTCACAGCTTCAAGGGACAGTAGACCTGAATAATTGATATAAATTTCAGCTTCATACCTCCACGCGTTCCTGAGAAAAAGGGTCTTGACAGACGGACGGACGGACAGACGGACAACAAAGTGATCCTATAAGGGTTCCGTTTTTTCCTTTTGAGGTACGGAACCCTAAAAAAAACTAAAAGTATCAAAACAACTCACTCTAACTTACCGGTCAACTCTACCACAAGCTTTAAATTATAAGATTGAGTTCGATTTACACCTTCTTCTTTCTGTATTTTACTATAGACATAGAAAACAATATTTCTCGCTTGAGATCGAATTGCCTTTTTGGATATTTTCACAAAAACAACAAATTCCAAGAACATATTCACAAAATTTTAACAGCGGTTGCGAGATCACGTACTTTGATTTGACGGGTCATACTTAACATTGCCATATGAAAATCACATTTTTTATATTTTTTAAAATGCCATCAGATTCTGGTAGACCTATAATAAAACATACGTAATGAGTAAAATAATATATTACGAGCAAAATGAGGTGGAAACAAAATGATCCTTACAATTTATTCCTGTTCATTAATTAATTTTGCTTATCTAGGCGAGAGTTAATTAAAGAGACTGTAAAGCAATTTAAAGTTATAACTTTCGGGGGTAATGTTCTAGAAGCTGACCGCGAACTTGAGAAATTTTTGTTATGAGTGAATTTCATCATGGAATATTCCAGACTTATATTATGCTTACATTTTCAGTGAAATATTATATTATATTTTTTACGGCCAGGGGATCAAAACCGTTTTATACAAATTAAACTAAACGAAATGATCGCCTAAAACTTTTAAATGAATAAAAATCTGAATAAGTAATTTACAAGGCTACAAGCCTACTTTTAAAAAGGTTTCTTACTTTAAAGTTGCTTATTTTTTAGTTGCTTACGAGTAACATAAGCTGCCATGCATTTAATCTAACTTCATTCTATATTACGCATGCAATATTCCCTTAGATCACCGAGTAACGACAATGAAAAACTGTTCTCTGTATATTGGATGCGGCGCTCCTATTTGTCGCACGCTTGACGGGCTGAACAAGAAAACTTTTTTATTGTTCGCCATTACATCACAAAGCAGACTTGATCGTACGCGCCAACTTATTTCTTTTCAGAAAATAAAACGTATTGCACGCGTTGGATTGAAGGTTTTATTTGTATGTTATCAGGTTCTAAACTTAATCAAAACGCCGTGTCGTGGTCTTGATTTTATTTTGCTTCAGTTTAATTGAAACTGAATCCTGATTATCGTGATTTATCTTATTAACTCAACTCGCAAACATAAAAATACATATCTACACTAATATTATAAACAGGAAAACTTTGTTTGTATGTTTGTTTGTTTGTTTGTTTGTTTGTTTGTTTGTTTGTAATGAATAGGCTCAAAAAGTACTGGAGCGATTTCACCGTTCGAAAGCTACATTATCCACGAGTAACATAGGCTAAATTTTATTTTGGAAAAAAATAGGGTTCCGTAAGATATTTGGGTTTTTCGGATACAAGGTGTAAAAAATCAACCAGAAAATATACTTATTTTGCGTACGCTGCCTAAACTATAAAAGATAGAACCATATAATGTTCTAATTAATTGTAGATATTATAAATATCTACAAAAAAGTCCGCGACACACTATACCTATCTATGTCGAGTGAGGCACAACAACCATTTTTTTATTAAGAAATCTTGAATTTTTTTTGGACTACATTTAAACGCGTTTATTTTACTCATGCTATTAATCCTTATCAAAATAAATTATTTCATCACTAAGAACAGTTTATGTAGATAATATTTGGTCTTTGAATGATTAAAATTGGACGTTTGGTTTCGAAGTTATGGCGAAATTAAAATATTACGATTTCTGTTGCACGGCCCGTTGCGAAGTGGGCGACATTCTGTAGTATTAGTATCAGTATTGTACCCGTGCGAAGCCGGGGCGGGTCATTTTAAATATAATGCTATATCTAAATTTAAAAAAAAACAAATATTTTGTAGCTTAATATCGAGTGTAAAAATCAAATCTAAGATCGACAATTTACCTTTATGCGCCCTCTTAATATAATAATATGTATATCAAGTGGTCTCGCACGTCGCGTGACGCGTCTTTATGATAGGGTCCTGTTTTTACCCATTCGGTACGAAACCCTAAAAACATTTTCAATATTGTATACAGAAGTATACAGCAGTGAGTAGTTATTTGCTGAAGAAGTTTTTCTCCAAGAACACTATTCCACGCGGGCGAAGCCGCGGGCAAAATCTAGTTATATCATAAAATTGTATTTGAAAACTCTCAATGTTTTTAAAAGACCTCTCTTCACGACACCACACAGTTCACACTATGGGGTCGACGCGATAAAAAATCATCCACTCTTCATGAAAATTTTTGGTGTGCGGGAGATAACCCTATACATTTATAATATGATTTTGTTTTAGCACTTTGTCGACGTGGTAAATACACATATCCATGTAAAGTTCATCTTTTTGGCATTAACCGTTTGGACGGTAAGCCGACGTCGACGTGTCAGTATAAAGAAGGTCGGACATAGCGAAACCATAAGAGTTCCGAGACGTGACCAACGGAACCTAAAAAATAGATACCTGCTAAAACTTTAATAATGTGACCCAAGGTGTGAAAACATTGCCATAAAATATTTTTCAGCGCATTCGCTGCGTAAACTATTGACGATAGAACAAATAACGTTCATCAACATTAAAATGCATACTAATAATATCTACAAAAAGTCCGTAGTTAGTGTCTGTATGAGTAGGTTGTAGACGTTGGTAGTAGAGGTAGGCAGTCAGTTATATTTTTTTAAACCAGTTATACTCCATTGTTAAGACAACGTCTGTCGGGTCAGCTATTTTTAATAGATGTTAAATTTAGGGCAATGCTCCTGTATTAATATAAGAATCACTTATGAATAAATGTACATATAAACTTATTATTATGTTTAATCTATGGTAACACAGAACACTCACACACTTAAACATATTTATATTCACACATGCACCCTAGTGGTAATCAATATACTGATCCCAAGACCGTGGTCGTAGGGCTAGGGTGCTACTCACCCCACACACACTTGCACATAAACACATGGGGCATTTCACGTCAAGCGGACAACCAAAAAAAGGTGAGGTCGTGAATTTTGTTCATATTCTGGTCAGTTATACTTCTAGGTGACGTAGATGTGTACACACAATATTTTTTTCGTATCATACTTTATTGCTGAGTTATTGCTGAAGTCCGTTATTTTTGGATGCTTATTATTTGTATCAATTTATTGGTAACAAAAAGTAAAAATTATTGTTTCTTGTAGTTAAAAAGTTTTAATTTTTTTTTGTCGAATTCTAAATTTGATTTTTTTGCGTATAGTAAACCGGAAGTGAAAATTTCAAATCGATATTTGACTAACATCGACCATTTTAAATTAAATATTTTTAACTTAATTTAAAGCTTTAAATGTACTAATTTTTCACAAAAATATTTAGAAAGTGATCTCTAATAGTTTAAGACTTAGAGCATATATAGTACATCCACATAGCTTTTAGAGGGACTATTTTAACAAAAAAAAGTTATTTAAAGTTAAATATCGCGCAAACGGACACCTAATTCAAAAAATCGTCTTAGAGACCTCGTAGTGTTTATATAATAAAAGACCTATCTAGTGATAGGTACCCCACATATATTTTTTTTTAGTCCCCTACATGTAAAGTATATTTTTTTCGCGTCTACTCCATAGTGTGGGGTATCATTAGAAAGGTCTTTTATAAACATTGAGAGGTATCTAAGCCGATTTTTTGATGTAGGTATCCGTTTGCGAGATATTTAACTTTAATAGCCTTTTTAGGGTTTCGTAATACTTAAGGAACCCTTATAGTTTCGCTCTGTCCGTCTGTCTGTCTGTCTGTCTGTCTGTCTGTCTGTCTGTCCGCGCCTCTAGCTCCTGTAATTATGAATATAAATTTATGAAATTTGGTGCAGTTATAGATTGTGTATAGATCACGGTTTCGGGATCATAAAAAATAATAATTTTATATTTTAGAAGTAGCTCTCCATACATGTGAAGTGGGGATGAAAAATATTTTTTCACTCTACCCCATCGTGTGGGGTATCGTAGAATAGGACTTTTAAAATAAATGCATGGTTTCATACGTTACTTTTTTATAAAGTTGACCATTTTCGAGTAATCGGCCTCCAAAGTAGTTTGCAAGTTGGTCCTCCCCTAGCATTTTTAAGCTATAGGAGATAGAAACTTGCAAATTTCCATGCTGATAGATCGTGCTAAAAACTCTTTAGGAAAACTATTTTGAACGAAATCGCATCATAATTTCTATTTCTAGAGCAATTATAGAAAAACAAATTAACATATTAAAGCAAATCAGAATAATTATACATCATGTGAAATTATCATTTAAAATAATGTTTCAAAACTGGTTGCAAAATTAAAAAAAAACTGAAATTAACAATTAATAAAAATAACTTAAATTAATAATAAATAAAACATGCTGTCGGGTTTGAACCTACATCCAAGGACAAACACTATGATTAATTGAGCTACAGTAATTATACTGATTATTGCGAATTTACGTTTCTTTACCAGAATTAGAGCTAAGTTTTGAAACACGTAAAATTTTAATTAATAATTAATTTTACGAATATGTGCCTCTTTTACCAATTATTACAATAATTTAATAACACTAAAAACACATGAATATAATTATGTTATCAATTACCATAGTATTATTGTTTTTTATTATAATTTAATACCTACCTTTAATATTAAAAGCTTCAATTTGCTAGTAACTTTAAGAAAACTAGGTATATGGCGCTAGTCTCCTGTTTAAATCGTGGATTGTTTTTGAAAAATAATACTAGATGTCGCTGTGTTATTGGATTTAAATTCTGTATCACGCTATCGAAAACCTCGCTGATATGTATAACCTCTCAGGTGTCGCGCTTTAAAAATTTTATAAGTATCTGGTTGTATTCTTCGTACCTACTTTGAGGTCTCGCTTGAGTGCGCTAGAGTAAATATTTTCTTTGATTGTGATAGGCGATATCGTAATAGACTAAAATAATATGCTCAAATGTTATGTGATTAGCGAAATGCAAATATTAAATAGAAATCGAATAAAACTTATTCTTAAAGAACATCTAGTTACTATTCACTTATATATATTTTGATTATTAATCAACATTCAACATTTACGGAACCCTCCTTAGACATGTCCTGACATGGCTCTTGGTTAGGTTATTTTTTAAATAGTCCCTTTAAAAGATGTGTATGTACTATATATTATGCTCAAAGTCCTAAACTATTAGAGATCACTTCCAAATTTATTTTTTGTGAAGAATTAGTACATTTAAAGCTTTAATTTAAGGTAAAAATATTTAATTTAAAAATGGTTAAAGTTAGTCAAATATCGATTTGAAATTTTCACTTCCGGTTTAATAGTAAAATGTCGAATTCTAAATTAGATTTTTTTCAAATTTAGAATTCGACAAAAAAATTTAAAATTTAAACTTTTTAACTACAAGAAACAATAATTTTTAGTTTTTGTTACCAATAAATTGATACAATTAATAAGCATCCAAAAATAACAGACTTCACTCTTAGTAAATTTTTAAATGCTCATAAACTCAGCAATAAAGTATGATACGAAAAAAATATTGTGTGTACACATCTTCGTCACCTAGAAGTATAACTGACCAGAATATAAACAAAATTCACGACCATGCCTTTTTATGGATGTCCGCTTGACGTGAAATGCCCCACATACATAATCAATTAATCACACACACTCAGGGACGTGCCGACCCCCGGCAGCGCCTGTGTGCGAAACCCATGAAGCGCCTCTTATTTTTACGAATCTTCATGTTTTAGCGGCCCGCGGCGCCCTCATCGTCTTGGCGCCTGTGTGCGCCGCGCACATCGCACATAGGGGCGGCTCGGCCCTGCACACACTCATACACACATTTCGAGTTACATTATCTGTGGATAACGGTGTTGGTGTCACTATAAATAATATTTATATGTAAGCACTAGTTTGTAAGTTTTCTTATGAACACTGCTTGTTGCCCTAATATAGAAAAAAAAAACAATTTGTTTTAAGTTTAAAATGCCATAGACGCTAGACAAGATTAATGTAGGTACAAAGGTAAAATACGTCCACGAGTTATACCTCCTGGAATATTTTACTAGCTTTTACCACTTATCGTGTAATATGGGTCAGATTTCCTTCGGTGTGGAGAGCCAATCACTTTTATATTATGCCAAACGCCGCAGTGAAACTGCCCAAACACCGTACCGGAGATAGTGCCGTTGCACACGTTCCGGTTGCCGGGTAGCCGGTGCCGGGTATCCGGTCGAGAAAAATATGGCCGTGTACACCGGTACGTGTGAAAGATGTCGTACATGGCCATACAACTCGCAATCGACTACCCGGCACCGGCTATCCGGCAACCGGAACGTGTGCAACGGCACTTAAGCGTAGCGCTTTTATCAGACTACAGTAAAGAAAAAACGATGAATTTGGCAGTCTATGTATGTGTATATGTACAGCCTCCGTGGTCTAGTGGTTAGAGCATTGGCTCTCGACTCGGAGATCGTGGGTTCGATTCCCACATTGGAACAACAAAAAATGTTGTTTCCAAGTTTTGTAAGGATAATGCAGGCTGATAAGTGATAACCGGATTGTCTGACAAGAAAGATGATCTATGCGTCGGATGGGCATGTAAAAAGTCAGACCTGCACCTGGGCCCCGATTCTCGTGCTTCGAATATCGGCTCGATTGTCAGTCTGTCCTGCTCGCGCACGCATGATTTGACGCCTGTGTGAATGAGTCAGCGCGAGAAACGAATCGAGATTCGAGTTACGAGAATTGGGGCCCTGATCTATCATTAGTCGTGTCGGTTATCTGTCCCACTGGATTATGAGAGTAAAGGAAGAGGGAGTGCTATAAAATTACTCCTGCGTAACTGGCCTGATTTCAATGAAACCGGCCACCGTCACCGAGATCGGTGTGGGGAGTTATTATATGTATGTTTGTTCCATCGAAGCGACTAAACTTCTCTAAACTAATCCCATTTTAATGAATGAGTTGCCAAAATATTCGCAAAAAAGTACGGGTAGTTCGGATTGTTTTACCAAAAATTCTATGTAATTAGAAAAACATCTAGAAATACACGAACTCACGAACAGTGAAGGAAAGCATTTCAACATAGACGAAGCTTTCTAATATCGTCGATAGTACGTCGCGGTTGATGTTAAAGTGCTTATAGCATGAAGCAACTAATACAACTAACTAATACGGTATAGTCCAATGAAGCATATAATACAATACGCTATAGTTTAAATAATTCCAATGTAACATTGCTCAACATTCTGTTGAAGTATCTACTGTATTTGAATTCAATTTAAACATTATATAAGCTCAAAGGGAATAAGGGGAAATAAGTAACGCGAGAGAACAAACAAAGGTTTATGCTTTTGCAAGTTTTGCGATCCCAAACGAAATCCTATTATGCAAATATGCAAAGACTGTATTGATCGAGTCTGATATTGGCATTTGATTTGCAAACAAAAGTTCACTGCCTCCATGTGAGGATAAAACGATCACAATAACAAGCAATAATCAACCGTTTTCGTGTTTGTATCAATGAAATCCGAACCTTTATCAATTCACATTACTGTTTATGAATAATGTAGTTTGTTAGTTTTGTTATTTCTCCCACGCAATAACAATTTCCATATTATCAACAATGTTTTCCGCAACTTTTGGTTTGTATTTTTCTGGAAAAATATTTTGTGGGTTTTAAGCAAAAATATTTTGTGCATGATTAAATACTTATTTTCTTATGATAGGTATAATTTTTGCTATTGTTTCATAAATATTTGAGGCTTTGTTAATCGTCGTCAATTTACATTTTTATATATATAATTTTTCTGTACGTGTGTTGAAAGTGAACTCCTCCTAAACGGCTGAACCGATTTGAATGAACTTTTTGTGTGTGTTCAAGGGGATTCGAGGATGGTTTAAATTTGCAATTGGATCCTTTAAGTACGTCAACTTCTAAGGCAATCCGCGGTACGAAGTTTGCCGGGACAGCTAGTTTTATTATAAATAAGCTTTGCGACGTAAGAACATTTCCTCGTGAGGAAATTATTTTTTTATGTTTATTTGATACAATCATTCTAATAAACCGCAGGGAAAAGTGAAATCCCTTATATCATACAAAGTCAATTAAAACAGTATACACTCGGGAACTTACGTCAAAGCTACAAACAGAACACAAAATTCATTTTCATTATGTCCATTAAGTTTTCCCGTTTGCAAAGTTAGGACAAAGTAAAGTATCTGAAGCCGAAATAATGGAACCACACTTACTGGATCCAGTTCTTTGTTGATGGAATTTACATGTCGCCTCTTAGCAGGCCCTTTCATTAATGTGATATAAGGTTTCTGTTGAGGTTTCACAGAGCCTTCTAAAATAGACTTTAAGCAACCAATTTTAAATTCCACTTTTGTGTGAATCACATTAATACTTAAATTATAACAATCAGAAACAACTCGAAGATGGCCAAATAAAACATTGTTACGTTCTGAATTTCTCTGAATACGTCTTGAATACTTCTTTTCACTCTCAAGTATGAAAAATATTTTTCTTCAATGCTCTGTTCCTAATACTCTTTAGGATTTTATAGAAATAGTAAATAAATAAATTTATAAACAATACCTAAGTACAAGGTGAATTGAAATATGTTGGCGTCTTCGCCCAGATTTGACAACTCTATAAAACAGAAAAGGCTGCATTCTAAATAGAACTCTGCGTTAATGTAATAGAGCTGAAAATCGCAGCTCTATTACATTAACGCAGAGTTCTATTTAGAATGCAGCCTTTTCTGTCACAACTATTTAAAAAAATCTTTTTGTTGTACAGTATGATAATTGTTTTGTCCTGTCAATATTTTGCCGGAACCAATTTTTCAGAAGACATTTTATATGCAAAACTTCACTTAGAAAGTATCGATTTGACAAGTGACCGTCATTAATAAACAAATTTAAAAAATTATGTATCACGCTGTATTTGTAAACAGAACTTAGAGCGCTCAGGGCCGGCATAACCAAAATGAGGCCCAAGGCCCGTTTCTTCTTCGGTGCCAACCTATCGAAGTAATCTTTATTGCTTTTTAATGTGCTGGTAAAGGTTTATAAGTAGATAGTGTGAGCTGACTATTATAGCTTAACTCCTTAATATATTGAGGAAACACCCGAAAATATAAAATTGTTAGGACGAAGTTGCTTGAGTTAAGTAATTTGACAACAACTTATTTCTATCACAGCTACTTAAATCGAATAGCCTTCAGAAAGTATACTTCTACTTACACACGTATCAATATACAGAAGGTAATACTACTTAACAAATTTGTTACACAGGGCCCTGCTCAGATAAATATTTTTGCGATATTTTTTTATTTTTTATTTATCAGGGGGTCTAAAAGGCCACTCTAGGTGAACATAATATAAATCATATGCAATTCATATTATGCATTTAACGCCATTTAACGCATTTCTATTGAAAACTGTCAAAATTGTTTTCTATAAAAATATATGAAACATAATATGAAACACGAGTTTTAGGCCCTCAGAACTCGGAGCAAACTCGTTACCTAGGTGCAAAATACTACAAATTAGAAATTTATTTAAATTACGATTGTCAATTCTCTTTAGGAAAAGAAGAATAGACCTCATGTGCTTCATAAGCTTTACGCGGTTAGTCTCGGCAATACTAGTGAATCGGCCTATAATAGACAGATTTTTATATTGTATACCGTATAATAGGTATGCTCCTAATAAAACAGTTTACATTTTATAAGTAACACAAAATTGTTTTTATTTATTCTCAACTAAGTAAATATGTGCACAGTTTTAATTAAAAATTTTGACTCATTGCTGTTATTTTACGAACTCTATGACTAACTGATTGAGCGTCTTGGTATTTCAACAAAAGGAACAAAATAGTTTTCTGTATTCCTGGGTTATGGATGTTTATAATACTAAGAGCATTAAATGTATATTATAATAAAAATCTTAAATATATTATGTATAGATAATATAAAAGTATTAAAAGGATTGTACATTTCTGTTGTCTATAGTACCCGTAACACAAGTTCCTCGAGGATACAATTTAATTATTATCTAGCAATATCCCGCCAAAAAAAAAAATACAACCTGCAAGTAAGTACTCAAGGAACCGTGTGATGAGTTAGATAAATGTATAAAGCACCAAGCATGTAGAAGCGGACTGACCGTCGGAGCCATTGTAATTGTGGTGAAATGTTATCCACCTGTTTTCCATTTGAAAAGTACTTAACATTTCATTCATTCATTCATATAATCACGCCTCTTTCCCATAGGGGTAGGCAGAGACCGCCTCTTTCCCGTAGGGGTAGGCAGAGACCACTTCTTTCCACTTGCTACGATCCTTATATACTTGTTTCGCTTCGTCCACTTTCATTCATACCATCCATTCCTCCTCTTACATTCAACGTAGCGAAGCGGCTCTCCATGGGCCACTTTTCGCCTCCGCGAGAACGAGACGTGATGGGTGGCGAACCGCATCGCCGCCATTTTGGATAATTAAATTATTTTTATGATTATCCATTGCGTTCCCACGGATTGGTGGAGAGGGTAGGAATAGGGAAAGGGAAGGATAGGTGGTGTGGAAAGGAATATTGGTAAGTTAGTGTGGGAAATAGGAATGTAGGATATTACCGCCCAGGAGGGAACGGAATAGGACGGTAATAGCTAGGGAGCCGGGGTCGCATACCCGTATACTATACCACAACTACCGGACAGGTAAGTTGGGATGAGTATCCCTGACATGTACTTAACAACTTAAGAATTTTGCATATACATAATATGACCGTGAAAAGGCACGGGCCCTAAGGCCAAATACCTTAAGGTTAATCCGGCCCTGCACACTTTTATACACATATACACACATACGTACTATCTATGTGTATACGTGCCAAGATAAATTATATCATAAGAGTTAAGTATTTTGCATAAATGAAAACCAAATCAGGAAACGATTCTTTTGATGTAATAATTATTTCGAATCCAATGATGTACAATTACAATTGAATAACCATGATAATAGCTTCCCACACCGATTTTGGTGATGATGGCCGGTTACGCAGGAGTTATTTTTATAAAATATCGTAATATCTTTTTAACCGCTTAAAAGCGGACAAAAGCTATGGAGAGCCGCTTCGCTACGTCGAATGTAAGAGGAGGAATGGATGGTAAGAATGAAAGTGAACGAAGCGAAACAAGTATGTAAGGATCGTAGTAAGTGGAAAAACTGTCTCTGCCTACCCCTACGGAAAAAAGGCGTGATTATATGTATGTATTTTTTTATTAAAATCGAGTGCATTATGTTACGATCGTAATGATTTAATTTTATATTGTTTTTGATGTAAACGCAAAGATTTCAAAACTAAGAATGGGCTATGACGTAGGTACTCATTTGACAGAACAAACATTCATAATATAAAAAAAGGTACGCTATATTTAATTCACTATACGTCAAATAGCAGCTATCTTGATTTCACCATACCTCAAATGTCAAAATGGCCCCAAAAAACACAAAAGGTTCATTTAAGTGAGGCCAGTTTTTGCCTTAACGTAGGTATACGTTGTGTTAATGTAATGGGTCAATCAATTTCTGTGAAGCAACTATTGTTCCTGCGACGCCAGCTCACTCTCGGCACCGGCTCGGAGTATTAGGCCTTATTGTGCTCCAATTATTATTCCCAAATATGGAATAGTTATCTAATAAAGGCACGTTTAGACTGCATCGACTTGTATATTTCGATAAGTCAATTTAATCAACTTCTTATATTTGACGTTACCCTTAGCTTGTCCTACTAATATTATAAATGTGAAAGTTTGTGAGGATGTATGGATAGATGGATGTATGGATGGATGTTTGTTACTCTTTCACGCAAAAACTACTGAATGGATTTTGATGAAATTTGGTATCTTAGTACTTTAGGCTCTTGATTAAAACATAGGCTACTTTTTATCCCGAAAAAATACAGTGTTCCCGAGGGATACTGTAATTTATAAATATGTTTTATATCCTATTTAATCTCATAATTTTAAAGCTGATTTGTCTCTGGATTCAATTTAAATAAAGTTTTTGGTGTAATTTTTTAGCATTTCCAGTATGTATACAGTAGTCTTATATATATAAAAATGTTATGTTGGTTTGTGTACGCTTCAAAAACTCAAAAAGTTCTGCACCGATCGAGCTGAAATTTTAGCATGATATATAATCCGCATCAAGGATTGTTTTTATCTATTTTTTATCCGCTATATTTACGCGGGCGGAGCCGCGGGTAACAGCTAGTATTTAATATAATATTATATATGAACAACTACTTTTCATTAAAAAGTTTTGTTTGTTTTTTAACATTCAATTTCATCATAGTATTTATACCTAACAAAGATGTACAATATTTTAAAAAAGCTGGAGAAATAGAAAAGGATAAGTGTAAACTAGGCTTAAATTATAACATAGTACAGATTATGTGTAAAGCGCTTTGTGCGAACATAACATATTGTGATATAGTGAAGCTGGGTATTAGGACTTGTCACCGTAAACTCGTTAAGGATCACAGTGCGGCAACTACCAGGTTTAGAGAAATGTTAGTGCTAGTTGCCCGTAACTTCGTGCGTGCAGAAATCCGTTAATCGCACGGGAATAAAAAGTAGCCAAAGATTAATCTACAAAATTTCATTAAAATCCATATATACGAAGAAGAAACCTTTATGTAACTGAACTACATAAAGGAAACTCACATTTATAATATTAGTGAATATTTTGTGGCAGCTGGTAGGAAAAATATACACAGAAGACTAGATACAATACATTTGAAATTTTTATGCAAGAAAGTTTCAAAGTGCGGATAGAAGACAATACGCTGATTATTTCTTAGTAGGCTAGACGACAGATTTGTTTATTGCATAAATGAATAGTACTCGTGTTGTAATGAATAGTACTCGTGTTGTAAGTTTTCAGTAGAAACAGTTATATACTGTTCGATAGTTTCAATATTTTTCAATTAAGGCCCTCCCCCGAGCAAAAGACCTTGAGGCGGTCAGCCGCATAACTCAGTTCAAAATTTTTCACATAACTTAGTTCAAAATTGACCAAAAAAAATGTAAACGGCGAATATCTAGCTTATGAGATTGCCCATCTATTGGTGTATGTCCTAAATAAAATTAACTTGTAAATACTATGGAGACGCTGAAACTATAATTCAATGTTACATTCAATTATATAGGTGTGACGTTTTTATTATGAAGCGTTTTCAAGACACTTACTAGCAAAAAATCGCAAGTGTCTTGAAAACGCTTCATAATAAAAACGTCACACCTAACTGTGACGTCAAGATTAGCTAAAATTGTATTGAACATATTAATTACAAATACCTCCGAAATTTCTTTATTTAAGTTCATACTTCGAGTAATTAATGTTTTCGTATAATATTTTGTTAGTTAACTAATGACCCATCTAATTACTAAATTACACATAAAATATAATTTATATATTATAATGTTAAATTGTTAAATAGGAATACCTCAATATCTCTGAGTACCTACATATTATATAAATTAAACTGATGATTTTATTTTATGTAGTTGTCTCCTTAGTATTGGTTACTAAGTAATTGGAAATTACTTTATTTTTGTTTCATAAGATTTTATTTTAAATGTTTTAATGTATTAAAAATGTTTTATATTTAGCTTGAAATTCGAGGAACTTGCGTGCCAGAAACTAGCAAGTTCCCGAAGAATATCGTTTCAATCAAACTCTCGGTAATTACAAAGTTATAAACGTAATAAAACAGTCTCATATTTCATGGCAAAGATAAAAGGCGGACAGCTTTTCCCACTGAAGCAATTTCCATAAATATGGCGATGAGAATCACGTCTCTCGAGTGAAATAAAATACAGTTGCTCTATTTGCCGACTATAAAGGAACTGCATGAAGCTGGAAGTTAAGCGATTAAATTCTAAGCGGAGGTTATGATCCAAAGACATGGAAATGATGCAGTCTAAATGGGAGCGCGTAAAGTTGCACGAGCGTTTAATCCTATCATAAAGTTTTCTTTTGTGAGAATGGGTGGATTTGAGATATTTTTTGAACTTTCATCAACAATGTACCAACATTTTAACTGCCTGACACTGATGTTTTTTTTAAATATTTTTGCACACCTACCTCCACATAAACTTTAACTGTGTCAAATATCATACTCCTCCGTTCGCAAAATTCTCCTCAATTTATACTTAAAGTTTTTGCTTCACTTATATAAAATGTGAAAAATATTTAATACACCTTGCTCGTAGCTAGTCATGAGTGCAATAGTTGCTTCTATTATAAACCTCAAATGCTAAGTGGCAAAATTATTTGTAAGTAGCCACTTTATTTAAAGTATCTAAAGCATAAAATAATTTAATGCTTGTTAACAATTAAGAGCGTCATAAATTTTATGTTTAGTATCTGTTTTGTCCGAATAGCGTTTTAGGTATTAATTACGGCAAATTAATTAACATTTTAATGGAGCACCATAATGGTTATCGGTACAAGGGAAATCGCTTGAAATGAAGTAGACATAAAACTTGCGTAGAATTGCTTTATTTTGGTACTTGTATATTGCAGATCGATGAAGATTAGGCAACATTTCTATAAAATAGTAAGTACAGTAACCCACGGAAACCGTATATGTCCCGCGATAAAAAATAGTCTATGTCCTTTCCCGTGGTCTACTTTACATCTGTGCCTTTCATGATAATCGGTTTAGTAGTTTTTACGTGAAACTGTAAATAAAATATCCCACGGGAACCGTATATTTCCCCGCGATAAAAAGTAGTGTCCTTTCTCAGGCTCTAGACTATCTGTATACCAAATTTCATTTCAATCGATTAAGTAGTTTTGGCGTGAAAGACGGACAAACAGACACACACACTTTGCTATTTATAATATTAGTATGGATTGTAAGACGATAAAAAAGATAATAATATATTTTGTATGAAGTGGGCTTTTTGTAGGTAACTTATAAGGATAAAGTTATGCTCAATTAATAAGGCACCGTGAAAAATATACAAAAATATTATCTTATTTGTAGAAATGAAACGGATAATATTACGAATTTAGCTTACGATTGCACACGTGTAAAATTTTATTAATTCAAAAAGCAAGCCGATAACAGTTATTGGACGTGTTAAGACCTTAATTGGATTTTCAATTAATTGGAAAATGCAATCAGGAATGATCAACTTTTTGTGTAACTACAATTATATTGGGAAACTTACAGTTTTAAAAACGTTAAACAAGTATTCGCTTCAAAATATTGGAAATACTAAGGGCAACTCGATCTAAAAATTGATACTATTGAAAGTAAACTTAGACTAATAATATCGGATATCTTGTTACATACTCGTTAACTGAAGTTTTCTTTTGATTGAAGTCCTTGTGGATCTCATGATTTAAGCTTGCCCCTCGGCCACTCTTAAGAGTTGAGACCATTCCACCCGCGTACCTAAGTACAGGGGGAAACCACGGGAACCTTATATGTCCCGCGATAAAAAGTAGCCAATGTCCTACCTCAGGGTCTACTTTATATCTGTGCCAATTTTCATGATAATCGGTTTATATATTATATAGTAGTTTTTCCGTAAAACTGTAAATAAAGTAGGGGAGACCGAGGGGTTTTGACCCAAAGGTGATTTGAAACAGTACCGATTTCATGGAACTTAAAACTGTTAGCGAGTTCGCAACATTGCATTTCAACCACTCCCCTCCACCCGCTGACTTGTCAATACGCGTCGGTGGCATGAGTCGCGTGGTTATGGAGTTCTGCGTGCCATGTGACAAAAATCGTGAAAAGTAAGTTATTAACGTTTTTTTACCATGTCTATATTTTGATAAGGGTATTGTATTTCAGTTTGATTTATATTGGTTTCGAAAGCTCATTATCTAGAGATTTATTGTATATATTTGGTACAATTGATTTCTGTGTATTTGATTCTTGATTGCAGGTTAAATTAATATTGAGAGGTTTTTTCTTACTGAGGTGATTTGAAACAGGTTGTTTCAAATCTCCTCGTTTTCAATATTGTACCAGAATATTTACGCATTAAAAAGCATTAACGTTGTGTCAATTAAATAAATACTATTTAATTTATTTATTTTGTTTCAGCATGCCTACTGATCATAAAATAAAGACTGACAGAGGTATGGCAAGTCGCAAAATATATGATTTTGCAGCAGAAGATATGGTATCAAGTAACTTTGCCACATTATTGCCAGATTGACTTTTTTTGTTTTCTATTTACATTTTTGATATTTGTGAGATAATTGTTACATAAATATTTGAAGAAATAATTATCAAAACCGATTATAATTCTAAAGAAACGACTGAAAGTTAATTATTTATTGAAAATCAATAGTTTATTTTAAAAAGTTGCAATGAATGTAAAAGATTTTGTATAGCTGACTATTATTTTAATTAATATTACGATAAATTACGTTATGATACTTTTAACTAGTTTAGAAATTGATCATATTGTGTATCAGAACAGTACAAAATGTGAATAGATACGTAAAACAACAAAGTATGTCCTTGAAAAGATAAATTTTAATACATGCCTTTAAATTATATCACAACTTTTATTTTACAGACCTTAATATTTCACAGAAATCATATGTTTTAACTCTCCTCGACCCCTGTTTCATTTCACCTCGGTATGAGGGGAATTGAAACAAGATGACTTGTTGCGGTTAAGTAGATTTTTCACCACAATATTTAACACTTACAATTTCTTTATGTTAGTCATTTGCAAGTGTAAAGAATGACCTAACGTTTGGTACTAATATCATACCATTTCTGGCAATAGTGTTTGGTATATGAGACAAAATGTAAAAATTGTGTCAACACCCCTCGGTCTCCCCTATCCTACGGGAAGCGTACATTTCCCCGCGAAAAAAAAATAGCTTGTCCTTTCCCGTGGTCTACCTTATATATGTGCCAAATTTCTTGATAATCGGCTAAGTAGTTTTTAAGTGAAACTGTAAATAAAGTTTCCCACGGCAACCGTACATTTCCCCGCGATAAAAAAAAACCTATGTCCTTTCACAGGCTCTATGCTATCTGTGTACCAAGTTTCATTTAAATCGGTACAGTTGTTTTGGCGTAAAAGACGGACAAATGTAGTATTATGGGCAAATTACGACCACAGTGCGACCTCTAGTGTTTGTAAATAGCGGCTAAATTATAATAGCAGCTGTAAAACTCACAGAGTTGTATTATGACTATCACCAACTAGTATTTTCAAGTAGGTAGGTACTACAGAAAATTGTTATTGTAAATACGATGGAACAGCGCCAAAACAATGCAATTATTCATAAATTTATACGAAGGTTATTTTTGTTTTAAATTATTTGTAATTAAATTAAGTCGCACAGTTTTGATGTGCCAGGAATACAAAATACGTCGGCATAATGAAGCTATGACTACACAACGCTACAAATACGATTCAACCAAAAATACAGCTCCGCATGTTGTGAAATGTTCGTGTCCAAATACTCGTAAATTCATTACGTTTTAAGGCCATATTATGTTATTTACCATTAAACATTATCAGCACGTTATGAAGTAAAATAATTCCCCTTCTCCTACATCAAAAATTTCACATCTGATACAACACAATACCACAGATTAAAGAAAGAGGAACAGATGAACAGTTACATAGTTAGCTTTCTATTAATAAATTAAAAAAAACCCTTTCTGTTAATTAATTTAAATAAAATAAATAATAAAAAACCCGACTGCAAAAAAAGACAGACACCTAGCAACGCACTAAAAAGACTGAAACAATATTGAGAAAACAGACTACACTATGAGCTGAAAGTCAAAAGTAAAAAGTCGGGTTTTTTTTTTTATTATTTATTTTATTTAAATTTTTTAGTTTAACCATGACACGTTTGGTCGATTTAAAGCAAAAATACGATGATACGAACACTAACATATAGGTTTTTAGATAGTAGACTGTCTAAAAACCTTCATGCGAGAATGGTTGTTACGCAACTTTAAATCGATATAGATCCTAAACGGTCAGTCGAATCGAAAAATGTTGAGAGAAAACTAAAAATGATTTTTAAATACCTATTCAATGATACCCCACTTGACATAGTTTGTTGACTTTGATTTTTTTTCATTTTCACAATATGGCGTCCAGTTGTCGCTATATTGAATTTTCACTAACGTCATGCCTAGAGACACTCGCCGGACTAAGAGAAATCGATTGACATGCGAATCATAAAAATCGGCCCAGGCGTTTGGTCTGTATAGTGCTTCAAAGGAACATACAAACATACATACATACATACATAGGCTAACAAACACATTACCACTACTTTGCGTCGCGCAGTCGGGTAAAAAGGAGTCAAAGAACGTTTGTGTGCTAAAGCTAATATATAAAGTAAATGATGATTGCACACTTTGAGAATAAGATGCACCCCCTGCAAGGCTGTATCTATGTACTTGTGTACTGACTTTTGTTATATTTAACATAGATTTAAGTTTACAATGTAATATATATATTTCTTTTAAAAGAAAAAAATTCAATCTTTTAGCTTAAACTTTGCTAAAAAAAAATCGCAAGGGCCCACTGTGCGAGTTTCTTACGCCGATTCTTCTCGGCGGGTTAGGGTTGAACCGGCGGTAGCTTTTTCTGTTGACTTTCCGCAAATAGCTTGTTAAGTTTTATCTATATATATATTATCTATACAAATAAATAAAATTTAAGTGTCTGTTTGTAACTTCAAATTAACAGCTTTTTACATAATGCATCTGAAAGTATATTCGGTACTTGCAATAAAATAGCAATTTTTTAATCTTTGTCCAAATTATTACAAATGACAGAAAGTGAGAAGAGATATGTTACACAATAAACTACATAAGCCTACATAATTATAAAGGCATCATAGTCGTATATATAATAATATAATATGCGTCTATGATGTCTTTACAATTTATATTCAAACATCTTTGTCATTTAAGTAATTGTTAACGTTGTAGTAAGCGTTCCTGATGAAATGATAATATCGATGGCTTAGAGCACACTTGTTCTAATTACAAAAAGTTGATTTTTCAGGAGAGCATTTTAAAGTTGAAGCATGAATTATACAAAAACTGTATATGATATGGAATTCAAATTACGTTTATTCATAAGACTTATTCCTTGGTTCTACAAAAAAGTAAATTTCATAACAAAATTACGTCAAATTGATAACAAAATCAGCTGAATTCCTAGCTAACCCCCTTACTTAGTAAATTTGAACCCTCAAATTTAGTAATTTGAATGCACGAATGTACTAAGTGAGCGGGGTTAGTATTCTAGTAGAGAAACAGGTACCTACATATCAAAATAAAAATATTAGATATATATATATATATATATTATAAAATACCACAGAATACCGACTCAAGATATTTTTTTTGTGCACGTTAAAACATAAAATAATAATAATATTGTTAAATAGCAAATCAATAAAACATTGCATAATAGAAAATCATTTATTAAAATTTTGTTCTACTAAAAGTACTCATTAAATCAGACATTCTTAAACACTTATAAAATTAGAGAAAGTATTTATCCAAGTTTCGTTTAATCCGTATGTAATATAGAATAAATAATGTATTCTTATAGAATAAAATATAGGTTATTTGACCATCAGACTTTAATTTTAGAAACCCTTAGATTTTAAAAACTCCACGTTTAAGCCTATCACATGACTCGTGACATTAGAAGTTGACGAAAAATTGTGAACCAAAGAAACTATTTACATTTCAAAGCTATATATTTATCAGATTATAAACTAACGAGTAACTAACATAAACGGTTTGTTAAGTTTCAAAATTTTCGACAATTTATATTCTTACTAGTTCGATCATAATCTAAAGTTTTTTCAATCTTGGGGTAACTTACTTTCATAACTTATTTGTACCTTTTAGGTAGACATAAATTATAATTCGATAACATTTAAATTTATTCAATATTAATACTCACGAGCTCCTTAAACTATTAGAATCTGTTAACTTGAACAAAGGCGCCGGTCCTGATGACGCTCCACCAATATTTATTCAAAAATATGGCAAAAGCCTTGTCACGCCACTAAGTATACTTTTTAAACGATCATTGAACGAAGGTTACGTATCAAACACTTGGAAAGCTGCTTTCATAACTCCAATACATAAAAATGGCGATAAAACTAATATTAAGAACTACAGGCCTATCTCTAAACTTAGCAATTTTGCCAAAATTTTTGAAAGAATTGTATATGTATAAGCAGGTTAATATTAAAAATGTCATAGACTCCCCCGACGTACACAATAAAATTAAAATAAATATACCCTTTAGATTATTTCGCACTTTTGTCCCACTTTACATCCCACCCTATAATACTAATTATCATCGCAATTCGTTTATCTGTAGGTCTACCGCACAATTTAACGATTTCTTACGCGATCACTCTAAGGGGCCCCATACATGGTCCGGTCTACCTTCAGTTCGGCCTGAACGGATGCAAAATCGTATCGTGTGTGTGCAATTTCGAGATCGCATCAGGCGGCCGTACGGACTGAAGCGATTCGTTCCAGTGTTGCCAGCTCTTTTTTTTTGTGAAACTACTAAACTCGTATCGATTTCTACTAAAACTACTAAAAAACTACTAAAGAGGCTACTTAACTTAGGAATTCCTGAAGCCCCCCAAAAACCACTGCATTTTAGGTTTTATTATATAAAATTTTTTTCATTAATTGAATTTGATTATAAATTTTACCATTAAATTAAAATATACTAGGAAATAATACGTATTTAGTAGCTATTTTGCATATCATTACTGTCTGGCTCTTTCCTACTTAAATACTACTAATAACTAAATTTCTACCAAGGAGGGAATAAAATACTCAATTTAGTAAAATTTTGTAAAATAACTAAGTTGGCAACATTAATTCTGGCCTGACCGATCGGCCTGAACGCGCGGCCTGTCCTGACCGTGTGTGGACAAATCGCTTCAGTTCTTGCCCGACCCGCTGCCGTGCGGGCGTGTATCTTGTACAAGCGTTGTATGAGTTTTCGCGGTGTTTAAATACAAAATTGATAAACACGACCGTAGCGCGCGGCAAACCAGAATGGACTGATGCGACTGTTCCGTGTGTGGGTACGAATCAGATCAGGCCGAACTGACGTAAATTGGATTGGATGCGATTTTTTCCGTGTGTGTGCTCGAATCCGTTCAGGCCGAACTGACGTCAGTTCCAGCTGAAACGATCGGCCTCTCGTCTGTGGGGGCCTTAATGCAGATGCTTTCTTGATTGAATCATCTTCTTTGGCTTGTAACTATAGAATATTTCTGTTAATTATTATCAATTAGGTATGTGTGATCAGTTCAGTGATCCAAAGGTTTGATTGAATTTTTCTCGATTATTTTTGTTTGTTATTATTTCATTCCCTTTTCTTTTTCATTTGTATAAAGCTAGCACTCACCTTAATGTTTGTTACATATCTGTAAAAACTTGTCAATGGCTATCAATTATGTTTAGCTGTAAGTTTTTCTATAGAAATAAAATAAAAATATAATAAAATACAAATAAACATGCACTAGTAAACTTGATCTGACACTAAGAAAACCTGTCGCTGCCGGCGCGCGGAGTTAGTCCAGTACTTTCTGCTGCCAATGGCAAGAATATCTATCTACCCTCGTACGTAATACGTATCTACCCTCCCCACGCTCGCCAACGGCCGCCAGAAACAACACAATCACCCCACTCACCCACACTCGCCAATGAGGAGAAAAACTGCCTTTTGCTCCCGCTAGATGTCGCATGAGCGACTGTACCCTGTTGTGATGTAAGAACTGCCAAATCGTATAGTTTTTTTGTAAACATTCGCGTTTAGAGCTGTTTTTTACTATTTTATATCGAAAATGCCTCAATGTAGTGCTTTTAATTGTAAAAATAGGGGAATTCTATTATTTTCCAAGGATTCTAAACGAAAAAAACTGTGGGAAAATGCTTTGCATATCAAAAACTTTAAAGCTAGTAATTCACCGCGACTGTGTGCAATGCATTTCAAAGAAAGTGATTATTTTGGGAAAAGTTATTATACAGGTGAGCGAATTGAGTTTCCATGATCTCATAGACACTAAACTATGTATTGAGTTATCTCAGGACTCAGGAGATAACTTGCAATATATTGGGTCTTCTGGAATGTCCAAATCGCCACTAAAGTTTTGGTTGCGATCGTAAGCCTCCAATCTAGAATGAAAAGCTTTACTTTAGAACATAAAACTATAAAAACCATGGGCTCATAACTGGTAAGTTCACGGTAAAAACATTGCAAAAGCACTTAACCTCAAATTGATTATACATCTACCTTTCTATCAGATCCGCTTTTTTCCAGTCGTTGATGCATTTCTCCTTCGAAGATCAGCTTGTAGCTTGCTCACAGTCATCAATGAATACATGTTTTACTTTAAATCGCAAGGAAAACTTGAAAAATATCGCAGCCACAGTTTGACACAACGCAAACAAGGTACAGTTGCCGAGAACGCCATCTACGTCGAGCTTTTAGTTTCCCGCCCAATTGGCTTCCACAACGGCTCTACCTATTACTCTGGCGCGTACAGAAATAACGCGCCAAAACGATTATTGAAGGCACACTTAACTTAAAATGACGTTAGTATACTTGAGCATTTAAAGAAACAAAACAAAAATGAATTAAGTGTACACGTATTAGATAATATGTAATTTTCGATAATTTTGTAAAAATAGTTCTTTTTTGTATCATAGCGACTTCGCACATTTGTGCACGCACGAAAAAATAGGAGCATTAGATTCGTTTTTGTATTAACTGCACTTACAACATTTGGATTGTCTGTAATATGTAAGATTAGATGTCGTAAAGGTACTTAATATTTTTGTGCGTTA
This sequence comes from Glaucopsyche alexis, assembly GCA_905404095.1. Taxonomy (NCBI): domain Eukaryota; kingdom Metazoa; phylum Arthropoda; class Insecta; order Lepidoptera; family Lycaenidae; genus Glaucopsyche; species Glaucopsyche alexis. The sequence goes on from FR990046.1 coordinate 17,913,572, forward strand.
ACTAGTACAGCGGGAGGGAATATTAAAATCACTTATGGACTTCTCGTAGCAAATTAGTAAAAATAAAGGATTTTAATACTTTTGGACATAAACTGAGCTTACTTAATACAACCGTGACACTGGGTTTTTGATAGAAAGAGAAGTAATATCGATACGTGGGTAAGTGCAAACGGTAGAGCACGTCAATTAATACAGTTTTCAGTCAAAAAGTAAAAATCGCAATTTTTGTAATTAGTACAAGTGTGCTAGTCTAAGCCATCGATATGTAAAGTTACCGTAGATAAACTTCTTAAAGTCGATATTTTATAGTAGGTACGATTCACCTAATGTGGTATTAAATGATCCTAAGTTGGCCATGCAGCCTGCTGCTGACATTAGTTAACAGTATTTATATGAAACAGAACGAAAGAATGTAAGATTAAAAAGTTGCCAATGTATGGTTTTATTTACATTAAGTGGCGATCTTAATTTTTATTAATGCATCACTAATCATGGCAGATATAATATTACACTGCTACCAAAGATTTCAAAACTCAAGATAGGCTATGATGTACATTTGACAGAACGAATCTTCATACAAGAAAAAGTTGGTATTCACCATACTTCTAATGTCAGCCATCTTATTTGCACTTTATTTCAAATGTCAAAATGGCCCCAAAATGAAAAAATTGGGGCCATTTAAATGGAGATACTTTACGCCTCAACATTCCTCGTCTATAATATATACGTCTATGACTGCTACTAAATTATTAGTTTCAGTCTTCAGTGAGCTACTGAGATCTCCGCCCGATCGATACTTCCATGACGGGCATTTGTCAATGTCTGCAGCGCACCTGCCACACAAAGTGCCAATTCTTGCAGATCTACAGCTATGAATCCCACCAATAAACGACATGAATTTGTTTTCTTTTCATGGAGATAAGAAACAAGGGCGTCTAGTCAAGATGCATTCGATAATTTCGACGGCGAAGATCGAAAACAAAATGTATGGGATTTGACATAAGAGATCACACTGACACATATGTCACTTGACGATTACTTATGTCAAGTCCCATACATTTTTGATTTCGAAGTTCGCCGGCGAAATTATCGAATGCATCTTAACTAAAGGCCATGTACGGTCTATTATAATTAATTATTTTTGTAGGTATCAAAAAGTAATTCCAATATAGTGATTTCAGTAACTAAAACGTTACCGACTACTTACAAAGTACATTATGTAGTGTTCATCGATCACGAAATACTCATTTATTAAATACATTTATAAAGGAAACTTCTTTTTCGAATCCAAGATAAATTTCTTTCGTCTAGCTTCATCTAATATTTCTGAAGAACCTCATTTCATAAGTAACAATATGAGAGCTACACGGCCGGGTACGCTGGGCTGGCTATCTGATTAATGATTTCACTTAATCACAAGTAATGGTTAAACAGCCACTACATAACCACAAATGAAATATGTGGACTTCATCAGGAATAAAACTATAAGCGAAAGTATGAAATCCTAAACGGTCAACAATTTAAATGCGTACTCTACATTAAAGAGCCGTTTGCATGTTTTACTTGAAGGTCAATTACACTTTAAACTAAATTTAGCTTTTGTACTTAATGGAAATTATGTATATTTACATGATAAAATATTAATGTGATCAATATCCCAGAAATCAATGTTTAATATGACTACTTTTGAGGCACTACGTCAATCCTACTAATATTATAAACGTGTGAATAATTATAAAGTTTGTGAGGATGGATGGATGGATGTTTGTTACTCTTTCACGCAAAAACCACTGAACGGATTTTGATGAAATTTGGTATAGCAGTAGTTTAGGCTTTGGATAAAAACACAGGCTACCGATTTTACTCCGAAAAAGTATATAATTATTTTTATCCGGGAAAAGTACAGTGTTTCCTCGGGATACACGATAGTATTTTTACGCGGACGGAGCGGAAACCGCTAGTAAAGTACTAAAGTTATTTAAGAGCGAGACGAGCTACTTAAAACTGATGATTAAAATAATTTAATTTCAAGGATCATCGCTTTACAAACCATGGCTGGCTACGTTTTCACGTACTGACGAGAAAAAGGCAGTGTCTATTATTATCTGTGTAGCCAATTTTGTTCATACATCCTACCAATAATATTATAAATGTGAAATTTTGTGAGGATGGATGGATGGATGGATTGACATTTGTTACTCTTTCACTCAAAAACTACTGAACGGATTTCGATGAAATTTGGTATGGTATAAGAACTACCATACCGAATTTCATCGAAATCTGTGTATGTAGTGTAATGCATGTAGTTTAGGCTCCGTAACTTTTCTTCCGAAAAAGTTACGGAGCCTAAAAGTATTTACGCAGGCGGAGCCGCGGGCAACAGCTAGTACATAAAATACTAAGTGACAATTCACAACAAAACTAAACTATACGCGACACGGCTCTGTATTTTAAGATATTATTTATTCAAAATTGAACTTTATTCATTACATAGAAAGGTACACGTTTCATTAGTCAATTGTCAATAGTCAAATTATTTATTCAAAATGGGTTCTTACAACAATTTACAATTTACGTCAATTTACAATTTTGTTTTTAACACTTTCTAAGACATTTACATTTTACATTGTAAGAGTTCAAAATATGTCAAGCGCATGTGCAGTGTATTACAATTTTGAATAGTTATCTTAAAATGCAGCGTCGCATTGCCTATCGTCCCGGTGTGAACCGACCCTTAGTTTGTAAGTATTTCTTCTTCAAAATTCGCTTATTTACCTACTTATTCAAAGTAAGCTAGTATCGGTTTCAGGCTGAACATAATTTTATTGCTTCCTTGACAGTCTCCGTCTTGTTCTCAAGAGATATTGCCGAGACTGTTTATCCGGTCTCGTGTTACCATCGACTAATGCTTATGAATTATGGATCAACTATATTTATCTTATACCAATGATTGGATAAATTCTAAGTAATGGTTATCAGTTGATTTGTCTAGTATTTTCACATCATTTCAAAGTTCTCACCATCTTACATTTGCGTTTATCACACATCACACATATTTTAGTGCGAAAGTTTGTATGTTTTATTGTTTTTCGCGCTGAAGCGGCTGCACAAATTTGAAGTTTTGGCACACTAATATTTTGTAGTTTAGGCCTCTAGTCAAGATGCATTCGATAATTACGATGGCGAAGTTCGGTAACAAAATGTATGGGATTTGACATAAGGCATCGCAAGTGACATATTGTCACATAACGATTACTTATGTCAAATCCCATACATAATATTTGATTTCTAAGTTTGCCGTCGAAATTATCGAATAAATCTTGACTAGAGGCCCTGGAGTGACACATTACTTTTTATCCCAATTAAATGGAAGTACCCAGGTAACCAGGTATGGTTACCTGGGTACTTCTGGATTACTGGATTAGGAAGTCGGAGTTCTGATAAATTTACAAAAATAAAAATAACTGACCCCGGTCAAATACCGATTTGAACCCATATTCTGAATTATCGGACAAAGCAAAAATTGTACATACGGATACGTAACTGCAAACCGGACTGACATAATAGAGTCGAAATTATTGAAATATTATTGTAAGTATGACGAAAGAAAAGACATATTATATAGCTTGAAAATGCGCAGTTTCCCAGGGATAAAACTTAGCTGGATCGATTATTCTCTCCCTATAATATCCCCCTGTATAAGTCTAATAAGCAACTCAAATCACACGCTGTCTTGTCATTTTGTCAATCTCTGCTTCAGAATTGATTCCTAACTTTTGATATTTCTCGAAAATTTCTCCCAAATGTATTCACAATGTCAGTATTTACACAGCAATTGGGAATAGATATAAATGATTTAGCACGTCTGATGCAGACACACTGACCATGCCCCAAGAGATGATGTGGGTAATGAGTATTGCAAATTGACCAGCGATCACTAATACAGGAAAATGATGTTGAATTTTATTGTTTTGATGTCAGGTTATGATAGAAGCAGTAGTTGTAAGTTACTACAAGTATTACAAAATAAACAACAGAAAACAAAGTAGTTTTTATAGTTACTTTTGGGGAAGTGATGCCGAAGCCAAAAGGAAGATGGATGATTTTGGCAGTCTCTGTATTTATGTATGTTGCACTATAGTGCCTAAACTACTCTTCCGATTTTAATGAAAGATGTATCGACAAATTCTTAGTTATAGCCAGGTATAAATCTATAACTCAACATAGTTGAGTTATAGATTTATAAAAAATAAAGTTATTATGAAAAAAAAAATACAGTTCTCGTACATTCTAAGAGACCAAAGGTATACGTACATGCAACTTCTAGTAGCAAATATTTACTATTCATCGTAACGTGTAAGCTCATAGTCCGAAGAAAGGTCCATACATCACATAGGCTTTGCTATAACCGATCCCTTTTCTTTCCGAGCTTTACCAAGTTAATCTCAGATAGACATCATGATACCATTAAAGTAACTGATTTCCTCATATATTTCACTATCACGTTCCTTTGAACGCCTTTTATAAAATGAATTTGAGTGTCTTTGTATCGGGATGAAATCTTGTAATTTCATCCGTCAATATATTAGTAAAACAATTGAAGAAATAAAATTTTCTCGATAATATTATTTTTATTCGGTTTATTATGGGGCATCTACGGTATTTTATATCCGGATGAACCCTCGGGTAACTAGGCAACACCAGGAATTTAGTACACTATTCCCCAAACTACAAACGTAAATTGTCAATAGAATAGGTTTACAAAGGACGCTGAAGTATCATCGATCAATCAGCGGTGACGCGGAGTTTCGTACCACATGCCAAACTACATCTGAGCCGGGGCAACTTGGGAAAGTAGCCTGTCCAGAAATATGGCAAAAACAAGTTTTCAACAATAAAGCCTTAACTGAAATTCATAGCTAGAATTTACTTTTAAAATATGGCTACGGTGAATTTTAAAAATATTGTTGCGATAAATTTTCCTCAACACGGGAAAAAATTTGAAAAATGTATCCATGAAACTTCGTTTCTCGTGTTTTACTTTACAAGACAAGTGAACACGTACCTACTACCTACTTAAATTATAAATAACAATATTATTTTAGTTAAATACATACAAAAGTATAATATTATAAACAAAAGGGAATTAAAACTTCTATTATTATGTCGACCTATGCGCAGAACGAAGTTACATCTGCAAAATCCTTACTTTACAGGAGAGCGAAAATAAGGTTGACTCGGTAAATTTTTGCTCCAATTTTTTTCCTGATTTGCCTAACCGAAAAATATTTAAATAATCTTGTAAATATGTACTAATGTTTTAATTAAACTTTGTCTAGCAACTATCGTAATAAGAATATTCCCGCCTGTGAGTCGTTCCAGAGAACATAAACACGATTGAATATGAAACTCCAAGAGCGCGCGCGCCGATTCCGATGCACACACTAACATAAAGCTTTGTTTATGGGAGGCAAAATTCATAATAATTATGTATCTTTGTTTAATTCCTATTTTCAAAAGGACGCACATTTAATTAAAAAAGGATTTTACAAGTGTAATAAATGAGGCGAACGAAAAGGCGATTTTAATTTTTTGTACTTTTTGCATTCGTCAGTTCATCCCATGTAATTATTTTTTATGACTTCAAAATTTATGTGAGTACGGTCTACAAATTACTGGTAGTTTTTAAAATAAACGAAAATAGGTAGTTTTGTAGATAATATTATTTAGGTACCTATTTAAAACAAATCCATGATGCTATACGTACGTTCAACACTTGATTTTTTGTACACAGTTTACTTATTACTTCTTTGTTAAAACCACACTTATATTAAAAAGCAATACTACACAAACCCAACAAAAAAAAATTTAATCAATAACATAATAATATTTGTAGGATTATTGTTATATACTATTATTGGTCCTAAGCGTTAATTAAATTAATATAACATTATTAGTAATAATAATTTTTTGTAATTTTGTTATAATAATTACATATCGTTTAATTTTGTTGAAAATATGTGAAAAACTTTAGATTTGGTACTTTTATCAATAAAACTTACATATCTATTTGGTAACATATTATTGTGCCTTATTTATTATATACATATATAAATTCCTTTCCAACTAACATTACATTATGACTCATTGGAAATGACCGCGGAACAACTTAAAACTTGGAACCAGCCCATGTGTAGGGCGAGTTGTTCCTTATCAACTAGTTACAGAACAAATATCCTGAACCAAAAAGTATTATTATTTAAATTAATTTGCCTATAGAATTAGATACTTGCGTAATTTCCGCATTTATTAATATAGGAATCATGGATTATAAGTCTTTCTATAATATTCATATTGCGTCCTATTCCAAAATCGAAACCCGAACCGCGGTCTCTCTTAGTTGCTGCTGAAAGTTAGTACACGATTAATATTCTTAAGAAACTGTAGCAAGCGTAACAACCCAGTGCGGTACAAGAATGAAAATAAATATTTATAAGATTTAAATTGCCCAAGCAAACTTTCAAACTTCAGTCGCAATTAATCGCAATGTTTTGCAAACGTTTTGTGATCAAAGAACCGAATCAATAACCTTAGCCGGTTGAGTGACTTCCCTAACCCAATTTATAGCCTGAATGTCGGTATAAATTATCAAGGGTCTCGTTCAATGCAAAACCGCAATTACCTGCGTCTCGACAAGCGGAACCATTTCGTCCCACAAACATGTGAACTGAAAATGGGAACTACTTCAATAGTAATAATTTGTATTAACTAGGATGTGCATCAAGATAATATGAATAGATGACTTTATAATAGATCGTCACTAATTTTCAGTGGGTTTTCAATAAAAACTCAGCTCTTTGTGTCGTAAAATGTTTCAATTTTAATTTAATGTATTTAAGAATGAAACTCTGAAAATATTATTTTGGATTATGAAAATTATAAAGATTTTTTATCGGTATCAAGAGCTTTATATATCACAAATAAGAATTTAAGATAATAAATTGAAAAACGCTTCTAATTATATCATAGTGAAGTAAACCTCAAACTTTCGGTCACAGTTCACGCCTCTCCGCAGTTCACTTGCCGCAAACTTCTGAGAAAATAAAAGTAAAGAAGCCATTCATTACTGCGAGTAAAGTGAAATCTTTCACTTTAATTACTCCTTCGAAATAGAAACTTAATTTTTTAACTAAGCCGCGGTGCATTGAAGCTTAATTATTTTCTATTAGGAAGTTTAATGGAGCTATATTTTATGAGGCCACCTTATATTATTATTAGTAGATATCTTAAATAGAAGATATTATATCTAAACAGATATGTTATTACATTAATATAATAAGCTATTAATATTAATAAGCATATTAATTACTAATCATGTACGTACCTACTTCCTGAGTATCATCTTACAGTTTCTACTAATCAAATGACACAGTTCCTAAAATCCACCAAGCTGTTTAATGTTTACGTTGAACCAGGTTCGATTCCCGCATAGGAACAAGAAAAAAAATTTGTTTTCATGTTTCGTTAGGACAATGTCGGCTGATCACCTGATTGTCTGTCAAGAAAGATGATCCGTGCGTCGGATGGGCATGTAAACACTCGGACCTGCGCCTGATCTCTCACCAGTCATGACAGTTATCCGTCCCACTGGATTACGAGAGTAAAGGAAGAGAGAGTGCTCTTGTGTACTGGATAACCACTTGGGCACTATAAAATTACTCCTGCGTAACTGGCCTATTTAATGAAACCGGTTATTGTCACCGAAATCGGTATGGGAGGGAGTTATAGCCTAACGGGCATTCCAAAGATATCAAACACATAATTCATATACAACTAAAACCATCAAAAATAAGCATCCGAGTTGCAAACTATTATCAAAAGAAACCATTGTACGCGTCGTAATGGCAATTACTTAACTAATTAAATTCCCTAGAAATAAACAATTTGTTTCTCGACAAAAGCTCTTTTAGCTCAATGATACCTACTGTTATTAATGAAAGTGCAGCTAACCTTGCCAGGTCGCTCTATGGTCAAAATTCGCACTGTTTAATAATTCATAAATTTTAAGTTTAACTTCTAAAGGTTCTTTTGCCTCTGAGATAGATTTTTTTTAAATATGTTATGACAGATGTCAATTTGTAACAATTTTGTATTATTGTATCATTCAACGTTTGATAGATACAATATGTTTAATAATAATGTAATGTTTGTTAATAATAGTATTTTTTAACAAACATGGCCGATGTACTTCTTTTTTTTAAATAGTCTCCTTAATCCGATCATTACCGTCAGTAAACGTCATTAAAAAAATGTATGTCACTTGTCAGTTGTCAGTCGAAGGCTCGAAGCACGAAGTATAGATAACAAGGATTCCGAACGTAATGTTAAAATAATGGTCTCAATTACGGGGACAGATTTTTGCCGGTAGAGAGCGCGACGGTTCGACATGCACTCGTTTGAAATTACGCGGGAAGTTTAAAGTTGCTATTGACAGGTCTGGAAAGATTGAAATCTTATTATATAAAAGTTTTAGGAAATTCTTAGAAACTGTTCTCGAAAAATAGATACCGTAGAACACGGTAATTGCCTAACGGTTATTTTACAAATAATTGTAATAAATAATAGTATTGGCAACACTCGGTATAATAGTGTTGGGACATACTTACGTGTACTTACCTAGTTCATAGAATGCTGACTTTGTAATCTTGGTGAGGCGACGTGGTGTCGGGCCACGGCTCGCCAGTTGCGTACTTGCAGGGCAGTAGGGAACACGTGAACACGAATTGTAATTCAGTCAGTGAATACAGTCAGTATAGAGACATAGATCTTTTCTTTCCCTGTGTACGCATTTACAGGTGGACAGTTGACTAGTGCCGGAACTCGAGGTTAAGTATCACGGTCCATTAACAGTAAACCATCTATCTCTAAAGTCTCTAAAGTGGTGACCCCGCGTTTTTAAATTTCCTACTGCCCTCGCAACTCACCATACCGCCGCGTGCCACGTTACATATATTGCGTCATCCGGACTCTGCGTATTTAGTGCACGTGTACCGAACATTACAGTGCAAGTGAGAAATGGCTAACCCTGGAGTGCAGCAACCGATGGCTCTACAGCAACCGATGATTCAGCAGAGCAACCACGATCTGGCCGCCATCAGCCTATCAACGAGAATACCTTCGTTCTGGACCGATATGCCACGTATGTGGTTCGCCCAGTTTGAAGCCGTAGTGGGACCGCAACATCAAAGCGAAAATGTGAAGTACGATTTAGTTTTGGCAAAATTAGACAAGGAAGAACTAAGCCAGGTGGCAGACCTGATCGATGACCCTCCGGCACAGCAACGTTACACAGCCCTGAAAAATAGATTGTTAAAAGTATACCAAGAAAGCGCCGAGGCTCAGTTTCACAAGCTGGTGAAAGAGATGGATCTTGGTCAGCAGCGTCCATCGCAGCTACTCGCTAAAATGAAGGAGCTGGCTAGAAATACAGCTACTGCTGGTGACACCTTGAAGAATCTGTGGATGTCGCGACTGCCAGGATGGGTGCGAGCGATTCTTGCAAGCTGCAGCGCAGAAGCCAAGCTAGACGAGCTCGCCGGTATGGCCGACAAGATCATGGATAACCTACGGAGTGGAGACATAGTAGAGGTAAATAAGCCGTCGACTTCAGGCAACGATACGACGGTGAATGCTGAACTGCTGGCGGAAATGCGAAACATGTCCCTGGAAATAAGAAACTTACGAGGCGAGGTGAACGAGATAAAAGGAAGAGAACATCGGCGAGGTTTCCGCTTTCAAGGATATAGGAGCAGGTCTCGCTCACGTTCCAGAGGTCCCAGGCGCACACCACAGAGTGCAGATTGGTTATGCAAGTACCATTTTAGATATCGGGCAGCCGCCAAAAATTGTGAGTCCCCGTGTAACTGGAGAACGGCGTCGGGAAACTAGATACGGTGCAGCCTACTTCGATGGGGGATTGCGCCGGTTTTAATGAAAACCATCGTTTGTGTGTAACAGACTCTAAGAGTGGTATGACTTTTTTAATTGACACAGGTGCCGACATATCTATCGTCCCTGTTTCTAAGTTTAATAATTTTAAGAAATATGATAAGAGTGCATATACTTTGTACGCAGCAAATGGCACTTTGATAAATACATACGGTGTTGTAACATTAGAACTAAATTTAGGATTGAGACGTAGTTATAAATGGCCTTTTGTAATATGCGATATCAGTAAGCCGATTATTGGCGCTGATTTCCTAAAAACACATAGGTTAGTGTTAGATTTATATAACAGAAAATTAATTGATCAGGTTACAACATTATGTGCGATAGGGAGCATCATAAGTCACAAGGAGCCTTCTGTCACAACAATTCAGTCTGATAGCCCGTACCGCGACTTATTAGAGCAGTTTTCAGAGATTACCAGACCCGCGTCATTCAAGGACGTACCTGACCATGAAGTTTACCATCACATAGAGACGTCAGGCCCACCGGTGCATGCGCGCGCCCGCCCGCTTCCTCCGGAGAAGTATACAAAGGTAAGAGATGAATTTCGTTTAATGCAGGAAATGGGTATTTGTCAGCCTTCTTGCAGCCAATGGGCTAGTCCTTTGCACGTCGTCCCTAAAAAGGATGGCCAGATTCGACCGTGTGGCGATTATCGTAGATTAAATGCTGTGACTACGCCAGACAGATACCCCGTTCCTAGGTTGCATGATTTTACTTATAGTTTGACAGGAAAAAAAATATTTACAAGATTAGATATAAACCGTGCATATCATATTATTAAAATAGCTCCCGAGGATGTAGAAAAAACAGCGATAATTACTCCATTTGGTCTTTATGAATTCACTCGCATGACCTTCGGACTAAGGAATGCAGCCCAAACTTTCCAGAGGGTCATGGATAACACAGTATTACGAGGCTTAGAAAATATTTCAAAAGTGGACCCTAACACTGGAGATAAACAGCATAGTTCCTTATTTTGTTACATCGATGACGTCATAATTGCGTCAGAGGATGTTGTCACGCACAAAGAGCATGTAAGACAAGTATTTGAACGGTTTAGTAAATTAGGAATCACAATTAACACATCTAAATGTCTATTTGGTAAAAATGAAATCTAATTTCTAGGGTATAAAATTACGCAGGAAGGTATATGTCCGCTGGCCGATAAGGTTAAGGCCATTACAGACTACCCAAAGCCGGAAACTGTGGAAAGTTTGAGGAGATTTTTAGGCATGATTAATTTTTATAGGTCGCATCTACCTAAAGCCGCCGAAAGTCATGCGCATTTAAATAAGTTTTTGCACAACGCCAAGAAGAAGGATAAAACTAGTATAGTTTGGGATCGAGAATCGGAGTTAGCGTTCGAGCAGTGTAAGGAGAGCCTTAAAAGCGCCGCGACACTCGCTCACCCGGCCCCGGATGTCCCATTATCAATTATGGCAGACGCTTCAAATACGTGTGTTGGTGCCGTTTTACAGCAGTATGTCGGTAGTGCATGGCAACCCTTAGGTTATTTTTCAAAAAAACTTTCGCAGACGCAACAAAATTACAGTACATATGACAGAGAATTGCTTGCTATATATATGTCTATTATGCATTTTAGAAACATGATAGAAGGTCGTGCTTTAACGGTATTTACAGACCACAAGCCTTTGACTCACGCGCTCACAAAGATCAATTCGGAGAAAGAGACACCTAGACGTATTCGACAGTTAATGTATATAAGCGAGTATACAAATAGTATTCAACACGTAGGCGGTAGCGAAAATCCAGTAGCGGACGCCTTATCGCGTGTTGAGACAATCGTGTGTCCGACTGTAGTCGATTACGAAGAAATAGCGTTGCAACAGGATGACGATGATCAGATTACAGATTTTTTAGGAACTTGTAACACGTCACAAATTCAGTTAAAGAAAGTTATGTTACCTAATCTGAGTAAAAGTATATATTGTGATATTTCGACTGGTAATGTTAGGCCGTATATACCAAAAAAATGCAGACATAATATTTTTCTTTCAGTACATAACATTAGTCATCCAGGCATCAGAACAACACTTAAAATGGTTTCCTCTCGTTATTTTTGGCCAGGAATGAATAAAGACGTTAGGGATTGGACTAAAAACTGTATACCGTGTCAAAAGAGTAAAGTGAATCGTCATGTTATTTCGGATTTAGGATCGTTTACACCGAGCGAAAGGTTTGAACACATTCACGTCGATATAGTAGGCCCGTTACAAACAACACAGAGAGGTAATAGATATTGTGTTACAATCATAGATAGGTTCACGTCTTGGCCTGAGGCAGTAGCCACTAGCGACATAACAGCTGAAACGGTCGCCAGAGCGATTTATGAAAATTGGATTTGTAGATTTGGATGTCCAACCAGGTTAACGAGTGATCAAGGCAGACAATTCGAAAGCGAATTGTTTAGTAACTTACTAAAAATGTTAGGTGTTCAGAGAATAAGGACCACCCCCTATCACCCCCAAAGTAACGGGAAGATAGAGCGGTGGCATCGTTCTTTTAAAGTAGCTCTTACGTGTAGACTAACAAGTAGAACGTCGTGGGATGACGAGTTGCCCACCGTTTTATTCGGACTCCGTGCTGCGAGTCGGTGTGACACCGGCCTTAGCGCGGCAGAGTTGGTGTTAGGACAACCTTTGCGCTTACCAGGCGATTTTTACAACGAGGTAAGTAGAACAGCTAATTTTAATTATTACACGTACGTAGAGAAGTTACGAGAAATGATTCATAGCCTGCGACCCAAGCCACGAGCGGATAGCGATTCACGTAAGTTATTCACATATAAGGATTTGCAATCATATTCCCACGTATTTATTAGGAATGATGCTGTGAAGAAGCCCTTAATGCCCACTTATGATGGCCCCTACCGCGTTATAAGTAGGTCAGATAAAGTTTTTAAAGTTCAATTAAATAACAGACAAATAGATATATCCATAGATCGGCTTAAGCCGGGATACGTTTTAGTAGAACCCGATAGAATTAATGTAGACATTCCCCACAGCAGTACTAATGAAAATAATAATGCGGAAAACTTTGACGAACAGTTAGACTCTCATAGTTGCGGTAAGCTTGTAACTCGTACCACACGCAGTGGTAGGCACGTAAAGCCACCTGTGCGTTTTCTGTTGTAGATACATGTAATTTAGTTATAAAATAATAACATTAGAATTCTATACCATTTTCAAATTGAGTTGTGCACGTAGTATATGGCTATTTTTGTCAACATGGGAAATTACCAGGCTAAAAACGAGCAAGTTGTTATTGCGCAGTCCGGTTCTGAAAATTCTGCTAGAGCCGCGCTGGAAAAGAAAATTGAAATATATGGCATACTTATCTTTGTAATTACGGCCATATTGTTCAGTGTTTGTTTATTTTTGTGTATTAAAAAGTGCAGTAAACATGTAAAAGGAAAAGTTATTAACGGTATCATAGATAAAGTTGAGCAAGGACGCTCTAGTGTTAAAGAACAAGTCAATCCGCAGAACCCAGTGACAGGAACATCTGTTATTTATTGAACCCTAATCGTGTGCTAACTGATAATGCGCTCCGCGTGTTCACACTAGTGGTAGGTAGTAGGTTTCTACTATCTACCGACGCCAAGACTATGTCGTAGGCCTAGGGTGCAACAACTTGCACATTTTACTTATTTGGTTCCGTAATATTAATATTGTCAATTGGTTGTCAAAATTAAAAAGTATGTAATGTAATATGTAATGTAAATGTAATGTTATCTAATGTTTTGTTTCAATGCATATGTAATGTAAGTCATTGTTTATTAATGTAAGTCAACATTGTATGATGGTGTTCTCTGCTTGCCCAATATTCGACGTCAGCGCATTCTTGTAGCGATAGCAGTGTATTGTATTACTTGTAGCGAGTAACTGGTAATGTTTTTATACAATGTAATGATAGAGTGACCATGTTTTATTTTTCTAGGATACATTTTGTAATTTTTTTTAAAAAAAGGGGGGAATATTGTTGGGACATACTTACGTGTACTTACCTAGTTCATAGAATGCTGACTTTGTAATCTTGGTGAGGCGACGTGGTGTCGGGCCACGGCTCGCCAGTTGCGTACTTGCAGGGCAGTAGGGAACACGTGAACACGAATTGTAATTCAGTCAGTGAATACAGTCAGTATAGAGACATAGATCTTTTCTTTCCCTGTGTACGCATTTACAGGTGGACAGTTGACTAGTGCCGGAACTCGAGGTTAAGTATCACGGTCCATTAACAGTAAACCATCTATCTCTAAAGTCTCTAAAATAGTATTGACGACACTTGGTACTCGTCGGTCTCGCACGCCTAGCGGCAGAAAAGAGAACTAAGATCTGGTCCTATTATTGTGTACATAATTATTATTAAAAAGCCTATACCGTTCGGACTCCTGGTATCTATGCTTCATGGCTCGAAGTTTAGTACAAGTTTTGTGCTGAATATCAGCGTTTCTCTTCGATTATTTTAAAGTATAGCGCCATATTTATGCCATTTTAAAATAGTAAAGTTACCAAAGCTTACACCAAGCATTTCAGAATTTGACATTATTTAGTGTGATTTCATAGTTGACAAGAATGTGACGTCATGACAACATATTGTAGCATTTTCGCGGCTTTATTAATAGGCAATCGGACTAATTTTTTATTATTGCATAAATGAATTAAATATGAGTAACTTCTCAGAAGAAACCGTATATCAAAAGTCAATATTTTCAAAGGTACAGCGATTTGTATAAAAAATTTCGCGAGCCTCCTAAAAACGCTCCATACTAAAGTCGACCTACAAATGACGTCACTTGTAGGTTATAGTATATGAAGTATATGGCCGCAGGAATATATTTGTAAATATCTCCGATATTTGTGCGTTTAAGTTCATACTTACCATAATGAATGTTTTTGTATATGATGTGAGTAAACTAATGATGTAGGTTTTGTTTACCAATTTCGCAAAAAAAACAATTTTTTGGTACTGGAGCGTTTTTACGAGACTCGCGAAATTTTGTATACAGATCGCTGTACCTTTGAAAATATTGACTTTTGATATCTGGGGGCACGGTAGTGCCCCCATGCCAAGACGTCAAGCCAAGCGCAAGGGCACTACCAAACCACCTTTTCTCGAAGCGTTTCGTCGATTTTTTGAACCCTCATAACTTGAGTTTGGATTGTACCAGATAAATGAAACTTTCAGGATTTGTTCCTATCAGCGGTCTCATTAAACATGTAAAGTTTCGATTACCTACGTCTTATACTTTAGATTTTATTGATATCTAAAAACCCGTGATTCCGTCACTGACTCACTGATGATCAACAAAATTATATCGTACTTCCGGATGTTCTCGAAAGCTGATAGTTGTTACGTAAGATTGTATTAGTATACAACCAACATAAAAATTCTCAGAATTTGAACTTTCATCTTCCAACCCCATAAACAATGGAGTTCAAGTTAATTATCTGAAAGCGCCATCTATCGTGTTATTATGAACTATATACGTTATGTCGTCGTTCATCGCTAGGCTTGTAAACTAATTGACTAATATTGATTGAAATAATTATTTTCCGAATATTCTAAATTTGAACGGAAAATTTAACATAATACCTTAATAATTCTTAACATAATAAAATGAATATTGCATAAATATTCATTTTATTATGTTAAGAATTATTAAGGTAAGTAGTCTCATATAAACTTTTATCCTTCAACCCCTTAAACTACAGGATGGAAGTTTCTATAATATTACCACAAATTTAGCTAGAGTCCTGAAAATTGTCGTTGTTATTAGGGATCCGATAATAACAATAAAATTTAATAAAATAACCATGTATCCCTTTAATAACAACAAAAAACACAATTTTTTTTTATCTTTATCGACATATTTTATTGCACTTGTTAATGTTACCCGTATGTATTTTCCGTTTAAATTACTAAAGAATACTCGGGAATTAATTAGGTATTTAATTAATATTACGTCAATTAGATTCCAATTCAAGCGACGAACACATAACTAACATAATTCATAATGTACGAGATAGATGTCACTTTTACACAAAACTATAAAAATATTATGATTTATCATTAAAACGATTAATAATAATTAACTGAAGGGAATGAAATAATAAAAAAAACTATGTATCAAATTACAGTTACATACTTTTTAGTATCATCAAAATATTTACAGTATCCGAGTAACTTAGAATATAGATAATAAAATCTAGTAAAAGCGCCACCTGGCATAGCTTATAAACAATAATCAATTATAAATGGGCATTCAAGTAGTACTTACTGCTACCGACAGATGTCAGTGCTTCGACTCCTAACGGTGTTCTTTATTACATAAGTCATAAGACATCATAGAACGTGAGTAAAATTTTTTACCCTGAAAGATTCGGATAGTTGTTTGTAGTAACTAGTACCTAGGAGACGGGAGTCAGGCTCAGGAGTGACCCGGGAGATCGAGCTTTGCTCGGAGTTTAAACAATAGTACGGAAGAAGAAAAAATTATAAAAGGAATAACCTAACCAAAAGCATGTCAGGACATGTCTAAGGAGGGTTCCGTAACTATAAACGCGTAATAGCTAATAGGTATTTAATAATAATATAATAATATCTATGGACGATTCACACCACGTCAATCTGATCCAGTGGTAAGTTCTCGAAGAACTTGTGTTACGGGTACCAGACAACGGAAATATATTTAATACTTTTATACTATACATATATTTAAAATTTTTATTATATTATACACATATTTAAATACACATCCATGACCCAGGAACACAGAAAAACTTTTTGTTCCTTCGGCGGGATTTGAAACCGCGACCCCCGGCTTGAGCACCAACACGCTCAACCAACTGAGCCACAGAGGTCATCGATTTACTAAATATTTGTTTAAATTACTATAAATATTTATTTAAATTACTCCAAAAGTTATTGTCCGATTAGTTCAAATAATTTTCCGAAAGAATAAGTAACGACCACTGTGGCGCAGTGGTGAGCGCATTTGCACTCAAGCCGGAGGTCGTGGGTTCGAATCCCGCCAGGGAACAAAAAATTATTTAGTATGATGCAAAGGGAGGGGAGGGGAGGGGGTGACTTGTAAACCACTTTGGATGCCAGTTACTCCAAATTGTTGACTTTGTAAAAAAGTAATGTATGAAACCTTGCCTTTATTTTAAAAGGCCTATTCAACGATACCCCTCACATTAATGGCTTACAATGAAAAAATATTTTTCATCCCCACTTCACATGTATGAAGCCCCTGAAATATAAAATAAGTATTTTATGATGCCAAAACTGACATTTAAGTTACATATTACATAACTGTTCCAAATTTCATCAATTTATATTCATAACTAGCTGTTGCCCGCTGTTCCGCTCGCGTAAATACCGTATCCCACTTTTTCAGAATAAAAAAATGCCTATGTTCTAATCCAGAGCCTAAACTACTACCGTATAGTGCGATTCAAATGAGAATAGGATCGAGTCGGCGCCATATTGTGACGTCAGCTGTCAATTTTACCCAATTGGGTTCCTAATTAGGTAGGGTGGGCAAAAAAAGTTTTTTTCTTTTAATATAATAATTTATTTACAAAATTAAGCGGAAAAATGTAATCTGAAGCTCTTTAATTTCGCTCATCTCTGTATTACTGTCCGAGTAGTCATCGTCGTCTACGTAACACAGCGCCTCGTTTACTCATTTTCGACCAAAATGAGTATGACAATAACAAAAACAATATAATTTTGGCAAGTTGCCTTGCACCAACAATGAAAAACAAAATGTTAATTTATGATTTTAAAAACGAATTATGAATATGTATTATTATAATTAAATGATTAGATAATTTAACGTTATTATTTAAATTCGATGTAAGACTATTATTCCTCTTCTATTATTTATGGCAATCGCGGTTGCAAAGGTTTTGCACCATTCTGCTAGTGTCGAGTATTTATTGCATTATTTCGACTATTATTATTGGCAAATAAGTTTTTCTGCTAACCATACTTTTCAAGTGACATTTGACAGATAGAGGTCATTGACGTTCCTATTCTCATTTGAATCGCATTATATCAAATTTCATCGAAATCCGTTTAGTAGTTTTTCGTGAAAAAGTTACAAACATCCATCCATTCTCACAAACATTCACATTTGTAATATTAGTAGGATAACAGAAGCTGAAACAACGGACAGACAGACAGACGGAGACGGACGGACGGACACAGTAAATTTATAAGGTTTCCTCGACTATTACGAAACCCTATTACATAGAATAATAAAATATATAGAATTAAAATTTATAAGGTTTCCTCGACTATTACGAAACCCTATTACATAGAATAATAAAATATATAAAATTAAAAAAAAATCGTGTGACTGGAATTCGAACCCGCGATCAGTTTGCCATTAACGCAAAAGTCTGTCGCTTAGTAGCTGAAATACTGCAAGCCGTTTCCGAGAATCTCAATTCATATTTACAAGATTTGCTTGTTTGAATTAGTCACCGAGATCATGTACGCGGATGATTTGTGCTTCTTAGCCGAGTCCCCTACTTCTCTACAACAGTTGATGACTGGTCTTGACGAGGCATGCACAAAGTTCGGTCTTAAAATAAATGTCAGTAAAACAGAAGTAATGAGTACAGGCATGCCAACAGACGCACCTCTGGAAATCTGTCTCCGTCATGATGTCCTGAAACGTGTAGAGAAGTTCAAGTATCTGGGAAGCACGATCACATCGCAGTGTGACCTTGCAGCCGAAATAAACAGCAGAATTGGCGCTGCCTCAGCTTCATTTGGCAAACTCCGCTCCAAGGTATTTCGCTCGCATGATCTCAAATTGGCAACAAAAATCGCTGTTTACAGAGCTGTTGTCCTACCGAGTCTGTTGTACTCCTCTGAGACTTGGTGCCTTTACCGCAAGCACATCAAAATACTGGATCAATTCCATCTCCGATGTCTGCGGGACATTATGAACATTCACTGGACAGATCGCATCAGAAATACTGAAGTTATTCGACGTGCTAATATCTGCGGCATAGAAGCTTATCTGATGCGACGCCAGCTGCGCTGGTGTGGTCATGTGTTCCGCATGCCAGACGAACGGCTGGCAAAGCGCATCTTTTACAGCGAGCTTCAAGAAGGTAAGCGCAAGCATGGCGGACAGCTCTTGCGGTACAAGGATGTGCTTAAGAGACATATGAAGAATTGCAGCATTGACCCCTTGAAGTGGGAGTCATTAGCTGCAAAGCGCTCGGAGTGGCGACGTCTTGTAAGGCAAGAGACCAATGCCTTTGAAATTTTACGCAAAGACGAACTCGACGCTAAGAGAGAGTTAAAGGCCAGACCACCGACGGCTTTAATATACAATTATTGCGGCGGCGCCCTGCCCGAAGTGCTCAAGAACCTTCAAGGCCAAAATTGGCTATAGCAGCCATATGCGAGCACACGACCGCACGGAGCAGTGAGACGCCAGCTGCTGAGCCCGTCCAGCAGTCGCTATAGTCGAAATCGGCTTAGAGAGATTATTATTATTATTATTATCAGATAATGAAAATTTGTATTGTAACTTGTATTACGTACGTTGCAATATATTAAAGTTATATTATTACTAGCTGACCCGGCAAACGTTGTTGCCTTATTAAAAGTTAAAAACACTATAATTGATCAGTTATCGAGCGGGATGAAAAATCATTAAATTACGAAAATGGCTATAAAAAAATAAAAAAGGTGATAAAAAAGTAAAAATTTAGGATTGTATGTACTTTTTAATGCCACATTATAAAAAAATAAAAACAAAAATTTCGTCCAAAAATAAAATAAAAAAATTTAAGGGTGAACAACCCCTATCGCTGAGGGGTATGGAAAATAGATAGTAGCCGATTCTCAGACCTACTGAATACGCATATTAAATTTGGTAAAAATCGGTAAAGCCGTTTCGGAGGAGTACGGTAACTAACATTGTGACTTGGAAATTTTATATATTAGATAGATAAATTGTTCCAGTGTAATATTACGGAAATACCGTGATATTATTGTTCAATATGATAAAAGGGAGCAAACGGGATACGCCTGATGAAAAGCGACTACTGTTGCCCAGGAATACCCGCGACACCATAGTAGTTGTAGGCAAGTGCCTTGTGCTTTATTTCTATTTCACTTCTCACACGATAGATGGCACTTTAATGAAGTTTTATTATAGAATTGAAGTAATACAGTTTTTACTAATGAACTAGCACCTTTAAAATCAAAATTTGAAATCATCAATAGAGCATATTTTGTTCATCGCGAACAGTTCCCGATCTGTGTTGCGTACGCTATCACCATTCACAAAAGTCAAGGGCTAAGATTGAATAATGCTCTTATTGATATTGAGTCATCTCCGTTCTCTTGTGGGCAGGCTTATATAGCACTCTCTAGTTACCAATTTGCAAGGCGTTCACCTAGTTAAATATTGACTTCAGTTGTATTAAGACACAAGAGTCAGCTGTAGTCGAATATAATCGACTAAGAGCCAAGTATCGCCCTAATCTGCCACTTATTGTAAGCCAACAAAGAAAAACCTTACCAAAAGCATGTCAGGACATGTCTAAGGAGGGTTCCGTAACTATAAACGCGTAATATCCTTTTTTTTTTTAATTACTCCAAAAGTAACTGTCCGATTTGGCTCACAATAATTTTCCTAAAGAGTTGTTAGCAAGTTTCTATCTCATATAGTTTAAAAATGCTAGGGAGGGGACCAACTTACAAACTACTTTGGTGGCCGATTACGAAAATGGTCAACTTTATAAAAAAGTAACGTATGAAACCTTGCCTTTATTCTTTATTTTAAAAGACCTATTTTACGATATCCCACACGATGGGTCAAAGTGAAAAAATATTTTTCATCCCCACTTCACATGTATGGAGAGCCACCCTTAAAATATAAAATTATTATTTTTTTATGATCCCAAAACCGTGATCTATACATAATCTATAACTGCACCAAATTTCATTAATTTATATTCATAACTACAGGAGCTAGAGGCGCGGACAGACAGACAGACAGATGGACAGAGCGAAACTATAAAGGTTCCTTAAGTACTACGGAAACCTAAAAAAGGCAAAGAGAGAGTGGGCAGAAAAAAGCGTCTCTGTTGTGAAAGAAATACACCCAAAAAAAGAAAAAGAAAATAACAATTCTGTTATAACAACTTACAAGAAGAAGTGAAATCCCACCAAAAACATTTTCATGTAAAAAAATTATGCCAAGACGATACCATATGACTAGCACTATCAAAAAGTTATGAAATCTCATGTAAAACCAAGCTTCTTACCCTACACGCCTTAACTCTGCAAACGTAACTTCACAAACTCTACACCTTAGTCATTTTATGTGGCTTGGCCATTTCGTTATTATAAGAGAGTATCATAGAAAAACAGTCGATTATAAATGTTTCTCCTTACGGCCAAGTGAATGTAGCGAAATGGCCAGGCCACATATAATGACTAAGGTGTAGAGTTTGTGAAGTTATGTTTGCAGAGTTAAGGCGTGTAGGGTAAGAAGCTTGGTTTTACATGAGATTTCATAACTTTTTGACAGTGTTAGTCATAATATGGTATCGTCTTGGCATAATTTTTTTACATGAAAATGTTTTTGGTGGGATACGGTTTCTTCTGAGAAGTTACTCATATTTATGAGTACTATTCATTTATGCAATAAAAAAAATCAGTCCGCTTGCCTATTATTTAACTTTTATGCTGATTTGCAAGGAAAGGAACGAAATCACAGGGAATGGTCCAGATTGCAAATGTTTTATGTTATTATGAAAAATATGACGTATTCTTGTTTAATTAACCTAATTTTGTTTTATATTTTACTATTGTTTTTTTTGTTGTATATATTTTATTCATGGTTGTGTTATTGTTTTAGAAAAGAGGAATAAATGATTTTCTTTTCAAAAACTTGGTAATATCCCATTCTATGGCAGTTATGCTGCTGGCAGCTCCGCTGCCTTTTCGGTGTAAATCAGCCCTTAATCTTAATAAAGATAAGAATGAATAACAATTCCAACATCACGCTAAAACTCGAGAATGGCTGAACCAATTTGGCTTATTTTGGTCTTGAAATAATTGTGAATGGTCAGGAAATGTTTAAACGGTGAGAAATATTGGAAAATATATTGGTGTATGTTGTAGGAGTAGGAGTAGGTATTGTAGGTGTAGAGTTAGTTAGTTGTAGGTGTAGATGTAGGTGTCGTTATTTATTACTTTTTTTTCATACAGATAAGACAGAACAACGTGTATCGGGACAGCTGGTATTTTATAAATATGTTTTTTTTATTCTAAATAGCACTTGCACAATATAGTCGAGAAACTTAAATGTTAAGCACGATTTCATTCTAATCTGGGGGCACGGCAGTGCCCCCGCCAAGTCGAGCGCGAAGCAAACACTGCCGTACCATCCTTTACTGGAACCATTTCGCCGCATTTTCAGGCCCCTATTTGAGAACCTCTGGATAAGACCAGAACGCAGAAATTTTCGTCATCCAATAAGCTATAATCACGTACTTAAAATCCAAAATTTCAAGTCTGTAGGTCATTTAGTTCCGAAGTTAAAGCAAAGTTTCGCATTTTCGACACTCACTCACTCACTCACTCACTCACTCACTCACTCACTCACTCATGATCATCAAAATAGAACTAGTACTTCCCATAAACTTAGAGAGCTGAAATTTGGTACAGAGTTGGGGTTTAATGGCCACATAAAGGGAAAACTATAAAAACTAGGATAATCAATCTGGGGGCATGGCAGTGCCCCTGCCAAGTCGAGCGCGAAGCAAACACTGCCGTACCATTCTTTACTGGAACCATTTCGCCGCATTTTCAGGCCCCTATTTGAGAACCTCTAGATAAGACCAGAACGTCGATCTGGGGGCACGGCAGTTCCCCCGCCAAGTCGAGCTCGAAGCAAACACTGCCGTACTATTCTTTACTGGAACCATTTCACCGCATTTTCAGGCCCCTATTTGAGAACCTCTAGATAAGACCAGAACGTCGATCTGTGGGCACGGCAGTGCCCCCGCCAAGTCGAGCGCGAAGCAAACACTGCCGTACCATTCTTTACTAGAACCATTTTGCCGCATTTTCAGGCCCTTTTATTCTACTCGAACTTTATTCTACTCGAACATTACACAAATTAAATAAACAAATTACACTAAAATCTAGGGAAATAAATCAATATGCCCACGTTTCTACAAAAAGAAGTGAAATCCCACCAAAAACATTCTGTAAAAAACTAGCCAAGTCTCGATGGAGCTGCTTGTTTATCTCTAAAAAGTAATGAAATCTAGACAAAATCGTGCCAAGTCTAAGGTTCCTTACTGCGGTTTCTTTATTATTATAGTTAATGTTGTGTGACTTGGCCGTTGAAGGGCACACAAGGGTACAAAAGGGGCTCCATGACACCATTGCTCCAATACGTGTGTTGTACAATTAACAATCTAAAATGAGACACTAGCGTCCAATTACCAATACCAGTATGGGCTATTATCTCGCTTAAAAAACATAGGTAGTTACAAATGTAAACAAAATTGACTTGTACCCACTAAAGTATAAAGAATGTTCAACGGCCAAGTCACTCAACATTAACTATAATAATAAAGAAACCGCAGTAAGGAACCTTAGACTTGGCACGATTTTGTCTAGATTTCATTACTTTTTAGAGATAAACAAGCAGCTCCATCGAGACTTGGCTAGTTTTTTACAGAATGTTTTTGGTGGGATACGAATTAATTACGAAGATGATCAAGAACGTAAAAATATATTTCTCTGATTTTAAATAAGTTATTATTAATTGAATATTATCACTTTCACACTTGTGATACTTAATAGATTTTCACAAGAAAACTTTATAGAATTTTAAAATTTCATTACAATTTAAGTGTGCCGCGATAGTGATACCCTCGTTGCGCAGAACTTTGTTAATTTCGCGTAAAGTTTCTCTCTCCGGAGAGCTATTACGCAGGCGCGGTCGGGAAGTCGTTTAAGTAGTTACAGAACTAGCAACCTATCGGAATACACGCCAGTTAGGTTATAGAAATAAAAGTCATACACTAATGCAAGATATGTTGTATGGTCTCTGCCAACCCCTATTGGGTTTGGTAATCTCTGTCTCTCTAACTTTGCTTAAGACTACTTAAGCAGAAATGTCATATAAATATATATATAATTTATAGACATTTATACATTTATATTTATAGTCCCCTATAGACATTTATAAAGTAAAAAAAAAATTGCACGCCACTTAAAGGCAAAATAAGGAGGATCTAATGTACCTAAACTGTACCACCATATTGTACCTTATTTATGCAAATAAATGATTTCTATTATATTCTATAAGAGATAGAAACTGGTAACTGTCCATGCTAAAAACTCATAAGAAATAATATTTTGAGCGGTATCGGATCACTTTTGAAGTAATTTTCAAAAAATCTATTACGTGTTGATAGTTACGGAATTCTCTTTAGACATGTCTGTAGAAAAAATAACTGAAACAAGAGCATATCGGCTCTTGTTTCAGTTATTTTTTCTAGAATCTATATCAAAGTCACTGGAAAAACGCGAAAGAAGATATTTCGCCCGCTGTGATTTGTTAACGAATTCACAACCGAATTACCACGGAATTTATAACACTTACGAATTACAGCTGATTCTTGAGGTCAATTCATATTGCGTAGTAATGCGATATGAATTGAATATGAACGATAAGAGCTTAGTTCGCACTCGAGAGAGTGCAGGTTCAAATCCTAGGTTGTGGCGTGTACCTTTGAGACTTTTTCAGATCTCAAGTACATAATACGGACGCTCTAAGGGTGAAGGAAAACATCGTGAGGAAACCCGCACATAGTTGGCTCCAGACGTATTGACCAGTTCATTCCTCTGGACTAGGCTGACTATGTTGTGAGAATGCCGTATGTGCTTGGGCAACCATACGACATTTAAAAACCAACTGTCCCAGGCACTACAGTATTTCCAGAGTGGGTACTTCGCTCGGAGAATACTGTATAAATAATCCATTAACTAAAGTATTAAAGCCATTAGTAAAGGCCTAAGTTTTTTAGTAACGTGATAGGTACTGTAATTTTGAGATAGCTTTTCAAAATTGAACTTTATTTACTACTAGCTTTTTTCCCGCCGCTTCGCCTGCGTAAATATAGTAGCCTATATCCCACGAGAAAACTGTACTTCACGGGGTACAAAATAGCCCATGTTTTAATCCAGTGCCTAAACTACTACCATACCAAATTTATCGAAATCCGTTGAGTAGTTTTTGCGTGAAACAGTAACAAACATCCATCCATCCATACATCCATCCATCCACACAAACTATAAAATTTATAATATTAGTAGGACACAACAAAAGAACCGCGTCACGCGTCATTTTCTTTCGGCGTGAATTGTACCTTATTTTGTTTCTTATCTTGGTGTAGTGCTATGATTCATATCGATATATTTTGGTGACTGAATTTTTCGAAAATGGAAATGTGTTTTAACACTAATTGTTAATTTTACTAAGAAATATCCTTTTATGAAATATAATTAAATAATTATGAATAATGAAAGGAATTTATAATTATCAAATCATGAATGAAATACGAAACAAAAGATGCAATAACGACAGACGTATTCGCCGAAACATATCGAAATCAATAATTTCCGTTTCACTCTCGATTTGATTTTATGACAATAACTGTTTAATTAAAACTGAAATCGCAGTTCGGAATTATTGGAGCAACCCTTAGGGACGACGGCTTGGAATAAATAAGCATTTTGATTTGCCTTCTTTGTTAATTAACCAACAAACAATTTCAATATATTTTGGCCACAAAAGTGGTTACCTTATGAGAACTTTTGTTATGTTAAGGTTGCTAGTTCTGTAACTTAGACTTATGTGAACTTTTGCATAATTCTTGATGGAACTACGAGTAAAAAGTGAAAGCTAAAGATAATAATTATAATAAGACTAGCATTAATAATTGCTCGTGGCTTCGCCCGCGTGAAATTATGTTTTAAACTTTCATCCCCTATTTACCGCTTTAGTGGTTGAATTTTGAAAAATCCTTTCTTAGTGGTTGCTTACGTCATATGAAAAATACGTGTGAAAATTTCAAATTTCTAGACTTAAGGGTTTGGTTTCTGCGCTGATACAATCAGTCAATCAGCTGTATATTATTTTAAGTATGCAGCCTTTTATATAATATATTATATAGATGATAGATAGATATAGTATTATCATAATTTACTTGTGTTTATATCGAGTTCTATACAGTCGGAAACCTAGCCCGACATATGAAGCTAGGTTGCCTGAGATAACGTTAGTCGGAGGTTAGACAAACTTGCAAATACAAAAGCTTACCGCTGGGTCAGGAATGATTTGAATTACGAATACGTCTAACTTTACCTGTGTATGTGTCTTTGTCACGTACGGACTAAGATGCTTCACTAATGACAACCTTCTCAGCTTTGTTTGGTTCACTTTGTATTTACTTGCTGAGGTTAAGTTCACTAATTGAGGTAACTGAAGTAACTTTAGTACGCGCGTTCCGTTGTACGTTTTATGTAATTGAAAATATATTTTATTGATGTACTACAGTACAATCATGACTCCCATTTTTGTACTGTAACTGGAGAATATGTTTTAAGTCTTAATTCATAATAATCAACCCTCAAGTTGATATTTTTATACAAGTCGCATTATTAATGGGTCTGCCAGTGTTGATAAAATCTATACTGACAATTATTATTAATATTATAAATGCGCACCTCTACACTTTCTTACAGCTGAACCGATTAATATGAAGTTTGGTTCGAAAATACTTCGATTCGGGAAAGAAAAGTTTTTATCGCGACAAAATTTTCCCGCGCTACATAATACGGATTTCTACGTAAACAAAGTTGCGGGTAACATCTAGTATTAATCAACGATTTCAAAACTAGAATAGGCTATGACATACATTTAACAGAAATAATCTTAATACAAGAAAAGGTTACGGCATCTTGATCTCGCAAATTGGATTTTACTGTGAAAAGCAAATGTCAAAATGTCAAGATGACAAACTTATCAAACCTCGACTGCACCAAAACAACCCTAAAAGTAGGGAAATTTAATTGTTGACACTTACTGCCTTGATATGCCTAGTCTATAATTATAAGTCTATGGTATATTTAATATGTTTCCTGAATTGAAAATTATTTGTATACAAGAATAATAATATCTATGGACGCTTCACACCATGTCATCTGGCCCCGTACTAACCGAAGATCTTGTGTTACAGGTACCAGACAACGGAAATATATTTAATACTGTTATACTATACACCTATTTAAGATTTTTATTATATTATACACATATTTAAATACACATCCATGTTCAGGAACACAGAAAATCTTTTTTTGTTCCATCGGCGGGATTTGATCCCGCGATCCCCAGCTTGAGCACCAACGCGCTGAACCACTGAGCCATAGAAGTCGTCAAATTTTACAAAGTGTTATTTTACTTTTTACAAGAAATGCCCATTTATTGCTTATTAAAAATTAAAAAAATAACATTGTAACTTAAAGTACATCATTTAATAATATGATAATATAATGTAAATATTATGATAATCGGTCCGACCTCTGATTTTGGCGTAAAATTACGACCGCGCCGTGTACTTGTACCTTCCTCCAGCGAAATGAATTCCAACTGAGGTGCGAACATATCAATCAAATATTTACCAGAATAAATCCAATCTCATTTTTCGTCGGTATTATATTGTAGATTCTATTAGGAAATATCGCTCAGCTTATTGGCTTAAAAAAAAAACGAGCTAATCTTGTAAAAATGTAATCGGAATATCGGAAACGGCTGCGACTACTATCATGAAATTAAGTATGCAGGGATTTTTGTGGGAAGAAATGGATCTAGCCAGGACTTATCCCTGCGAAGCTGCGCATCTTTGAGTTGTATAGGTATTATGTTTTTTCATTCGTCGTGTAACAATATATTAATAATTTCGACTATTTTATGTCAGTCGTGTCGTGGTGTAGATTCTAGGCTTTACCAATATTGTTTAAAATAAGGTAAAAAGAGGATACTTGACACGGCGTTGCATTTTTAAAATAGTGATTTAAAATTGAACATGAAGGTCGTCATAGATAGCTAAGATACTAGAATATTTTATTTTACGATGCCTGGATATATTTCATATTACAGTACCTACGTAATATGCAAATATATAGTATCTTAACCGTCTGTGATAGTTCATAAAAACTGTATTATATCAAGCGATGTACCTATTTTTATCTTAAAATAAATTAGTATAGTATCTTCGCCATCTGCGATGCCCCATAATTAATCAGTACACATAACGATTCACGATTCATTCGCGTCGCGTATCATCTCCTTTCGGTGTGAACTGATGCTTATGGTATAAAATGTAGCGATACTTATGCTTTATATTATTATAGCCTCCGTGGTCTAGTGGTTAGAACATTGGCTCTCGACTCGGAGGTCGATTCCCGCATTGGGACAGCAAAAATGTTTTTTCCAACTTTGGTTAGGACAATACTGATCACCTGATATTCTGACAAGAAAGATGATCCATGCGTCGGATGGGCATGTAAAAAGTCGGACCTGCGCCTCATCTCTCGTCAGTTGTGTCGTTATCCGCCCCACTGGATTACGAGAGTACAGGAAGAGAGAGTGCTCTTGTGTACTGTGCACACACTTGGGCACTATAAAATTACTCCTGCGTAACTGGTCTGGTTTCAATAAAACCGGTCACCGTCACCGAGATCGGTGGGAAGTTATTATATTATATTATAGCCAATAATAATATAGAGCACGCTCCGCGCTACATTTTCCCGTTTTCAAGGATAGTTTTAGCTTAGTCGTGTTTGGCAGAGTACGTAATGTACCAACACGTAGCGTAACGACAGGCGTCTTATGTATACAAGCTTTATGATGGATTTAGCTTGTTATAGCACGTATACATTTTTATGGAAAAAAGACAAAGTAGCAGACGAATTGCCTGATGTTGAAAACAGGAACCTGATACGACACTAAATAAATTACCACTTTAACTTGCGACCTCAGGCTTAGTGGTTGAACGTATTGGTACTCAACCTCCCGTAACACAAGTTCTTCGAGTACTTAGCACGGAGCCAGATGGACGTGGTGTGAAGCATCCATATATATTTAATTATAATCTGCAACTTGATTGTTTTGTATTATTTAATACAAAACAATTATGTTGCAAATAAGGTGATCAAAACTTCAAACATTGATGTTTTAAAACTACAATTACTAGTTACTACATATGAAAATATTGCTGTCGTTCCTTTAAAGACATTACGTTTCTATAAAAAATGAGGTAGGTATGGTTATGGTTAGCCCAAAAATAAATTTGCTTAATTTTTCGTAGCAAGCGCTACGAGGTGCTACGGTTCATACTTATCATTATAATTTTATATTGATTGTTTGATTCTGGAATGTACTTATTGATATTTCTGGTTCATACGAGGTAATTATAATATCTTTTATAATCATGTATTATAATGTTACAAAAATACATACATACATACATACATATAATCACGCCTGTTTCCCGTAGGGGTAGGCAGAGACCACTTCTTTCCACTTGCTACGATCCTTACATACTTGTTTTGCTTCATCCACTTTCATTATTCCCTTCATACATGCTCTTAGGTTTAGGGTACTCTTGACCTGGCCTTTTTTCAAGACGTCCCCGATTTGGTCTTGGAACGTCCGCCTAGGTCTACCCCTTCCAACACTTCCATTCACACTCGCATTATACACTTTTTTCGTCAATCGTTCTTCATTCATTCTCTCAACATGGCCAAACCATCTCAGCATACCTTTCTCAATTTTTGTCACTACATCTTCTTTCAGCCCACAACGTTTCCTTATCTCACTATTTCTTATCCTGTCACCCAGTTTAACTCCTATCATGCTTCTTAATGCTCTCATCTTAACTGCATTTATTATGCTTTCATGTTTCTTCTGCCATACCCAACTTTCACTTCCGTACATGAGTGTCGGAACCAATACTCCCGCATGCACAGCCAAACGAGCCTTGTTAGACACCTTCCGACTGTTCATAAAGGAGTGCAAAGCTCCATTCACCTTGTTTCCTGCATTCACTCTTCTTTCAATATCACTCTCACACTTTCCATCTCTTGTAAACTTTGAACCCAGATACACAAAATCATTCACCTGTTCAATTTGTTCATCTTTAATTACGATATTGCAGTCGGTCACTGCCTCATCTTTTTCAAACACCATCACTTTCGTCTTCTTTACATTCATCTTCATTCCCTTTCTAGTTAGAGCTCCGCTTATCGCAGTTACCATCTCCTGCAACTCCTCGGCCGAAGACGCAAGTAATACTTGGTCATCAGCATAGAGAAAACATTTGACGAGTAACTCATTCATTCTCAGCCCACTTTCATTCTCTTTTAAATCTGTCAAGCAATTGTCCATGAACAGATTGAACAGCCACGGTGACGCTACAAAAATGTATAAAGATATTGTATTTATTTCATAATACACGATGTTTTTGTTGCAACCAATCATATTCAAATTACATTATCTAAATTCAAAAGGCAGTGACCACAGATAGCTTTAACATAGGTTTTATGACCTATGCAGTAATCTAAATTTTAGGTTTCGGTAACATTTCCGATTCTATTTTTGGTATTACGTAACAATAATGTAGGCGGCGTTATTGTAAAGTGCGTGATCGACTAACGAATAAAACTGCGGTAATCGGTATTACGGTTTGTCGGCAAAACTCAGTCGGTATCAAAATAGACTCGCAGTTCTTCAGTGTAAGACAAGATTGTTTTGCTTGCTGCAAACACAAAATACTGAAGACACAGCGGTAACTAAACTTTTTTGATGTGTAACATCTTTCCTCTCGCTTTCTTGCAATTTGTGGGAGTGATTTCGTGGAATGGGACGAAGTCTGTAACAGTTCGTGCTATTTAATTTGACGAATGAGCGCGCGGTGATAGAGTTGGCCGTCAGATTCGAATAAAATATCTCAGTATTTTTAAAATTTTGATGTTGATTTCTGTTACTGATTTATGGAAAAGTTTCCGCATATTTTTATCATAATATTAGGAAATCGTACTAGATGCTTAGTACTTATTTTCATAAGTAATTTTATCATTAAATTTATAATTTTAAAATTGCTTATTACTAAGGTGAGATGTCAAATGTTACACATCATATGCGACTACTGTAAGGCTCACTCGTTTTTTTTTCTACGCCTTAATATTGTTAGGTATGTTAACTTTCTTAAGTTAGGTAATATATTAACTTCACACGAGTTTTCAGTAATTTTAGTATTAGTCTTCTGTACCAGTCAAGCCGCGAGTAAAAAGATGGTATTTTGCTCGTCAGTCGATCACCCCTTAACTCTCGAACACTGGTATTTAAGTGACATTTCAGATTCCACCGTGAGTGGTTAATTTCGTTACTGAAGCCTTAAATATCAGATTTCATTGATGTTAATATAAAAGCCCTTCGTCGAATATATGAGTAGAGTATTAGCGCACCACAAGAAACTATTAAATGACAAAACTCGTGCCAAGTTATCAGCTG
Source organism: Glaucopsyche alexis (assembly GCA_905404095.1). Classification (NCBI taxonomy): domain Eukaryota; kingdom Metazoa; phylum Arthropoda; class Insecta; order Lepidoptera; family Lycaenidae; genus Glaucopsyche; species Glaucopsyche alexis. The sequence goes on from FR990046.1 coordinate 17,945,244, forward strand.
CAGTTTTATTTGCCCGGAGTCAGTATCGTAGTGTGCCAAGCTTAGTTTCACATTTGGTATATTTAACTTGGCAACCGGGTACAATTTTATCAACTGTGTATTGACGAGTGACGAGTTAATGATTATTCACCATAGTTATCGTATTAAAAAATCTGTGAACCATGCGTACAAATGTCAAAATGGCATATTTCTTAAATTCTAAACGCTAATCCTTCTAATATTAAAATGTGAATGCTTGTGAGGATGGATGTATACATAGATGTTTGCTACTCTTTCATGCAAAAACTACTGAACCGATTTTGATGAAATTTGGTATCGTAGTAATTGAGGTTTTAGACTAAATTATATGCTACATTTTAAACTAGTATATCGATAATACATTCACGCGGGCGGATTGGGAAACAGCTATGCTATAGTAAGATGTTGGAAAATTGGGTAATAGTGGATGTGACCTGTTTGTATATACACTGTTAATATCAAACTTATACTAAACGTACACAAAACACTATAATGCTACCAATTTAAGTGTCACTTATTTACCGTGCAAATAAGGGTTCAAAAATTATTCGGAAAAAGTACAGTGTTCTCGTGGCTTTGGTACTGTAATTACGCAGGCGGAACCGCGTGAATAAGCTAATATATTATAAGCTACAACCATACAACAAAACACAATATTACTAAGTGTTACCTGTGACTTTATCTTCGCAATAAATCCGATATCTCCATCCGAAGAAGAGTCCCTAGCTACTATCTACTCTCCCTAGCTAACTATCTATCAGTGTGCTTAATTTCATTCAAATTTGTTCAGCGGTTTTTGCATGAAACAGTCAGTCAGTTGATGGTCTTCAAAAGGTATGTGGTAAGAGAGGCCGATAGGAATGGCGATACAGGAACCTCACACCACTGATATTCACCTGTTATAGGTGCTCTGAGAAATAGTTCAGTGATATCACATGGGTGTTTATATATCAAGCATCGAACATGGTTAAACGTAGATTGCATGTAAACACATGATTTATTTTTGCTGCCACAATACGTGCCAGTAGGTTTTTTAGGTTTAAAGAAGAACTTTATTTCTCAAAAAAGGCCAAAGCCACTTACATGAGAAAATTACAATATAAATGGTACAATATCGTGCTTATGTCTAGAATACAATAAGTATGAAAGAAAAAAATAATAAGAAAGAGTAACATGGTTATTGGTACAGTATGGTCAATCATGAATCATGATACAGAATAATAAATACTATGGTATAAGTAGGTGCAGTTTTAGCTCAATGTTCTATGATAGAATGTATAAAGTAGGTATGTTTATCCTTAAGTAAGTAGTATTCTAGTTTAATATTATCTTGTTTAATAAAAATTTTTTACCAGTGACAAGGAAAATACTAGCTCATAAAACAATATGCGTCGTATAATAATTAATGTATATTAACCTACCTATTAATCGAATTAGAACAGTGTAAAGTGTTTAACCATATTGCGTTAAAATCCACGCTTCAAGTGAAATTGAAATTTAGTAATTACATTACAAGCATTATTTTAATATCACTAAAATCTCGGGACGCAGGTGCATTCACTGTCAAAAATTGTTTTACATGGACATACAAAAACTTATTAAATGGACTTTGCAAGAACAATTTACAACAACGTATTCGTAAGGTTATCGAATGAAAATTGTTAAGGCATTGTTAAGATTTTTCTTTCAGTTTTTAAGTTGATAATATTATTTTCGTCGTGGCATTTAAAGTTTTACATATTTTGCTCATAAATCAGAGAAATCTTCAAAAAACTCATTGAGGCCACCCGAGACCCCAGAGCCGGCACCTACCTGGCCCAGAGAGTGAGTATCGCAATCCAGCGAGGAAACTCTCTGAGCCTTCTAGGTACTCTGCCTGCTGGGGACGACCTGGGAGATTTCTTTTTTTTTGTAGCCTTTTAAGTTTTGGAGTAGTTATTAATTATTTTTTTTTAGTATTACTTTTTTAATTTTGTAAATATTTTAATAGCTAGCTATTAAAATATTAAACTGTATATTTTAATGTTCATGAATAAACTTGTGTCATGGGATACTCTTCCCAACTTACCTGTCCGGTAGTTGTGGTATAGTATACGGGCATGCGACCTTGGCTTCCCTAGCTATTACTGTCCTATCCCTTGCCCTCTTGGGCGGTAATATCCTACATTCCCTATTTTCCACTCTAACTTACCAATCTTCCTTTCCATACCACCTATCCTTTCCTTTCCCTATTCCTACCCTCTCCACCAATCCGTGGAAACGCAATGGATAGCCAAAAATAATTTAATTATCCAAAATGGCGGCGATGTGGTTCGCCACCCATCACGTCTCGTTTCATTCAAAAGCGGACCATGGAGAGACGCTTGGCTACGTTGAATGTAAGAGGAGGAATAAATGGTAAGAATGAAAATGGACGAAGCGAAAGAAGTATGTAAGGATCGTAGCAAGTGGAACGAAGTGGTCTCTGCCTACCCCTATGGGAAAGAGGCGGTCCTGCCTACCGCCTAAAAGGCGTGATTATATGTATGTATGTATGTATGTATGTATGAATAAACTTATTTTTATCATAAATCTTATTTACACGAGATATTATGTCAAGGCAAAAAGTGTTCATACTTAAACTACTTTTAGGGTTGTTTTAGGCAATCGAGGCTTATCATAGCAAATGATCCGAATCCGCGGTATAATTAATTGACAAAATCTTCTTTTTTTTTTTTTTTTTTTCCATGTAGGTTATAATATAACACTTATAGAATTGTCCTACATGATGCCTACCACCGGTTCGGAAACTAGCCCGGCGAGAAGAACCGGCGTAAGAAACTCGCACGGGGCCACCTTTTACCAAAAAGATGGAAAATTGTTCTTTTAAAATAAAAAATATATAACAATGTTATAAATTCTTCTGAAATCAAGATACCGTAACTTTTACTGGTATGAAGATTTTTCTGCTAAATAAACGTCATACCCCATCCTTAGTTTTGAAATCATTGCACATTAATACTTAGACTGAAGACAGACGAATTTTAAACGAAACAAAATTAAAACATGTTTATATAAAACATCCTTTGTCTCGTTATGATCTAAGCCGCCGGAATAATGAGAAAAACTTTTGTTCCGGCACATAAAAAGACGTCTCACTAAAAACCTCTCAACCTCATTCCATCCAACATGACAAAATGGAGGACTATTTCTCTAAGTTGGAATATTTAATTATGCAGTGAAAAAATCTATTTTTGTATGATCATTGTAGGTACTTAGTTTTATTTTTGTAAATACATAATATGTGATTTAATCAAAGTAATAATTACACAGTTCACCATATTTAATAGGAGGGCCTCGTATATTTTTACTTGCTTCTTGTCTGTTAAGTTGGCTTACAGACGATAATTTTACGTAATAACGTCATCAGATGCTTAACGCTTAGACCGATCACGCCTCTCTATCGCTTGTTCCGCGCTCTCGCTTGCACGCTCGCTCAGGCGGAACGTGACAATATTTCGTGCGTGCAGTCATCGTTCACCGATTTATAAGACGTTATCACATCAAAAAATATTGGTTAGCAAAAATGTAGCAATGTGCAGTAACTGAAACTAAATTAAATATAACATGTCCGCACTTTTTCGTAACTGTATAAATGCAACATTTGGGACTTTAGAACGATGACAGGCTGCATATTTTAAACGCATGACATGCACGTCACGCGTATGCTACGCCGTGTGCGGTTTTAGTGAAAAAATACTCAATATAAATGAGTTTTAATGTTAGTTTTGACGCGTATATTATATTGTTAGAGATAAGACACGTACAAATGATGTTTACGGCGTCAATTTTGTATATGGAATGCGACATTCATATATCATTTTTCTCGCTAAAATTTACCTTGCAAACTCGAATATGGCTGATATTATAAATGAATGTTATGCAAAATGCAAAAATAATCAAATATTTAGCTATATATTGATAGGAACTTATGAATATAAAACCTTCCATAGTTAAAGAAATATTTTTTTTCTTCAATATTAAGTTTTCTCATCAATACACTATAAACGAGACTAGCTCCAACGCTTTATTTAAACTAAAAAAAAATCGCAATAAAATTCTAAACTTTTTCTCGGAAAGAATGTTTTTAGAAAGGAACTGTAATAGTAAAACTTTGGAATAGTTATTTCTTTGATCTCCAAGTACGTGTTGGAAGAAAACTATTTGAATTCTCGATGTTCATTACGAAGAGGATGTCACGGAGTATGATATTTTTTCTTTTCCTCGCTGATTTTTTTATTCTTATGAATTATGTAATAATTTCTTCATACTTTTTGTTCTTATGATTTAAGTTAAAATAAGTATTAAATATTGTAATTCCAACTTTCGTAGTGTAGAAATTCCAGGCTCCCAATACCTCACACGATGGAGTAGAATGAAGAAAAAAAATCATCCCCACTTCACATGTATATCACCATTGTCACCTCTAAAATACAAAGTTATCATTATTTTACGATTCCATAAAATAAAGTCTATCATAATATACAATATATAACTTTTCATCTATTCATAATTAGGCTAAGTAAGCAAGAAATACGTACAGACGGACAGACGGTCAGAGCGAAAGTATAACGGTACCATGTAGTTATGGAACCCTAAAATATACTTTAAAATTTAAACCTAATATTTCTCAAAACGTTTTGTTTTTTAAAGTTTTTTGTAAAATATTGAAATGAAAAAATAAAATCAATTCGCATGGCGGTCGATGTATTAGCTAAATATAATAATTATAACTAGCTGTCCCGACAAACGTTGTTCTGCCTTAACTATGAACTGAAATTTCTCACCGTTTAAACCTTCCCTGAACTGATACGATTATTTTAAGATCAAAATTAGCCAAATCAGTCAAGAGTTTTAGCGAGACTAACGAACAACAATTCATTTTTATATATAAGAAGAGATGATAAGAAGATAAGGAGAAGATAAGAAGATAAGTAATTAATTAGACAGAGGAAGCTCAGCGAGGGTTTTTGCCTATACCTACCTCAACAATATTTTCACTTGGCATTAATTATTTAACCTCAATTTTCTACACTAATGGATTTAAATAAGCACCATTCGCTTCCCTTATTGTTCCTTAGGGACGCATTCCAGACATTTTATGCTGAGTGAGCTCTATGGGAATAAGAAATAATGTCCGTACTTTCATTTCTTTTGATATAACGACTACTGGTAGTGCTACGAGACACTATTATAGTACGTAATGTTTCTAAATAATTGAATTAAAAAAAAATGTTGTGTTACAAGCATGAAATGGTTTAATTCAAAATTATAAATAGAAAATTTATCAAGAAGAGCAAAACTACGTATGGAACAATTTTTTTATGATATAGTAATTCTTAATAATGTACAACATAGAAAATTTTAAGAGGAGGAGGAGGGGAGATACTTCAACAAACACCGGATTCGTTAAAACGATTCATCTGCAAAAAGTTTGGCTTCTCATTTTCTTTGAAGTAATCTGAAAAGAGGACAGTTCTTGTAACTTTTTAATTTTGAATTGAATTTATATCTTCGTATAAGTTTTAGCGCCAAGGTCCTAATAATATATATTTTTTATTTGACATAGCATGTTTAATATTTCATGAGTGACAGGTAAATAAATATGTAGACAGATAGACACGCGAGCTTATTACGTTTCTTGCAAAAGCCAAGTAATAGCAAAAATTGCAAATTCGTATTACGTATCTGCAAAAACCTTTTTTTTTTTTTTTGGTTTCCGGGGGGAAAATGCATTACGCATACCGCCCAGGCGCAGGGGGCACCCGAGTGGTGATGTGGGACTCCCGTATAGGCTAATGGGACCCACGGTATACCCACTAAAAACCACCCCCCACCTTCCTCCTCGCCGTCCTGTGACGGGGGCACGGGAACGATACACACATCCGCGACCCCACCGGCGGCAGCCGCCCACAAGCGGCTCCATCCAAGGCCCGAAGGCCCCAGGCGCACCAGATGGTAAGGTGCGCCTCCCTCCTCGGCCTCCACCAGTACTGTAGCAGACTCCCCCCGAGTCTGCTACTAGGAGGCCACGGATGCCAGCCTCCACAACCGGTACCCGGTGGCAGATCTGGGCTATGGTTCTGCCACCGACCACACCTCGGCCGCAGAGGATAGGGCTTGCGGCGCACCGTAATACCAACTTGCCTCTTCCTCTGCGGTCCCACCAATGCCGTTAACATACGGAACGGCCCCGCCAGCTCGCAGGGGGGTAGGGAGAATGGCACAGCACCATCACGCCTAGCCCCTGCGTTCCCTCCACGGCTGCAGAAGATAGGGAGTACGGCGCACCGTAATACCGGCACTCCTCTTCTTCTGCGGTCCCACTCCTCCAGCCCGCTGGGAGCGCCCTCCTTGGGTCAGCCGGTGGCAAACAAGCCGGCCCTGGTTGCCTCTTCGCTTCACCGTGGGTGTCCAGTCCACGGTTACTAAGCCCCACCGCCACGACAAGGCGTGCAACCATCGGGAGGATCTGCAAAAACCTAGCAGAAGCAATCTAGCGACAGTACTGCCTCTACCGAACAATCGAGGAACTATAAATTGCAATCAATCGTTTGATCTCTTCTCTGCTGTCAAATTTTTCGTATTACGTAAGACTTTTACAGCAAAGCGAAAGCAATCAGCGAGCGATTTGAACTGTCAGTTAGCAATAATAAGCGAAAATGAAGCAAAGTGCATTCAAACACAACAGCGAGCGATGACTGCAAGATTTTTGCTAATCGCTATTTTTACGTAATACGGCGGCGGAGCGGATGCGGGAACAAACCGGAGCTTTTAGGAATACAGAACATCAAGAAACCGTCAACGCGCTTGAAAGTGAAGCCGTCACGACTATTCCAAATTGGAGTGGCTATCCGCACGTAACATGTTGCTACAGAATAACGGAATATTTTACACAACTTTTTTTCAATTAATTTTTAATGATCGAACACTGTTTCTGGATGTTCTGTATTCTGTGGTTTTAGGGTTCCGTCGCTTACTCGGAGCCCTTATGGTTTCTTCATGTCCGTCCGTCCGTTTTCGGTTTACCGTCCAAATGGTTAGTCTTAGAAAAAATAAACTTTACACGGATACGTATATTTACGATGATGACATAGTACAAAAAAATCACAACCCTTACACGTAACGCCGAGATGATTTTTTTTCAAACTCATAAACCCATAACCTTGTCTAACCCATAGTTTGGGGTATCATTAAATAGATCTATTAAAACATTGGGAGGTTGCTCAAACGATTTTTAATTTAGGTATCCCTTTACGAGATATTTAACTTTAAAGCAAATTTTTACTAAAAATAGAGCATCCTCCCACCATCCATCCATCGATCGCCCATCTAAAAGCTAAACGACATGCTCGAAAAATATGGAAAAATTCGTGATGGTACTCCATGTGATGAACTTTAATAAATGCACTTCCTTGGAAAACTTCGTACAAAAAGAACGAAATAATAAGTAAACTTGTAATATATTGGGATACTGGTACGAAACCCTACTTGTACGAGTCCGACTCGCACTTGGCCCGTTTTAACCTGCACAGTTTTAGCCGGTTGACCATAGCATGGGCGACAATAATAATTATAATTTTACTGAATAGGTTTAGCAGAATGTGCTACGGTTTTTAAGCCGTGCCGTGGTTTTTAAAACATCCATAGATCCTCACAGATTTTCGCATTTAAAAACACGGGGTAGCAATTTTAGAAAGCCTAGATGTACGAGATTATGTAATGAAAATGAATATTTCTCCATCTTCTAAGTTTATGGCTGCAAGTTTGAAGAGGTTTTGCTAGACGTTAAGAGGTTCTTGCCACTAACAGAAATAGGGCGAGCGTTGACGGACGTGTCCTCGGAAATTCTAAGAACTTTTACAGGTTTTTTTAGTATATTATGAAAAAAAGATTCATATAAGAATAAATCTTAGTTTACGTTCAGTAGATAAAATTATCACGAAACTACATTAATTACCATCGTTGCGAATTGTTAATACAAGGTTAAGAGTCAATTTCATCAATGCCTATTAAAATTAATAGTTGACTAAAATATAATATTGTTATCTCTCCGTTCTTCGTATTAATTAACAACACTAACGACGAACAATTAACTCTAACAGGCGTTGGTAAAACGTCTAAAATCACGTTAGAAAAACCGATGCACTTATTATGAGATAACAATAACGTGCGGTAATAATAATGTTAACATGTTACCACAAATTACTAAGTAAATTTTAGAGTTACAACGTAAATATTAATTAAAGTGCATAGGTATAGCAGTTACTCGTATAATAACACTAGATGTCGCTCCCGAGTTCGTGCGCGCAAAATTTTATTTCGCAGAAACCGTACGTTTTCTGTAATAAAAAGTAGCCTATGTCCTTCCCCGTGGTCGACTCTACATCTGTGCCAAATTTCATTAAAATTGGTCCAGTAGTTTCGGAGCCTATTCAATGCAAACAAACAAACGGACTTTTTCTCTTTGTTATAATAAGTATAGATAACAGTGTGTTTTATTACCATTCACATTTATTCTTAACTAGCATTAATTACCCGCGGCTTCACCCGTGTAAAATTAGATTTTCGGCTTTCATCCCCTATTTTAACTCCTTTGAATTTAATTTTGAAAAATCCTTCCTTAGTGGATGCCTACGTCATATGAGGAATACGTGTACAACATTTCATATTTCTAGCCATAAGGGTTTGGGCTGTGCACGATCATATATATCAGACAAACAGCTTTGCCTTTTATATAATACTAGCTGTTGCCCACGGCTCCGCCCGCGTAAATATAGTTTTTTCGCGGTCGCGGATATGTGACTGATAGTAATGGAAATTAATGCTATTTTTCAATAATTTCATTAGCATGCTAATTTTCATGTCTTAGCATGCTACGTGCTATTGCTATGCTATTTGCTAAAATCGATTTCGCAGCATCGTGAACTCTCGGGTCGCGTCGCGCGTCGAGTCAAAATTATTTCGCATCGGATTTTAGCATTAGCAAGTAGCGTTAGCACGTTGTCGTTGCCAGTTAGCACTTAGCACTTAGCGCCGCGGTGCGAACCAGCGCGGTCGCGTATTTTTTTCATTCATGAACGCAGATAATTAATTGCTGCGCACGATAATATTAATAGCATTCGTTTTTTTTAGCAACTTCGAATAATTTAATGATTGCTAATGGGCATTTAGCAATTAATAATTATTGCTAATGCTAATTATTCCAACACTAGTGACTGATGCAAAAAATAGATAAAACCAATCCTTGATGCGGATTATATATCATGCTGAAATTTCAGCTCGATCGGTGCAGAAATTTTTGTGTTTTTGAAGCGTACACAAACCAACATAACATTTTTATATATATAGATATACATAGATAGGTAAGTAGATTTTGTGTGGATGGAACTTTATTATTTAAAATGTGCTTACAAACATACCTATTAAGGTATTATTATTTCATGTTCTTAATACCAAACTAAGCTCTCAAGAGCCGCTACTAATCATAATAATATGTTATCTTGCTTTACTATAATGTCCTTGTTCGGGGAATTGTGTTGAAATGTGCTATCGATTCTCCAACGCAATTAGCCTAACACACTACACTTGTAGCTACCTCTGTTGTTACGTTTGATTGGTTTTTGTGTAAATTTAGGTTGGTTGTTGGTTGCAATTTGCTAAGAGCGATCTCAAATATATTGCACGAGATGTCGTTCACGCAAAAATATCATGTACTAGATGCTGACTTCGTGCGTGCAAGTTAATTTAGCAGAAATCGTACATTTTTCTGCGAAAAAAAGTAGCCTACGTCCTTTCCCCGTAGTCTACTCTACATCTATGCAAAATTTCATCAAAATCGGTCCAGTAGTTTCGGAGCCTAATCAATGCAAACAAACAAACAACGCTGACGCTTAAATGACATATTTTATCAAAGTACGCCTATCCCATTGCCCCATCAAATTCCGTTTAGTGATTTAAACGTGATTGTGTGTCATATTCACAAAGTACATAGTTACTTTCATATTTTCAATTAAAAACTTATACCTACATAATATACTCTCAAAAGGTATTGTAACTTTTGAGTAAAGTTACGTAAAGAGAACGTAAAGTCAAGTAGAAAACTAACAATCTATATTTACTATTCCTCTTACTTTAATAACGGATACAGTTTTTGGCTTTCCCGAAATAGCTGCAAACCTAAGATAAGATTTTTGTTGATTTAGCTCATTAAACAGATATGATGAGATGCGAGAAATGATACAAATGATACAAGTGTAGCGTCCTTGCCTTCATAAAACTACGACTACTGTCGAGCGAATCCTCAAACGTTTATAAGGGTCAGTTCACACCGCAACGATACGCGACGATACGTGACGCTACACAGCGCTGCATTTTTAAGATAGTTTTTCGAAATTAAACTTTGACATCAGTAGAATGTTTGAATGTCAGGCGCCGCACAGTGTATGTGAAGTACATACACTGTGCGGCGCCTGACATTCAAACTTTTACAGTAGGCAAGCGGACTGATTTTTTTTTAATTGCATAAATGAATAGTACTCTTAAATATGAGTAACTTCTCAGAAGAAACCGTATATCAAAAGTCAATATTTTCAAAGGTACAGCGATTTGTATACAAAATCTCGCGAGTCTATACCAAAAAAAAATATTTTTTTTGCGAAATTGGTAAACAAAACCTACATCATTAGTTTACTCACATCATATACATAAACATTCATTATGGTAAGTATGAACTTAAACGCACAAATATCCGAGATATTTACAAATATATTCCTGCGGCCATATACTTCATATACTACTTCATACTACTTCATATACAAGTGACGTCATTTTTAGGTCGACTTTAGTATGGACCGTTTTTAGGAGGCTCGCGAAATTTTTTATAAAAATCGTGTACCTTTGAAAATATTGACTTTAGATATACGGTTTCTTCTGAGAAGTTACTCATATTTAAGAGTACTATTCATTTATGCAATAAAAAAGAAATTAGTCCGTTTGCCTGTTGTGTATCTTCTTGTAAATAAATAAATTTCAATTTAGAATAGCTATCTTAAAAATGTAACGCCTTGTCGCGTATCTTTTATTTCGGTGTGAATTGACCCTAATAGTTTCATTTTCTCTGCTTGGCAGAATTATTTAGGCAGCACGTGAAATGAGAGGCTCTTAATATAACAAGTGTTCAAGTATACGACCTTACGGCCGCATTCAGAGACTTACTTAAAGTGTTACTTAGTAGATGTTTTGACATAAAGTCCATATATTTTCTGTCAAAATCTCTATTAACTGACAACTTAAGTAAGCATTATTCTGAGTGCGGCCGAAGCGAGATAGAAGCGAACCCATCTATGATGTTATTCTTTCCAAAGCTCTAACTATGATTCACTAACTCCTTTTCGTTTCATTGAGATTCATATTATCACAACGACACTAAAGATATCTCTTTAAAAATATATATTTTTACTGAAATAGAAAATAGTCAGAAAAGAGCCCATAATCCTAAACTTTAAATTCTTTCAAATACTTTTTGCTTTATATTTGCGAGTGTCCAACGAACTGGCGGATGTTCGCTGCGAGAGTTAATACTCTCCTTATATTATACTTACTTGCGAAAGGCAGAATTCGTGACTATTGGACCGGCGCCAACTCTAAACCTGTAACAGAAAGAAACGTATTTTCAGTAACTCGGTAATTGAATTTTAATTTTATCACAGACTCTACCCGCCTTTGTATTACTACTGGGAGCGTTAGCATTTTGATAAAATTTATATCGACATCGAGTTTATTGTGTAGAGGAAAAGTTTACAATAGAACGCATTCCCTTAATTGGATCGGTACAATATTTTATTGATCCAAATATAATATCATCAAAGGGGCTTTTACTTCCAGTGTATCAGTTTCTTTTATAACGATGCATCCATTGACTGAATATGACTCTATATTGGTAGATATGTGACAGTAACAAGTAAATTTATTTCAAGAGTTGTCTGTTGCCTAATGATATATTATTATAAGTTCGACACGTGTCAAGAGCATCCATATAAGAAAGACTATAAGGCCTCAGATTATAAAACAATAATGTAGCGCACGCAACGAAAAGAGTAAAGCCACCTTTTTAAACATTATGTGCGTAGGACACTTGAGAAACACCATCGGGCGTCGGTACACGCACGTCTGTGCGCGTCTAGAAACAGAAAAAAACATCCTTACATCTTTTAAAATATTTTCATCCAAGAAGGGGTTGTAAAGCCTCTTAGCGAGTGTATTTCGTACACTTTTTGTGGTAAACATTCTCATACAAGGTCACAGGCAATATTTTGTCATATAAACACCACAATTGAGTTTTAAAGCATTCTAATGGACCTGGGAGCGATGCTGAAAGACCGGTAGCCCTGACTTCTAAAGATAAATGGGATGTTTGTTTTATTGCAATAGTGGATACGACAGGCTGCTGGATTCGAAGGCTGGACCATGAAGATGACTTTTAAAGCGCCATACTCACCGTCTGACTTACAAATCCAAGATGCAAGCCTTGAAGCGGATTAGAAGGCAAAAATATAAATGATGATACTTTTCATACTAATGACGATAGTTACCGGTGCTGGTTTTGCAAACTGGACCATAACTATGGCACATATATAAGTAACACTACATGTAGTTGAGATGATAAGTTCAATTATGGCAACGGTGTTATAAAAAAAAACATTTTACTAATCTAAAACACGTTTTGGTTGCAGTGTAATTGAAAGTTGAAGTTCAAAGTCCGCAGCTTTTGTGACGACGAAAAATACATTCGGAAAGATGAGAGATACATTCGCAACAGTCGATTCACATTTGCTCTATTTAACTCGGTGAAGATAAAAGAGCTAGACCGTAGTAAGTCGATAAATAGAACGGCCACGCAACAATGAAATCCATTTGTTACTGATCTAGCACGAAACTTACTACGGATGTGTTTCAAAATACCGAGATTTATTTACCAAGTAAAGTTCTATATGAATTTTTCGTGTGATGATGACTTTTTTACTCGGCTGCCAATTATATATTTGTCGAGCATAATATGTATGCAGTTATATTAAGTACCTATATAACTATGTATGCTGCCTGAACAGTTTGATTGTATATTAATAGTTTTCATAGAATTCGTCTCAATTTTGAGGCTGGGTACAATAAAATTAAAATAGGCAGGTTTTTTTGATTTTATAGAAGGTGTAAGGTGGAAATCTGATCAGGAAATTTAGTATTTCTGAAAAGCGATATTAATAAAACGTTATTATGAGACGATGATAATAATATCCTCTCGAACTGTTCTAACATCCTTCCCAAAACAGATTGATGCAACTATGTCTGCAGAGGAAGGCCAATACAAAAAAAAATACAATGGTGGATATAAACATAAACGCACAAATTTTGAAGATATCAGAAATTTTATGCATATGACCATGTAGCAACTTACAAGCGTGTGACGTCACTTGCTTGTATGACTTTTGTGTAGGGCGTTTCACAAGACTCACAAAAGTGCTTCAAACAATCCACGGTTTTTTGAAAACAACTATTTTAGCATACTGTGTATTCCTTTTGTAGGCTCTCTTATTTTTCAGAACGCTTTTCATTTATGTAATAAAAAAAATACAGGAAAATATGCTTTAGCGTTTCCACATCTGCTTTGCATTTCTAAAACAATTCACAAAAATTAGTTCTTTATTCTGAGTCGTAGTTATCGGAGCGGGGTAAATAGAAACCAAATGAAATTCTGTTTTTCTTTCTGCTTTATACAGCCCGGCTGGAGATTTCACATTACAAAAAGTAGTTTCAGTAACATCGGTAAACAAGATTGTTAGGGTATTCGGAATGCCGTCATAGTGGGGTAAAAGCGATATGTATACGGACATAAAAAACCTATGAAATTGTTTTTGTAATGCATACATTTTTTAATTTAGCATTGATCATTGCTCTCGCTTTCCTCTCTATGTGTGAATAGTTTTGAAAAAAAAATGGAAAGTAATATTATGATATCAGGTGTGTAAATCATATAGAGGGTATATTATGTTTTATCAACCACGCATGGTAGGCGAAATCTATACATATAAAATCCTTTGTCCTGAATGACTGACAGATCAACGCACAGCCGAAACCGCTGATCGTAGAGACCTGAAACTTGCAGGGCTTGCTCTTTGTAATGCGTAGGGATCCGATAAGAAGGGATTTTTCGAAATTCGACTCCTAAGGGGGTGAAACGGAGGAAAATAGTTTGTATGGGGCAACGTGATTCCTTGGTCCAATCTACTTCATATTTTGCACAAACATTATGTAACAGAATTGATAGAATTCGTGTATCATAGTTTATTAAAATTCGTCCCCTAACGGGAATAAAAAGGGAAAGAAAGTTGTTTGGGAGCGATTTGCTTTAAAGTTGATATTTAAAATACTCCTTAGTGCCTTTGATTTAAAACTCCTACTCACAAGCGATAGATTTAGTTTTTACAATTTAAACATTCACTGGATTCGTAGTTGTGAGTAAATCGCTTTAGATTAAAATTGAATATAGTCTGAGATCCTAGGACCACATTACTATACTTTTTATATGAAACTCGTATATATATGCGTAAATTTTGTTCCAACTTTTGACCCCCACCGCAAAAACTAGCTGGTAGGTCTTAGACTAATCATTTTGTGTAATAGTTTGTCGTTAGCAATTTACTTTCAAATACGAATTAATTTCCAATTTGATCGAAGCAATCGATAGCCCGTGAGTGGGGAGCTTTTTTTTATTTTGACATAATATATTGTCATCATGTTGAAAAATAAATATTTGACAAGAATGTGAAAGTTAAATATCTGATGAAAATGTCTTTGAAAAACTAGGCACCTAAATATTTGCGATTGCTGCATTAATTACATTCATAATACTTATTATATTACATACTATTTCAGTAGAATATATTGAGTGTAGGTATAATTAAATTTCTTTTTCTTTTGTTGTTATATTATGTAATATTTAATTTATTTGTGATTGATTGTCTTGTCTTGATATCAGTGTTTAAGGCCCTCCCCCGAGCAAAAGACCTTGAGGCGGTCAGCCGCATAACTCAGTTGAAAATTTTTCACATAACTTAGTTCAAAATTGACCAAAAAAAAAAAATTTAAACGGCGAATATCTAGCTTATGAAATTGCCTATCTATTGGTGTGTGTCCCAAATAAAGTTAACTTGTAAATACTATGGAGACGCTGAAACTATAATTGAATGTTCATTGAATTATAGTTTCAGCGTTATTATTATTATTATTAATTCCTATCCAATGATGCATCATACTAATAAACATAATAATTATTTTTTAACATCCTTCCTTATACCGCCCTATCTAATAACCCTAGATAACTAATTTTATTTTTCGACGCTTATTACTTCGACTACGGTATATATTATATTAATGGAGGTGTTATTAAAATAAAAGGTGCACATGTTTGTTATTATTATTAAAGCTGAGTATTTATTTTTCATGTTTCATATAATTAAAGTAATCACAATGTAAAATTATTTATCAATCAAAAGCCATAAAATTGAGATCATAGTTTTCATACAAAATCAACAACAGTAAAATTTTGAAATAAAAGTAGTTACTTATTTCTAACATAAAATGTAACCAAAATGTGAAAAACAAACGTAAAATACTAAATGTAATGAATATAAAAAACAAATAATGTAAAATTTTTGGTAAAAATCTACGAATTTATACATTTGTGACAGACGTGAAGCTCATGCTCCCCGCACAAAAATTTATTGCATTTTGCATATTATGGGCCATTATATGGAAGAGTGCAATACTTTCTTATATTAAAATTAAATAAATAAAAATAACGTCACACACACTACCTGTATAATACATCATAAAATAACTCACACTAACTATGCATTGATACAATTTAGACATTTGTCGATCTGTCTTTCATAATTCCGTGAGTGATATTTGATAACCTATGTTATAATATGGACATAAAACTTTTTTGATTGTGATAATTTCACATTCAATACAGGCAAAATAGCCCCTTTAAAGTTCAAACATAAATTATGGGCAGATTTCAACCACTGTATGACACTAGTGGTTACCCAGTGATAGAAATTTGCCCGTTTGTATTACTAAGATAAGATAAGATCTAAGTAACATAATATTCTAATGCAACTATTTTATTGCTTATCAGCTATTTTTATGATTTAAAATGAAATAAAATACTAAAAAAAGTGTAACTAAACAAGAAGTTTAAAGGAAAATATTTAAAAAATTTTAACATTTTACATCATTTAAACGTTGCAGCAGTTACGCGCGACGTAGCCTTTGAATATGTAATTAATACTAATTGCACTAAAAATGTGTTACGTTTTAAAATATATTTCAATAATCTATATGGGCAATGATTGACATTTTGTAGTACTAAAGTCTATTAGCGTAAAAGTAAGAAGACAGTGTTTTATGTGTAGGCACAGGATATAGAACAGGATCATCCCGCATATTATTATACTAATACATGAGTAACCGAGGTTTTCTCAGTGTTCTGATAAATTCAAATCCGAGATTTGAACCCACCACTTACCGAATTTCCGAACAAAGTAAAAGATGCAAACTAAATTGCCAATCAGACTGACACAATAATATAAAAGTTATTGATATGTTGTTGCTCGACGAAAGAAAAACCATTTATAACTTAAAAATGCGTTGTATCCCAGGTATAATAACCTAACCACAGAACACTATTACTCCTATAGAGTATAGAGAACCTAACCCAACTATATCATTTTTCTCCACCAAAACTAACTGTATACCAAATTTCATGGTGATACTTGAAGCTGATTTCGAGATACCGATTATACAGCGTGTCCGGTAATTAATGGATAACCTTGAAATGTCTTATAGTAGAACTTATGGCCGTTAAAAAAAATACAAAAAAAATCTCTCATAATTAGTACCTAAGATAAGTTATTTTTATATTTATATGACCAGAAATGAATGAATTACATCGTTTTTTTTATGTTTTCTTATTGTAGTATAACTATGCTGATAGATAGAAAATAAATTGTATCACTAGCTATTGCACTTTTTAAAAAAAATGTATGCAAGTTTATTTATTTTAGAAAAAATTGCATAATTTATTTTTTCATCGAATTTTAAACATAAGGGTATAAAAAAATTTATGAAGGCATGAGTGACCAATAATTTTTAAATAATGCTGGTTTTAAGTAGATTTTATAATGGTACAATTCATCATTGTATCTACCATAACATGGCAGCGGATGGATGAGGGCTGCCCAAGATCGGGATGGTTGGCGCTCATTGGGGGAGGCCTACGTTCAGCAGTGGACGGCGATAGGCTGATTATGATGATGATGATGATCTACCATAAATAGTGAATTATTGCTATTAATGTAGAAAAGTAGAAAAAATTACTAAAGAAATGTTTAATGTAATACTAATGCAATATGTTTAAAATTGTTACTTTTAAGCGTGAAAAAAAATTTATCCCTCCCCAATTTATTAAAAGAAGTGCCTGAGGAGCTGAGGGACTCTTATTGGTTACAAAATGACGGCTATCCTGCGCACTATGTACAGCATAGTGGTACACCCGTTCGTGCATATTTCAATAATACGTACATACCTAAACAGATGGATCGGGCGTCTAGGGCCAATTTTGTAGCCTCCGCCTTCACCGGATCTAAATCCATTCGATTTTTTTTATTTTTATTGTGGCTGCCTCAAAGAAGAGGTGTACCGTAAGCCTATACGGTCTTTGGAAGAACTACGTAGCCGTGTTAGAGCAGCCGCATCAAAAAAGTGATATAATAATAACTCCCCACCGATTTCGGTAATTACGTGCGATTCACGCAGGAACAATTTTATAGTGCCCAAGTGTGTGCGCGGTACTCTCTCTTCCTTTACTCTCGTAATCCAGTGGGATGGATAACCGACACGACTGATGAGAGATGAGGCACAGGTCCAACGTTTTACATGCCCATCCGACGCATAGTTTATCTTTCTTGTCAGACAATCGGCTATACGTCAATACGTGGTAGAGCCATGCTTCGGCACGAATGGGCCGGCTCGACCGGAGAAATACCACGGGCTCACAGAAAACCGGCGTGAAACAGCGTTTGCGCTGTGTTTCGCCAAGTGAGTGAGTTTACCGGAGGCCCAATCCCCTTCCCTATTCCCTTCCCTACCCTCCCCTATTACCCTATTCTCTCTTAAAAGGCCGGCAACGCACTTGCAGCTCTTCTGATGCTGCGAGTGTCCATGGGCGACGGAAGTTGCTTCCCATCAGGTGACCCGTTTGCTCGTTTGCCCCCATATTTCATAAAAAAAAAAAAAAACAATCAGGTGATCAGCCTGCATTGTCCTAACCAGACTTGAAAAAAACATTTTTTGTTTTCCAATGCGGGAATCGAACCCACGACCTCCGAGTCGAGAGCAAATGCTCTAAACACTAGACCACGGAGGTTGTTACGTTGACGATATACTAGATTGCTCAGAAGACCATGTATCCGTAGATGTAGGGCCTGCATCAGAGTGGGAGGCCAACAATTTGAACATTTATTGTAAATACGTGTAAAATTAAGTACCTATTATTAATGTTAAACGATGTTTTTATTAACCAATGGTCAGGTAAAATTATTTTTCGTAAAGTTCCCCAATTACCTACCTACTTCTTTCTTTAGTACATTTTTCTCCTTTTCTACATTAATAGCAATAATTCACTATTTATGCTAGATACAATGATGAATTGTACCATTATAAAATCTACTTTAAACCAGCATTATTTAAAAATTATTAGTTACTCATGCCTTCATACATTTTTTTTATACCCATAATGTTTAAAATTCGATGAAAAAATAAATCCCACCAAAAACATTCTGTAAAAAACTAGCCAAGTCTCGATAGAGCTGCTCGTTTATCTCTAAAAAGTAGTGAAATCTAGACAAAGTCGTTCCAAGTCTAAGGTTCCTTACTACGATTTCTTTATTATTATAGTTGATGTCGTGTGACTTGGCCGTTGAACATTCTTTATACGTTAGTGGGTACAAGTCAATTTTGTTTACACGTAATGTATATCTGTTGTAACTACCTATGTTTGTTAAGCGAGATAATAGCCCATACTGGTATTGGTAATTGGATGCTAGTGTCTCATTTTAGGCTGTTGTTGATTGTGGAACACATATATTGGAGCAGTGGTGTCATGGAGCCCCTTTTGTACCCTTGTGTACCCTTCAAAGGCCAAGTCACACAACATCAACTATAATAATAAAGAAATCGCAGTAAGGAACCTTAGACTTGGAACGACTTTGTCTAGATTTCACTACTTTTTAGAGATAAACGAGCAGCTCTATCGAGACTTGGCTAGTTTTTTACAGAATGTTTTTGGTGGGATTTCACTTCTTTTTGTAGAAACGTTGATATTGATTTATTTTACTAGATTTTAGTGTAATTTGTTTATTTAATTTGTGTAATGTTCGAGTAGAATAAAGTTAATCGTTCGACTATTTCTTCTTGTAAACTTGTAAGTATAAGTATAAAAGCCAGTCTAGTCTTATCCAGAGTTTTCCTTTAATTTTATTTATATGCGTATCAAAAGCAGAAGGGGAGGCATTCGTCCAGCAGTGGGACGCTACGGGCTAGATTTAATTAGAAGATGTGTCCCACTTCGCTAGGTTTTTGCAATAACAGTCGATTTTTTTATGTTTAAATTTCTGCGTTTCTGGTCTTATCCAGAGCTCCTCAAATAGGGACCTGAAAATGCGGCGAAATGGTTCCAGTAAAGAATCGTACGGCAGTGTTTGCTTCGCGTTCGACTTGGCGGGGGCACTGCCGTGCCCCCAGATCGACGTTCTGGTCTTATCCATAGGTTCTCAAATAGGGGCCTGAAAATGCGGCGAAATGGTTCCAGTAAAGAATGGTACGGCAGTGTTTGCTTTGCGCTCGACTTGGTGGGGGCACTGCCGTGCCCCCAGATCGACGTTCTGGTCTTATCCAGAGGTTTTCAAATAGGGGCCTGAAAATGCGGCGAAATGGTTCCAGTAAAGAATGGTACGGCAGTGTTAGCTTCGCGCTCGACTTGGCGGGGGCATTGCCGTGCCCCCAGATCGACGTTCTGGTCTTATCCAGAGGTTCTCAAATAGGGACCTGAAAATGCAGCGAAATGGTTCCACTAAAGAATGGTACGGCAGTGTTTGCTTCGCGCTCGACTTGGCGGGGGCACTGCCGTGCCCCCAGATCGACGTTCTGGTCTTATCCAGAGGTTCTCAAATAGGGGCGTGAAAATGCGGCGAAATGGTTCCAGTAAAGAATGGTACGGCAGTGTTTGCTTCGCGCTCGACTTGGCGGGGGCACTGCCGTGCCCCCAGATCGACGTTCTGGTCTTATCTAGAGGTTCTCAAATAGGGGCCTGAAAATGCGGCATAATGGTTCTAGTAAAGAATGGTACGGCAGTGTTTGCTTCGCACTCGACTTGGCGGGGGCACTGCCGTGCCCCCAAATCGACGTTCTGGTCTTATCTAGAGGTTCTCAAATAGGGGCCTGAAAATGCGGCGAAATGGTTCCAGTAAAGAATGGTACGGCAGTGTTTGCTTCGCGCTCGACTTGGCGGGGGCACTGCCGTGCCCCCAGATCGACGTTCTGGTCTTATCTAGATGTTCTCAAATAGGGGCCTGAAAATGCGGCGAAATGGTTCCAGTGAGGAATGGTACGGCAGTGTTTGCTTCGCGCTCGACTTGGCAGGGGCACTGCCGTGCCCCAAGATCGATTATCCTAGTTTTTATAGTTTTCCCTTTATGTGGCCATTAAACCCCAACTCTGTACCAAATTTCAGCTCTCTAAGTTTATGGGAAGTACTAGTTCTATTTTGATGATCATGAGTGAGTGAGTGAGTGAGTGAGTGAGTGAGTGAGTGAGTGAGTGAGTGTCGAAAATGCGAAACTTTGCTTTCGCTTAACTTCGGAACTAAATGACCTACAGACTTGAAATTTTGGATTTTAAGTACGTGATTATAGCTTATTGGATGACGAAAATTTCTGCGTTCTAGTCTTATCCAGAGGTTCTCAAATAGGGGCCTGAAAATGCGGCGAAATGGTTCCAGTAAAGGATGGTACGGCAGTGTTTGCTTCGCGCTCGACTTGGCGGGAGCACTGCCGTGCCCCCAGATTATGCAATTTTTTCTAAAATAAATCAACTTGCATATTTTTTTTTTTTAAAAAGTGCAATAGCTAGTGATACAATTTATTTTCTGTCTATCAGCATTGTTATACTACAATATGAAAACATTAAAAAACCGATGTAATTCATTCATTTCTGGTCATAGTGTTCAAAAAACTAAAAAATAAGCAAATATAAAAAATATTTAAAAAAATATAAAAACCGACTTCCAAACTAAAAATTATGAAATAATTCTTAATGTCGAAATAGTTCCATTTTAAATTTTGCTAAAATTTTACTATTTTTCTACTCAATCTTCTTATTTTTGAAGTCGGTACCAGCCAATTTGAACGTGAGTTCTTTAAAATATTATTTGTACTTATATATAAAGGACGTAGTTGTGTTTACAATTATTTGGGCTGGTACCGACTTCAAAAATAAGAAGATTGAGTAGAAAAATAGTAAAATTTTAGCAAAATTTAAAATGGAACTATTTCGACATTAAGAATTATTTCATAATTTTTAGTTTGGAAGTCGGTTTTTATATTTTTTTAAATATTTTTTATTTTTTTCTTTTCAGTGATATTATAATATTATTAACTAGTACCTGGGAGACCGAGCTTTGTTCGGAGTTTTAGTAGGACGATGAAATATTTAAAAATAAATAAAATTGAGAAAAGAAATAAAAAGGATCACAAACATTTTTATTGACCGGGTTTCGAACCCGAGGCCAATTCGTAAACAACGTATAAATTGTACCATTCTACCATCCATCTGAAGCTACATTTTATGGCGGCAAAATGTACGGTTCCCGCAAGATTTCCTTTTGCGCGCACGAAGTAGCGAGTAACGTCTACTATAGTTTAATTATGTGTTTTCAATGTCAATTTTAAGCACTTATGCATATTACACCTCCACGAAGTTGTAGTGACACCCTCGCGGGGGTAGTCAGAGAAGCTTCCTGTGACCTCAGAACGTCGAGATCTGATGAGAATTAGATTTTTGCAAAACGGGGTAAAACCAGTATCTTCCCGATTTTTGAAAATCTTAGATTTTCTTAGCTGGAAGTTAATAATAATCCCCTTTTGTCTTGGTCATTCATTGCATGAACTGCTAGACAAATTTTCATAAATCTTGTGTATTGTATTGACAGAAAAAGTTGCGGGGAAATTAAAAAAATGTTTAGAAAACTTAATGGTCATAAGCATTGCTTTTAAGAGTTTCCTTGATTCCTCGTGGATCCCATAGTTATCATTATCCTTATTATCACTATCAAAATGTAACACTTTTAGTATGAAGGTATACAAGCTTGGCACAACATTTTACTTTCGAGTAGGTCTGAATGTTCAAACAAATCGTTATCACTTTAAAATACTATGAGAAATACTTATATCAACATAATATCATGATGTATGGTGTGATGATGGTTGTGGAGATGATGATTATTTAATAGTGACATTTGCTTGCAGTTCTTTTAACAATACGGAAATTTCCAAACGTGTACCTTTAAGGACTGAGGAGTGCTGTTGAGCCTTTTTGGATCCAGGATATACCTTGGCACAATATTTTACTTTTTGGTAGCTATGAATGTTCAAAGGAATTGATATCGGTGTAAAATACTATAAAAATACCTATATCGTCATAATGTTTTCATTTTGTATGCTATGATGATGATGGTGGTGGTGGTGATAGTGATTATTATTTAAAAGTGGCATATGCTTGCAGTTCTTTAAACAACGTTGAAATTTCCAAACGTGTATCTTTAAAGACTGAGAAATGCCGTTCAGTGGTTTTTTATCCAGGGTATACCTTGGCACAATATTTCACTTTTGGTAGCTGTGAATGTTCAAAGAAATCAATTTCGGTGTAAAAAAAACTATTAGAAACACCTAGATATCAACAAAATATCAAGGTGTATGGTGTGATGATGGTGGTGGTGATGATGATTATTTAATAGTGACATTTGCTTGCAGTTTTATAAACAATACTTAAATTTTCAAACGTGTATATTTAAAGACTGAGGAGTGCTGTTCAGCCCTTTTGGATCCCTGGATACCCTGGTATACCTGGATACCCTGGTATAACATTTCAATTTTTGGTAGCTGTGAATGTTCAAAGAAATCGATATCGGTGTAAAATACTATGAAAAATAGATAAAATAGATAAAATATCATAATTTATCATGATGTATGGTGTGATTATGATGGTTGTGGTGATGATAATTATTATTTAATACTGAAATTTGCTTGCAGTTTTATAAACATTGCTGAAATTTTCAAACGTATATCTTCAAAGACTGAGAAATGCCGTTCAGTGATTTTGGACCCAGGGTATACCTTGGCACAACATTTCACTTTTTGGTAGCATTTGCTCTAGTTACTTCAAAAAAAGTGAAAATCACTATCGGTGTCCCTATAAATTTTGAGAATTTCTCTCAATTCCTCATGGATCCCATCACCAGATCTACCATTTGATGATAATGGGACCAATCCAGGAGTCAATCCTTTACAACAAAAAAAGAATTTTGAAAATCGATCCACAAACGGCAGAGTAATCGTGTAACATACACACAAAAAAAAAAAAAACATACACACGAATTGTAAACCTCCTCTGGAAGTCGGTTGAAAATAGACTTTTCTCTAAAAATAACTTATCTTAGGTACCTACTCATTATGATGGATTTTTTTTTGTATTTTTTTAACGGCCATAAGTTCTACTATAAGACATTTTAAGGTTATCCATTAATTACCGGACACCCGATATATTTATAATACAAGACTAGCTGTTGGCCGCGACTTCGTCCGCGTCAACTGATGTCGTAATAATGCATTAGTTTCGACCAAATTTGATTACTATAAAAATGGTTATAATGAAATCTTAAGTAAAATCTTAAAATATACACATATTATACAGACGAGGATTTTTTTAGATCATTTAAAGAGTAATAATTATTTCATACATATTTTTTGGGTAACTTGAACCGTTTACGCAGCGCACGCAACGGAAGCCCTCAAATATGAATATTTTTTCCCCGTTTTTGCAACATTTTTCACTGATGCTTCGCTCTTGTTAGTCGCAGCGTAATGTTATATAGCTTAAAGCCTTCCTTGATAAATGGACTGTCCAACACAAAAATAATTTTTCAATTCGATCTAGCAGTTCCTGAGATCAGCGCGTTCAAACAAACAATGGAAGCCCTCAAAATTAATAATTTTCCCCGTTTTTTCCATATTTTCCACTGATTCTTCTCTCCTATTGGTTGCAGCATCATGTTATAATATAGCCTTTAGCCTTCCTCGATAAATGGACTGTCCAACACAAAAATATTTTTTCAATTCGAACAAGTAGTTCCTGAGATTAGCGCGTTCAAACAAATAAACAAACTCTCCAGTTTTATAATATTTGTATAGATTAGACGGTTTAAAATATAAGATTGATGATTTTCTCCTGGTGAAAATTATAACTCTACGTAGTAGGGTAAAAATGAATCTCAATCACGTTAGAAACTCTAGTCACATCGTGGATTGAAAGTCCTAAATGCATTTTTGCTTTCCGTATCAGCCCGGATACATAATTCAAAGCACAGACCGTACATTAATCAGTCATGGGGCTCAGCTCACAATCGCTAGAATTACATCTCGGTACTTTTGCTATTTCGAAGTTTGCGACCCTAAATCAAGGATGTCATCACGAGGTTCCCAGGAGGATTATGTTTCAATTTTGGTAGTCCTTCGTCCGTTACTAATCCTTCTTAATCTTTACTCGAACAGATTTATTCGGGATAAGAAAAGGATTTTCAGTCGCGCCGAATATTCGCAGTGTTTACGGTCAGTCTCGTTGAGGTCAGATCAGAGGTCACGTCAGGTCAGGCGCTTCAAGTAACAAACATTGACAGGCTCAAGGTCATTCAATAAATTGTAATGCAGTCAGTAATAAAATAGCTTAGGTGAAGTAAATTAAGGGTGTCCAAACTAGAAAAAAAAAGTTTACAAAGTACAAGTTGCAGAAATGAAACTTCAGTCATCATTTAAAATCCAAACGTACTCTCATGGCTAGAAAATATCACTTCAATAAAGAATAGAAAAATTAAAACTCTTACACCTAGCACTGTACTTAAGGAAGTTAATATTTATGTAAAAAGTATAAGTAGCTTCCATCAGATGGAGCTATAGCTAATATATATATATATATATTAGCTACTTTATTAAACTGCTTATATAGTATATCGATGCCTTTATATTTAAAAATATAATGTCCTGACGTGATGCGACCTTGAAATTTCAGTTTCAATGTCGCTAAAGCAGATTCACTTCAATACACCGTATCAACTGTATACCTACGAGTAGGTACGTACCTAATCGATAGTGAAACCATGATCAGAGGTACGTACAATATCGATAACGTTTCTGCTCGACCAGTATCTTAGTTTTCTTCGCACTATGACGCCTTAAAATATTCAAACACAAAGAAAGTGACCGCAACGACAGCAGACGTAGTTGAAATACGTATTTACATGTAAGTATGTGTGCGTACACATACTCACGTGTAAATACGTATTTCAACTCCGTCTGCTGTCGTTATTTTACTTTACTTTAACTTTATTTTACTTACTTACTTTCTCGCCATTCAACGGCGCTGTTATGCGATTTTCATCTTATGTCTGGTCGAGCGGCAACTTGTCCGATGGTACATTAAATTATTACTTAGTAATGAATTATTTTTGCCATTAATTTTATTAGTACTTCTATGTGATCCTTATTAACTTTCTAATTCCAACACAGAGGAAAACTTTGTTGAAATCTAATATCGACAATTCCCAACCTACTCTAAGTAACAATTTCGCAGAATTTGAAATTATTTTATCCCAGTGGGATAATGCGGTAGCACAATTATAGTTATTGCAAAGGAATCCGTATTTAAGCATCTAATTTGAAAGAGAAAACATTAACAACATCTATGGAGTATTTCTAATCACTTTTATATTTATATTTAACACTAGCTTTTGCCCGCGACTTTGTCCACGTGGAGTTCCATACAAAATTTGAACCCCTTTTTCGCCCCCTTAGGGGCCTAGTTTTTAAGAAATCCTTTCTTAGCGGATGTCTACGTCATACAACTATCTGTATGCCTTTCAGCAAAATCCATTCAGTAGATTCGGCTGTGCGTTGATAGATGAGTCAGTCAGGTTTGCCTTTTATATATTTAGACTATTTAGACAGTTACTTTGGGATATCGCTAAAATTTACCCGCGACTTCATTTACGTAGAAGAAGAAGCGCTTCCCCCTCATGACTGCCCGCCGCGCGCCGTTCATTATTATTGCGATTTGCGCGCTTATTTTATTACTGCGATATCTTCTAAAATACTCATTGAAATCAAATGACGTAAACGACAAATTTCTTATAGATTAAATGCTTGTAATGAATAAAGTATTGGATAAGTATTAATATCATCTTTATGAAAACACCCTCACAAATAATGATTACTTTTAGAACAAAATTGGTTAGCATATAAAGGTTATAGTGAGCCAACCTTAAAAGATAGACATATACAGTTGCAGACTTTTTTTAGAACTTTTAAAGGGGAACAATTCTGTCAAAGTTTTAGCGAAACTTTAACCGTTTCTGCAGCGTACGCAGCGAAAGCTTTCAAAAGGAAAAAAGCCCGATTTTGTAACATTCTTCTTGATTAGTACTCCGCTCGTATTGAACTCAGCATGATTTTATAATATAGCCTAAAGCCTTCCTCGATAAATGGACTATCCAACACAAAATAGTTTTTCAATTCGTACCAGCTGTAGTTCCTGAGATTAGCGCGTTCAAACAAACAAACTCTTCAGCTTTATAATATTAATAGTATAGATTTATACAGTGGTACAAAACTATACCACCGTATTAATAATAAGGATACACAGATCAGAGGTCAGAAAATAGGTCATCTTATACTGTAGCTAAAAGTGCAAACAATGGGTTAAATTTAGCCGGCAGTATCAGCTAATTCATTGATAGACAAGCCGACGATGTGGAGTAGGCTTTAATAATTAAGCAGGCGCCTCAATACGACGCTCCATTTGTAGTTTGAAAACGTGCACCTTCCGGTACAATAGCCACGGAATAAATTTAGTCTTCCACTAAAGGGGTCGTGTCACAAAACTGTTTTTAAATTTAAGAGTGTTTCATTAATCGCCTAAAAACGTGCGCTTTGCTAAAGATTAAGAAGCAAAAACTCTGTGGACGTACGTACGGCCGCCGAAATCACCGGTTTATCATTACATTTCACTCTTATTACTATGGCAATAAGGCCCAATAGTCCGGGTTCGTAGGTGGACGTAAAAATGGATAACTTTATTATTGTAAACTTGCGTTTAGATGTGCGTGTGTGTAAATTTAAAAGTTTATAAGTACACATTAAAATAATATTAATGAACTCAGTCACAATATGTTAATTAGTGGGAAGTAGACATATTAATATCACAGCGTAATAAAGAGATACAGTGGGCCAACGCGTTTGAAGTCGCGCTTTTGTGTAGGTATTCGTCATTGCTGCAGGGTTGACACAATAATGTGTTTTATTATAATCTGTTCTACATTTTGTGTATTCGTAGTATGTGTATGTAGAGTACTAGGAATAAAACAAAAATATATATATACCTATATATAAGTATTAATGAAGAGTTTTATTATAAAAGATACAAATGCTTATACAAAAGCTCAGGGTTAGCATGATATATTATATCAATTGATATATATCGTATATATATCATGATATAATATATCAATTGATATATTTTATGCTTGATATATATCAAAATTGATGTTTATATTTAAAAATGTAAAAGAATGTTTTAAATGTAAAAAATCTTATATCAACACAGGTCTTATTTTCCGAGAGTTTCACAAGCCTAGGTCATCAAAAACTTGCTATTTGACACGACATTAACTAATCATAGCCGTCGACGCGGCTTGTAACGGCTTATGACACCCACGTGACCCCCTGTTTTTCGGAAGAACATTCCTTACTCCTTAAATACTATTGTTATTATGTTATACCATTTATACCATGTGTCAAATTAATTCGACTGATAAAATTAATACACTTTTTTTTTTTCTGGTTATAAACAAAAGTCATTTTGTGGATTTAATACTTAAATTGATACTCAAAAGTATCTATCATTGATTTTTAATATTTTATTTGAAAACTTTGAATATCAATAATAAATAAATGACTTTAATTTTACTTCCCTATCTTCAAATTATCAGACATCAGTGGCGAAGGGTTCCTATAACTCGATTCCTATCGGCTTCCCTTGTCACTTACCTTTTGCAAACCTTCATAGAAATCCCTACCTATTATACAGGCTCCGGCTTCCCTATGAAGAAGAAGCAGCCTTCGCCACTGCATTGTATGAAGAATAACATTTAAAAATTTATTACTCGCGATTTTCGCCCATTTTCACAATTTAACCAGTATTATAGGTTGTAATGAATTATTATCTAAATATCGTCCAAACATTCTTCCTACCCCTAGCCACCCCCATCGGAGATAAGGGACAAAACATGTGATTTTTGTATTTCGTCCCTAAAAATGATCCAATCGATTCCAAAGACTATTTAATTAGCTAGATATGGTCAGAAAAAGTGCTTAAAAAACCAAATATTTCTTTCACTGCTGGACATAGGCTTTTCCAACTTTACGTGATCACCTAAAACAATATTACGAAAATAAAATACTATATTCAATTAGTTACTTTAATATATGAATAAATAAATAAAATAAAGACGTTTATTCACCTGTCAATATTTAACATAATTATTTTCTTCCTCTTGTCTTAACTACTGATATGACAAACATTTAAATAAAAATATACAGAAAATAAAACAGGTTTCATAATAAACAATAATCCGTAATTAACTTAGATAATTTTATTAAATTATGAAGACGCATAGATATCTTCCTATTGGCTATTATTTGCTTCCTATTCACTATCAGAAGTTTCTGTGTCGGTATCTTCTTCGATCTCTGGATCTGTCAATAATTTATTAATGTCAACAAATTCGACTTAAGACAAGAGGAAGAAAATAATTATGTTAAATATTGACAGGTGAATAAACCTCTTTATTTTATTTATTTATTCATATATTAAAGTAACTAATTGAATATAGTATTTTATTTTCGTAATATCGTTTTAGGTGATCACGTAAAGATAGAAAAGCCTATGTCCAGCAGTAAAAGAAATATTTGTTTTTTTAAAGCACTTTTTCTGACCATATCTAGCTAATTAAATAGTCTTTGGAGTCGATTGGATCATTTTTAGGGACGAAATACAAAAATCACATGTTTTGTCCCTTATCTCCGATGGGGGTGGCTAGGGGTAGGAAGAATGTTTGGACGATATTTAGATAATAATTCATTACAACCTATAATACTGGTTAAATTATGAAAATGGGCGAAAATCGCGAGTAATAAATTTTTAAATGTTATTCTTCATACAATGAAATGAGTTTTCTTTAAATAACTTCCAAAATTGAAGTGGAATCGCAAAATGTGTAATAACATTTTCAAATTTACTAATTTACTAGAGCATATTGGCATCATTTGTTTTTCGCAAATTGAGAAAAAATATTTTTATAACTCTATGTCCGACCGATCGTATGGAGTCGATCCACTGTGCGTCGGCGACTTTTATGACAGAAAAACGTGTAAGGAAAAAGGAAAGTTAAAAGTAAAAATGTGTAATTTTAATTTGGATTTTACGAGATTAGATAAATCTTATTATAGCTCAAATACTTGAGCCTTATTGCTGGGTTCAGTTGACGGGTGTTTAAGACATGATATAAAACATTGTAAAAGTTTGTGTTTACCAACTTAGAATAAATAGGTAAATTTTGTTGCAATTAAACTTAGGCAACAACGTATTCAAATGGCGGCAGCCCGTAGCTCCCACTTAGCATATTGCAAACTTACATAATTATGACTAGTTGTAAGTCCACAGCTTGTTGTAATATTTATTAGTTGTAAAGGTTATCGACCTGGTTTTGTCTTTACCAATTTCGATTTCGTTACATGTCCGTCTATGCGAATCTCTTTCTACTTTATGAGTGTTCGTTTGTCACTTAGGCTACGTTCCCACTCTTCCCACAAGCGTTTTTTTCGTGGTCGCAAAAGAAAAAACTGCAGCGTCGATAGTTCTATCGCTAATTTTGCTCTAGTACAGTAGAGCTGCAAATCGAAATCTAACATTTGACAGCTCTACACGATTTTCACCTCTATTGTATTAACGCAGCGTTCTATTTACACTGTTGTTTTTTCTGTCGCTACCACAACTACTGTAATGGTATCTACAGACACACGAATTTGGTACGGAGCGTACAGCGGACCATATCCGCGGACCGAATCCGGTGTCGCTTCACACGCACGGATTTGGTACGGTGCAGTGGACCGAAAAGCTCGACACTCGTGTGTTCGATTTTATGCTCTATTGCATTAGCACAGAGTTCTATTTAGACTGGTGTTTTTCAACGACGACGACGATTCCCGCAATTCATTGATAACGGGCAGTGATACCAACTCTCAAAAATATTTATCCCCAAATTTTACCCGTAATTACTTATACCATTGACAGGTTTAAGAGATAATAAGCTAGAAAGAAAGGTTATGTGTTTAACATAAAGACTTACGCGTGAATAACATAAAACTAACTTGTCTTAATCTGATTTCACTCCCAAATCCCAATACATTTTCATATCCCTGACTATATACACGGGGGAAATCCCTGTTGGCAACACTGACACTGTTGTACGGCCTAACCGCCAGACTGCTCTACACACGCACGGATTTGGTACGAAGCGGACCAAATCTGATGCGGACAGCGGCGAATTCTTCGCCTTGTTCTTATGTTCGCCGGACTGCCCTACACACGCTCGGATTTGGTACGGAGCGTACCACATCCGCTGTACGCTCCGTACCAAATTCGTGTGTCTGTAGATGCCATAATATATACTTTTAAAAAGTATTTCAGAAAAATAGTAATAATATTGAAATTATAAATAATTGTCACCCTATTGATATCTACCTATGCTAAGTGCTATCATATAGATACAATCCATAATTGTTATAGATATCATCGAAACTAGTTTAGTCTAGAATTCTAGACTCTTGATTCTAGATCAATCGATTGTCTACAAGGTAGACAGTCCCCTCATCCATCAAGTCATTTTAGAATGGGGCCGTCAAATTATACCGACACCGACGAGCAATCTCCACCTACCATAATCTATACAAATGAACAAAATCGAAGTGTCTGTTTGTAATTTGTGTCTGTTTGTAATTTTAAATTACCCTAGTTTTGCGCTAGATGCATATAATATGATAGTAAAATATACAGTACGTACACAAAAAAGTTTTTTTTTTTTTAATTTTGTCTGTCTGAAGTGGATAAGGTAAGGAGTGCAAGGTTAGCATGGTATGGGCATGTAATGAGGAGGGAAGACACACACGTCACCAAAAGGGTGATGAATATGAATGTGGACGGATATGTATGCAGAGGAAGGCCGAAAAAGAGATGGATGAATTGCGTGAAGTATGATATGGAAATAAAAGATGTGAATGTAGAATTGACGGCTGATAGGAATATGTGGAAGGGGAAAACATGTTGCGCCGACCCTACTTAGCGTGTGATAAGGGCAGGAAAATGATGATGATGAAGTCCGGACGTCTTTACATTACGTACGTAATCTTGTAACCCACTGTTGGGTTAAAAATGTTTAAATCGGAAAATGACTAGACCCCAGTGGCGAGGGGTTCCTATAACTCCATCCCTTACCACTAACTTTTTGAAGACCCTCATCCAAATCCCTACCTATCCGGCTTCCCTATGAAGGAGAACCAGCCTTCGCCACTGTCAGACATACAAATTATTTCGATTAAACTATTACGAAAAAACATATCAGAGTATAAAATTTGTATGTTATTTTGAAAATATCAAAAATATCGGATATATATCAAAGATATCTGGTATTTTGATATTTATTATAAATATCGGATATTTACGAACTCTGCAAAAGCTACAAATGCGAATCTGAAAGGTATTTTCGACATTTGAATTTACTAGTTTTTAGATTGCGATTGTTGAATTTGACGATGTAGTTAGTAAATTCTCATACGTAGATACAATTTTATTAAAAATTCTGATGAATTCTGTAGATACACACTTATGTCCCAGGAATATTGCAAAATTTTTGTCCAAACTCGAAGCCGCCGGCTTAGACCACAGAGGCTATCAATATTTTATTAATATAAAATAACATTTTAAAATGTAACAGCAATGTCTGAGCAGTTTTCTTTCTAGGGAAAACATAGGGCTTTATACTACACTCAGTATTTATGGCTTTATTCCTAATAAACATTAGGATACTTCCTAATAATATTTATAGCTGAAGTAACATTAGCGAAGTTTTAAAAGAGGCATTCACGGCGAGCGAAATAAAACAACATGTAAACAAAACGTATCTATTGAATGCGTACCCCGAATTCAGTAATAGTATTTATAACATTTCCTGCTACAGGAAATCGAATACACATTTTGCTGGCGATACACAAGAAATGTTTATGAGAAACCAACGTTTCGTCCTTTATTGGAAATAATTAGTAAATTGCTATTAGTTAATAAATTTTGGAATCTATTATCCTGCTGAGTAATATCCCGAAGGAACATTGATTAGACGTTTTATCAGGGGGAGCGTTCTCTCGCAACATCAATCACATCGTGACAAAGTAGGGCATCTATCAGACTGCCTCTGATCAGACTTAATGACCTTTATATTTGGACCTTCGGAGATGACGTATCTCTTTATTGATAGCCCTTTTTATTGGTACAGATGTCTGGGTCATTTAACATTCTTTTTAGTTCTCCCGATGTGTTTCCGTGATTAATGGTGGACGAATTGATAAATTCATTCATGTGCATGACTGTACCTTTCGTTACAGTTACAACGTTACAGTTCGTTTTTTAAAATGTCTGTATGGGTAAAATTTTATTTATTCCTAAATGTTTTTATATATTACTAGCTGTTGCCCGTGGCTCTGCCCGCGTGAATATAGTTTTTTCGCGGTCGCGGATATGTGATTGATGCAAAAAATAGATAAAAACAATCCTTGATGCGGATTTTATATCATGCTAAAATTTCAGATCGATCGGTGCAGAACTTTTTGAGTTTTTGAAGCGTACACATACCAACATAACATTTTTATATGTTATAGCGACCCGTCCCGGCTTCGCACGGGTACAATACTGATACTAATACTACATAATGTCTTTAAACTTCTAACAAAACGGACGAAAAGTCAAAACAAACAGAAACAAATTAATATAGGTACCTAATAAAACTCAATGAAATAAGTAGGTGGGTATACTTTTATCGTTTGAAATACCTAAACTCTTCAGGACTAACAATACAACAAACACTAAATAAATAGGTATTCAAGTATCTATCCACCATAGTTACAACGAACACAAAACAAAAAAAATACTCATAGATCTAAACTCCCCTCCCGCCTTGGTGACGCACACTTCGCAACGGGCCGTGCAGCAAAAATCGTAATATTTTAATTTCGCCATAACTTCAAAACCAAACGTCCAATTTTAATCATTCTAAGACCAAATATCATCTCCTTAAACTGTACTTAGTGATGAAACAAAAATTTAACAAATATTTTGATAAGGATTAATAGCATGAATAAAATAAACGCGTTTAAATGTAGTCCAAAAAAAATCAAGATTTCTAAATAAAAAAATGGTTTTTGTGCCTCAATCGACACAGGTAAGTATAGTGTGTCGCGGACGTTTTTGTAAATATTTATTAGATCTACAATTAATTAGAACATTTTATGGTTCTATCTTTTATAGTTTAGGGAGCGTACGCAAAATAAGTAACTTTTCTGGTTGATTTTTTACACCTTGTGTCCGAAAAACCCAAATATCTTACAGAACCCAATTTTTTTCCAAAATAAAATTTAGCCTATGTTACTCGTGGATAATGTGGCTTTCGAATGGTGAAAGAATTTTTGAAATCGGTCTAGTACTTTTTGAGCCTATTCATTACAAACAAACAAACAAACATACAAACAAAGTTTTCCTCTTTATAATATTAGTGTAGATATAGATTGTTTCCGCTGTAAGTTCTTCGTGGAAAATGTTGCACAGGAATAACAACACTTCTGGCACTTTAACTTTGTTAGATACTTTACACTAAATGCATGGTACCTAAATATTTTATAGTAGGTACTTAAAAACATAAGTAAAACAGTTTACATAGTATATTATATAATACATACCTACTGAAAAGAAAAGAAATATACATTAGAAAACGAATAAGGAGCAATATTATTAAGTTAAATCTGACGGTTGAGTAAAAGTTAAACCTTGATTTGGTAAAGTATTGCTTGCTCATTTCATACATTTAAATTCATAAGTTTTTATCGTCTAATATTGGCTTATATTCATAATAAAGCCTTATAATCGAACAGTTTAGCAATCTAGTCAGTCAAAGTTGATCCCATATGAGCCTGGAGTTAATTACGTTCTTTTACCCTCATTAAAATTATGCGAAAATGACGCAAATTTTTCCCCTCCATGCTCATACTTTTCCTTTTTTCCGCAAGCCCTACTTTCCAAGCACTACATCTGTTTCGCTTAAAAATTTTATGATCCCATTGTTGGAAGTTCCTCTAATATTTATGAAGCAATTCTTTGTTTTGCTATCCATTACTTCGTTTTTATGAATATCAATATTACACCTAGCTTTATGGTGTCTTTGTCGCCCGTGAAAGGGAATTTTTTATTCACATTGTCAATATTGGACCGAAGCTTTTGAGACTACAAACAAAAAAATAAATAATGAAACCAGACTCAAATCTCAAATAATATAATTAATAAAATTTAAGTTTGTAATTGTTAGAATAATATTATTATCAATATAGATTATCTAATTCAATTAGGATTTAAAATGTAATGAGTGTGTTTTGGCATGGGCACAAACAGAAAAAAGCTTTTTTGGGATAAGACTTCTTAAACCTGCAGTCACTGTCGATACACGAGTTTATCTATAAGTAGTATTAGCGAAATTCATTCTTAAAATAAATGTCTTTAATAAAATATGAGCATCTGGGAAATATATATAAGATTAAAGTGTCTTGGAGGAAAAATAAACTATTTTGTTTCTCTGTAAATACGAGAAACGACAATTATGTTTATTGTTATTCCTCCTGTATGGTATTAAATTAGAATCTTTTTAACATCTTTATATTATATGCTTTTAATATTTTTCCATATTAATAAAATCTGACAATCTCAATCAGACTTCAAAAATACTTACTTCTAAAATATATAAATATCTAGCACATAACATTATACATGTACTCTAAATAAAAACTTAGTTTATTATTTACATCTCCCCCCTTCAAGGGAAAAAAAAACCTTCTTTTTTAATCTCACCACTATCTAAAGTAAAATCCCCTTTTTTTAAGATTCATCTAAATCAAATACAGGTACAGGAATCAGTTTATTAACATGAAAGAGATTTGATTCAGTTTTTCTATGACCTGTATCTATCCTATATATAGAATTAGACACTTTTTTGATTATTCGATATGGTCCAATATTTAATTAATCTAATTTTGATCTATTTAATCTGTTCCCATTTTCGACATAAACTAAATCTCCTTCATTAAAATCCCATTGTTTCCGATTTCTATCAAATAGGTGTTTGTTATAATTATGAGATTTTATTGTATTATCAAAAGCAATTTTCTTATCTTTTATCCAATCATACTTTGAAGTGCTGCTCCTCAATTCCTTTGGTAAAATTGTTACGTCATTTGCTCCATATAAAAGATATTTTGGTGAAAAACCTGTAACTGTGTGAATGGTCTCATTATATTTACCAACACACTCTTTAGCTACGTTTGTCCATGCTTTTCTCTTGCCTTTTTCATTAATTTTACACCTGATTTTATTCACCAATGTTTGATTAAGACGTTCATTTAAGCCATTAGAGAACGGACAGTTAACTGCTGTAAATACCACGGGTATATTTTTGTCATTTAAAAATGTTTTGAAAGTACTTGAATTAATTCCCGGATATTGATCAGTCAAAATCATACCGATTTCATCCGTTTCCGTTATATTCGATAATAATTTAATGAAATCATTAGCGGTTTGAGTTTTTGATGTAAGAATGAATGCAAATCTAGTAAAATGGTCCACTAATAAATGTAGATATTTCGTTGATGATCTCGTACCTCCAAATCCTCCTATTGTGTCAATAGACATTATATCAAAAGGTTTAGTGGCTGGTCCTAGATGAGACATGTATCCAAATTTATCATGTCCTCTTGACTTATTTTTTATGCAAATTTCACAATTTCTGCAAATCTTTTTTATATTATTGGATAAATTTCTAATTGAATAAAATTTACCAACAGTCTTTTGTATTTGGTTGATTCCAATATGACACATATTTTCATGGATATTTTTTAAAAATGTTAAACTTAGTTCCTCTGATAAAAATATTTTATCTCGTTTTCCAACCTTTTTGAAGTATACGTTTTGTTTATTCATAAATTTATCTTTTTTTCTTGTATTTCTTTATTTCTTTCTTGATCTTTTAAAATGTCTTCAATCTTTATCAAATAAACTACTCTTAGTTGTTCATCTGTGTTTTCATCAGAATTCAGTACTGGGTTCCTACTTAAACAGTCTGCCTCTAAATTATTCTTCCCAGGAGAGTATATTATTTTAAATTCATATTGTGAAAGATAATAAGATAGGTCACCTAGTTCTTCGTCGGTCCTCGATTTTAAATTCATGTTTTCCAAAGGTTTGTGATGTGAAAAAACTGTAAATGGTTTTCCTATTAACCAATATTGCCAATACGTTACCGC
Source organism: Glaucopsyche alexis (assembly GCA_905404095.1). Lineage (NCBI taxonomy): Eukaryota > Metazoa > Arthropoda > Insecta > Lepidoptera > Lycaenidae > Glaucopsyche > Glaucopsyche alexis. Next base: position 17,982,413 of record FR990046.1, read on the forward strand.
TTCTTTTATTGCCAATAGCTCTAAATAAATAGCTTTCTTTTTCTTTTGAGTTTCGGTTAATTTCTTCGAAAAATATGCCACAGGTTTTTCTTTACCATCTGGCTGTACCTGTTTTAAAACAGCGTGTACGGGTTGTTGCCAACCGTACATGAATAATTTTAGCACAGTAAGCATTTTCTTCGTTTGTCGCAGCGTGTCATATGCGCGCTTGCTAATTGTATTATATTCATTTTATTAATAAAGTAGTTATCATTCAGCATTCAACCGGAACGGTTTTATTTATCATTCCCGATCGTTCTGACTTATCAAATACTTATCATACATCTTTTATATTATTAATGTACTGGAGGCTGCAGCAGTAGCCCCTACATTATATATTTTTTTTGGTCCTTCGTAAATTTAAATATTATCATTTATCAGAACTTTTATCAAAACCTATCAGCGAATGTGTGTAAATTATTTTTTTGAACTTTCGAAGTATTTTATCAAGACTTTTATCATTTAACTTTGCATCAGAACTTTATCATAGTATCAGTTTAGTGACTTTTCGCAAAGTTTTAACTGTGGTGTACTTTGTGCGCGTGTGTGGAGTTTTTTTTGTGAGGTGTTATCATCATTTGGCGGGCCGGGAGGTCTGCTGATCATCGCTAATCATCAACGCGCCGCCGCAGGTTTGCTGTTTCGCATCCCGACCAGAGCTGACTCAAGTAAGATTGTTCCTTTTTTATCATTTTTATATTTCTGATTTATCATAATGGAAGAACTATTCCAACGTCAAAACGAAATTATCAAGACGGTTAATGGTATCAAGACAAACTTCGGGAAGGATTCCGCGAGTAGAAAAACTCCGGAATATATTCAAAGGAGAATTGATACGCTTGAGGAACTGTGGGTAGAATTCGAGCAGAATCACGAGCTTTTGTTAGGGAGCGCAGACAAAACTAATCCATATTTCAAGGAAAATTACTTTGAAAAATTGGAAGATCTTTATCATACCCTTAAGCACACGTTGTTGTCCTATCAGCCTAAAGAAGATAAAGCTACGGTGGCTCCACCTGAAAGGATTCAGGAATCATTATCAAAGCAGCGCACTAATTTTAGAGCATTGAGCCGCTTAATCAACAGCATCAAAATAGAAGAAATTACAGAGAAGTGGGAAATCGAAGATGAGCTCCGAAACCTGAAGAGTCGGTGGAATATCATTGACACGCAGCATCTAGAACTAGATGACTTCCTACGAGGTGCAGATTTAGAATATGAAGAAGAATATAGCACGTACGAGAAGGAATATAAAGATATCAAACGAGCACTCCATCGAAAATTATCATCCACGGCTCATACGCAGCAATCAACTCCGCAGCTGGAGATACCTATCTTCACCGGTAAATACTCTCAGTGGCCTACCTTCTATGATTTGTTCCGTGAAGCTATACACAATAATAGCTCGCTCACCAACGCGCAAAAAATGCAGCATCTAAAAGGTAAGGTAAGAGGAGAAGCTGAACGACTGATCCAACACCTGCATATATCATCAGAAAATTATACAACAGCATGGGATATTTTAGTTCATAGGTATGACAATAAGCAATTGCTTTTTACGAATCAAATTGAGACACTACTTAATCAACCCAGTCTTCAGAAGCAGTCGGCCTATGAAATTAAAAAATTACACGACACGTCTGTCGAGTGCATCCACGCTATTCACAACCTGGGGGTGGACACAAACACCTGGGATCCCTTGCTGGTACATTTACTATCAAAAAAGCTTGACTTCGAAACTTTGAAGGATTACAAGGAAGCAAGAAGGTCACCGCGTGATCTGCCAGAATTAGCAGAATTTATCACATTTTTAGAATCGAAGTTTACTGCGTTGGAACCGATTCATAAGAAGGAGCGGGATATTTTGCCATCAACGACATCAAAGCATGTAACCAACTCAAGGCCATCATTATCATCATATCATCCTGCAAGAAATTTTAATCGCGACAAGTATCAGGGCAAAACTTATCATACACGTCCCACAAAATGTCCATTATGTTATTTTAATCATGATTTATTCCAATGCAGGCGATTCAGTAACATGACAGCAGCTTTAAAGTTAAAAACAGTTGTGAAATATCAAGTTTGCAGGAACTGTTTGTATAAGCATTATGAAAACCCGTGTATGTCGAGCAAACGTTGCAAAGAATGTCAGGGTGACCATAATTCCCTATTGCACGAGGCTTTTGTAAATAATTCTAGTTCTAATTCCAAATTAGTTCGCCCTGAAAATTATCAAAATGACTCTAAGCAAAGTACTAAGCAGCATAACGTTAATTTTGTCGCCGGAGAAGATGAAGAAATTTTGTTGACTACGGTTTTATTAAAAGTTATATCAGCTGATGGCTCTCCTATCACTCTTCGAGCGCTTTTAGATCAAGGGTCTCAAATTTCTTTGATATCAGAAAATGCGGCACAGATGTTAGGACTCCGACGACATAAGTATCATGCATCTGTTTCGGGTATAGGCTACGGATCAAAGCAGAGTAAAGGATTGGTAGATATTGAATGTCACTCCATCTACGGTGACTTTAGTTTTACGACTCAAGCTATGGTCATATCACGAGTTATCAATAACCTGCCGAATATTTCTTTTATCAAAAAATCATGGTCACACTTGCAGCACGTGAACTTAGCAGATCCAGATTATAATATTTCGCGCCCTATTGATTTATTATTAGATGCCAGCGTATATTCCCAAATTTTGATGAGTGGACTTATCAAGGGGCCTCCTCAGGCTCCTATTGCACAGCAGACTAGACTAGGCTGGATTTTATCGGGTAATGTTAGGACATTTAACTGCCACGTGGTCCTTAATAATATATCAGATTTATCAAAGTATTGGGAGATGGAGGAGATCTCTACACAAAATTCATCATCACTATCAGCCGGTGAACAGTTTTGTGAAGACTTATATACTTCTACTACAAAACGCCTGGACAACGGCATGTATGAAGTATGTCTTTCTATGAAACCAAATTTTGAGGAAAAACTTGGTTTATCACGTCCGAAAGCAGTTGCTCAATTTTATCAGTTGGAGCGGAAAATGGCTCGTAATCAAGCATTTTCGGACAGCTACAAAAACTTCATAAAAGAATATGAAGAACTAGGAGACATGGTACCATATACCAAGTCTAGTGAGGGTCCATCATATTATTTTCCCCATCACGGTGTACTCAATTTAAACTCCACTTCTACCAAATTGAGGGTGGTCTTTAATGGCTCATCCAAGACATCATCAGGTCTGAGTTTGAATGACGTGATGGAGCAAGGCCCAAATTTACAAGCCGACCTGCAGGCTCTTATCATATCTTGGCGCCAATATCAATATGTGATGACATCGGATGTACAGAAGATGTTTAGAAGAATCCTTGTCCAAGCATGTCATCAAGATCTTCAGTCAGTGGTCTGGAGAAGCTCTTGTAACGCTCCACTTCAAAATTATCGACTTACCACTGTGACGTACGGCACTAAGGCAGCACCATTCCTGGCAATGAGGACGTTGAAGCAGCTGGCCATGGATGATGGTGAAAAGTATCCCTTAGGTGCCTTGGCCTTGAAAAATAGGTACTATATGGATGATTATTTGGGAGGCTGTAACGATCTAGAAACAGCGAAAGAAACCCAAAGGCAATTGATAAACATCTTACGCGGAGCTGGTATGAACCTACACAAATGGTCAAGCAACGAAAAACAGCTTCTACAGGACTTGCCATGCGATCAGTTAAATAATCCGTATGAATTCCGTTGCTCAGAATCCCGTAAAACCTTAGGCCTTAAGTGGAACCCATCATCAGATACATTTACATACGACTATCAATTTGAATCGGAGCCTAAACATCATACTAAGCGGGAATTGTTATCAGATATTTCGAAGTTGTTTGACCCGATTGGTTGGATATCACCTTTATCAATTAGGGCTAAGTTGTTGTTTCAAAAAGCATGGGTTACAGTGGAGTCATGGGATGAAAAATTATCATGTAATATCATTCAAGAGTGGACAGAATTACGAACAGATTTTAAAAATATCAACAACATTAAAATCCCACGATGCATCGGTAACCTTCAACATACGTATCATATACACGGATTTAGCGACGCATCAGCGAAAGCATATGCCTGCGCCGTGTATTGTGTCGCAACAGACTATAAGGGCGAGCGCACATCGCACTTGATAGCTGCTAAAACTAAGTTAGCGCCTCTTAGCAAGAAATTGTCGCTACCTCGACTTGAATTATCAGGTGCATTACTTTTATCACAGCTTATCAATAAAATCAAAATCACACTGCCGAGCACAAATGTTAAAATTTACGCATGGACGGATTCGATGATAGTTTTAGGGTGGATTCATGGTGAGCAATCAAGGTGGAAGCAATTTGTTGCGAACAGGGTGCAGCAAATTAAAGAAATTGTACCTTCGTCGAACTGGAATTACGTGCAATCAGAATCAAATCCAGCAGATTGTGCCACGAGAGGAGTATCAGTTAAGAAGTTGGCAGACCTTCGTTTGTGGTGGGAAGGGCCAGAATGGCTTTCTACTTTCGAGTCTGACCAAATCACTCAACGCTCATATGCAGAACCTGACTTAGAAATAAAAAATATCTCTCGCAGTGTGAACACAGCCTTACATTGTCATAAGGTACAATTTATGTTAGAATTATTAAACAATCAAAGCTCTGTTACTTTTATTGTAAGAACAGTAGCATGGGTGTTACGTTTCATCACTCGAACTCGGAAACAATCGGACACAGCAAAATCGTTGACACTCGTGGAAATTAACCATGCTTATAATATTATCATTAAAACTATTCAAGCTATAGATTTTAGCGAAGATTTATCATTTATCAGATCAAAAAAGCATGTCCATCAAAATAGTAAGCTATCATGTTTAAATCCTTTTATTGACGAAAATGGAATATTGAGAGTTGGCGGTCGATTGAAAAACTCACATATAAGTTGGACCGCAAAGCACCCTATCATACTAAGTAGTCATAGTAGATTTACTTCTCTTATCATTTATCAAGCACATATCACTACGCTACATGGTGGAGCACGGCTTACACTAGCTTATATCAGGAATAATTATTGGATTATCAGCGGAATGTCTACTGTTAAGAGGGAGTTAAGGCGCTGTGTTAAATGTCGTCGATTTAGTCCATACAAGTATCAACCAATTATGGCAGACTTACCTCAGCCTAGAGTGGTTCCTTCTAGACCTTTTACGCATAGTGGTGTTGACTTCACCGGGCATGTTGACCTGAAATTAAATAAAGGCCGAGGCGTACGAACGACCAAGGGCTACATTGCAGTTTTTATCTTTTTATCAACGAAAGCAGTTCATCTAGAGCTGGTATCAGATTTGAGCACACAATGTTTTCTAGCTGCGTTTCGAAGATTTTGTTCACGGCGTGGAGTTCCATCCCACGTCTATAGTGACAACGGAACCAATTTTATAGGCGCTAGCAAACTTCTTAAAAGGGAATATCAAGAGATTGTAGCTACCATCAACCAGGATTTCTTTGACAACATTGCTGAAATGAAGGTAGAGTGGCACTTTAATGCTCCTTCTCACCCTCATGTTGGAGGCTTGTGGGAAGCGGCTGTAAAAAGCTTAAAGTTTCATATCAAGCGAGTTATCGGCGAGCAGAAACTCACATACGAGGAGTTTATTACCGTGCTACATCAAGTGGAGGCCTGCTTAAACTCGAGGCCACTATGCGCTCTGACTGAAAACCCAGAGGATCCTGTTTTAACTCCGGGACATTTTTTGATTGGTGGTCCGATACTCACCAAACCTCAAACAGAACCTGAGTCCATATGCTTATCAAAGAGATGGCAGCTGGTTCAGTCTATCAATAAGCAATTTTGGAAATGTTGGTCGTCAGATTATTTGCAGCAGCTGCAGGTTAGATCTAAATGGAAAAAGGAAGGAAAAAATATTAGTATTAATGATATTGTATTAATTAAGGATGAAAACTTACCTCCTGGTAAATGGGCCATGGGCCGGGTGCAAGAGCTACACCCCGGTAGAGATGGACAGGTCAGAGTAGTATCACTGAAAACTAAAAATAATATCATAAAAAGGCCAGTTATCAAATTAGTACCTTTATTACCTGGGGAGCTAGAAGACCAGGCATCAGCATCTATCAGTCAGGAGATACCTTCTGCTCCAGAGTCAAGCCGCACTAGATCTCGTCGTCCGTATCGTATCAATTTGAAAAACTTTTTCATGACTTTTTTCTTGTTCCTATCATTATTTTTGTCACCGAGCTTGCAACAAGCTCAGAAGGATTTTATTATCACGCCTGTAAATAATAATCAAAGTATTTATTTTGACAAAATATCGGACCTGCAACATATCAGAGACGAATGGACTCTTGTTATTTATTATAACATGTCTACATATTGGCAAAGTTTTGAAAACATTAAAAAATATGTTGCGCACATAGAGGAGAGTGGTTCATCAAAAGATTATCAAGCCGTCACCTTGCAACTAGGACATGAGCTTAGTGAGATAGATCACTATAATCAGCTGCTGAAAAATCAATTGAACAGAAGACGGAAGAGAGGATTAATTAATGGCATTGGTTACATTGCTAATTCCTTATTTGGTGTCCTAGATGAAAGGTTCGCCACGCAGTATCAGCAAGACATCGAGCGCATTCAGCAAAATGAGAACCATTTACATACTCTTCTACGCAATCAAACACTTGTGATAGAGGCAGAGTATAATATATTGAAAAGGCACGAGAATATCATGCAGAAACAATTTACTCTTATCGAAAATCATATAAAGGATTTAGCTGCCGAAGTATATCAAGCTAAGCAGTATTCGTCACGTTCTACTTATATCACTTTTTCGTCCTTGGCTGCCCACATTATCATATCCAACCTTAGACGTATTCAAGAAACCCTAATTAGCACTCTCACTGATATTAGTCAAGGTCATATCAATACGAACTTTTTATCACCGGAACAGCTGCAAAATCAAATTAATATAATATCAGGTCGCTTACAAAGGGAACTCGTGCTACCGACGGACGGGTCCAATATCATTCAGCTGTATAAGCTATTGAGAGTTTCTGCGAGAGTTACGGATAAATTTCTTATTGCTGAAGTAAAGATTCCTATATTAAACAATGAAATTTTTGAACTCGACAAGATCATAAGCATACCTAAGAAGAAAAATCAGAAATATTATCAGTTAATTTCGAAATTTCCTTATATTGGATTTAATATCAACAAGGATTCGATCGTATTTTTATCACACTTAGATCTTCAATCGTGTCGTCATTTATCAGCAAAGAAAGTTTTATGCTTTCTTAATAGCCCTGTTTATACTACGAAGATTAAACAATCAATTTGTGATGTCAACATAGTGGACGGTGGCACTGACCTACCGCTATGCAAGTCGGAACTATCCAGTTGCAAAGAGAGCTGGATTAAGTTACACGCAGATAACGAGTGGCTGTACACCTGTTGCGAACAATGTAGTGTCCGGCTGATTTGCCCAGCTGGGATTACGTCACAGGTACTGATAGGCAGCGGAGTCATTCGCTTAGGTCCGATGTGCATTATGAAGGGTAATGATTTTACAATATATTCTCATAACTACTACAGCAACAGATTGGATATCAACCAAAAGCTCGAAATACCCCAGTCCTCCGTCTTAAATAATATCATTAATACTTCATCTATTGACATACCGAAATTGAAAAATCATGAAAGTGAATGGGAAGTTTTAAAGACGGAAATATCAGAAATTAAGGAACAATCTAGTAGCGAGTTGCGAGTGCATGATGTTCATCATTATGCTCTGGGGTACGTCATAGTCAGCTTATTTGTTATCATCGGCGGTGTCGTGTTGTTCCGATGGCTTCGTCGGAGGCGCCAGCTGGCGGGCGGGGAGGCGTCCCGCGGCACGCGCGACACGGCCGCCGCCGCCGCCCCCGCCCCCGCCGCTGGCTCAGGGATCCAGCGCAGTGTTAGTGTTAGTGATGTGCATGTGAATGTACCGAAAAAAAAAAGGCAATTAGGGAAGTGTTTTCGAGTGTCCCTAATATTCAAAAGGTGTCTAGTGAAATCAGCCAATCAGTGTTGAGTCTCGATAAAAGCACTTCCCCTATGTTTAGTCGTTCCGTTCGATTAAGTGCATTGAATGACTAGAGACATTAAAATATTAGTTCATAAAATAATTTTAGGTTACGGACATTTATATTTTTGTTTTTATATACCAATTATATATACATCATTTTTACCTATCACTTTTTGTATTGTATATTTTTACATTTTGATATTTTTGTATCAAGTAATTTTTGACTTTTATAATATATCAATTGGTTATTAAATCATAATTGTAATATCATATAGTTTATCAACTGAATCAATCTCGTCTCTCTTTCGGGGGGCGCAGGATGTACGGGTTGTTGCCAACCGTACATGAATAATTTTAGCACAGTAAGCATTTTCTTCGTTTGTCGCAGCGTGTCATATGCGCGCTTGCTAATTGTATTATATTCATTTTATTAATAAAGTAGTTATCATTCAGCATTCAACCGGAACGGTTTTATTTATCATTCCCGATCGTTCTGACTTATCAAATACTTATCATACATCTTTTATATTATTAATGTACTGGAGGCTGCAGCAGTAGCCCCTACACAGCGCCAACTCCTTCTATAGATGCGTCTGTATAAATATTAATAGGTAAAAATTGATCAAAAATCTCCAATATTGGTTTTGAGCATAGTAAGTTTTTTATCATCTCAAAAGATTTTTGGCATTCATTAGACCAAAAAAATGTCTGCCCTTTTCTAAGTAACTGATGTAAAGGGTCTAAAATTATTGCTTTTCTTGGGATGTATTCATGATAAAAATTTATCTTTCCTAAAAACTGTCTAACATTCTTCTGATTTTTAGGAATTGGAAAATTTTGCACTGAAATTATATTATAATTTTGGAGGAAAAATAAACTATTTTGTTTCTCTGTAAATACGAGAAACGACAATTATGTTTATTGTTATTCCTCCTGTATGGTATTAAATTAGAATCTTTTTAACATCTTTATATTATTTGCTTTTAATATTTTTCCATATTAATAAAATCTGACAATCTCAATCAGACTTCAAAAATACTTTCTTCTAAAATATATAAATATCAAGCACATAACATTATATACTTTAAATAAAAACTTAGTTTATTATTTACATATACTTTATTACTTCTAAAAATATATTATGACTTCCTTTCATAAAATATCAACTTTCAAATCTAATTTTATAGTTTCCTTTTTACGTACCCTGTATGGCCCTCTAAAGGCCACATTAGTGCGCTAACAAACTTATTGGGTGCACCTAATTTATTAGTTACACGACTCTAATGGAACCAAGTTTTCCTTTTAAAGTCTCAGGAAAATTTTATCAAGTAAAAAGTATTGGGATTGGTTTTATTGAAATACCAACTGTCGCTCGCAGCTTCGTTTGCGTTTTCCTTTAAGGTATTTTTATCATTGCTAATAATTTTATTTTATATCTTCCCCATATTAAAGTGAGACCCAGTAGTGAGGACGATAGTGGCTTATGATGACGATTTCGATCATATTTTTATGTTCCGAAGCTTTTCTGAAAATATATTCGGTAGGTAAAAAACTCACGATAAAAATTTTCTTGCAATACCTTTCCGAGTATACCGTAGATATATTGTGTTCAAATGTTATTTTATTTACGCAAGGGGAAGGTATGTAAATAAGTTAAAGTAAACCATCACCGGAGTGCATACATTATTGACGACGAGGCGACACGTTCGAACTTATCGTTCTAAATATTAATTTAGTAGGAAAAGCCACGGAAGCGAGCTCATTTACATGTATGGAGAAACTTCACTTTGCTATTTCCTGTCATATTTTTTTTAGATTCCAGGAGGTTTTGGGCAGCAAAAAGTACAACAAACCCCTGATAGTGCCAATCAATCCTCTGTTACATAGAGCCAGTAAATAATAATATATATGGACGCTTTCATACTAAGTCAATCTGGTCTCGTGGTAAGTTCTCGAACTTGTGTTGCGAGTACCAGACAATGAACATAGTACTCGTATATTTAATACTTTTATACTATACACATATTTGAGAGTTTTATTATATTATACACATATATTTTAATACACATCCATGAGCCAGGAACACAAAAAAACTTTTTGTTCCTTCGGCGGGATAAAAATCCGCGACCCTCGGCTTAGGCACCAACGCGCTGAACCACTGGGCCACAGAGGACCACTCAATTAAAATGTGGGAACCTAAATCTACGTATATAAAATGGTTTTCAAAATACAGATAACGTGTAATAACTGTTTGAATGTTATGTCCAGTACGCCCCAAGTATTTATTTATGTATGTTAGTCATAACACGTGCTCGCCACAAGTTTTTGGCTGACCACAATAACACAAGTAATAATACAAGTTTTCGCAATATAGATACTCAATAAAAAATGAAGTATTTATGTATCGACACTTTACATCATCAATACCAAAGAATACTTTGAGCATCCAACTAAATTGGTTTGATTCTCTAAAAAGAATTTCAAATTTCATCATCATTCAATAGACTTACACGAATGACGGCTTTCAAGTTTCACCTATGTCCGTGGCTAGATGTTTGAGGGGGCCGCGCGCATTAAGCGGGACGTTAGATTTTTCAAGCCAGGACTTTCGTTCACGCTACGTGTTGTCTGCTCGGGCTGGTCATTTTGTGTTTTGATATAATTGACAATGTAATTTCACTATATTTATGATAGATTTCTGAGACGCTGTGTTGAAATTATTTTGGTGTCAACAAGGTGTCAACCTTAAGATTATGTCATGACTGATATTCGCTGGTGCTTAAGGCATCATTTGTAGAGAGTTTGTCTCTCTTGTGTCTATCCTACTAATATTATAAATGTGAAAGTTTGTGAGGATGTATGGATTACGCAAAAACTACTGAACAGATTTTGATGAAATTTGATATGGTAGTAGTTTAGGCTCTGGATTAAAACAAAGGCTACTTTTTATCCCGAAAAAGTACAGTGTTTCCGAGGGATACTATATTTACGCTAGTACTCTCATATATAACCCAGGAATTAATATCTTTAAACATAATTAATTTAGGTAAATTTTAAGTATCAACCGCCTCGTGGGATCCCCTTTTCAAAATAATATTATTATAAAAAACATTAAACAGAGAATTTTTTATTCTTAACAAATGCCCTAGAATCTAAATTCTAGATAATTTACTAATACTATAGTTACTTATTAATGTTAATTTTGGCGAGACATGTTTTTCATTCCGGATCAAGGATATAATAATACTCCACACATCGATCTCGGTGACGGTGGCCGGTTTCATTGAAACCAGGCCAGGAGTGATTTTTTTATAGTGCCCAAGTGTGTGCGCAGTACACAAGAGCACTCTCTCTTCCTTTTACTCTCGTAACCCAGTGGGACGGATGACTGCCACGACTGGCGAAAATCAGGCGCAGAACCGACTTTTTACATGCCCATCCGACGCATGGATCATCTTTCTTGTCAGGCAATCAAGTGATCAGCCTGCATTGTCCTAACCAAACTTGGAAACAACATTTTTTTGTTGTTCCCTTGTGGGAATCGAACCCACGACCTCCGAGTCGAGAGCCAATGCTCGAACCACTAGACCACGGAGGATGTCAAGGATTTAGAATTGAAGGGTATAGTATTGTTTATTCCTAGCTTTATATTTCTTACTATCGTATGTACATGAATCGAATAAAAATTATTTCAGAGACTTTTGGATTTCCGTTTCTATTGTACCGCAAATGAATAAATGGCCTTTCCCCGAATGTTTACTATAAATCATATTTTCGTTTGAATCCTCCCATAACATGGCAGTAGTTATTCTATAATTCCCTTTTATTTTCCCGTTTTTTCTGTAACAAAGAATGGCGTGCAGAAATATTCTTTTTAAAAGAGAAAAGCTTTGGAACTATAAGGCAATATTAGGATAATATTATATTGTTATAATAGAAACATAAATATTTTAAGAACTTTACATAATAGGTATAAACCTTGTATAAAGGTTGTAAGGTGAGCTGATTGTAACTTATCACAATCGTTCTATACACTTTCGAAAATATTACGATTTCAAATTATTAATAAGATTTCTTGGTACGAGTAGGTAAATTCCTATAAATAGGTACATATCGTAAAATTGTTACTTTGTATCCCAATTTTTAAAGCGAATACAAAATCTGATGTATTATCGTACACAAGACACAATACGATTCTTTTTGCAGGCTTGTATTCTCATAAAGGCGTACTAGTGCAGAGTAATAAATTTCCCGGTATTAAGTTGGATTCAACATTTGGCAAAAAACAGCCATTACTGTGCAGTGTTTCGGCGTCATCTTCCGGCAGATAGCTATACAATGTGCGAGGGATTTATCCGTGAAAATGAAATACAAAACATGTTATGGTTATATATTTTTAACTAGCTGGTGCCCGCAACACCTTTTGCATGGAAACGGAAACCTTGGTTTTTTAAACGGACCCTTAAATAAAAGTAACATAAATTACTTCTTATAACATCAACTATCTGTTAGTCAGTCCGGTCGGTCGGTTGACCGACAGACAAACGTACAGATGGACGGTAAGAAAAAAAAAATATTTTTTTGGTGTAGCGTAGTATGAAGTAGGTACCGTATAATAATATCATTATTATGCATTAAGTACAAAGCTGTTTACTTGAAATTACGAAACAGATACCAAAATTTTACTTATTTGTATAGGTAGATAATTCACTTGTTCACCCAACTGAAGACCCCGTGGACCAGTGGTAAAAATTAATTTACTTACTGTGGGGTCTGTATACATGTGTGTGAATGCTGACGCATGCGAGAATTTTTTTTTATGAAATATGGGGGCAAACGAGCAAACGGGTCACCTGATGGAAAGCAACTTCCGTCGCCCATGGACACTCGCAGCATCAGAAGAGCTGCAAGTGCGTTGCCGGTCTTTTAAGAGGGAATAGGGTAATAGGGGAGGGTAGGGAAGGGAATAGGGTAGGGGATTGGGCCTCCGGTAAACTCACTCACTCGGCGAAACACAGCGCAAACGCTGTTTCACGCCGGTTTTCTGTGAGCCCGTGGTATTTCTCCGGTCGAGCCGGCCCATTCGTGCCGAAGCATGGCTCTACCACGTATAAAATTAATTGTGTGTGTAAGATATGTGTGTTGGAAATGATTTTAATAAACAGTTGGCATCTAGCATTAGAGTCTTTCACTTGTGTTCCCTGCTAGGCTCTCCCCTATATAAATATCGCCACATTATACTTAAAAAGATCCTGAAGTTAATTTTTGTAAATTAAATTATTATAAAAATATGCAATAACTAACGCCTACGAATTTCAAAGCTAATTTAGTTTATAATTAAGAGTTATAAGAGTGCGACAGCCTATACCGACACTTATCAAACGCAATGGCGAGTTTCACAAAAACAATTTAGTGAATTGGGCTTCTGAGCACAATCACTAAAATCGATTTGCAAGCTATTTACATTTTGTTTGCACATAAAATCATACGATAATCGTTTGTAATATTCAAAAGTTGGCATTAAATTGAACATTCGTGTGTAATTAAGCCATAAAGGCTGTTTTCATAACGACTATCACCGTTCCGTGCGTTAATACAAACCGAAGCTGGTTCGTACTAGGTTAATATTTATGCAGAGATAAACGCGGGACTATAACCGCTACTGCCTAATCTTTGTTTCTCTTAGTCTAAAATTGTAACGATCTTACTATTTGTGAGAGATACAGAATGGCTAATTTTCCTCTTACGAGCACTGTCTAGGCACAGCCCCGGCACCTGCTAAAGGAGCAAAAATGTATCAAAACGCCGACGTTGGCATTTTTAAAAAATTAAATAAGTCACGTCACATATGTACTGTGTGATTTATTTACTATTTTGAAAAATATGTGGCAGTAATATATCCATGACTGAACATAATATGTCAAAGATTATTATATTATTACTAAAGTCCCTATGTGCAAAAGTCTTACTGTTAAAACAAACATATTTGTAGGTTATGTTAAATATTAAAACAAGTGTTAACTAAGTTTAACCTATAGTTCTTCCACACCGCCACTAGAAAAGTGCCCACTGTAAAAACTGGGTGGCAAATAATATTAATTTCTATTTTGTTTTAAATGATAATGATAAGTGTATTGTTGTAAAAACCATCATTTCGCCACACTCAAGCACACTGCTACACGACCTTTGATTAATTATTACATAGATACGTTATATCCTTACAAAACTGACAATATTTCTGTGCCACGACACACATTGACATGGGACGCGTGTCAATGTGTCAACGTCGCATAGTAACACAAAACACGCTATTACTCGCGGAGCACACTAACCAAAATTGGCCCGATTCGGGCCAATTCGAGTCTTCATTTTTACGCGTTTATAACATATCTACCTCTTTTTAATTATATCTATGTACACGACACACACATAAGCAGCTTTGACGGCCGGCAACGATCGAAGCCGAGGCAGTCGTCCAATGTAAGTGGAAAAACAGCCACTGAATAGCAAATTTTCGTAAAAGGCCTCCAGCGGGCCAGGTGGTGCACCCAATGTTTTAATTAATGCTGATTTAAAATCCGACCGAATGACATTGCTAAATAGTATCAAAATATCATATACCTACTTGTATTTAGAAATTATTCATCTTGACAGCATTTTGACAGATACTAATTGTTTACATAAATTATTATCTCTCGTGGTTTTTAGTATAGACGTTATCGAGAATTCTTCTACAGTATTATGTTTTTGCTGCCCTTTAAATTTACACTTATAATTTATTTCTCATTTTTTGTTGTTGCTACTGTCACTAATTTTGTAAAAATATATTTCATAACACAGACGGAATAAAAACGCAGGTCAGTGCCAATTTACATTCATAGCTCTGGCTTTCGGAGCCAAGTTATATTCCCAGCTATCGTTAACGCTTAAAAAAATACAGCTTTTGATATATTATGAATTTCAGGCTCTTTTATTATAATAACTGCTCAAGTATTGCAAACAAATTCAAATAATTTTCTATTTTAGGTTTTATAGTAACTGTATCTGATTTCAAATCTAGTTATTATTAAAAAACTTAAAATAGCTACGCAAGATTTATATCGAAAGTACTAGATTATAATTGAAAGCCTTTATCTGGTAGGTGTTTATAAGTACACATGTAAACCTAAAAGAACATTTTGTATATTATTACTATAATATATCTCTCAGTAGGTAAGATTTACGAAAACATCTCATAATCATCATCATCTTCCATCTTTGCATATAATTATGGTACCTACTTAATTAGCACACAATTATTATAACTGCTGTTTTTCGTACAATTTAAAACAATATCAAAAAACTAAAATAACAATGAACGTTGAAACTCTACAGGATGATATTAATTAAACGCTGAAATCTAATTTTACACGTTTCATTAGTACGGCAATATTTCAAGATGAAATAAATTTCGGTCTCGGCGCTAGGGAACTCGGCGAAGGTAAATTAAATACTAACTTAACGTAGTGCAATGCCGAGGTCGCACGTACAGTTGTGGAGTTACCCCCTTTCTATACAAACTTATATGTATAAGTGAGCTGTTCGTTGATATGTATCAAAGAACAGCTCAAAGCAAATTACGGATTGTGCTGAAATTTTACATTTAGATAGTTGATAACCAATAAGAAAGGATTTACGGAAATTCAGTCCATGAAGGCGTGAAATTGAGATTCAAAGTAATATAGTGAAATATCAACATAAGTTCGCGCAGATATTTATAATTATGACCCACTAGATGTTGCCTGCGACTTCGTGCGTGCAAAAGTTAATTTCGCAGAAACCGTAAATTTTTCTGCGATAAAAGTAGCCTATGTCCTTTCCCGTGGTCTACTATGTATCTGTGCCAAAATGTTCGTTATTTAGGAGCTTTTTTCAAATGTTTCGGAGCCATAAAATTAAATGAATAAGAGCCATAAAAAATAAAAATAATCACGTGTGCAACGGCACTAATAATATTATGTCAGTCCGATTAGCATTATTGAATGCGTACCTATGTATTATTTTTGCGTTGTTCGGAAATTCAGAGTGACGCTCGTTCGAACCCCGGTAAAATATCTTGGTTATTTTTTTTATCTACTAAAGCTCCTAGAGCAAAGCTTGGTTAACCAGGTACCAATATATTTTTATATTAAGACAGATATTCTACGACAGTTTCTCGATTTCACCTTCATATTAAATTGGAGCACTCGACAGTGTCATGAAAAATTCCGTGTCAAATAAATTCTTATGGACATCGCGATATCGAAGCGCTGAGGGTTGAGTAAAATTTCATGTCAGTTCAATATTACTCACCCTGTACTGAACATACTAATTGAATTCAGAATTACATGTATATTTTAAAGAATCGTTTAATTACTTGTAGGTGAATTATTAATTTTAATTAACGGCGTATAGAACGTTCTAAAGTTTAACATTTAAAAGTACACCCGCCGATGCTACAGATAATGAAGTGGAGAGGAGAAGGACAGTTCTATCTTTTCTCAAAGCATTTCGCGGATTTTTCGGGCCCCCATATTTTCGTTTAAAATAAAGCTAGCGATCTAAATCTTTGTCGCGGAGAAGTCGTTAGCGGCACTAGCTAACGTTTTAAATTTCATAAAAATCGAGTGCATAGTTTAGGAGATATTAAGCGGCAAAAATAATACAACTACAATGATTAAGTCCTGATACGCTAAAACTGCCAATCTGTATTCTCGTAAACATTAATCCTACGCATTCTGATTGGTCGAAATATCACAAAATCAGTTTATGACAGCATGTCGCTTCACTTTTAGTACAATAAAAAAAAACCTATAGAAAAGTCTACTTTAAATACGAGAATTGAGGTTCTGAACTCGACACTTATTTTTTTTCCATTTCACTGCATTAGCAGCAACAGCGATCAAATCACATTACATAGATATAAGATACCTGAATTGTCACCAGCATAATATCTGCTGTTCAACTGTCGGTAAATAGAACTACCAATTTCAAATGTATTTTCTATTGCAATATATTATAATTGCAAATAAGCTAAGCCTCTGATAAATCTATCCAATGTTCAGACAATACGTCACGGTCAGTGCAGTCGCGACTGCCATGCAAAGTCTAAGGCTAGGACTATATGATCCGGAATCCAGCGGGCCCGGGATAATAAATTATAAAAATTAGAATTATAAAAATTTGAAGAAGAGTAAAATAAAACAAACATGTTTTGAATAAGTAAAATATCTCTAGAAATAAAAAAAGTTATGGGACTTTGAATTAGCGTAATCGTGACGTCACTAAGCTCGAATGAGATAAAGTACGTCCCACTTCTTCATCCTCTTAGGAATAGAATTTCAGAAAATCTCTTCTTGTCATATCCTACATCATACAAAGAACACACCCTCCAATTTTCAGGTCTCTACGATGAGCGACTGTGCGTTGATCCGTCAGGCTATATGACATCACAGGGTCACCAGAAGTTCCCTCAACTTCAAAGATCCATTTTTCAATAATTTATTGACCGATTCTACAAATTTTTGCAGATATTGATTTGTTTTGATCTATATCTTAATAAAGATCAAAACTATTCAACATAATTTGTACAACATCAGTAAACTTCTCCATTCAGAGCACTGAAAATAGAACTCTGCGCTATTACAATAGAGCTGAAAATCGAAACGTCCAGTATCTAACTGTATTGTATTATGACATTGACATTTGAGTGTTCGATTTTCAGCTCTATTGTTTAAGCGCAGAGTTTTATTTTCAGCGCTCTGAATTTTGTCCGGCGTTCCAGATTCCAGGTCATGTAGTCCCAGCCTAAACCTATTTACTGGCTACTTAAAGTGCTAATAAATGTGCGGTTCACCACGATTCGGTTCACGATTACACTGGAAACCGAACATTTCTTATAAACATTTAGTCTTTTATTGGGCGGTGTCCTCTGGAAAAAATATTTAGTTTTGGTAGTTTTTAGCGACGTTTTGAATTTTGAATAAAATCTGGATTTACAATGATATAATATTAATATATTAATTAGGTTTACGAATTTTAAAAAAAATCTCTGTTTTTATGTCAACTGTCATGTAGCGCGAAGAAATCTGCACAAAACTTAATTTTAAAGATTATGATCTTATTACAAAATTATTATCTATTTGCTTCAAATTACGAAAAAATATTGAAGTGTTTTAAATAGAGTCAACAGCTTCCTTCAAACTTGGGCTCACACAAGATAACTTTTGACTTAAGTTTTAATATTAAAATGTTAAGTGATTTTGGAGTAAAGTGTGAAAATAATATTGTTTTAGGTGAAGCATAATTTAGTTTGTTTTGGAGTAGAATGGGAATGTATTATGATAGTACGGGTGTAATAGGTATATTTATTTAATACCTGAGAAACCTAGCTTCATTAAGAGATCCAAACAGATCGCCTGCACCTTAATTTCCACGTATTACTCTCGTAACCAAAGCTTCTCATTACGCCCCGGACCTTTAATTAAATAAGGGAGAGATAATTTATCACGCCACGTACTCATGTAGGAGTGTTGTAAAATTACTATAAAATGAAAGCGCTTATATTGTCTTGGGATATTAAATCTTCTGCATTTGTGTTTGTTGTTCATTAGATATGGTTTACGTGGAGACATCTGGGACTTGTAACTTTGTTTATTCAATTATACTTTAACCAAAGTACCTAACTAAAATATATAATTGATTACGCAACTTTTGAAAGTAACTAAATATACTACATATAAGTTTTCAATTATACTTTAACCAAAGTACCTAACTAAAATATATAATTGATTACGCGACTTTTTAAAGTAACTAAAAGCAATATAAATTTAACTCCCATTTTTAGTGATATCTCGTTCTCTGTAGCAATAAAAAACTATATAAGTTTACCTAAGTCGTATTTTTAGTGATATTCAAAATAAGTCAAATATTATTATGGGTTAATACCCGTAATAATATTTAAATTAATTAATTAGTAAATGTATTAACCCGGTATTTTTTTTATAATTCTAGAGGACGTAGCCAGCTATATAATAACTTGGAGAACATTAATTAGCTTCTTTAACTTAATTATTAAACCGTTACGTACAATATAATCGTTTAAACTGCTGGACATTACGAAAAAATTGCTCAGAATTTGTGCCGTCAAAAATATAAGCTTAAGAGCGAAAAAATGAGATGACTTTAAATTTGGGGCGCTCGGCGTCGTTTTTATATGGAGATTACTTGACACTCATTTTGTTTTTGCATAATTCATTCTAACCTTCCAGCGCTGAGTCGATCTTAAATCTCGTCTCGAGAGTACACTGCAATTACCCGTGAAGCGCCGACCGGCAAATGGGATAAATTGCTTCCCACCTATATTTATAATGGAACTATTTTATTATTTGTTTATTGAATATATTGAACGTAATATAATATATATTTGATAGATATGTATGGAGAAATAACTTAAAAAAAACAGCAATAAGTTCAACAACAATAAAACAATTGTATCTGATAAATTACAAATTTTGTTTTTGATACTAATACCTACTAGTGTTTTAGGGCATTGTTTTCCTTTAAAAACATTAAAAAGTATTGTGTGTGCGTTCGTGCGTGAATGCGCACATTCATGCGGACATATAGGCATATGTGTGTGCCAGCAATAATAGTTATTTAAAAGTTGACAAGCATTGTTGTGAATAAAATTAATTTGAAACGAATTAAGAGCTAACAAAATTTCGACACAAACACCGGAAAACATACTTTTTGTACATTTATGCAACCCGCATTACAAAAAAAATATGAATGCTCAAATATTCATATTTTAGTCAATTTCAAGCCACAATTTTGTTTAAAATACGTCACCCCACGTCGGGCGTATGCCGTCAGGGGAGTAATAAGCGAAGTCTTGGGAGCACGTTAATTTGAGTTTCGTCCGGTGGCCTGTAACAGGTCACATAATTAAATGGACTTGGAGAATGAAACATGACTTTGCAATAAAATGCACATATTGAGCAAGTTAATAAACTATTTTCACATCTCATATTTAAACGAGATAATTTAGTATATTTAGTAGTTTTCTCGAAAACAGCAGCAAGTATTTTTATGAAATTTTGTACGCAGGGAGTTTTAGGCATGAAAAATCGATCTTATTTGGTCTTATCAATGGGAAATATTTATAAAGTTATATATGTTTTCTTAAGTCGAGCAACAATATAATATCAATAATTTCTTTATTGATATTATATTATTGCTTGACTATATAATATAAGGTTTGGTAAAATCAATTACGGAAACTTTGGGTACGTCATATACTACTTATGTAAAGACGTTTAGGCAAAAAAAAAAATATTTAAAACTCGTGGATTTTTTTAAATACAAAATTAAATTATGTTGCAGGAAATAACAACTATTGCATTATATCGACCACGCGCGAACAACTGTTCAGATATGAACTCGAATGACCTTTCGTGGTGTATGCAATATGTATCGCTGTCTCTGTCGTGCTACATCTACTGTCCTTGTTGCGCGCGGACGCTTTATGCAAAAGATTTAATTTCTTGCAATATTTTAATTTAATAATTTTAGATTGTATTTTTTTTACACGGGTTTAATTTTTTTCTTTTTGCGTAAAAGTCTTTACACAAGTAGTATATGACGTACCCAAAGTTTCCGTAATTGATTTTACCAAACCTTATATTATATTATGTAGAAATAAATAGGTGTAATAACATTACACTTAATTGTTATATCAGGAGAATTTATTATTCACATTACTATGCAAATAATATTATACCTCAGTTTCGAAATGGAGATTATTAGACACGTACAGAATATTAGTTAGTATGACTTATACGAAAATATTATATTGTAAACAAACAATAATAAATTTATGAATAAACTTTTATAAATTTATTTACAATTACTGAAAAATGCATTGGGGATATTATGGCTACTCTGTTTATTAACAATAGCATCACCTCAATTCTCGTATTAAAAGTAGACTTAATTTTACTTTCTTTGGATTGAAAGTGTAGCGACATGTTACCATAAATGGATTTTATGACGTTTCAATCAAACGCGTTTTATGTTAGTTTAACGTTCATAAAACACCGTTTGGGAGTGTAAGCGTATCAGGACTTGATTGTTATTGTATTAATGCAGGTTTTATTTAGCAGAATTGTCCCTCTGGTGTACGACGTCTCTCAGTAAGAAAGAACGTGTGCATTCGCGGAATAATATTATGTATATCTATGGAATATATTATGTATCAAATATAATAATAATGTTATCTATGGACGCTCCACACTACGTCAGACTGGTGCCGTGGTAAGTTCTCGAAGAACTTGTATTACGGGTACGAGACAATGGAAATATATTTAATACTTTTATAATATACACACATTTATGATTTTTATTATATTTTACACATATTTATACATTCATGGATATGTATAAATACATAGAGTAACTTTTTGTTCATTCAGCGGGATACGAACTCGCGACCTCCGGCTTGAGCACCAACACGCTCAACCACTGGGCCACAGAGGTCGCCGGAATGGTAGAAGTTTAGCCCCCACCCACATGGAACTGTAAATTCTACACGTGAGGGTTTTTCAGCTTTGAGAATTAGAATAAGCAAAAAAATGTTAATTAAGAATAGTAGAGCATAGAGATAACCATTTACCTCTTATTGTATAGTAGGTACATGCAAAGTAGGTAAATTAAATTACGCGAGAGTCTTAAGTTTCTCATTTACATAAAATATTCCTATAGCGACTGAATCACGTAAATTAACTCTTCTTAGTGTAATATAGATTATGTATAACATTAGTATAAACTAACTATAATTGAACTAATATTTAACTGAGCTCGGTAAGTATGACTTTTTAAACGCATACAATATGTAAATTCAAACCAATGCCAAAATATTATGTTGGAACCACAAATTGATTATAATTATTATTATATTAACATTATTCTACTAATATTATAAATATGAAAGTTTGTGAGGATGGATGGATGTATGGATAGATGTTTGTTACTCTTTCACGCAAAAACTACTGAACGGATTTTGATGAAATTTTGTACGGTAGTAGTTTAGGATCTGGATAAAAACATAGGCTACTTTAAATCCCGAAAAAGTACAGTGTTCCTGAGGGCGGAGCTACGGGCAACAGCTAGTAATTATTATTATTCATTTGGACTGCTACGCACTTCGTAGACCCGCTACGATGTCTCGTAGGCATTATAATATACTGTTGTATAAAAATAAGGATATGAAACGACAGTCCAAGCTTTTTTATTACCGCAAGAATGACTTAAGGCTATATTTTTTTTTAGTTCTTACATGGAATTACACGTTTATATGAAAAATACTTACATCTAGATACCATAGCAAAAATTTGAAAACTGCCTGAAGCCCGCTTGGCTATCGAAGATCGTGTAAAGCAACCATAAAATAAACACACAAAATTTGATTGTTTATCTCAATAACGTAATGGAGAAACCCTTGTAATGAAGTTATGAAAAGGAAATGTTATGATTATGGTTTACCTGATTTGAAAGGAAATAAGGAAACGGAGAAAACCGTATTCCATGACTAGAATTATGTCAGTTTATCAATTCTGTCAAATAATAAAAATAATTAATGTTTGAGTACCCAAGCTTAGGAGGCCGAAGCCCATGATGATGAAAAAGGGATGATTTTTTTATTTAAAATGGAACACACTGTTGAAACTTAACGAATGTAATAGTTGCATTAACGTGTTAATTATTATTTTTCTCATAATAAATCGCCCAATCTTAATAACTTGCTTTTTTATCATGTTCCTTCAGTGTATTGACATAACCAGGACACAGCCGACTCACTTTCTAAAGTACTTTATTAAGATTCTGGTGACATAAAACGTTATAGCGATAGTCGTTAGCAAAAGTCATTTGAATGGATTCCAAGTTTGTGCCGTAGAATTTTCTAGAATTTATGTAAGCGCTTAAACTCTTGTTTCTGTAAAAAAGTTTAACAATTTTATAACAATCGTAAATAATTCGAACGAACAAAGGAACAAATACCGAGCGAACAAAAGATTTCGATACGGTCTGCTTGAGAGCAGTTGAGAGAATCTCCCGATTTGTCCCAACACGAGCTGATCTATTCAGCTTTGTCTGTATACCGAGCGATTGAGCCGGACAAATTTTCATGACCATTGGAAAAAAATGAATGCAGCTCATCTTTATCTATACTAATATAATAAAGAGGAAAGGTTTGTTTTTTTTTTTTGCATTGAATATGCTCCGAAATAACTGGACCGATTTTTATGAAATTTGGCACTGATGTAGAGTAGACCAAGGGGAAGGACATAGGCTAATTTTTATCGCGGAAAAATTGATGGTTTGTGCGAAATTAATTTTTAAGCGCCCGAAGTCCCGGGCAACATCTAGTAAGCTATACAAGTGAAATTAAAATAATATATCTCCTGTTCATAACTAGCCGGTGCCCGCAACTTCATTTACGTGTATAATATAACGTGTATAATATAAGTGTATAATATAAATAAATAGGTATTAATGGAAACGGAACTCTAAGATATAAAAGTAGCCTGTTACTGCTTATAATCTGCCCGAGGTCCGCTCATAATCATAGACGGACAGATAAACATTTTTTTTGTGTAGGTACCTAACTATCATTCAATTTATTTAGTGCAAAGCTGTTAATTTTAAATTACAAACAGACGCTTATATTTTATTTAATTGTATATAATAGCTGTTGCCCATACAGTATCCCATAGGAATACTGTACTTTTCGGGATAAAAAGTATCTTGTGTTTTAATCCAGAGCCTAAACTACTACCACACAAAATTTCAACGAAATGCGTTCAGTAGTTTTTGCGTGAAAGAATAACAAACATCTATCCATCCATTTATCCTTCCATCCATCATCGCAAACTTTCGCATTTATAACATTACCAAATGTTGCCCGCGACTTCGTGCTTGCAAAAGTTATTTCTCGGTAACCGTACATTTTTCCGCGATAAAAAGTAGCCTATGTCCTTCCTCGTGATTTCGTCTACATCTGTGACAAATTTCATGAAAATCGGTCCTCTTAATTATATTAGTATAGATAGAATGTATATGTTTTTATTCATCACTTTAACCTTTCATCAGCTTATTTAAATACCTATTAACAAAACATTGACAATGAAAAATGCAGTGCTTTTTTTTTCAATCTTTTCAGACGAGTAAATGTAATGTTTTAGGCAAAGATTGAATCAAAACGATCTTATTTCAATTAAAAGTTCAAATAAAAAGTGAATTAACATAATAAACTAAGATTAAATATTTTTCGGTTCCATTACTTCGTAATCCATTACTAAGCGCTTAAATAAATTTTTCATGATCTTACTAATATTTAGATTTAATCTTTTTAATTGAAAGGATCATTTCCTATCCGATGGGGTTTCCCATTTCCTCAACCCTTCGGAGAGATTCGTAATCTTTTAATTCACCCAAACGCCGATAGGCTGAAAATATTGAGGAAAAATTGAAAAATTATAAGTGGTTAGAATTTTTTTGTTTTAAATGGAAATATGATGCAGATATTTGAACGGTAGAAAACAAAACGAAGCGTCCGAAGCCTCAGAATGCATAGTGGATGTTTTTTCTGAAACCTTTTAAATTTTATTTTAATTGATGGATGCCTCCTTTTATCGCAATTGGATATTTGACAAATTGAAAAAAATTAGTTTTTTTTAAATAAATTAAGAAATGATTAGGTTTAATTACAACTTGATAAAAGAATTTACTTGTTTCCAAGATACAAACAATTTTTTTTAAAACAGTAGTGTATAAAACCTACATAATTAGTTTACTTATATCAAATACAAAAATAATACTATGGTATGTATCAACATAATCGTGCAAAATAACGAGATATCAGAAAGTTTGTAGAGCCATGCTTCGGCACGAATGGGCCGGCTCGACCGGAGAAATACCACGGGCTCACAGAAAACCGGCGTGAAACAGCGTTTGCGCTGTGTTTCGCCGAGTGAGTGAGTTTACCGGAGGCCCAATCCCCTACCCTATTCCCTTCCCTACCCTCCCCTATTACCCTATTCTCTCTTAAAAGACCGGCAACGCACTTGCAGCTCTTCTGATGCTGCGAGTGTCCATGGGCGACGGAAGTTGCTTTCCATCAGGTGACCCGTTTGCTCGTTTGCCCCCATATTTCATTTAAAAAAAATGCATTTCGTAGCAACTCACTAGCGTGTGACGTCACTTACGAGTACGACTTTTATATGGGGCGTTTTCACGAGACTCACAAAAGTGCTTCAAATAGTCCAAAATATCTTTGAAAATTTTGAGTTTTAGTATACTATTTATTCCTTTTGTAAAGTGAATAATTTTTTCAGAGCACCTTTCTATGTAATAAAAAAATACAGTCAAATACCGTATTCAATAAATTATTAGTACCACTGTCTGTAGCCTTAGATTTAATTCACACCGAAACGATAAATACACGACGTGGCGCTGCATTTTCAAGATAGCTATTCAAAATTGAACTTTTCAGATACACGTTTCATAAAAGTCCGAATGTCATATTGCACCGTGCTGCACACCGCATGTGTACTGTATGATGATGATGTCATATTATCAAACGTTAACAGCCTCCGTGATCAAGTGGTTAGAGCATTGGCTCTCGACTTGGAGGGTTCGATTCCCGCATTGGAACAACAAAAAATGTTGTTTCCAAGTTTGGTTAGGACAATGCAGGCTGATCACCTGATTGTCTGATAAGTAAGATGATCCATGCGTCGGATGGGCATGTAAAAAGTCGGACCTGCGCCTTATCTCTCATCAGTTGTGTCGGTTATCCGTCCCACTGGATTACGAGAGTAAAGGAAGAGAGAGTGCTCTTGTGTACTGCGCACAGCCTTGGGCACTATAAAATTACTCCTGCGTAACTGGCCTGGTTTCAATGGAACTGGCCACCGTCACCGAGATCGGTGGGGAGTCATTATTATTATCAAACGTGTATCTTTTTGTGTAGTGAATAAAGTTCAATTTAGCAGATAGCTGTCTTAAAAATGCAGTGCCACGTAGCGTCGCGTATCGTCGCGGTGTGAACTGACCCTTATCCATAATACGAAGGTCCGTAAAAAGTTTACACTCGCGCGTTTGTTTGTACATTTTTAACCGACTTCCCAAAAAAGGAGGCGGTTATACGTTCGGCTGTATATATATATATATTTTTATTTTTTTTGTATGTTCAACGATTACTCCGCCGCCTGTGGACCGATTTTCAAAATTTTTTCTGTGATGTATAGGGTGTAATCCCAAATTGGTCCTTTTGATATCAAAGTGGTGACCTGATGATGGGATCCATGAGGAATCGAGGGAACTCCTCGAAATTTATATGGACACATATGGTGATTTTGACTTTTTCTGAAGTAGTTCAAGCATATGCTACCAAAAAGTAAGATTTTGCTCCAAGGTATACCCTGGATCCAAAAGTACAGAATAGAACTCCTGACTCCTTATAGATACATGTTTGGGAATTTCGGCGTTGTTTAAAGAACTGCAAGCATATGCCACCTTGTCAGTTAGAGTAATCATCATCATCATCACTACTATCACACCATACATCATCAGATTATGATGATATAAAAGGTATTTCTCATAGTATTTTACACTAACACGGAGATCATTGAACATTACTCTGCCGTTTTAAATGAACCTATTTGCAAAATTCTTTTGTTGTTGTAAAGGGTTTAATTCGAAATTAGTCCTTTAGTCACTAAAGTGGAAACCTGATGATGCGAGCCATGAGGAATCGAGGGAACTCCTCAAAATTTATATCCACACATATAGTGATTTTGACTTTTACTGAAGTAACACAAGCATATACTACCAAAAAAATAAGATATTGTACCAAGGTATACCCTGGATCCAAAAGCACTGTACAGAACTCCTCAGTCTTTAAAGATATGCGTTTGGAAATTTCGGCATTGTTTAATGAACTGCAAGCATATGCCACTTTATAACTTACAGTAATCATCATCATCATCTTAATAGCAATACCTAATGGAAGCTTGGCGAGTATTTAATTATACATTCGATCGTTTAGTTTAGACGTTCTTAAGACGTATTAATAATAACTTAACAAAATATATCACTAAAAAGGGTGAAATTATTATTTTTAAACAAAAAACTAAACCGACTTCCAAAGTAAAAATACACAAAAAAGTATGGAATAAAATTTAATCTCTAAATAATTCCCCTTTCAAATTCGGCTAAAATTTTTACTATTTCTCTACTCAATCTTATTAATTTTGAAGTCGGTACCAGCAAATATGAACGTAAGTTGTATAAAATATTGTAGAATATTGTTTGGGCTGGTGCCGATTTCAAAATTAAGAAGATTGAGTAGAGAAATAGTAAAAATTTTAGCCGAATTTGAAAGGGGAATTATTTAGAGATTAAATTTTATTTCATGCTTTTTTGTGTATTTTTACTTTGGAAGTCGGTTTAATTTTTTGTTTAAAAATAATAATACTTTCTACATAATATAATATATATAAAGTGCGTTAGCAAAACGCGACATATCTCATAACGTGCGTTAGCGAAACGCGCAATTAAAAAACTCTATGTACTTAAATCAAAAGCAAAGGCTCCTGACAGAAATACTTACAATTACAGAATTGCGTTGTTGAATATTTTCTGTAAGTACTGTGACAGCGATCGAATTAAAGGTTTCAAGCAGATTTAGGGCCCCATCAATCTTCAAGGTAAATGGATATCATCAAAAACGCTAACGCAGTTGAAGAAAGACTTATCAATAAGGAAAAACGTTACGGTTGACAAATTTAGATATATTTTTTACTTCATCCGAGATTTTCCTTCAAACTTTTCTACTATATCGATTTATACATTTCTCGTACAAATGTTATATTTTTGTGTAGGTATAGTAGGTAGGGTATTACTAGCTATTGGCTGCGACTTCGTTCGTGCCAATCAACGCGTTCAACAAATATCTATTATTTTTTTAGATATATTAGGATAAGGAAAAGGGTAACCTTGTAAGCCATAACTTTGAAAATCAATTTTTTTTTTGGTGCAAAAATAATGTAGTGTCATTCCAGTACCTAGACGTGTGCACTAGATAAAATTATAATGTTATTTGGAATGACATTGAAATATAAATAGATATAAATTAATCCGCCCTCAGGTAGGCTTTATACTTTTCCCACCGAGCCACGCTTACTTCAGATTAAAACACAAATTTACTCTTGGAAAATGTTCTACAGGGAGATTACTTTCTCATTTATTTTCATGTTTTTACATATAAACATTAATTTAAATCGACAAGAAATTTTGTATGAAACATAATTTAATGAAATATAAGATATGGTTATAATATCATTACGGTTTTAATAAACAAGCATGTATGTGGATTACTCATCTGTATTATCATTGAATTCAATGATCATCAGTCATTTCAACAGTCGCTATATCATTTTAACCCAAGGCTGCAACGCGCGTGTCTGGAAGGGGTCTTATAATATGATAAGATGACCTATTGTTGGCATCCCCCATATTATTGGACCCCAAAGGCTTAAAGTAGGTACATACTCTGTGTTGTCTCTTCATTCATACACAAATAAATAAGAAAAAACACAATTAAGTGTCTAGATTCTAGGAGAATAAAAAGATAAACAAAACGAATACGCAACCCGTATTTTTTTGATAAGGGGGTAGCCAATAATTTTGGTAGGGGGCCAATAATTGTCTGTTCGGGGCCAACAATTGGGTGTTTTACCCTATCATGTATAGCAGAAATTAGGTAAACAATGAAAACATTCGTGTTTGACGTACGGGACGGCAAACCTGTTAAAATGACAGATTTCAAAGGGAAAAGGGATCGATACTAAGGACCGGTGAGGTGTGGAATACAAATAAGGAGCAAACGTATTTTCCCTATCGCCTTTCGATAATAAATTCATTGCTTTGTAGCGTTAAATTCCCTTCAATTTGTATAGTTTAACGTACTTTTGTGCCACGTACCACACAATAGGGCTTCTTTAGAGGCAAGTTTTATTACGGCGCGGCGCTAAAACTTTACGCCAACATCTTTTATTCAGTAAACTTAAATAAAATTATAGGCAATAGCCTATAATTTAGTTCAAATTATCAATCTTATGTTGTTTGAAATAGTAAATTATACCTACTTACTCTAAGAAAAATAATGTATGTTTATAGAATTATTGGAAAGAAAATTACCTACATAAAGACATAACGACGCCATTTTCCCTTCGGAAGCGAAAATCTCTAATTTTCTATTGTATATAGTTCTATGAATATCCGCAAAGATACTCAAGTAGGGTCTGAGACAGATGTGCAAACATCTAGTCTTTATACCACTAGATTCTAGTGGTATAAAGTTATAGATGCATGATACAAATGTAGACAAAGATACACCACAACAAAACGATTGCGCAAACAATAATTTCATATCCGTCTTTCTAATTTCCTAAGTGCCTTAAATTAAAGTGATCATCGCTAAAAGTATTAAGATAATAAATTCAAATTTGCATGTACTTTTATTAAATTGGAATAGGTACTTGGATGGAGAAATTTATAAGAGTAGTACTATAATTAATAACTTGTTTAAGATACTAACTCGAACGCTATTAAGAAGTTTTCTGTAAGACAGCAAAATGTAATTAACTGCTTGCAACAAGCGCAACGTCCAGAAATATTGCGATCTTTTATACAAAAAGTTTGCAGTGTAATAGTTTTAATATTGCCCAGTACGCGTAGATGTATTAAATATATTATCAATTGTCCTAGCTCTCGGCTTTTCCTAGCACAACTGGCTACCAATAACAAAAGTTAGTAAAATTTTCAAGTTTAGTAAAAAACATAACCCAGTCGTGTAATAAATTAACAATTAAAAAAATATATAAACCGACTTCCAAAGTAAAAGCAATGATATTGTTGTACTAAAAGCACTTAAAATTATAAAATAATACTTATTGTCGAATAGTTCCCCTTTAAATTCTACGAATATTAATTATTTCGCTACCTAATTTCTTATTTTTGAAGTCGGTACCAGCCCAAACACTTGTTTATACCCTAAAAACAAATACCATTTTTAATATAACTACGTCCATATACATAAAATCCATACGTCCATATACATTAGTGTTGCCCAAATCAGTCTTGGTCTTGCAGCAAGAGTCTCGCAAGAGTCTCGCAAGTCTCGCAATTACCTATTAGCCTATTGCTATTTATTAACCGTTATTTTAGATCTCAGAACAACGTTATAGAGTAGGTATTACGTTACGTTGTTATATTAAGTTGTTCTAATATCTAAAATAACGTTTAATAAATAGCAATAGGCTAATAGGTAATTGCGAGACTTGCGAGACTCTTGCGAGACTCTTGCTGCAAGACCAAGACCAAGACTGATTTGGGCAACACTAATATACATAAAATCTCTAACTACTATCGTTTAGAAAAAAATGGTATGGTATTATATTGCTCACGCTGTACTAGCAATGGTGCAGTTTATTTAAAAATAGAGTTGCTATCACATTAAATAACATCTGATGAAAATCACCATAACAACATACTTGGAGTTGCAAATGCCTCCTACGACAGACTTTTTTGGTAAAGACGGCCTATCGCAAGGAACTGAACATGGCAAGGCAAAGTTTATAGCTTTGGTGATAAAGAGTGCATGGGAGCTCTTAATGTCCTTCCGTAGTACTATCAGGAAAATTATTCCTGTAGCAGACTGATCGTTTGTTCGTATTAAAATTATAATAAATAATATTTAATTTTTCAATGTAATGAGTGTTTTTGACATAGACACGTCTAGAACCCAACTATTACGAACGAAGCGCTGTCCGGTGGCAGAAAAAGTGTCGAAAATTCTTATTGCCAGTTTTCGTAATCACATCCGCTACCAGATGGAACTTTATGAGAGTCGGGTGTGCCTTCTAGCGCTCAAAAAATATCAAAAACCCTCACTAACAGTCAAACCCCTTTATAACGACCGCGACAACATAAGTGATAAAAACAAATCGGGTATTACGACAAATTTTGAGGTATATCAGTCTGGATACAATTTACGTTATCATTTTAATATCGGTTTTGACGACTATCGGCTATCGAAGCCGTAGTTTATCGGTCCCTGTAATCGTTATAACAAGTATTTACGTACTGTACCATATTTCATATAATAAACAAAAACGCCCTTATCAATAAAAATATTTAGATAATATGTTATTAATAAAATTAAATTTGAAAAATTACGTACAATACCAGAGTCATCAGTAGCTTATTATAAAAATGTAGAAAATAATAAAACTTTCATACTTTTGTGTTGAAAAAATACAACACTAAATAAAATATTCCATATTGCTCGTTCTCTCGCTAATTTACGCTTCTGTTGTGAATACATATTAATTTGTCTTAATTTGCACTGTATTGTTCCGACTTCCGTGTTTGTATTTATATCCAGTAGAATAGAATAAAATAAAATTTCATAACGGGCGATCATATCTCGCTTCCTATCTCAAGGGCCCGCCGCGCCGCCGTATTACATAAAAATAGCGATTAGCAAAAATCTTGCAGTCATCGCGCGATAGACGCGCAGTCGATTGCTGAACGTCAAATAAAATCGTATTACGTATGCCATCGATTGCTAATCGCTCGCTGTTGTGTTTGAATGCACTTTGCTTAATTTTCGCTTATTATTGCTAACTGACAGTTTAAATCGCTCGCTGATTGCTTTCGCTTTGCTGTAAAAGTCTTACGTAATACAAAAAATTAAACAGCAGTGAAGTGATCGAATGATTGATTGCAATTTATAATTCCTCGATTGTTCGGTAGAAGCAGTACTGTCGCCAGGTTGCTTCTGCTAGGTTTTTGCAGATACGTAATACGAATTTGCGATTTTTGCGCAAAAATTGGTCAATTTTTGCTATTGCTTGGCTTCTCCAAGATACGTAATAAAATCTCGGTTGTGTCAAATCAGGAACCCAACTGAAATATTAACAACAATAATAATGACTACGTGAATTGGACTATTGGTAATACGTAGCAATTATTTAGTAATCTGAGCTTTAGGTCTCTACTGGCAGATCGAAATACCGTCGAATAGTAAACCTTTGTATTTAAAAAAGGAAACCATGTCAATTTCTAGTCATAGTATTTTATTTCTTAATGGAGCAGCTCGTTCATAATCTAATTAGCAAAGAAAATACATGGTATTTTGTTAGTTCGGAAAGTAAGAAGTTTTGAGCTGTTAAGGGAAATTCAAACGAAGTAATTATACTTCAATCCCGCGTAACAGGTTTCGGAAAGTTGTACAGCAAGTTACCTCGGCATTACAGTTTTTAATTTATTTGTAAATTTCATTTTTTATTACAAGGCCTTACGTTCCTATTACAAGGCTTCTTTTTTCATTGGAACAACCATGGCATTGAAAATAACTAGTAGAGAAGGCATTGGAATGTTTTGTGTAAGTCAAAGTCACCAAAAAGGAGCGGGAGGGTGTTGGGTAAGTTTCACCCATGACTATAAACATTAAGTTAACGAAAGCAGATTTCTGCGACTGGCGAAAATTCTTTTTCATAGACTAAATATAGCCTATGTATAGTGATGTGCCTCGCACTCCTTCCTGGTTATCAACCTGAGGGCAGTACAGGATTCGTGTTCATTAAAACTCTGACCCCCTTACTAATACTAGATTTTTTTTGAAAATTTTAAGGTATATAATATAAATAAATACCTTTAGGTATTTCAAACAAACAGAGTTTAGCTACGTACATACCTAATTGCAGAAAAATTGTCCTAAACACGATCTCTTTTTATAAATTCTGGGTGAAGAGGTTCTGGAAAATAGTATATGTGTGTTTTTTATAATGCTTTTGACCATTTTATACACAAACAATACATGTACCATATTTGTGATTGTTGTAACTTTTGTAGGATTTGCTTTCATGTGGTCGCAAAATCGAACGAAAAACAGCCAATTTGTGTTTAATTTCTAAACGCGTCCATAATAGTTGCATAAATAATTTTAGTACCCTGTTTTCTCCTATTTAGCGCAAAATGTCATACCCTCGTTGTATTGAGATGACAGGGCATCTAAATAAATATTGCGATATTGTAATAAGAACCTAAAGTCCCGTCTCACAATATGTCATTTATTATTGCTCGCGAAATATTATGTTCATTACTATAATATTATAATTATATTAATATTTATGGCCTGTTTTCAGAAAACAACAAATCATGGCTACACCAGAAGCTTTAGCGTGAGTTGTAACGTAATTGAGAAATGGAGAACAACTGAGCATTACAGTTCGCAAATAACTGTAATGTTACTAATTCAAGCTTTAAGGTACTCTTCCGATCTATGCATCCGCGACTCGCGACCAAGACCTCAATAATTTCGACAGCGAACTTTGTAATCAAAAATGTATGGGATTTGACATAAGTCATCGCTAAATGACATGTCGCTTGCGATGCCTTATGTCAAATCCCATACTTTTTGTTTTCGAACTTCGCCGTCGAAATTATCGAATGCATCTTAACTAAAGGCCCTGATTCGCTGGCATGTTGGTCGCGATCCCGGGACGCAGACGACGGAGCATTACCTACATTTTTCCACCTGTAATATTACAGATTTGAGCATTAAATTGGTGTAGGAAGATATTGCTCGCAACCGAATCTACGATTCTAACAGAGGCGAATGCTAGGAGATGCATGCTATTCTTCTTCTTCTTCTTATATATAAAATAGAATGCAATTCCAATGTCTCGTTAAAACTCGAGAATGTCTGAATCGATTTGGCTAATTTTGGTCTTGAAATGATTGTGGTAGTTCAGGAAAGGTTTACACGGTTAGAGATATTAGAATAATTGTGGGGAAAATATATAAAATGACGAATGAACTTTCCCGTGCTAACTGTTCACTGTGTTCAATTTGTCACTTAACCGTCAAATTTTTATACAACGTGTGTCTGGACAGCTAGTCCTAAATAAAATAAATTAACAGCAAGTATATATGACATTTGTGTCGCCACCTTTTGAAATGAAAATGGTTTTAGATGTATGAATACTAAGTGGTAGAGCCATGCTTCGGCACGAATGGGCCGGCTCGACCGGAGAAATACCACGGGCTCACAGAAAACCGGCGTGAAACAGCGTTTGCGCTGTGTTTCGCCGAGTGAGTGAGTTTACCGGAGGCCCAATCCCCTACCCTATTCCCTTCCCTACCCTCCCCTATTACCTTATTCCCTCTTAAAAGGCCGGCAACGCACTTGCAGCTCTTCTGATGCTGCGAGTGTCCATGGGCGACGGAAATTGCTTTCCATCAGGTGACCCGTTTGCTCGTTTGCCCCCATGTTTTATAAAAAAAAAAAAAAAGATTTATGAACAATTTATAAATGTTCGACTAACTTATCAGCAAAGGATGCTGTGTACAAGAGAAAATCGAGATGAAACTTAAGCACAAAATAATATCGTGATATCAAATCAGTACGCTGACAAATGCTTTCGGTATATCAGCTTACGTTAAACTCGGTTTGGACGAATAAGATTATTTACTTAGATCTTTGAGGTACGTAATATTGATGTGGCTTTCATCTCGCTAGCGAGGCAAATATTCGTAGATTTGTTTGAAGTCTAAAAAGGCGCGCCTCGACTAAACACAAAATAAATACGATGGATACGGTGACTAATTTTATTCATGGTCCACAATTTAGAACCATAATCTCATCAAATATATAAAAGGCAAACCTGACTGATTCATCTATCAAAGCACAGCCGAAACTACTGAACGGATTTTGCTGAAATTTGGCATACAGATAGTTGTAATGACGTAGGCATCTACTAAGAAAGTATTTTTGAAAATTCGCCCCCTAAGTGGGTGCAAAAGGGATTAAAATTTTGTATGGAAACCGAACTCCGCGGACCGCGGACGAAGTCGCAGGCAAAAGCTAGTGTATTATATTTACAAGGTAGGTCAAACCACCAGGGATTTACTCAGATGAGTTTGCAGTAGATGTAATAAAAAACATGTAAGCCTTTAAATAAAAGTATTATGATATTGATATTATAAATCATCATCACCGTCGTCTTCTGGGGCTCGGGCCATCAGTTTGGGGAAAATTGGACTGTAGGCTACCATGATAACCTACTGCGGGACTTTAAATATTGCAATTTATCTTCTTGCCGTTTCCTTCAATTATGATCGTAACGCGAGCACCGCAACGATACGTGACGTTATGCTATGCGGAACACTATTCAAAACTTTATTCACTACACAAAATATACAATACGGCCGATGTATCTTGGCGAGTCTGAACTTCGCGCAGAAGGTTGCGCAATACCTGTTTCTCAGTGTTTTCGTAATTATTTTATTTGTACTAATTGGTCAACTGTATTAGGGAAATTTATTAGTACATAGGTATATAAAAAGAATACAATAACAGTTTTCTTCACGAGTTGTACATGCGTAAAGTTCGCAGAGCCTATGTTCAGACCCGTCAAGATACAGCGGCCGTAGTGTACGTGCAATGCGCATTGCAGCGCGGTGCAACATGACATTCGAACAATGAAACGTGTATATCTTATTGTGTAATGAATAAAGTAAAATTTTGAATATCTATGAAAAATTCAGACCCATGTCACGTATTGTTCCGTTTCAGTCAGTTTCAGTGTGAATTGATCTTTACTGTGGATATATCACCGTAAAATTGTAAAAACCGTTAGATTGTAATGTTACTAGAGATATAAAATGTCGTCAAATTGTGAAATAAAAATTTCTTCTTACAATAATTGTACGCATTATTTTTTGTTATAATTATTATTCTAAAAAAGAAAAAAAAAATGGCGGCGCGGGGCACTTGCCGTTTAACCAATCGGCACGGTAAATCTTACTAATATCACAGTGTAATAAAGAGATACAGTGGTCCAACGCGTTTGAAGTCGCGCGAAATGCCGCTTTTGTGTAGGTATTCGTCATTGCTGCAGGGTTGTCACAATAATGTGTTTTATTATAATCTGTTCTACATTTTGTGTAGGTATTCGTAGTATGTGTATGTAGAGTACTAGGAATAAAACAAAAAAAAAATATACATATATAGAAGTATTAATGAAGAGTTTTATTATAAAAAATACAAATGCGTATACAATAGCTCGTAAATATAATATCATGATATATATCGTATATATATCATGATATATATCAATTGATATATTTTATGCTTGATATATTATATCAAAATTGATATTTATATTTAAAAATGTAAAAGAATGTTTTAAATGTAAAAAATCTTACATCAACACAGGTCTTATTTTCCGAGAGTTTCACAAGCCTAGGTCTAAACTTGCTATTTGACACGACATAGGCGTCGACGCGGCTTGTAACGGCATATGACACCCACGTGACCCCCTGTTTTTCAGAAGAAAATTCCTTGTTTGTTATTATACTATTGTTATACCATATTTTATACCATGTGTCAAATTAATTCGACTGATAAAATTAATACACTTTTTTTTCTTCTGGTTATAAACAAAAGTCATTTTATGGTTTTATGGTTTATTTAAATTGATACTCAAAAGTATCTATCGTTGATTTTTAATTGATTTGAAAACTTTTAATATCAATAATAAATAAATGAGTTTAATTTTACTTCCCTATCTTCAAATTATCAGACATACAAATTATTTCGATTCAACTATTACGAAAAAACATATCAGAGTACCTATGAGATTTGTATGTAATTTTGAAAATATCGAAAAATCAAAAATATCGGATATATATAATCAAAGATATCTGATATTTTGATATTTATTATAAATATCGGATATTTACGAATCCTGCAAAAGCTACAAATGCGAAACTGAAAGGTATTTTCGACATTTGGATTTACTAGTTTTTAGATTGCGATTGTTGAATTTGACGATGTAGTTAGTAAATTCTCATACGTAGATACAATTTTATTAAAAATTCTGACGGGAAACAGGCGCATGGTTTTGTATTAAAATTAATCTTCTTTAGCTGTTCATATAATTGACCATTGTAAATAAGTACCTACATACAACTCAAACGAAACACTGTCGCAAACCACTTAAAGCAATCAAATTAAAAAGCGTCAACCCCGGCTGACGTGTCCCAAGCGTGTGTATGGCAGCTTGGGCTCGCTACCGCCCCTCTCTCACCCCGCACGCCCCGCACGATTGCTCTGTCTAGACGTGTCCGTTGGACGACTGTAGGTAATAGTTCTATAGGCTGTGCTAATATTATAAATATGAAAGTTTGTGAGGATGTATGGATGGAGGTTTGTTACTCTTTCACGCAAAAACTACTAAACGGATTTCGATGAAATTTAGTATGGTAGTAGTTTAGGATGTGGAATAAAAGATAGACTACTTTTTTATCCCGAAAATGTACAGTGTTCCCGAGGAATACTAAATTTACGCGGGCGAAATCACGGGCAACAGCTAGTATTAAAATATAACAAAAAATGCGTACAATTGTAAGGACAATTTTTTATTTGACAATCTATCGACATTTTATAATATATCTAGTAATATATTACAATATCTAACGTTTTTTACAATTTTACGGTGACAGATACATACCACAATCCACGTCGAAACTGTGTTCTCTCAACTCAACTCAACAGTCTATCCACAAGGGCACGGACGCTACCATAAACAGCATAATATTATTGACATTTTAATATTTATCAATAAGAATAATGTGATAATGTGATATTTTAATTTGACGACCTCTGTGGCGCAGTGGTTAGCGCGTTGGTGCTCATGCCGGAGGTCGCGGGTTTGAATCCTGTCAGGGAACAAAAATGTTTTTTGTGTTCCTGAGTCATGGTCGTGCATTGAATATATTGTATATTGTGTATAATATACTTAAAATACTATTCACATATTTTGTAGCATTAGGTCTTAACGTGTAGGTACATTGTATAAAAGCTAGTAATTATAGGTATACTATCTAATGCAAGGTACAATTGAGATTGTGAGTGAAGCACGGATCGGCAAGAATGGGCCGGCTCTACCGGATAAGTACCACGGCCTCAAGAAAACTGGCGTAAAATAACGGTCGCGTTGTGTTTCGCCGAGTGAGTGAGGTTACCGTGAGGCCCAAGGGGGTTTGGGGATTTTAAGGACCAGGAACGCAAGTCGCAACACAAGAGGAGTTACAAGTGCAACTCCTCTTGTGTTGCGAGTGTCCATGTGGGGAGGTATCGTATACCATCAGAGAAATCCATCTACTCGTTTCCTGGTTCGTTTCATAAAAAAAGATTATTAAATAAAAAATATTAATTGAAAAATCTAGAAGCATAACTTATATTATTGCTATGTATAATATCTATTATATTATGTCTTATTGAAATACATATAGAAATAACTTAAGAATCAAATAAAATGTTACCTCATGCCTATGCTTTCCTGTTATTTTTGTAATATTACTCCGATATTGCTTCTGAAGATATTGATATGTGACTTGGGGCATACTAGATTTCCCGTAACCTTTACTTTTATTTTCTTATTTTGCGTGATGTGTCTAATATTATTATAGTAACTTATGGAGGAATTGTAAGAAAATATATTTTACGAGCGATCGGCGTTTGCGAGAATTTGGTTCGTTTCAAAATGACAAAACAAGTAGGGTGAGAGTACCAATTATCAGCACTTTAAAAAAGTGGTCCAATTATAACCTCGATTATTACAGAGGAAAATACTTTATAGTTTAAAGAATGGTGTCGCTGGCAGTAGATTCCAGAAACATTAAAGTTTTGTTTTTATTAAGTGGAAACAAAAATTAATTAGTGAGAAGCTTATAATTCTACTATTTGTTCGGGGTGCTGATAATTAGGCACAGTGCTAGCAATTGGGTGTGTTACCCTAATTGTTATTTTATTTTATTTAGGATGAGAGCACCAATAATTAGCACTTAAAAATATGGTCCAATTATAACCTCGATTATAACAGAGGAAAATACTTTATAGTTTAAAGTATGGTGTCGCTGGCAGTAGATTCCAGAAACATTAAAGTTTTGTTTTTTTTAAATGGAAACAAAAATTAATTACAGAGAAGCTTATAATTCTATTATTTGTTCGGGGTGCTGAAAATTAGGTACAGTGCTAGCAATTGCGTGTGCAACCCTAACTAAATGTTGCGCGCAAAAGCTAATATGACAGAAACCGTAAATTTTTCCGCGATAAAAAGTAGTCTATGTGGTATACTCTACATCTGTGCCAAATTTCATCAAAATCGGTCTAGTAGTTTCGGAGCCTATTCAATGCAAGCAAACAAACAAACAAATAAACTTTTCCTCTTTATTATATTAAGTATAGAATTAGTATAAATGATTAGTGACAATAATATAACAAAACATACTTTACTTCACATATCATCTCAATAATGAAGGAAATCGTGAAGTACTTTAATGAGCACAATGATTCAGGCTTTCAAAATCAATGACCCGACTCTTTGTCCTTACGATTGAATACTTTTGTATTGTGTCTTATTGCTTCGATCCCAATCTTGAGATATATTGACTGACGTTAAAATAATTTTCACGAGTTGGTTTCGCTTCAGAAAATGTATATGTATATTTTTTTGTAATTTTTTAATTTTATTATTTCATGTATTAACACTAAAATACATACATTAACATTAAAATACATAATGATATTATAAACCTAAATTGTCACCCTTCCAACACCAACGTTTGTTAGCGATATTAGTACTGTAACAATCTTCAACCCTCGGCTTTTGATAACTCTTTTACTCATTACCGGTAGGTTGTAGGAGTAGGTAGTAGGTGTAGGTTTAAGATTAGATAATAGGTATTGGTTGTAAGTGTAGTTGTAAGTAGTTATTTAGTTATTTCAGTTTATATTTAAGACAAAACAACGTCTGTTGTTATTTCAATAATATTATTAAATAAGTTTCTTTTTTGGCTTAAATTTAAGTTTTGTATTACGATAACAAATATAATATATTTGGACGGAGAGAAAGGCATTTAAAAGTTTCATTAAACTTAATATTATACGAGTACCTAGTGATTTTTTTTATTAGATTATTTTTGCAGGACTAGCAAAAACTTCATTTTTAAGACAAAAAGCTATATTCTAATTTATACATGTTGGAAATGAATATATAATATATTTATGAATTTCGATATTAACTTCCAAAATGTATAAATTATATAGCATCAGACTTCTCAAATCCATTTCCTCATATCTCTTTTAAATAAATATTCCTTTTTATCACATTAGCGGAATTTCAATAACAAACGTCGAAACGTTAAAGAAAATCGTGAAACTTATTCAATACATCCAACAAAATAAACAACTAGGAATACATAACATTGGAAGACGTCTGTTTTCTTTCCTCGAATCTTTCCATCGGAACGTATTTCTATCATTAATCTTTATTCCTGAAGGAGAATGCTAACATTTCATATTGGAATACAATATGTTAGCTTTCACCTTTCAGTAGTTTTTGGCGTCGGCCTTTTTGAATATTTTAACATTGACCTTTTTTATGGTTCCATAATATTTAAGAAACATTATAGTTTATCTCTGGGCTTATAGTGGGCTGGCCACGTAGTTAGACTGTCTGACGACCGATGGACTATAAGAACGACACGGTGGAACGGCCCAATTGGGAAACGTCACCGAGGTACACCATCAACGAGATGGGTGGATGACATAAGATCCTTAGCTGGTCCAGGATGGTTAAACACAGCCCGAGATAGAGAAAAATGGGCTTCTCTGGAGGAGGCCTTCACCCGCGGAGGGGTTCTAGAAGATTAAAAATAAAAACTTGAGAGGTGTCAAGGGACACCCGGATGGAACGAAGTTCCGGATGAAAATATCTGGCTTGCTTTCTATAAGAGAGAGAGAGAGACAGACAGAGAAACATGCGACGCCGCACAGCTTACAATAGCTTACTATAGCAAAAAAAAAAAACAGACATACAGACAGACAATTGTACATGTATATATAAAATAAATAATAATACAATATACGAACCGATATAATCCATACATACATTACATACATACATACATACATACATACATACATACATACACACATACATACATACATACATCAATATAATAAATGTATACGCATAAATATTTAATTTATTTTAATAGTATGTATATTAATTAGTTCTATATTGTATCTTCTACGAAATAAAGGCTTTTTTATTTTTTTTTTATTTTTTTTTTATTATGTTTTTCTCTGTCCCTCCGTCGCCTGCCTGTCTGTCTATCCAACTGTCCGTTTGTTTGTCTTCCTCCCTTCTAAAATAAGGTATATTACAATTCACGTGATATATTATGTCTGTTTATTTTCGACATAATATTTTGCTCTAAATCATTTTTTAATTATTTATTATAGGTAGGTTAAAAAATAAACGGCTAATCAAAATCAGTAAATGTATTGATTACATGTATCGCATAATATCTTCTAAGTGAGTCTGTGTGTTCTAGGTGGGAGACCACCTTTTCATTTTTAGTTTTACCACACCTGTTAAGGTGGTTCGTTTCCTATACAAAAAAACAATGGACATTAATTAGGTAATTTCATACTATTACTACATAAATTTATATGCACATCTATTTATTTTGCAATACAATTGTCGCAAGATATATTTAACATACTTTATTTCACACAGAAGTCACATTTTTATTGAATTTTCGACAAAAAGTGACATTTGTAACTTATGTAAACGAACCAGGCCCTCCCCCGAGCAAAAGACCTTGAGGCGGTCAGCCGCATAAATTTTTCACATAACTTAGTTCAAAATTGACCAAAAAAAAATTTAAACGGCGAATATCTAGCTTATGAAATTGCCTATCTATTGGTGTGTGTCCCAAATAAAGTTTACTTGTAAATACTATGGACTGCTGAAACTATAATTCAATGAACATTCAATTATAGTTTCAGCGTCTCCATAGTATTTACAAGTTAATTTTATTTGGGACACACACCAATAGATAGGTAATTTCATAAGCTAGATAATCGCCGTTAAAATTTTTTTTTGGTCAATTTTGAACTAAGTTATGTGAAAAATTTTCAACTCAGTTATGCGGCTGACCGCCTCAAGGTCTTTTGCTCGGGGGAGGGCCTTAAGCCGTTGTCATTGGGAACGGGAATTTGAACGGATATAAAATCGTATCGTCTGTGTATAATTTCGAGATCGCACCAGTCGGCCGGATGGACTGAAGCGATTCGTTTCAGTGTTGCCAGCTCTGTTATTGCGCGGGCGTGTATCGTGTACAAGCGTAGTTATTTTTCGAGGTGTAAAAGCTAATAAAACTTGAGTGTAATAAAAATAAAATTAACTAGATGTAGCCCGCGAAAATTTTATTTCGCAGAAACCGTACATTTTTCCGCGATAGAAAGTAGCCTATGTCCTTCCCCGTGGTCTACTCTACATTTGTGCCAAATTTTATCACAACTTTTCCTTTTTATAATATTAAGTTTAGAAGTATTGATAAACACGACCGTAGCTCGCGGAAAACCAGAACGAACTGATGCGATTTTTCCGTACAATTCTAGGTGAAACGATTGGCCTCTCGTCTGTGGATGCCTTTATTCTTTAAATATTTGGTGGGTATCTCAGTTAGGTACTATTCTAGCTAAGTGTTATTCCGATGAAGTGTATTAATAAAAAAATTAGTAAGTTAACAGTGGCGTTAAATATAAACCCATTCCTATCGGCTTCCCTTACCGCTTACCTTTTGAAGACCCTCATCCAAATCCCTACCTATTATATAGGCTACGGCTTCCCTATGAAGGAGAACCAGCCTTCGGCTTCCCTATGAAGGAGAACCAGCCTTCGGCTTCCCTATGAAGGAGAACCAGCCTTCGGCTTCCCTATGAAGGAGAACCAGCCTTCGGCTTCCCTATTAAGGAGAACCAGCCTTCGCCACTGGATGATAATATTCATCAATTTACGTAGGTCGTTAGGTACTATGAAATCCATGCATTGATTGTCTTTGTTTTGAACCGTTTGTTTTAAACACACGCGTGTCAGTGACATTTTTATATATTTTTTAATTTCGAATCCTTTTGTGCGCGCAACAACAATACACAAAGCTTCATTGAATTACGTCAAATGAAAATATGTAGAAAATGTAAAGATTAAATTACAATTTTCAGGTTTGAAAAGTACATTATCTGTACATAATGTACAAAAATAATGTATTTTGTGCAGTAGAATAATAACTATTGTTACAGGATTGTTGTATAATTTAATTACAATAGAGTTAATATAATAATTTCAAGAGTAAATCATTGTCCTCTTCGTGCAAGGAACATTACCTTGCACAATATCAACCTGGTGCAACATTTACATATATTAAAAAGGAAATAAAAGTAAGTATAAAAGTTTATACAAGTGAACGCGAGAGAATTCTCAGCGTTTGAGATAATTAAATTCTTTAAAACGCCCTCCCAAGACACGACGCGACGTTGCTTTTAATTAGACTACTAAATAAATTGAGCTAACCGTTTCTTTGCAAAATTTTGTCGGTTCTCTTAAACTAATTCTATGAATGCAATGGAGCACAGTACTTAAACCACTAGAAAATTAAATAGGGAAAAGTAGCAAAAGAAATATAAAATTACATTTCACGATATTCCAGCAAGATGCTTTTTTCGTGACTTTCTTTTTAATGTTTAAACTTACTAGACAATATTTTGTTTTGTACTTATTTATTTAATTTCAGTTTTCGTCCACTAATGAGACTAAAAACAACACTAGGTAAGTAAAAAGACGTTTGAAATAAGTAACTTAATGTGAACCTTTTATGTTATTGCTTAAATAAAGTATACTCATTACTTAATATAGATTGTATAATCACTATTATTCAACCTACCTAAAATGTTCAACACTTTGTTTATACAATACAATGAAAAGTTTTAATAAGAAAGCTTTAAAGCTTATTTTATTAAAACCATCTTGGTTTCGACGCTAAAATTTAAATATAATTTAGTGAGGCAAACTTTGCTGGCTGCTGATAATGCTAGAAATATAATACAACTAGCCCCGCGAAAAGTGCGCACAAAAGGAAATCCAGCGGTAACCGTACATTTTGCCGCGATTAAAAGTAGCCTATGTCCTTCCCCGTAGTCTACACTATATCTGAGCCGAATTTCATCAAAATCGGTCCAGAAGTTTCGGAGCCTATTCAATGCAAACAAACAAACAAACTTTTCCTCTTTATTATAATATTATAAGTATTAAGTATAAGTATTAGATGTAATCAAACTGACAGTTAAAAAAGTTTTATAATAGCGCAATAGGCTTGCTGGACATGGGACGGACCAAGTGCACCGAAGCAAGTAGCGACCGATGCAAGAGCTTATACTTTTTATATTTTAAAATCTGCGTGCGCGTAATATTGCGTAGTAGAATATCCAGTACCCCAAGCAGGAACATTTTGCAGTATCGTTACGTGTACGTAAACG
The DNA here is from genome assembly GCA_905404095.1 of Glaucopsyche alexis. NCBI lineage: Eukaryota > Metazoa > Arthropoda > Insecta > Lepidoptera > Lycaenidae > Glaucopsyche > Glaucopsyche alexis. The sequence continues at coordinate 18,027,088 of FR990046.1, forward strand.
AGAAAAAATATGAGAAGTATTGTATGAAAATTTTAGTTACTTTTACGTCCGCTAGAGGCGATTTCATGGTTTTCGTACAATATTTCTCGTTTACGTACAAGTAACGATATCACAAAATGTTCCTGCTTGGGGTACAACCAAACTTGGACACAACATTTTTTGTTATTCCAACGGGAATCGAACCCACGACCTCCGATGCGAGAGCCAATGCTCTAACCACTAGACCACGGAGGACATCCTACTATCCTACTAATATTATAAATGTGAAAATTTGTGAGGATGTATGGATAGATGGATGGATGTTTGTTCCTCTTTCACGCAAAAACTACTGAACGATTTTGATGAAATTGTGATGAAATTCGGTATGGTAGTAGTTTGGGCCCTGGATTAAAATATAGGCTACTTTTCATCTCGAAAAAGTTCAGTATTCCCGTGGGATACTATATCTACGCGGGCGGAGCCGCGGGCACAAGCTAGTACCTGTTGTTTAAATTAAAATATTAAACATACATTTAGCAACGCTTGTTGTACGCAACGAATTTGCTATGTTAAACTTCCCGATTTCCGGATCATATTATAGTCCTAGTCTTACGAGACAGATTATATTATGATCCGGAATCTGAAAGGCCGGAGAAAATTCAAAGCGCTGAAAATAGAACTCCGCGCTATTAAAACAGAGCTGAAAATAGAACACATGACTCACGAGGTCATATATATTATGTCATTGTAAAATCGGACAACTCGACACTCGTGTGTTTGATTTTCAACTCTATTTTATAAGCGCTGATTTCTATTTGCAGCGCTCTGAATTTTCTCCGACCCAGCCTTAAGCTACGTAGCGACAGTTGTGGACGCAGTGAGCCTGTTAAAGTCGTGGATTCATTTTTAAATTGCTTCCGATAGCGGCGATAGAGTGCGAATGAAAAAAGGCAATACTTTCAGCAATAACTTTTTATTTTCAGGCCTCACTGGGGTAAGGCCTGAAAATAAAAAGCCTTACGGATGCGAAGGTGTTCGTTAGTGGGATTTTTAATTATACGGAACTCAGTCGAGCGCCCTTAAATCTTAACTCTTTATATCCAGAAATACTTTTTACACACTGAAAAACTATTTAAATCTGGTTCCTTTGTCTCTTTTTAATTTATCATTTATATAATTTTTTAACAAAAACTTTTTACATAATATGACAAAAAAATGTGACATAAATTCAAATTAACTGAAGTAGATAGAATAGCGTCCTAAAGTTTGGACCGCACATTGATTCCAAACAGCAGATCAAACTGCCGCGCTAATTATGATTAAAAATTCGTCCACGGTTTGGACTGCCAGCGTCCATAATGCATCGACATGTCAGATCAGACTGTCAGCCCCACCCATCTACATGCTCGTTTCCGAGATGCGAGGGTCGGCTCAGCGCGGCTGCGGTTCACACTTTTCGTGTGAAGTGATAATGATTGTATTAAGAAAAAAATTGATAGTGAACTTCCATTATGGCTTCAATTATTAATTTAATATTGTAGATTAAAAAATTTGGGAAAATGTACCACAATGTAGAATATTATAATGCCTATCATAGATGTTATGTAGCCGCTAAGTTCTTAAAAAAATTACATTCACATTCATGAGATTCTCATTTAACATCAATTATTCATTAATTTCATATATTTTACAAACCTAGAGGAATAATTCCCAAATAAGTTAACGAGTTTGCATCATTTAATCAAGTCATTGAATACATAAACTAAAAAAAATCTCAGAAACCGGGCTTTAGTCGAGCACTTATTGTTTGTGCATGATCATAATGATAGTAAAATGTTCAAGTTACACTAAGAGAAAACAAGTACAACGCTCGGACGCCTAGCCATAAATTCAAATTAGCAGGACAGGCTGTCGGTGTGGCTGGCAGAACCAGGGCACCATAAAAAGTCAGCCCGCGGTCGATTTAGTGGGCAAAATGACACTAACAGCGCGCCTAGCCCAAACCACTCTGGGTAGGTCCGGCCTAGTGTTAAAAACTTGTACCTACTGCAACTTTTTGTGCCAAGCGACAAAAATTCTATCTTCATCATCTGATCGCGTAAATACAGTATCCCAAAGGAATACTGTACTTTTCTAGTAGAAAAAGTATCCTATATTTTAATTGAGAGCTTAAACTACAACCACAGCAAATTTCATCGAAATCCTGTAAGTATTTTTAATGTAAAAGAGTAACAAACATCCGTCCATCTTCAAAAACTTTCACAATTAAAAAAAACTTAGGCCTTTTCATCCTTATTGGACGATTTATACAGTATTCTCCGAGTAAAGTAACCACTCTTGAAATACTGTAGTCCTACCTGGGACAGTCGGTTTTAGATGTCGTATGGTTGCCCAAGCACAGGCGGCATTCTCACAATATAGTCAGCCTAGTCCAGAGGAATGACTGATCAATACGTCTGGGGCCAACCATGGGGGTTTCCTCACGATATTTTCCTTCACTGTTAGAGTATCCGTATAATGTACTTGAGATGTGAAAAAGTCCCATTGGTACACGCCACAACTATAATATTAGTATTGCCACAATTATATATAGCCACAATTATAATAGTAGTATTGAGACTAAATTTTGGGTTGTTTTTAAACTTTTTCATTACAACAATCGTGCTATGATTGTCAAACATCAAAATTATTTCACAAAAATAGTTGTTTTAATACCGAACTATGCCCAGAAAAAGCTAGATGCATTGAAAGTTAAAACATTGTACAATTTATTATGTTTTGTGGTCATGTTTTGTTATAATAAGAAATTTTGATTTTGTACCACGCCATCGAAGTTATAACAAGCTTAAGAATTTTCCGTTAGCCTTTTCCTAATCCGTGGTTTCTTAACAGCTTCAGTAATTAAGTGCCCTCACGGAGCTAATATGATCTAATTTATGATAGATACATTAACACATTAAAGCAGTCCCTGATATTTCGGTAATAAAATAAAAACTCGTGTAAAACTGCTATGACCATAAAAACTTTTATTATTATTACCCAAGTTTTATCTCAATGTTGTGAGAAGAGGAAGGGAAGACCTGACTTCCCTGAATTTATATTATTATCACAATATGAAATAATTTCGGTTACGAACTCAACTTTTCCTTAACTCCTATTGTAGTAAATAAAATGAAACTACTGGATAGAGCTTATGTTAGAAACCAGCCAAGTGCGAGTCAGACACGTGCACTGGGTTACGTACAAACTTGTAATAAAAAATAATAGTTCACAGTTTATGCATAATTAAGGTTAATGTTTTTTTTTTATATTTGAGTCGATTGAATGAAAGGTAAATTGCGGTTTACGTTTTACGACGTATTAAAAAAACTACTTACTACATCTCGTTTAAACCAATTTTCGGTGGAAGTTTGCATGGTATTATGTACATCATATATTTTTTTTTTAGTTTTATCATTCTCTTATTTTAGAAGTTACAGGGGATACACACATTTTACCATTTTGGAAGTCTCTCGTGCAAACTATTCAGTTTGGAAAAAAATGATATCATTTTTAAAGACCTATCCATAAATACCCCACACATATGGGTATGATAAAAAAAATTGAGTTTCAGTTCGAAGTATGGGGAACCCTCAAAGTTTATTGTTTTTATTTTTTATTTTTGTGTGAAAATCTTAATGAAGTTCATATAATACATCTAATTACCAAGTTTCAACAGTATAGTTCTTATAGTTTCGGAAAAAAGTGGCTGTGACATACGGACGGACTGATTATTTGTCTATGTCACATACAAATTATTTGTGACATACAAATTATTTTGTCTATGTCGCTCGATGTAAAGAAAACAGCGAAAAAATTTCCGAATAACTTATATGATGAGATTGTGAAATAGCCCCAATTCAATAATAACTATACATATCCTGTAACATTATTATCTATACATATAAAATCCTTTGTCCTGAATGACTGACGGATCAACGCACAGCCTAAACCGCTGATCGTAGAGATCTGGAACTTGCAGGGCTTGCTCTTTGTAATGCGTAGGGATCCGATAAGAAGGGATTTTTCGAAATTCGACTCCTAAGGGGGTGAAAAGGGGGAAAACAGTTTGTATGGGGCAACGTGATTCCTTGGTCCAATCTACTTCATATTTTGCACAAACATTATGTAACAGAATTGATGGAATTCGTGTATCATAGTTTATTGAAATTCGTCCCCTAACGGGAATAAAAAGGGAAAGAAAGTTGTTTGGGAGATTTGCTTTAAAGTTGATATTAATACTCCTTAGTGCTTTTGATTTAAAGCTCCCACTCACAAGCGATCGATCGATTTAGTCTTTAAAATTTAAGCATTTACTGGATTCGTAGTTGCAAGTAAATCGCTTTAGATAAAAATTGAATATAGTCTGAGATCCTAGGACCACCTTACTATACTTTTTATATGAAACTCGTATATATACGCGTAAATTTTGTTCCAACTTTTGACCCCCACCGCAAAAACTAGCTGGTAGGTCTTACACTAATCATTTTGTGTAATAGTTTGTCGTTAGCAATTTACTTTCAAATACGAATTAATTTCCAATTTGATCGAAGCAATCGATAGCCCGTGAGTGGGGAGCTTTATTTTTATTTTGACATAATATATTGTCATCATGGTGAAAAATAAATCTGACAAGAATGCGAAAGTTAAATTTGATGAAAATCAGTCTTTGAAAAACTAGGCACCTAAATATTTGCGATTGCTGTATTAATTATATTCATAATACTTATTATATTACATACTATTTCAGTAGAATATTTCGAGTGTAGGTAATAATTAAATTTCTTTCTCTTTTGTTGTTATATGTAATATTTAATTTATTTGTGCTTGATTTATCAGTGTTTAATATACCTATAGGTTTTTAGCTTTTAACCCAAAACAATGACTTTCTTAAAATATTTTTGATTTGTACGTTTGTGCGCGCTTATCTCAAAAACTACGGAACGGATTTTTATAAAATTTGTTACCGTAGTAGTTTAGCCCTTGGATAAACACACTCCGGGACATCTTTGAATCGTCGATCCCACAATCCCTTAAGACCAGGGTCTTTGGTCAATGCGTACTACCGGCAATGACATACGGAGCCGAAACGTGGACTGTCACCGTAGGGCTGGTTCACAAGTTCAAGGTTGCTCAGCGTGCGATGGAAAGAGCAATGTTAAGGGTATCTCTGGTGGATAAAATACGTAACGACGTTATTCGCCAGAGAACTAAAGTCACCGATATTGCTTAACGAATTAGCACGCTGAAGTGGAAGTGGGCCGACCATGTCTGCAGACGGACAGACAATCGATGGAGCAGGCAAGTATTAGAGTGGAGACCACGCTTAGGCAAACGTAGTGTATGACGTCCTGCGGCACCATGGACGTCGGATTTGAAGAAGGTGGCTGGCAGCGGATGGATGAGGGCTGCCCAAGATCGGGATGTTCATTCAGCAGTGGACGGCGATAGGCTGATGATGATGATGAAACACATAGGACTCACTTTTTATCGCGGAAATTTTTTGGGTACATACTACCTACGGGATCCACGCGGTTAGGAATTAGGATAGCTCTGCTTATAATTTTGTGTAGGTATTTCAATTCAATCGGTAACATACAAAAAGTTTTATCAATTTAAAGAATAACATGGTATAAAATGCTATAAAATAACCAGATAATATTTGAATTGGTTAAAACTTTACCTAGGTATTACCTAATCATTAATGTGTATGATTATTATATAAGGAATAAGTGAGAAGCTAGATGGCTTCGTGGTCGTACTGCTAACTCATCTCTCTCTCAAACTCTGTCGTGGTCCCAACTTGGATGGGCGATCACAATCCAAATTATTTTTATTAAGTTCAAAGTCCACAACGTCTTACCATTCAAAAGATTTTCGAAATCCTTAAAATAATAATTATCGACTACAAAGAAATCCTTACGTTTAATATTATACCTAAACGCGAAAGTTTGTATGTACATAATAATATGTTTAGTTTTTCATGCAATAAAGTAAAGTAAAGAAAACACGTAAAGAATTTTGATGAAATTTTGTATTGTAGTAGTTTATCCAGAATTAACACAGAATATTTTTTGCAGCTTATTAAATTTTATTTATGGTACAGTTCCCGGTAGATTTCTTGAGTGTACCTACGAAGTCGCAGTAAACATTCAAATAAAATACAACTGATATGGCTGTGCAGTGCCTACACCATTATGTATTCAATTTTGCTATTGATATTTTCCCGAACAAGCTTTCCCTCTGACTTAAACCCAATTTCACGCAAGCGAAGCTGCGGGCAAAAGCTAGTTAAAAATATAATAACATGATGGCAAAAAGTTATGTTTTACGCTCATAACAATGGAATATTATCACCAAATATTATAAAGTACTAAATATTTACAGCATCTTACAAATTATCTAAGTTCCTCACACAGTTTAAGGATCATTCTACAATTGGGAAAATGGGAAACTAATTCCAAGTTCAGTGGACATAAATATATACAGGCACATTGTACATCAACTCAGCAATTTACCCATGTTCCCCTGTGAATAATTGCCAATGGCGTTTGCTAAGATTAATTTTCCGTGCTCAGCCACTTACCATGTTCAACTCAGTTAGATGGATTCCATTTATTGCATACATTTAGTTTTATTGGAATCATACGGAATGTACCGTTGGAAAATTAATTCATATTATACGAATAAATAAAATTGAAGTGTCTTTATTTGTAAATTAACAGCTTTACACTAAATGCATGTTATGCTGTATAGATCAAAATATTGATTTTTGAAAATTTTGTCTGTCCGTCTGTTTGTTCCGTTTAATCTCTGAAACGGCCGGACCCATTTTGACCGGACTTTCACTGGCAAATAACTGATGTTATAAGGAGTAACTAAGGGTAATTTTGTTGTAAATTGTATTATGACCAATTTCAGAAGTATGGCAAGCTGCTAAACTCTAAATTTCCATAACTGTATTATGAGCAGAAAGCTTATATTTACTTTAAAAAAGTTTCTAATGTGACTTACCAGACAGTATCCGCATTGGTTATGAATCTGTAAGAAAAATAAAATAATTTTAATATTCTGATACAATAAAAAAAGTTTTGAATTAGTAAAGTTCAATTTTAAATCGCTATAGGTACCCCCTAATGATCAAAAGTTAAAAAACGTTTCTGTGGAACAAACATACATATATACATATACTGCCCAAATTATTACCCTTCCTTTAGGCTTCGCCGTAGTCGGGTAAAAACTAAAAATCAGGGTGAGGATAGGCTAATGGAAATTAATAATAGACAAAGATACAATGGACAGTTTATTACGTCATTTTATTTTAGGGCTGTAAACGTGGAAATAACACAAAATAATGAATTTTTTGGACCTGATAACGTCTATAGATCGACGAAAATAATTGTCGCGTTCCGCCTGATTATCACGTTCCAACTGAGCCAAGGGTACAAGCGATAGAGAGGCACGATCGGCCTAAGCGTTCGGCTTGTGATGACGTTATCACGTAAAATAGGGGATCGGACAACATCTGAAATATTTAGTTTCATTAATATATTTAGAAATATTGAGGCATTACTAGCTGGTAGGTAAATGTAAAAAAATATATTATTTTATGTGTAGTTTACTAATTAAAGACATTTAAAAAGTACATTTTTTTTTGCGTAATTGGTAAACAAAGCCATTAGTTTACTTACATCATATACAAAAACATTCATTATTATAAGTATGAACTTAAACGCACAAATATCGGAGATATTTACAAATATGTTCCTGCGGCCGTATAAATTATACAGCTAATTTTATATACAAATCGCTGTACGTTTGAAAATATTGACTTTTGATATATGGTTTCTTCTGAGAAGTTACTCATAATTTTAAGAGTACCATTCATTCATGCAATAAAAAAAAATCAGTCCGCTTGCCTATTATCGTCCGTAAACAAAGACGATTGTATTTATTTAATGCTATGTAAATACGTACGGACTATTTTATTTAATTTAATTCTAAATAAAGTGCACTGTAATAATATTGTTACATACTATTTGAATAACCATTATGACGTATCCCATTCAGTTATTCCATAGTTTTAACTAGGCTTGTTTTCAAATCTGCAATTTATTTAGTTATATTTTGTTTTAAAATAGCGTCGTTATTGCTTTTAGTTTCAAACGAATTTTTAACTTTATTGTTACAGGTGTAACTAGCTGACCCGTGCCCATTTTGTTGGGCGTTAAAAATTTTCTGATGATGAGGATAAAAGGTATCCTAAGTTACGCCTTATAACATCAGCTGCAGCACTGCAGCAGTCAGTGAAAGTCCCGTAAAAATCGGTTCAGCTGTTCCAGAGATTAACTGGAACAAACAGACAGACAGACGAATAGACAACATTTTAAAAATTGTTTTTTTTTTGTTTAATTATTGTAAAGAGTACATCAAAATTTTCAGTAAGTAAAGAGTCTTTCCGTTTACTGGGCGACGGTGAGTGACGGTTTCAATACCTTTATTTCGGAACAAAACTCGTAGGTAGATACTTCCAGCACTTATTACCCAAAAAGGTTCAAAAATAATAAAAAATGCCCTCTTTTTTTAAATCCGTTTATTCGGATTTGAACAATATACACATAACCATACAAATCGCCAAACTGCGAAACAGTAAATCTATTGACTAATTAACAAATTCTTAGGTAACTGCTAAATTAAAGGTAACAATAACAAAATTACTTAAAAATAAATAACAAAAAAAAAATATTTTCATTTACAAAACAAACAAAAGCAAAATCTTAAAAACACGATAAACAAAAATCTTTCAGTGCCCTAAGGAGATTCTTAGTTTTAAAAATACTTCTTATAGTTCTTGCTGAAAACTGAATTTAAAACCATGATAAAAATGTATAATAATAGCTTATCCCGCGGTTCCGCCCGTGTAAATATAGGAATCCCACAGGAATATTAAACTTTTTCAGGAAAAAAATTACTTAAGTTTTAATCAAAATAAAAATATAATAATAAATTTGGTATGGTAGTAGTTTAGGCTCTGTCTGTGCCTTAACTACCACCATACCAAAATACCAGTAATTCATCCATAATCCATCCATCCATCATCACAAACTTTCACATTTATTATAGTAGTAGTAGAATAAAAGCATGGCAAAAATGTAGAATGATATAAAGTCATGGCAAAAGTGTTAAACGATAAAAGAAGACAAATTCACTAGAGTGTGTAGCGCGGGAGATTTATCGAAAATTGTGTTCTAAATAAGGACGCATAAATATCGCGCATAAATTGAGAACATTTTTAGAATGACATGAATTTTATACTGCATTATAAATTTTACGGTTGCTTTTATGTTTAAGATTCTTTATTATATCTTTGGGTATATTAAAAACGTGTATAAAAGGCGAACACGTTTGTTGACGGTGAGTTGGTACAACCTAATACCTACTTAATAATATAAATCAATTAAATTATATATTACTCATATAATATGGCGTATATTATTATTTTTAAACAAAAAATTAAACCGACTTCCTACGTAACAATACACAAAAAAGTATGGAATAAAACAAATTTTCAAAATAATTCCCCTTTTAAATTCGGCTAAAATGTTAACTACTTATCTACTTAATTACTAGACCAAACAGTATCCTACAATATTTTATACAAGTTAAAATTTGCTGGTACCGACTTCAAAATGTACATATTTTTACAACAGCATTTACATATTTTTATTGCGTACGTATATAAGAGGCAAAAGAAACCTAAAAAAAAAGTTTTGAACCTGAAACTTTAAAATTAAACGTGAACATGAAATTTTGATTGTTTTTTTTAAATCTACAGGCACAAGAATATACATTCGCAGAATCTAATTCATAATCAGGTTGGCTGTTGTCATAATAGGGGATCGGACTACATCTGAAATATTTAGTTTCACTAATATATTCAGAAATATTGAGGCAGTACTACTTGGTAAATGTAAAAAATATATATCATTTTATGTGTAGTTTACTAATTAAATACATTTAAAAAGTATTAAAAAAAATATATTTTTTCTGCGAAATCGGTAAACAAAACCTACATCATTAGTTTACTCACATCATATAAAAAAACATTCATTATGGTAAGTATGAACTTAAACTCACAAATATCGGAGATATTTACAAATATATTCCGGCGGCCATATACTTCATTCACCTTAACCTACAAGTGACGTCATTTGTAGGTCGACTTTAGTATGGAGCGTTTTAGGAGACTCGCGAAATTTTTTATACAAATCGCTGTACCTTTGAAAATATTGACTTTTAATATACGGTTTCTTCTGAGAAGTTACTCATATTTAAGAGAACTATTCATTTATGCAATAAAAAAAATAGTCCGATTGTCTATTTGTTCGTACTTTACTATTATTATTAATATTATGATATCAACCTGACATGTCATTGACGATTGTATTGTGACTGCGTGCCGTCATTATAATAGAAGTAAATTGCTGCAATAGTACATGCAATATGTATTACATAATTATGGTTAATACTATATAAATAGTAGATAATTCAAGTAAGTAGGAGATATTCATAAACCACGTCCTAGTTCTGCATTACTTTTAGTAGTCATTTAGGAAAGACAGCTACAGCACGTAACTAGTTTTAAGACTTGTGGCTATTAATGCACTAAAATTTGTCCACGGTCATTGACGGTAATAGTATCAAAATTAACCCCAAAAGCAATTCCATTAGAGCGTATATCGAGCGCCATCTTCCATAACAAGCTATTCCTACCCCAATTACAGCGCTAATAGCTATTAAACTAACAGATTGCCGGATGCGTGTAGCGCACACTTACTCCCCGGACATTATTTGCAACAGTTTATGTATAAACATGGGATTCCAAACATCACATAAATGGCAAATACCAACTTTGGTTCACAACATAATATTTCCATTAAAATATACACTGTGCTTTTGTACAATCTCAGTCTGTAAAATAACAGCCAAATATTATAACTCTCCTAATGCACGATTCATAATTCGAAAATTATTATGCTTCATATTATATAACGATTAAAAAGTGCGCATCTCTGTGTGAACTGAACTCTAATTATTGATAAACAAGGCATATGTAAGGCATAAAAAACGTTATTTTGACGACTGAGATTATAAATCAGAGTGTTGATTAGGGGCATGGTAGTGCCTCCATCAAGACCGAAGCGCAAAGGCAATACTTAAATACCTTTTATTGGAGCGCTTTGTCCATTTTTTTAACTTGGGCTTGGAATATCTATACCAGATGAAGGACATTTTCGGAATATTTTCCCAGTAACGGACTTATAAAATATAACATAAAGTTTCTCACTCTATACGCCCTAACTCTAATAGCCTAACTTTACATCTTTACATCTTTAAAATATGCAGCTTGGCCGTTTCGTTACTAAATGAGCAGTAAAATAACAAACACATAATGAACAGATAAACTAAATATTTTTTCACCTTACGTTTTCGCGGTATTTAGCAAAATGGACATAACACATATTTTGAATAAGATGTAGCTTTTGTAAGATTAGGCCACGAAGTATAGATAACAAGGAGTCCGAACGTAATGTTAAAATAATGGTCTCAATTACGGGGACAGATTTTTGCCGGTAGAGCGCGCGACGGTCCGACGTGCACTCGTTTGAAATTAAGCGGGAAGTTTAAAGTTGCTATTGACAGCTCTGGAAAGATTGAAATCTTATTATATAAAAGTTTTAGGAAATTCTTAGAAACTGTTCTCGAAAAATAGATACCGTAGAACACGGTAATTGCCTAACGGTAATTTAAAAATAATTGTAATAAATAATAGTATTGGCAACACTCGGTATAATAGTATTGGCAACACTCGGTACTCGTCGGTCTCGCACGCCTAGCGGCAGAAAAGAGAACTAAGATCTGGTCCTATTATTGTGTACATAATTATTATTAAAAAGCCTATACCGTTCGGACTCCTGGTATCTATGCTTCATGGATTAGGCCTTGAAAAGTAATGGTGCCTAGAGTCATAAGCTTGGCTCTAGATGAGATCTGATAACTTTCCTCAGTGCGAGTCCTTTGGTCTTGTCTTGGCATCATTTTACATAAAAATATTTCTGTGGAATATACTAATATTATAAATGTGAAAGTTTGTGAGGATGTATGGATAGATATTTGTTACTCCTTCACGCAAAAACTACGGAACGGATTTTGATAAAATTTATTATGATAGTAGTTTAGGCTCTGAATTAAAACGTAGGACACGTTTTATCCCGAAAAAGTACAGTGTTCCTGTGGGATACTATATTTATGCGGGCGGGGCCGCGGGAAACAGCTCGTAAACGTATACTTTTTACTATAAATAGTTTTTAAATATTTATTACTCGTTTTGAAATATCAAATGTTCAAATAAATCTTTACCCAATTCAGCCACCAACAGCAGAGAATATCACAAACACATTTCCACGTACAACCAGATCATAACAAAGCCTACCGATTCCGTTATCCGAAATCTATCACTTAATACTAAGCCACTCTACATTCCAGACCGTATACTGGGTGACCAGGAATCATATCAAACCATGAATTCCATTCCATTTAGCTCAATAGACCCGCATTCTACGAAAACATTCATGTTGCTCTGTAACTGAAATTGATCTTTTGCTTATACAGGTTTTTAGTAATTAGTAGTAAGTAGGTATGCGTTTTTTTTGCTTTGATGTTTTCTTTCACTAACTTGAATAATATAAGTTTCTTGGTTTTTGAAACTGTAGATGTCTGTGTTTAACAGGGGTACCTAAGTGTTGTGACAAAAGTATTAATTTCTTGTTATAATTTTACAAACTAAAGTTAATGAAACTTAATTTTATGAAAAATTTTATTCAATATTTATTTACAAACAAGCCTCACAAGATACCAAAAGTTAGACACCAATATTTATATTTACTTAATAAATATTTGAAGAAAATAAAAGCCAATATCTTTATCGATATAACCCATTACCCCGAGTAAAAATTCAATACGGGATTACGGAATTGAATAAAAAAGGTTAATTCCGAAATTTGAAATACCGAAGGGCTATTTGCCTTTATGATAATCTGTTGTATTGATACAACTGAATGGGTATACAAATGGAGAATAATTTAGGCTGCCTCTGGGCGGAACAGTGAGGGATGGCCTTTATCTCAAATGGCCTACCGAAATGCCCGAAAATATTACTATTGTGTGAATATGGAAAGAAACTTACATTTTATGATATAAATTGATGCTTTATGAAAAATATGTTTACTTTTTATACTGCAAAATAAATAAAAATAACCGTATGTATTGGTAAGCAAATAGTCTAGTTCACAAGCAAAATATCGTGTTAATTCTTTATGCGTACCTACTGCAAATTAATAATTTTAGTGACATAATTATTTTCGCCAATGGGTGTTTAAAAAAGTCCATCCTTCGCCATTACGAATTATATCATTTTCAACCTGTTCTACAGAAATAAAAAGAGATTAATTAAAAAAAAAACTTATTAGTTATGGGATATATTTTTAGCTAAATCTTAGAATTTAAAATGTATTCATAAAATGAATATTATGAAGAACACTTAATTTATGTTGGTTATTTTATTATAAAATGGCGCGATATTTTCCCTACAATTTTCTTAACTAAATCCTAAATTGAAAGTCAAGTCGTGACGCGACATAAGTAGCTTACTAAGTAACTAAAGCAATATTAAATTTATAATTGAACATTAGGTTTTAAACAAACAATTTATAAAAAAACTAGCTGTGTCGACACACGTTGTTCTGTCTTAAATATGAACCAGAATGAATAAATAACTACACCTACAATGCAACCAACGTCCTAGTCCCACACCTACACCTACTCCTACAATCTACACCTTTTCCAATATTTTTCAACGCTTAAAACTTTCCTGAACTTCTACAATTATTTAAAGACCACAATTAGCCAAATCGGTCCAGCCGTTCTCGAGTTTTAGCGAGGCATTGGAATAGCAATCCATTTTGATGTAAATAATACCACGTTTTATGTCACATTCCTCGGGAAAGGGATAAAAAGTATCCTATGCCCGTCTCCTGATTTTAAGCTATCTCCCCACCAATTTTCAACCAAATCGGTTCAGCCATTCTTGAGTTATAAATAGTGTAACTAACACGACTTTCTTTTATATAACACTACTCGTAGCGGTCCCAACATACGTGGTTCTGTATTAAATTTATGAACTAGAATGAATAAATAACTACACCTACTATGCAACCTATGTCCTACAACCTACACCTTTTCCAATATTTCTCACCGTTCAAAATTTCCCTGAACTTCCACAACGATTTCAAGACCAATATTAGCTAAATCGGTCCAGCCGTTCTCGAAATTTAACGAGACATTGGAATTGAAATCCATTTTTAACTGACTCCCAAAAAAAGGAGGCGGTTTAATTTGGGCTTTATATATTTTTGTTTTTTTTTGAAGTGAAAACTGATTTAGCGGCGCTGTGCACTTTTCTTGGGATGTGTAAAAACTATAAAACTAGCGAGCAGGACACGTGACCCTGATCAAAAATTCGTAAGATACAACTTGCTTCATCATTTAAAATCCAAATATTCATTCATCGTACCTAAAGATGTTCTTACACACAATGATAGATAGTATTTTATGACTCTTGAAAAAAGATAAAAAAAAATAACTTTTTAAGTTAGTACACCTACCGCTATTAACACAGATAGCGATAGGTGTACTAACAAGTTATTTTTTTTTCTTTTACTACTAACAACTTAACTTTATAAAGTACTGCTCAATGAGTTTATAAAGTTAACTTGTTATGTAGAATTAGAAGAAGCTTCCGACAGATGACGTTATATCGATAACTTTATATTCAAGATCATGTCGGGGCGCGTGTCGTGGCATGACGCGACACTTAAAAATTTCACTGTCAACGCTGCTAAAGGAGTTTCACTTCAAAAAAGCAAAACTTGGACATGAAATAGCATAAGAAATCCAATGACACTTGATGATTTCACTTTTCTATTATTACTGTCAATTACAAAATGTAGACGATTAAAAATAAAAATAATACAGAATACAAGCGTATCAATAGCTGTGTTCCGCGGAAAAAGGCGCTTGTTAGCAAAATGGCGATTGCTAAGCGGTAAGCGCTGTCAATGCTAAATGCTATTTTCCTCTAGGACACGTTATCCTCTAAAAAATACTACTGATTTCAAAATAAATAAGCAAAATGGCGGATTATGTCAGGGCTACTGAAGTTAGTAAACGTGTCCGGGCCGACAACTGTCATTTTCTTTTTAGTGCTAGTAAGCGCTAAAAAGGGCCTTTTTCCGCGGAACACAGCCAATGTAATTAATTCATCTTCCTATAACTTAAAGTATCTGTCTGTGGCACTTAAAAAAATAGCGAAATGTCAGGCTCATTTTTTGTATTCGCAGCTGCTGACCTCGTAAATGTTTGTCCTGGTTACTGCCTCCATTAATATTAACGAGCAGTTTTCAATTTTGACGAAGAGAAATTTAGTTCAATTCCGAGTATGCGTGGTATGTTAAATGAATTAAATGAATAAAATATTTTTCACCAATATGATTTTATGGGCCGGTGAGCAGCTGGCGCGAGGTTGGATTTCAAAGTCGACGTAAAAAGCCCCAAGTATACGCCTACAGTTTATTATACATACGGTACTAAGATATTTATTGTATTTCAATCATCATTTTCTGGAGGTCAGAATAGGGGACTAAAGTTTGTCTATACCTACCTTAGATTTTTAATGTCACTGATAAAAATAGACATCATGCCAATTACCTACATCAACAAAAATTAGGTACATCGTACTATTTCAGTTTTTAAAATTGTGCTGAAATTCTCGATTGCTGAATAGGATTAAAAAAATACGAATGAAACAAAATTATTACGATCAGATTATCGTGAAGGGTGGCACAATTATTTTCTTTTAATTACATTATATCAACAGGAATTAAGAGCCGTAATTAAAACAACAGACCACGATAGCATCTGAAGTTAACAAAAGTAGGTAATTAAGTGTCTCGAAAGGTATAATATAAAAAGTTTGTTAGCCATTGCTTCTCAACCTTTTGTAGAACTATCCGTGAAATAAAATATAATTTACAAATATCACACATGTGAAAGCGAAATAATGGACTATGTTTTTCATACTATTTCAAGTAATAACCGCTTTATGGATTTCAATATGTGGCATATAGCTTGAATTAACTATATTACATAATATAATGTACGAATCCCGCGGACTGTGAAAATGTACGAGACAGATTTTCATTTTTCGCCAACTTAGTCGAAACCAACATATTTTGGTATCTTATACTTTAACAGAGACAATCTTGTATAAATATACTCAGTTTCTCGAAAACAGCTGCAAGTATTACCATGAAATTTAGTATGCAGTTTTTGAGGAGAAAAATCGATCTACCTACGAGTAGGTCTTATCCGTCGGAAACTGCGCATTTTTAAATAATATATATGGTTTTTTCTTTCGAAGTGCAACAAAATATCAATAATTTCGACTGTAATACGTCAGTCCACTTGTTATGCGAGTGTGTAATTTTTGCGTTGTTCGGAAATTCGGAATGTGGTGGATTCGAACGCATGCGAAATATTTTTGTTATTATTTCTATTTTTTTAAATCTACTAGAGCTCCTAGCAAAGCTCGGTTACCCACGTTCTATACATTAATTACGTAAAGCAAGAACTTCCTGTAGAGTTTTACGAACATAGTGCGAACGGAGGAGTATTAAATTGGTACAGTTTTGGTTCCATCCATCAATCCATATAGCCTATATTATTTCTAATACCTCCAAGAATATGTATACAAAGTTTCATGATGATCGGTTATTTAGTTTTCGTAAAGTGTAACATTAAAGTATAATATTATTAGTAAGTATATATTATACAAGATTGCCTCGTTTAAGGTATAAGGTGATGAAGATTTTTATATTTTATTTAATTGTCAATCTGCACAAACATTTATATGTTTTTATTTTCTATCGAGGCATAAGAACCCTTATAAACAAACTTAAAAAATGAATACTGAATTGCTATGGGCGAATTCCGACCACAGGGTGAACCCTAGTATTAAAAAAATCCTACTAATATTATAAATGTGAAAGTTTGTGAGGATATGTGGATAAATGGATGTTTGTAACTCTTTCACGCAAAAAAAACTGAACGGATTTTGATGAAATTTGATATCTTAGTAGTTTAGGACCTGGATATAGGCTACTTTTTATCCCGAAAAACTACAGTGTTCCCGAGGAATGTTGTATTTACGCGGGCGGATCCGCGGGCAACAGCTAGTGTACCAATAATTTGGCTATTGTATTATTAGTATTTAGTTCATTATTATCAATTAATTATTATTATTTCCTACTTCTAATACTAAAAGTATGCTAAGTTGCTCCTAGATTTGTTACAATACACACAAATAATATTAATAGACATGACGATAATGGGTTACTGTGCGACCACAGGTTGAGAAGCGGTTCTCAGCTTTGCTTTATCATTGGTTATCGCGATAATATTATCCAAGTTTAAACGGGGATTGTTGAAACAACAATAAGATATCAACGTTTCTCGGTTGTTAATTTTAATTTGTTTTTCAGCTAAGCTCTTTACTGTTTACGACTCACAAAATTTGTTAATGAGCACTTCTGGCAACAGGAACTTCTTATTGGCCTATTTCAGCCTAGTAACAGAATAAATTAGACGTAGCTCGTAACAAATAAGAAAAAGCGGTCAAGAGCGAAGAATATCTCCCACCGAGGGTTCCGGACTAAGTAAGAACATCATATACAGTTCAGGAACGAAGTGTTGCAGTTTTTGTCGTTCTGAAAATGGGTGATGATAGTTTTTTTGTTATTTATTTATTCATAAAAATAAACATAATAATTATTACATTTAAAGTTATATTTTAAACGAGTGTGGTACATAATCCTTAAAAGAAAATAAAATTTAATAATTATCTATTGAAATAAGTACCTATTTTATAAAGTACATAAATAGTATAGTTAACTGTATTAAAAATCTAATTGAATGTGGCTTATCCATGCGTTATCTCAAAATTTGCAGCGCAAAAGTATCAAGCACAGAATTTTTGATGTATGCTAAGTGTGTGATAAAGTATGCATTATGTGCACAAGTAAATTGCTACTACACTGAAACAAAGGTATCCGGGCTCTAGAATTGATGTCACGAATGTATTTCAACTTACATTCGCAATCAAGCGAACAGCGACAATCACGTTGCTATTTTATAACGCTGAATTGTTATATTAAAAATGCGGAATCCTTAAAAATATGTACGTTCATGAGAATCGCAGGGTTTGTTCAGCTTTAGAACGGTCGACTGGTCATATTTGCGAAGAGGATTACATGGACGTTTCAATTTAGGAAGGTTGAAAAGATGGGGTGCCCCAGGGATTGTATTTAGGACCCATATTGTTTCTGCTGTTTATTAGTCTTAAATATTACCAATTTGAAAATGTTAAACGTAAACAAATTTAAACCCATATTTTTTTTTACTAAAGCCCGTGATTCAAGTACAATACAGAGGATAATGAAAAATACAAGATATAAGAAAAGTCTTAAAGATAATATTCATAATTACAAATATTTTGAAGAAACCCAACATTTTAATTAGTTACTGAAATATCAAGTGATTTCTAATCATAATCATAATAATCATAATCATTTATTCACGAAATGTGGTTTACAATGGTGGTAGTTTACAAAGTATGAATCGTTCTATTGCGAGCTCTGTGCAACCTGTCAAACTCACAAGAAGTTTTCATTTACTAATTTACTCGTATAACTTTACCTGCATATAGGATACTTAAATATTGAGCGAAGTTTAATATTTTGTAGAATATTGATATTCTAAACTTTAAAGTTGAAGTATACATTAGAATATTGCGAAACTGGCATTCTAAATATCGTATGTTTCAAATACAAAAGTATCCTAAACTCACCTTTAAGGATGTATCGCTAGATGGCAAACATTTGTTTAATCTACCATATTGATTTAATAAAAGTTGATCCATTAATTTAAAGAAGAATATAGCTTATTATTATCGCGATTATAAAATGTCCAAATGAATCAAATGACATTTAACTAAATATTTAATTAAAATATGTTGGTTAACTAAATAGAGATTGAGCAGTAGACTCTTCTTTATCGGTGAATAATGTTTCTATTGTTAAATATGTATTATAAATCATTGTCAAATCTTACTTCAACTTCAAATCTTACTTCAACGTTACTTCAGTTTTATAATCAATCACATATTGATTATAAAATTGAAGGAAAAAGTTAAAGTAACGATAAAATATTATAATATCTCAAAAACGCCGCATGGGTTAATAAATAAATTGGATATTCCCTAAGCGAGCTGTATCGGTACCCAGCGGGCAGCTCAGATTGCATGGCTCGTATATAACGCTGCTCGGATAAGCCTAAACTAAAAACCATTGGAGAAACTTCTGGAAAATATGAAATTATAGTTCATAAAGTCCTATTTAAAATTTTCGTGAGTATAGTTTTGGCTCTTGAGAAACATAATAAATCGGGCAATTGTTGTTAATATTTTTTCATGAAACGATCAGACAGACAGATGGTAAGCGATTACAGTCACTTAGGACACTTCCAATACCAGAGGAGTTACAAGTTTAAGAGTCAGTTCACACAACATATGACATTCGAACTCTCACAATGAAACTTGTATCTTCCCGTACAATGAATAAAGTTCAATTTTGAATAGCTATCTTAAAAATGCTGCACCATATCTCGTATCGTTTCAGTATGAATTGACTCTAACTCCTGGTATTGCGAGTTGCTGATCCGTATAAGCCAACCACCTTTGGGGCCTCCGGCATACTTATTAAAGAAGGTGGGATAAGAATGCATTATCGCACATTTTGCTTTTGAAGATTTTATTGAAAAAAAAGCAGCATAAATCATTAAACAACGCAGCACGAAATTGATTAAAATCTACCCATGTGTTTAAGTAGCTCCTTGAAAAACGACAAAAAAAATCTAATATTAAAACTATTTTCAAACACGAAACACTGTAAACGTCCAATCGATCCAAACTTTGTTCATTTTACAATGTTCACTCGCGAGAAATTTTCTAACAATCGCCCTTCACCGTTGTAAATTTACAATGGCCTACACGCAATTATCAAATTATTTTGTCTTTATCGAAAGCAATGAACTTTCAACGCTAATTTTAACCTTTGATAACAATCAAAGAAACGTTAGCAATAAAATGTACGATAATTAGGGTTTCTGATGTAATAAAGATAAGATATACTTAAGCTATAAAACGAGATGCAGGCGCTGAAACCTCGTAACTAGAGTAATGCGTCTTTACTATCGCGATGCTCGTTATTTTCGCGATATAAATGTAATGTGAGCGCAAAAATTGCATGCATGTGGATTGCAAACGCTGCTAATGTAATGCAACAGAGCCATGTTTGCTGCAGTGACTTGCACTTAAGCTTTCAAACACATTTATCAAACATGCTACCCAAATGTAATGGAACAATAAAATAAAGCAAATAACACACCACACATTTTATTACGTCATGTGCTCATAAGATCTGAGTTTATTTGATTAGTTCTAAAAAACTGATTTTCCTATTCATATTTTGAAAAAAAGATTGAATTCTGGATTCTTTCTCTAATAATGCACTACTAGCTTTTCTCAGCCGCTCCGCCCGTATAAATGCAGTGTGCAAATAACAAAAATGTTAATTCAGAGTTTAAACTGCTAATATACCAAATATCACCAAAATCCGTTTAGTAGTTTTTGCGTGAAAGAGTAACAAACACCCTTCCATTCCCACGAACTTTCACATTTATAATATAATAGTAAGTAGGATATCAAAGTCTACCTCAGTATAACAAGTGAATGCACCAAAATTAATTAGTCGTCTTACGCTCCTTTCAAGTAGGTCATGCTTCCGTGTGCCAAATTTCATCTCAATCTGTTCAGCGTGATAAAACATCAATTCTAGCTGTAATTTTAAAAGCTGAACTAATATTTTGGTAACCTCCTCAGAATTTCAAGAACTATTCATTTTAATATTCTTTAAATATACAGATATATTTGAAGACTTAAAATAGTTTAGAAATAATAAATTCTTTTATTTCGTGAGAAAATAATATGTAAAAATTTATTACATTTATATATTAATTTATATTCTGTAGAATATTATATTATTCTTTGCAAAAGAGAAGAGATCCGAATCATAAAAGTCGTGTCGTTAGTGGTAGTATTGCAGGTGATGATTATCCAATAAGAGGTATTTCTTTCATAACACTTTATTTATTTACTAGCTTTTGCCCGCGACTTCATCCGCGTGGAGTTGGTTTCCATACAAAATTTTAACCCACTTTTCACCCCCTTAGGTGACGATTATTTAAAAAAATCTATTCTTAGCGGATGCCTATGTTATTACATCTATCAATATGCCTTTCAGTAAAATCCGTTCAGTAGTTTCGGCTGTGTTTTGATAGATGAGTAAGTCAGGTTTGCCTTTTATATATTTAGAAGATTAAAAAACATATATGGATACATTGCGTACTTTAAAGATATTGTAAACATTCAAAAGCGAAAAACGTTGCTGTTTTATATAAGGTATAATAGATGAGTAGGTTCCTAAGATAATAATATAGAGTAGGTACGTGGTAAATTTTAAACTATAATGTCATTTAATTGATCCCTCGCGTTCGTCTCAAAGAGTAGGTACTATGTCAATCTTTGGGTAAAGAGAAAACTTAGATATACGCCAAGTAGCCCTAGGGTACTATAAAACAACATTTTCCCTTGACATTACGTAGAGATGTTTTCATAATGAGATTTAACTAATTGTATTTATTTGTAGGTTCTGTCAAAGAGTTGCTTTTGCGATTGTTTTATTTCATATATTTTATACGTACTTTAAATAAATGAAATAACGATAACATACACTGCCTCTGATTAATTATTATCTATCGAATACGACGACCTCTGTGGCTCAGTCGGTTGAGCGTGTTGATGCTCAAGCCGGGGGTCGCGGGTTCGAATCCCGCCGAAGGAACAAAAAGTTTTTCTGTGTTCCTGGGTCATGGATGTGTATAAAATATGTGTATAATATAATAAAAATATTAAATATGTGTATAGTATAAAAGTATTAAATATATTTCCGTTGTCTGGTACCCGTAACACAAGTTCTTCGAGAACTTACCACGGGATCAGACTGACGTGGTGTGAAGCGTTCATAGATATTATTATTATTCATTATTATTCATCGATATCTTAGTCTACATCTTTATCAAGTTGTGCGATTTCCTTTCAGCTATTGCTTGTAATATCAATTCGCTTCTCTGTTTGTTGCTGCACTGTGCATGAATCATATTATCTTATACTTTATATACTTTAAACGAGACAAATAATTAACGCATACTAACGTGCGTTTATAGATACAATTTTGTTACACGTTTAGGTTTGTCAATCTGTCACAACATTTACAATTTTTTTCTATCTATTAGAGGAAAATAAACTCAAATAAATTTCAAAATTAAAAATTATTATGGGCCAATTTAGACCAAAGGCCGACGTCTACTATGTACTTACAATTAAAACACCTAACTAATTTACTTCCAACGCGGAGATCTCTTATTTTTAAATAAGTGTTATTTTTAAAGCACGTTCGTGAACATATTCATGTGTTGTTAAAAAATAAAAGTAATAAGTTCCCTGCTCCCATCACACAAAGATGTTATATTTTTACTTATTTTTAAAAAGCCAAATATTTCAATGGTGTTCATTATGATATCACTTTCATTGCCCGAATACTGTTCTACTAAGAATAATCGACGCTGACATTTCTGTCTACAATGTATAGATTCCATTGCATTCATTGTGAAAGCTCTCTTACAATTTTATGAATTGAAGCAACGTTACTATTATTAAAAAGCCAGGGATCACCATCAGACTAACTTATTTATGTTTGAACATTGCTAATTATACAATATATTTTTATAAGATACAATAGTTCACTACCTTTTATATCCTTTCCTAGAATAATCCTAGAATAATTATATACAATATACATACAACCCCTTTATAGTTAAAAGGGATATAATATCAAATATATATTTTCGGCGAAGTCATCGCAATTACTTAATAGGGAAATAAAATGGCCCGCTTCAAGGCTGCTTCTATGTACTTTTACATACATACATATAATCACGCCTTCTTCCCGTAAAGGGGTAGGCAGAGACCACTTTTTGCCACTTGCTACGATCCTAACATACTCGTTTCGCTTCGTTCACTTTCATTCTTACCATCCATTCCTCCTCTTACATTCAACGTAGCGAAACGGCTCTCCATGGTCCGCTTTTCACCTCCGCGAGAAACAAGACGTGATGGGTGGTGAACCACATCGCCGCTATTTTGGATAATTAAATTTTTTTTATGATTATCCATTGCGTTTCCGCGGATTGGTGGAGAGGGTAGGAATAGGGAAAGGGGAGGATAGGTGGTGTGGAAAGGAAGATTGGTAAGTTAGAGTGGGAAATAGGAAATGTAGGATATTACCGCCCAGGAGGGCAAGGGATAGGACAGTAATAGCTAGGGAAGCCGGGGTCGCGTACCCGTATACTATACCACAACTACCGGACAGGTAAGTTGGGATGAGTATCCCATGACATGTACAGTCGCGTGCACTAATATAGATACGTTGACAAATTTGCAATGATATGTCAACGTAGAATATTCAAAAATATGTACACCATGTTATATTCACAATGATGTAACCTACAAAGTATTTCAAAATTATGAATACATTCTTTTCACAATAAAGTAAACAACAGTTTGTCACTGAATAGTAAACACCCCCAAAGCTATAATTATGTATATGTGACAATGTCAATAACATGTAAACATTTTTTTTTTCAACAAAATGTAAACGTTAATTTTGTGTTTCCGAATATGTAAAACACAATTTCATTACAATAGAAACAATAATTGTGTCATTAATATGTATACACTCTTAAAAGTTTAGCACTTTTTATTTTTCTGCTAATATGTTGATAAATGTCAAAAAAATGTAATCGGCGTAGGTTGCAATACGATGTATACATTCATTTTTAACCCGCAACGTAAAAAGAGGGGTTGTATTAATGATCGAAGGGGGTGTTATAAGTTTAATGTGTTTGTCTGTCTGTCTGTCTCTGTGTCTGTCCTCCTATCGTAGCTCCTAAACGAAAGGTCCAATTTCAATGCGGTTTTTTTGTATGAAAGCTGACATAATCGAGAGCGTTCTTAGGTATAATTCATCATCATCAGCTCACTCACTGCCTCACAATAAGGGAGTTACCTAATGAAAGGTTGTAAGCAACTGCTACTGGTCTGATCGGTAATTCAGTAATTTTTTTATGGTTAAAATTTGTTAAAAATCTCTTTCAATCCCTGCCCTACACCTACCACCGATACCTACGATCTACACCTACAATCTACACCTACGACCTACACCTACCAACTACCACTTATTCTGAAAATAACAAAAACGAAAAGAAGAGAATTTGAAATTATTTAAGAAAAACTAAACTAAGACTTCTGTTAAGAAAACGTTATTATAATATATGGACTATTTAAATGAAATAAATAATTGAAAACTTATGGCATTAATTTGTAATAATATTAAACATTGATTTAAATTAACTCACTAAAACTGTTTGAATTGAATTTCTTAATAATTATTCTTTTTTTATTATTTCTTATTACAATTATTTATTCAATTACTATTTATCTTATTTTTTGTAATATAATATATTTTCGTCCAAACAGTATGTTACATTTAAATTATAATTATTATTACCTTATTTGACGACCTCTGTGGCTCAGTTGGTTGAGCGTGTTGGTGCTCAAGCCGGGGGTCGCGGGTTCAAATCCCCCCGAAGGAACAAAAAGTTTTTCTGTGTTCCTGGGTCATGGATGTGTATTTAATATGTGTATAATATAATAAAAATCTTAAATATGTGTATAGTATAAAAGTATTAAATATATTTCCGTTGTCTGATACCCGTAACACAAGTTCTTCGAGAACTTACCACGGGATCAGATTGACGTGGTGTGAAGCGTCCATAGATATTATTATTATTATTATTATTACCTACTTTTGTAACCTACAACTATTTATATAATTTAAATTTTGCATGCCTACTTATTAGGTAGAAAGACTTGAACCATGTATAATTATTGTAACACCTATTGTAACAGTGCTTACTGCAAATAATAAATGATTTGATTTGAGAATTGGGAATTAAAAAAAAAAAGATTTAAGATGAAGAGAGAAGAAAATAAGATTTATTTATTTTAAAACTTTATATACTATATTACATAAATTGTTTTAAAATAAAATATAACTATAAATAGCAATGACATTTAATGCGAAAAACTTTTTAAAAATTCAAATTATTATAAACAATTGAAAATTGCTAACATTTAAAAAATCACGTGACTATGAACTCGCCACGATCGGTCACCATAGTTGTGACGTCATAATGTTATAGCTATTTAGTGAAAAGTGAAGAAATTTGCATCCGTTCACTTCAGGCCTAACTGAAGGTAGACCGGACCGTATATGGGGTCCCTAATGATACTCTACAATATGGGGAAGACGCGAGATAAAAAAATATCCCCACTTGTAGGGGGAGTACTCCAAAAATTTTTTTCGTTACTTTACTTTGTCGACGTAGTAAATACACATATCTATGCAATGTTGCACCTTTCTGGCCTTATGGTTTCGTCATGTCCATCCGTCTACTCATCTTCGGCTTGCCATCCAAACGACTTGATTGCACCATTGAGCTACAGAGACCGTCAATGATACAATAATTGCTGGCACTGATTGTGTTTTGTGTTTTACATTTTCGGAAACACAAAATTCATGTTGACTTTATATTGAAAAAAACAATGCTTACATATTATTGACATTGTCACGTAAACATAATTATAGCTTTGGGGGTGTTTACTATTCACTGATAACACTTTATAACTTGACTTTTGTCAAAATTACAATGTAGTAACTTAATTAGTACTACATTGTAATTTTTAAATAACAAATTTCCCATCTATTTACTAAATTGTGGCCCCGCGCGAATTTCTAACGCCGGTTCTTCTCGCCGGGCTAGTGTCCGAAACGTTGGTAGTAGGGATGGGCGTTGAATGAACGAACTGTTTTATTAAACTGTTTATTTGTCATGAACGGGTAAACTAGTTTAGCGTCTACTGATAAACTAGTCTATGCGTGAACGGTTGCCATATGTAGAGATGGCCGTTATAACGTAAAGCGTTTAAAATAGCGTGCTTTTATAAATAAGTTGTAAAGTCGTTTAAAAATTTAAGCGTTTATCACTTATAATTATCGTTCATATCGTTTATAGTCATAAAGCCATAAGTGTGGTATGAGCAAAGAAAAATAGTTCTTATGACAGCGCAATAAGAGTGAAAATTCTTTAATGTAGCTCATCACTTATTTAAACGGGTTATTTTTTGTACTTATAACTATTAAGCTTTTTCGTTTTTATTCACTTTTTGTTAGTTGCGCTTTGCGGGTTGACGAAAACACGTTATATTACGTTACGCAATAATTCGTATTTTAATCGTAATAGTGGTGCTTTGGTGGCTTACCGTGAAGTTTTAATGTAAATAATAAATATAATAATGGTCCATATGGACGTAATATAAACATTTCGTGTAGTGTTTTAGTATTAAGTTTATTAAGTTTTTGTCGTAAGATGACGAATAAACGACGTGAATTGGAACAGTAATTTATGGAACTACTTTGAAAGAAATGAGGTGGAAAAAGTGGCGATGTTTGTTATCCTATAAATCAACTATTACTAATGATAAGCAACATTTAAGATTAATGCATATTATCAACATGTAAAAACATTTTTATGAGTTCATATTATTATATTAATAATTATTCAGATTTCAGACAGTCCTAAGCCTGCAAAGTACGAAGGAAAGTTAATTTAAATCAGTTTAAGCGATCGAAAAACGTAACATAAGCGCAAAAAATATTATAACTTATAAGTGGCAATAAGTAGATAATCAAATAAGCAACTAAGCAACTAAGCAGTTAAAAAAAGCTGCTATTGAATATTTAATAACGGATTAGTTAACTTTTAATTTTAAGCCGTTTATCACATCTCTAGCCATATGCCGGAACGGTGCGTGCGACAGAGACCGTTTCTTCGCGACGCGACGACACGATCGACGGACGGGCGGCGGGGCACGAGCAATACGTCTATCTCTGTTCTTTACAACCGACGACGTGCTCTAATCTATGTAATAATTACATTCATTGAGTGGGCGGTGTTTTAATATAAAAACCCCCCGACACAAAAAATAAACTCTAAAAAATTATAAATAATATTTTAAAACTATTATAATTATATTATCACATAATATTATGTAAGTTGAAATAATTTTAGCTTATATACATACTTCCAACATCATTGAAGTAACATGATACCAAATTTCGAATCGATAGGACATGTGGACGATAGTCAGATCCCCTCATCAAATAATAAAGAAAAGATGATTTTCAAACGGCTAATCATCAACTAATAAGGAAAAATTTTTTTTAAGGGGTTAATCAGGTCAAGGTTACCTTACCATCTTCTTTAAATAACGTTGAAGTAACACGGTACCAAATTTCGAATCGATTGGACATAAGAAAGTTAGTAAGATCCCCTCATCAAGTAGAAAAGAGCTGATCATCTTCAAACGGCTGATCAGGTCATGGTTACCTTACCATGTTCTTTGAATATCGTTGATGTAACACGGTACCAAATTTTGAATAGATCGGACATTGGAAAGTTAGTCAGATCCCCTCATCAACTAGAAAAGAGCTGATCATCTTCAAACGGCTATCTTCCCACCACCAGTTTTCTCATCGAATGAAGCTACGAACACTCTCGATTAAGTCATTAATATTCTCTTTCAGTGCGCTTTCATTTGAGACCCCACTCGAGTATATTTGCACATTCGGTTATTCTTCCCCGCTTTCACCCCCAACAACTTTTAAACGGCTCAACCGATTTTCATCAATCATGTCTAAGAATACTCGCATGTAAGTCACCTTTAATACAAAAAAAACTAAATCAAAATCGCGTCATCCGTTCGGGAGCTATGATGCCACAGACAGACAGACACACACACAGACAGACAGACACGTCAAACTTATAACATCCCTCTTTTTGCGTCGGCGGTTAAAAATGAACTTTAAAGTAAGCTAACAATTTCCACCGCTCACAGATTAAACCGTCTCGTCGTTCGTCGTCATCACTAGTCGCGTCGATCAACGAGTTTGTCAAAACAGTTAATGCAAAAAGTCGTTCATTCAACAAAACTACTTTGTTTGTCATAGTTTATTGCTCAGTTCAGTATTCGTCGAACACGTAAACTAGTCGAAAAAAAAACTGTTTTTTCAACTAGTTTACGATGAACGATAAACGGTCTCGTTTCGTTGATCGAAAAAGCGTCGACGACCCACCACTAGTTGGTAGACATCATGTAGGACAATAGGCAAGCGGACTGTTTTTTTTTTTTTTGCATGAATGAATAGTACTCTTAAATATGAGTAACTTCTCAGAAGAAACCATATATCAAAAGTCATTATTTTCAAAGGTACAGCGATTTGTATATAAAATTTCGCAAGTCTCGTAAAAACGCTCCATACTAAAATCGACATACAAATGACGTCACTTGTAGGTTATAGTATATGAAGTAGGTATAAAGTATACAGTCGCAGGAACATATTTGTAAATATCTCCGATGTTTGTGCGTTTAAGTTCATACTTATAATAATGAATGTTTTTTTATATGATGTAAGTAAACTAATGATGTAGGTTTTGTTTACCAATTACGCAAAAAAAAATTTTTTTTTCGTACTTTTTAAATGTATTTAATTAGTAAACTACACATAAAATTATATATTTTTTTTACATTTACCAGCTAGTAATGCCTCAATATTTCTGAATATATTAATGAAACTAAATATTTCAGATGTTGTCCGATCCCCTATTGTTTAAGTGTTCTTATTTATAATCTTTTATAATTATATTAATATAAATAAATAATTTATTAAATAACATATAGGTATGGAAATAAAAATATAATGTTTGTGTTTTGAGTAGAAAATACAAATGACATGATAGAAACATCTATAAAATATAACTTACACGTCTCTTTGCTGAATAAAAGAGAAATATTAAAGGAATTTGTGAAGGCTTTTAAAATAGCCATTTCAAACACTTAAAAATATGATCACGTACAAATGAAACTTCGCTGGACTCAAAGAGTGTACTTGGATTTATATGGCGATATTATATTTAATTCTTTTTACGATTCGATGGGACGTTATTGCTTTAATCTAAAAAAATACTACATTTGTCCTAATATAATATTATCGAAGTTTTTGTTTTTATTATCATTATACAATTGTGATGTAAAATTCATTATAAAATATGTTACCGGCCAAACGAGATTTTAGGCTAAACTAGTTCATCCTATATGCGATCAGATCAACCGGTACAGACTAGGCCAAACTGGTCCGTCCTAAGGCCGATAGAAGAAACTAGTTAAACCTCGGAAGAACTGGTTTTGCCTAAGCAAAACTAGTATTTCGGAGGTTTAACTATATTAACAAAATAATCATAATATTACTATCCATTACTACAAAAAAATTAAAATTATTAAAAATAAAACAACGGGCTGCACTTTAGGAGTGCCAGCAGAAGTGAAAACTTGAACATTAAATTGGAAAAACCGCCATCTAGGTTAAAAGATACGAACTAAAATAGTTGCTATGCTCGTGTAATGGAACTAAAACAGCAAACAGTTGCAAGTTGCATCTTACGAATTTTCGATCATGTCACGTGTCCTGACGCGAGTTTAACATTTTTTACCCATCCCAAGAAAACTGAACAACGCCACTAAAGTAGTTTTCACTTCAAAAATCTAACGAACTTTATTTTAAAGTAAACACATACCTATTACCTAGTAACGAAACCTGTTTAAACGAATAAGTATACAAAACACTATTGAAAAACCTCGACCTATTTTTCATAGATAACGAACGTAATGGATCCAAATTAAAAGCAAAGAACCAAATGAACCCTGAAAAATTGAAAACGAAAATGCGAAGTTAATCTGAGTTCTCGTTTAAACGGAAGGATGTATTTTAGGAAAAATAATAGGTTTCTCGCCTTGTTCGGCTTCTTTATTAAACTGATATTCGAGAAATAAATGGGGCTGTTTTATCTTAATTGTTTCAATTCATTTAACATGTTATAATTTATGAAAATGCTAACTTTTTCAAGTGGATTCTCTCGCGTTTTTTGTATTTTTATTTAAAAGAAGGATGATCAGAAATATATAAGCGCTGGTCTACCTATTCAAAAAGAACAAACCATTATAGACTTAGGGATTTTTTTCTCGGTTTTTAGTTGTGAAGTAACAGCGATTCATAAAGCTTTAGATATTGTTAAAAATAGTTGTTATACCTACTTTAAAAACTTAGGCCTTTACATCGGTTAATGGATGATTTATACAGTATTCTCCGAGCAAAGTAACCACTCTTGAAATACTGTAGTGCCTGGGACAGTTGGTTTTTAAATGTCGTATGGTTGTCCAAGCACATACGGCATTCTCACAACATAGTCAGCCTAGTACAGAGGAATGAACTGGTCCCCAGACGTATTCTGGGGCCAACTATGTGCGGGTTTCCTCACGATGTTCTCTTTCGCCGTTAGAGCATCCGTATAATGTACTTGACATCTGAAAAAGTGTTATTGGTACACGCCATAACCTGGTATTTGAACCTGCACTCTCTCGAGTACGAACTAAACGGTCTACTCACTAGACCACGGAGCTCCTGATTAACAGCAATAATAACAAATGATCTAACAATAACCCTGTTATAAAAGAAATAAAGTTATTAAGAATTAACCTTGTAGAAAATAAATATTACTTTGAAATAAAACGTTACATACCAAACCATCAAGGTGTATCGGCAATGATAAAGCAGATTTAGAAGCTAACTCAAACGTAACAAACGAAAATAATACTTGCAATAAGAAATATGTAAAATGATACAAAACTTAAACTCTTGGGGATCATAATTGGAAAGAAAAAAAATTAGATTTTGTTCTCTTTATTTACATTATACCTAATAATAATAATAATCTATGGACGCTTCACATCACATCAATCTGGCCTCGTGCTAAGTATTCGAAGAACTTGTGTTACAGGTAGGTACCAAAAAACAGGAAGTATATTTAATACTTTTATACTATACATATATTTAAGATTTTTGTTATATTATACACATATTTAATGCACATCCATGACCCAGGAACACAGAAAAACTTTTTGTTCCTTCGGCAGGATTCGAATCTGTGATCACGGCTTGAGCACCAAAGCGCTGAACCACTGAGCCAGAGAGGTCGTCAACATTATCTTATGTCGTTTGGGCCGGAACTCGCGGAGGGAGGGCTGGGAATGAGGTAGGATCTTAATATGCACCCCGTGTAATGGTATGTAATGGTATTGTATACCATTATTCCGGAAACCTAAATAAGCCTTATTAATTATTACTAACATGAGCATTGAGCAATGTAAGCTTAAAATAAAAGTTTCCGATCATATGTTACATCATTGGGTACCTACGCAACGGATCATTTTAGTCATTTATTTTAAGATTTTGGATTTATTCTTGTTTATAACTTCTATACCCGGCATATTTCGGGGTTGTCCTTTTGGTGACATCAAATATAATTTAAAGTGAAAACATTTCTGACCATCACCTTTAAAAAATAAATCTCTCTGTATTAGTACAAGAGGTTTCGATGAGGGAAGGTTATCTCTGGAATTTTACGGTATACATTAATATTGTTTCAAGTGAAGTGCTATTGGAAATGAAATTCTTCTACCAGGAACTCCAATAATATTGTTTTAGTAATAGAACTTGTACAAATATCTTCAAATTACTATATACCTATCTTTATAGATATTTTTTACTAATAATAATTTAAATACGGAGTGTATTAAATTTTTTTCTGTTACTAAAAAAGTAGGTATTAACTGAATATAAAATTGTCGGTTTTTTTCATATAAAATTTCTCGTAAATCCAGTTAGTATAAAACGTCTACGTTTAAGTTTTACTATCTCTAGAAACTTTATTTAAAACTTAATTTTATATCACTATTGGTATTGTATGGGACTGTATTTTTCCACTAGGTTTTCACCGCCGGCTCTGATCAGACTCGAAGATAGCAAGGTTACACCGATTCGGGCAGAGCTGGGGCGTATAAAAAATAACACTGATTTGAGGAGAACATTTAGCACGATAAGTCGTTAGCTTACCTGGCTCAGGGCAATGCCGTATAGAGAGCACAAATGTACTCTTCTAACTTTCATATAAGCTATCTCTCTCTTATTTCTCTATACGGCTATTTTTCCATCATTTTCCCTAATTTCCCTTTATTTCCCCTGAGCCAGGATAAGTGAAACGCATAACGTGAAATTCTTTATTTACCATAAAACAATACATAATCACACAGTTTACATAGATACTTAGTAACACATAAGCAAAATTACAAGTATAAGAAAAACCATATATTTTTCACCATTATAATCTAATTTTCTCGAAAACCATTTACATTTCTATTTACCTAAACGTTATTTACTTTAGCCACTAATTTTCCCTATGTACAACACTAATTTTCCAAATGAAATAAGCTACGGTTAAAAAATTATAAAGAAAATAAACTCGTGACTTTAAAACAATTATTTACCACTATTTTAATGAATTTAACACTTATGTACAACACTTATATTCACTATTTTCACTCTTAAGAGTTTATGTATTATTTACTTACAGTTTTTAGAAACGTTTTAAAGCACTGATAAGCGTTCATTGTCTTTAAATTCACTTTAAAACACAGGCGAGGCCGCTGTCCTTAACATCCTCCCCCCGGCGCAGTAGCCCGGTTCTACGCAGCCTCCTCTGGTGACCGCGGGCTCGCTGGACCCGCCGTGGACTGCTCCGCTGACTGCGGGCTGACTGTGCCCGCTGCAACTGGCTGCGACCGCGAGCTGTCTGTGCTCGCTACAGCTCGTGGTGGTGACTGCGAGCCGTCTGTGGCTCGCTCAGGCGACTGCGAGCTGTCTGTAGCTCGCTCAGGCGACTGCGAGCTGTCTGTAGCTCGCTCAGGCGACTGCGAGCTGTCTGTAGCTCGCCCCGGCGACTGCGAGCTGTCTGTAGCTCGCTCAGGCGACTGCGAGCTGTCTGTAGCTCGCTCAGGCGACTGCGAGCTGTCTATATCTCGCTCCGGCGCTCGTTCCGCGCCCGGCACCGCCCCCGGCTCCGTCTGCTCCGCCTGCGGTCGCGGTTGCGACTGCGGCGCCTCCTCCAGCACTGCCAATTTTGATGTGGGCCTGCGGAACACACCACTGCGCGTGCGAACGTCCGCACAACGCACCTGTCCGTCCGGGCCCGGGTAGACCCGGTGCACGACCCCGCGCGGCCACGTATTACGCGGCAGCGCCGGATCTACGACCACGACCAGGTCGCCCGGAACCAGGGCACGGCTGCTCTGCGGCGCCCCGTAGCGTGGCGTGAGCGTGGGGAGGTATTCCCTCACCCAGCGCCTCCAGAACTCGTCGGCAAGGGCTTGCGCGACTCTCCAAGTCTTCTTGTCCGCCGGCACACACGGTCCGACGTACGGCAGTCCGGTGGACGACCCCAGGAGGAAATGGTTCGGTGTGATTGCCTCCGGGTCGCTGGGGTCCACGGAAACGTGAACTAGCGGTCGTGCGTTCACGGAATACTCCGCCTCGGCCATCAGGGTCTGGAGTACCTCTTCTCTCGGCGACTTCTCGTTCAGCGTAGCGAGTAAGGCGGTTTTCACCGACCTCACCATCCGTTCCCAGGCACCTCCTTGACTCGGCGCCCCCGGCGGGGTGAATTTCCATTGCATGCGGTGCGTGAGGCCCAGCTGAGCCATAGCCGGTGCCCACTCAGCGTACGCCTGCCGCAGCTCGACGTCCGCGCCTCTGAAGTTCGTCCCGTTGTCGCTGTACATGACTGACGGCCATCCTCGCCGCGCAGCCATCCTTCTCATGGCCATTATTGCTGAGTCTGTCGACAGCGAGGCCACCAGCTCCAGGTGCACGGCCCGCGTCGTCAGACAGGTGAAGAGCGCTCCCCATCTCTTCTCGTGACGTCGGCCGATGGTGATCGTCATCGGGCCGAAACAGTCGAGACCACAGTACGAAAATGGTCTCTGGAACGCCCCCAGGCGCTCCGCCGGCAGGTCTCCAGTTTGTGGTGTTCTCGGGTGCGCCCGTCGCAGCCGACAAAACGCACACTTACTGGTTATGCTGCGCACCGTCGGCCGCAGCTTCAGGATCCAAAACCTTTGCCTGAGGTCGTTCACGACCCTCTCGCGGCTCCCGTGTCCTGCCCTGGCGTGCTCCCGTGCCACCAGTAACTTCGTAAACGGATGTCTTCCGTCCAGGATGATTGGATTCTTCATCTCCGCTGGAACCTGCGCTGCTTTGATTCTCCCGTCCAGTACGAGCAGCCCGTCTTTGTACACTGGGTTGAGCCGGTACAAGGAGCTCCACCTAGGCGCCGTCTTGCCACTTGTGATCTTTTCAATTTCTTGCGTGAAGCTGTCCCGTTGTGACCTCTGATACCACAACGTCTCGGCCCGTTCTAGGTGTCGTACCTCGAGGTTGGCTCGACGATCTCGGCACTTTTCTAAGAATAACAAAACCATCGCTGTGCATCTTATGAGGCGCTCGTAACTCGAAAAGCGCGTCACATCCGGTAGACAGTCCAGCTCACTCGCCCTTGTGGTGTAAAAGGCGACATGTTCTTCTTTATCTTCGACTTGGGCGGGACTCTCCGCGGGCCACTCGCTCATAGGCCTGCGCAGGAAGTCTGGCCCTTTAAACCATGGGTCCTCGTCGCTCCTCGGAACATAGCCCGTTCTCGTGGCTAGGTCCGCGACGTTGTTCTTAGTGCTCACCCACCTCCACTGGTGGACAGATGTCAGTTCGGCGATTTCCCCCAGGCGGTGCGCGACGTACGGCGTGTATTTCCGACTGCCGTTTTGTATCCAACACAGCACCACCTGTGCATCAATCCAGTAGAAAACGGTATCTGTTCTCCACCTGTGTTCTGCTACGACGGCGTTTCCCAGCCTCGCTCCGACCAGGGCGGCCTGTAGTTCCAGCCTCGGTATGGTCTGGGCCTTCAACGGCGCTACTTTGGCCTTGGCTGCGGCCAACGCAACTCGAACATCTCCATTTTCCTGTTCCATCCTCCAATAGACGGCTGCGGCGTATGCGTCCTTGCTCGCATCGCAAAATACGTGCAGCTGCCGGCTCCTCGTCGGGCTCCCCCCGTTGTAACTCCGGGGCAGCTCGAGATGGCTGATGTATTCCATGTCTGTCAGCCAGCGGGTGAAGTCCTCGGCTGACTCAGCTGGCAGCGGCTCGTCCCAGTCCAGCTTCTGACGCCACAAGCCTTGTAGGATGACTTTGGCGGTAATGGTGTAACAGCTAAGTAGCCCCAGCGGATCGTAGATACTCATTACGGTGCTAAGGGCCTCCCTTTTCGTCGGCGCGCGCTGCAGCTCACGGACCTCCACAGGAACTCTAGATAGCGACGTGTTGAATTTTAGTTTGTCACCTTTGGAGTCCCACAGCATGCCCAGGGTCTTCTGCTCGTCCTTGGTGACGTGCTGCGTAGTATTCTCAGCTAGGCGGTCCTCAGGCAGCTCCTTTAGCACCCTCCGGTCGTTGCTCGTCCAGCCTCTTAAGTGGAAGCCACCTTTCCTGTGCACCTGGTCCACTTGCTCTACAACCTGCTTGGCCTTCTCCCGGTCTGGATAGCTGTCTACGTAGTCATCCATGTAATGGGCTTCGGAAATAGCGCGATGGGCTTCCGGGTGTGACTCAGCGAATTCTTCCGCGTTCCTATTCCGGGCTGAGTGTGCCAGGAACGGCGAACACGACGCTCCAAAAATCATCACCACCATCTTGTATCTGGTCGGCGGCTCGTTCGGGTCCTCTCTCCACAGGAACAGGCCGGCTGGTCTTCTCGTCTGACTTTCACACGAAGGAACATCTCCTGTATATCGGCCTTCACAGCAACAGCTTCCTCCCTGAACCGGAACAGGATTCTTGGCAGTGACGTCAGAAGGTCAGGCCCCTCCAACAAGTGATCATTAAGGCTCACGCCGCTTGTCTTCGCCGCCGCGTCGAAAACCAGTCGCAGCTTACCCGGTTTGTTTGGGTTTTTTACCGGGAAGTGCGGCAGGTACCATGTACGGTCGCTTCCGGCCTCCGTCCCGTCGCATTTTTCCGCATATCCCTTGCTTATGAGATTTTTCATCTGCCCATGGTACTGCGCCTCGTCTTCTGGGTTTTTCCTGAGCTTGTGTTCTAAGTTCTTAAGCCTCTTCAGCGCATTGTTGTAGCTGAGAGGTAATTTGACGCCGTCCTTGCGCCACAGAAGTCCCACTTCGAATCGACCGTCCTCCGTTCTCTTGGCCGTCCTGCCAAAGAGGTCGATGGCCCGCTGCTCGCCGTCTGTCAGCCTCGCCTTAGCCGCTATTCCCAATGCGTCTATATCGAAGTGTTTCTTCACCATTTCTTCGAGCCGTTCGCCTCTGGTCTCGATTGTGGATATGTGCAGGATACTCTCATCATCCTGCCTTATGATGCGCCTCGGGATGCTGCCGTGGATCACCCAGCCGAGTTTGGTCTTTGAGGCCGCAGGCTGGTTCCTTTTCCCGATTCTCAGTTCTCTTGACACGATGAGCTGCCAGTTGTCCGTACCGATGAGAAGTTGGGGTTTCTCGTTCTCATAACACATCTCTTCATCCCTGAGATCGTGCAGGTGAGCGAGTTGCAGCAATGATTCCGGAACGGATTGAGTGAGCAAGTTCAATCTGCCCACAGTTCTCGCAGTGATGTCGTGCCTGGTACCGTCGTGACCCCGTACGCCCAGTTGTACGAGTCGGCTTTTTTCCTCATTCCTCTCGGCGTTGATCCCGTGCATCCGCAGCACTTTCGACGGACCGTCTGCGCCGATAGCCTTCGCGACGTCTTCATCCAGCAGAGTCACTGTCGAGCCCTCGTCGAACAGCGCGAAGATGTCCGCTTCGCCCCGTGGACCTACGACTTGAACCCTTCTCATCTTGAGTTTTACCGCACGGTCGGACGTGACCGATGCGGTAATAACGGCGTCCTCAGCCTGTGGAGCGCCGCCGGACCTCTCCTCGTGCAGCAACGTGTGGTGCAGCCGCTTACAACCCTGTGCGCCGCACCGTTTCGCCTTACAGTTGAATCTTCTGTGTCGACTCGATATGCACAGGAAACACAGCCCCTCTTTCCTGACTGTGTCCCATCTCTTTGGTACGCTCCTTTTCTTGAAGGTGGCGCAGCGAGGCAGAGTGTGATCATTGGCACATATCGGGCACTTCATTGCTTCCTCGCGTACCTTCTTGGGTTGGCTGTGGCTCGGCGAACCCCTGCCCTCATCTGTCACCGCGAAGACTGGCCTTCTTGCTCTGGTTTCACTCTTGTTCGGAGGTTGACGCGGTGTTTCTCTCTTCGATGTTGTGCTGAATCCGTAGCGCAGTGCCCTGTCCGCTTCCCTCATTAAGAATTCAGAGAGAAGGACGACATCGGGCTCGTTCCTGAAGCGCGACGTCTCTTCTGCGTAGTCGTACCACT
Organism: Glaucopsyche alexis; assembly: GCA_905404095.1. Classification (NCBI taxonomy): domain Eukaryota; kingdom Metazoa; phylum Arthropoda; class Insecta; order Lepidoptera; family Lycaenidae; genus Glaucopsyche; species Glaucopsyche alexis. The sequence continues at coordinate 18,064,971 of FR990046.1, forward strand.
TGCTTTTCTCGTAGGGACTGAGCTTCTCTAGAATGTCTCTCGTGAGCAACGGGTTGAAAAGGTACCCGTGCCTCAGCCTCTTCAGGATAGCCACCATGTTCTGAATCTTCACGGCGAATTGGTTGAGTTCCGCCGCCGAACCTCCGAGCCTCGGTAGCCTCTTCAGGTCTTCCATCATGCGGTCCACCATAACTTCTGGGCGTCCGAAGCATTGTTCTAGAGTCTTCATGATTTGTTCGGGCAGCGTAGCGACGCTCAGCAGTGGTGCCACGGCTTCCCTGGCTTCTCCCCGTAAGCAGTTCCTCAGCCGAGCTAAGTTCTCGATCGGTTTCAGCTTGTAGAATGCAGTGGTGTCTTCCATGGCTGCTTTGAAGGACAACCATTCGGTGGGAGCCCCTGAGAATGTAGGCAGCTCCGTTGTGTGGCGCGTCTGGCGTTGATTCAGCAGCTTGTCTAACGTTTCAGCGAGATGTTCCACCCCGTTGGCCCTAGACGTGGGCGGTGTGGGTGAGTGTGGGCGGCGTTGTTCCGGCCACTCAAATCTCGTCTTCTGGCCTTCGCGTCTTCCTCCAGTTGGTGGCATGTCTTCTGGCTTCGGCGTCTCTCTCTCCTCTAACACGACCGGCTCTTGTCTAGCCTCTTCATGGTCGGGTCCTTGTTCGCTTAGCCAGGCTCGTACACGTTGCTCCACCTGTTCAGACGGCTCGTCGTCATCGGGGCTGCTTCCATCCTCTGCAGCGGCGACGTCGGCGACGAGTTTCTTCTTGATAAGTTCTGCTTCTATCTGCAGTTCCTTTTTACGGAGAGCGGCAAGCTTCTCTTCCGCCTCATATTGTATGCGTGCGACGACACTCGCTGTCGATCGACGCGACCTTATTGAAATAGCCTTCTTCCTGGCTAATGTTTGCACTTCCGGAGCTACAGGTGCCTTGCTAGTACCTGGTCTCGGTTTTAAAATTGTTTGAAGCAGATCTGCCCTTCCCTCGGTCGGCGGCGGCTGGCTCGTGGCGGCAGCAGACGGCGATCGTGGCGGATCTGGAAATCTTCGCGGTTGTTGTTGTTGTGGTTGGTTCTCCTCGGCCCCGCTCTGACTCCTTGTGATGACCATAGTTTAAGTTAAATGTTACGTTAAGTTAAATCCTCAAATCAAAAATTAATCTTCAAATATTCGTCTTCAAACTCCAAAAATCTTCAGAGTCTTCACGACTCTTCAAGAATCTTCGGTAGGTTTTTCAGGCGAAAAATCTGCGAATCCTTGCTTCCCTCTTCCTTGGTGTTGTCTTGTATCTTCGAGTCCAATCTTCTAATCTGAGTCCGTCGATCCCCGGTGTTGAATTCCTTTCTTCCAAAATTCTATGTTCGGCTTGATAAATTTTCTTCAAAAATTTTTCTATGTCCTTGGCTCGATGAAATTATTCTATGTCCAGTGTTCAGTAAATTTTTCTAAGTCCGGTCTTCAATAAATTTTTCTATCTCCTTGGCTCAGTAAAATTTTTCTATGTCCGATGTTCAGTAAATTTTTCTATGTTCCGTCATCAATAAATTCTTCTAAGTGTCGTCTTGATTGTTTTCAACTGGTATTGGACTTCGAAAATTTCTTCAATCTTGTATCTCGGATCACACGCGACTAACTCACTAACTTGCAATCCGGATCGCAAGGACCACGCACTACTGTATGGGACTGTATTTTTCCACTAGGTTTTCACCGCCGGCTCTGATCAGACTCGAAGATAGCAAGGTTACACCGATTCGGGCAGAGCAGGGGCGTATAAAAAATAACACTGATTTGAGGAGAACATTTAGCACGATAAGTCGTTAGCTTACCTGGCTCAGGGCAATGCCGTATAGAGAGCACAAATGTACTCTTCTAACTTTCATATAAGCTATCTCTCTCTTATTTCTCTATACGGCTATTTTTCCATCATTTTCCCTAATTTCCCTTTATTTCCCCTGAGCCAGGATAAGTGAAACGCATAACGTGAAATTCTTTATTTACCATAAAACAATACATAATCACACAGTTTACATAGATACTTAGTAACACATAAGCAAAATTACAAGTATAAGAAAAACCATATATTTTTCACCATTATAATCTAATTTTCTCGAAAACCATTTACATTTCTATTTACCTAAACGTTATTTACTTTAGCCACTAATTTTCCCTATGTACAACACTAATTTTCCAAATGAAATAAGCTACGGTTAAAAAATTATAAAGAAAATAAACTCGTGACTTTAAAACAATTATTTACCACTATTTTAATGAATTTAACACTTATGTACAACACTTATATTCACTATTTTCACTCTTAAGAGTTTATGTATTATTTACTTACAGTTTTTAGAAACGTTTTAAAGCACTGATAAGCGTTCATTGTCTTTAAATTCACTTTAAAACACAGGCGAGGCCGCTGTCCTTAACAGGTATGATTTATTTAAAAACTTAGGAATATTTCAAAAATATTATAGAGAAAGCTATATTTTGATCGATCGAACTTTAAATGTTCGAAAATAGAATAGAGGATTCCATATTCGAACATTTACACCTTCGATCAATTTTTACCTGCCAGGAATATAGAAGTTGTAAAGTACGTGTATCAAGATAAAGTATTGGAGCTGTAGCGTATTTCGTAAATCGTGCATTGGCTAAAAGTTATTGTACCATCGGTATCGTGGCCTACTTACAAAATATATACAAAATATATATATATAACATGGTCGCGAGCCGTTGAAGTAGATTTTTTACTTCTTGGTTTCCTTTTATCTTTTCTTAATGTTCATATATTAATCATTTGACTACTACTGTATCTGACACTAAAAACTTAAATCTGAAATAACCACTCTTGAAATACTGACTTGATACTCCTTATGTACATAAGGAATACATTTCCTTTGCGTTGTAATCAAGAAAATGGAACTTGTGTGGGCTCTATTTACGGGTATTAGGGCACCCTTGGCTAAAGCTTGGAGAACGTATGTGTGCAATAAACTCAAAGCGGTCTAAGTCAATATTAAAATTTTGAATCAGCAGGGAATCCGGAACTTAAGTAAATCTTCATCTTAACATACATAATACTTGTGCTGCGTTATTGCTATTAAATCTACTACTAGTATTGATCTGATTTATATTTAAAATTATATAAGAATATTTCTTTCTGTCTTTGAATATTTTTGTCTGTATTTTTTTATAGTACGTAAAATATAGAGCGCAAATTATTAAGATTTGGGTTCTATTCTCATAACTTATAACATCATAATCTATACATATAAAATCCTTTGTCCTGAATGACTGACGGATCAACGCACAGCCTAAACCGCTGATCGTAGAGACCTGAAACTTGCAGGGCTTGCTCTTTGTAATGCGTAGGGATCCGATAAGAAGGGATTTTTCGAAATTCGATTCCTAAGGGGGTGAAAAGGGGTAAAACAGTTTGTATGGGGCAACGTGATTCCTTGGTCCAATCTACTTCATATTTTGCACAAACATTATGTAACAGAATTGATGGAATTCGTGTATCATAGTTTATTGAAATTCGTCCGCTAACGGGAATAAAAAGGGAAAGAAAGTTGCTTGGGAGCGATTTGCTTTTAAGTTGATATAAATACTCCTTAGTGATTTTGATATAAAGCTCCCCACACACAAGCGATCGATCGATTTAGTCTTTACAATTTAAACATTTACTGGGTTCGTAGTTGCAAGTAAATCGGTTTAGATAAAAATTAAATATAGTCTGAGATCCTAGGACCACTTTACTATACTTTTTATATGAAACTCGTGTATATACGCGTAAATTTTGTTCCACTAGCTGGTAGGTCTTACACTAATCATTTTGTGTAATAGTTTGTCGTTAGCAATTTACTTTCAAATACGAATTATTTTCCAATTTGATCGAAGCAAACGATAGCCCGTGAGTGGGAAGCTTTATTTTTATTTTGACATAATATAATATCGTCATCATGTTGAAAAATAAATCTGACAAGAATGCCAAAGTTAAATTTGATGAAAATCTCTTTGAAAAACTAGGCACCTAAATATTTGCGATTGCTATATTAATTATATTCATAATACTTATTATATTACATACTATTTCAGTAGAATATTTTGAGTGTAGGTATTATATTTCTTTCTCTTTTGTTGTTATAATATGTAATATTTAATTTATTTGTGCTTGATTTATCAGTGTTTAATACATAGGTTTTTAGTTTTTAACCCAGACTTTTGATCTGTACGTTTGTGCGCGCTAATCTCAGAAACTACGGAATGGATTTTTATAAAATTTGTTACCGTAGTAGTTTAGCCCTTGGATAAATACATAGGACTCGCTTTTAATCGCGGAAATTTTTTGGGTACCTAACTACCTACGGATAGGAATTAGGATAGCTCTGCTCTGCTCCACGCGGATAGGAATTAGGACAGCTCTGCTTATAATTTTGTGTAGGAATCAATTCAATCGGTTCATACCTACAAAACGTTTTATCAATCTAAAAAATAACGTAGTATAAAATGCTATAAAATAACCACATATTTGATTTGGTTAAAACTTTACCTAGGTTAATCCTGATCATGATTATTATATGAAGAATAAGTGAGAAGCTAGATGGCTTCGTGGTCGTACTGCTAACTCATCTCTCTCTCAAACTCTGTCGTGGTCCCAACTAGGATGGGCGATCACAATTCAAATTATTTTTATTAAGTTCAAAGTCCACAACGTCTTCCCGTTCAAAATATTTTCGAAATCGTTATCAACAATCATAATATCGAAATACTAATTATCGGCTACAAAGAAATCCTTACTTAATATTATAATTTATACATAAACGAGAAAGTTTGTATTACATAATAATATGTTTAGTTTTACATGTAATAAAGTAAAGAAAACACGTAAAGAATTTTGATGAAATCAGGTATGGTAGTACTGGTAGTAGGTTAAGCAGAATTAACACAGAATACTTTTTGCAGCTTATTACATTTTATTTATGGTACAGTTCTCGGTAGATTTCTTGAGCGTAGTCTAAGTCGCAGGAAACATTCAAATAAAATACAACTGATACGGCTGTGCAGTGCCTACACCATTATGTATTCAATTTTGGTATTGGTATTTTCCCGAACAAGCTTTCCCTCTGACGCGAGCGAAGCTGCGGGCAAAAGCTAGTATTATATAATATCTATACATATAAAATCCTTTGTCCTGAATGACTGACGGATCAACGCACAGCCTAAACCGCTGATCGTAGAGACCTGAAACTTGCAGGGCTTGCTCTTTGTAATGCGTAGGGATCCGATAAGAAGGGATTTTTCGAAATTCGACTCCTAAGGGGGTGAAAAGGGGGAAAACAGTTTGTATGGGGCAACGTGATTCCTTGGTCCAATCTACTTCATATTTTGCACAAACATTATGTAACAGAATTGATGAAATTCGTGTATCATAGTTTATTGAAATTCGTCCCCTAACGGGAATAAAAAGGGAAAGAAAGTTGTTTTGGGAGCGATTTGCTTTAAAGTTGATATAAATACTCCTTAGTGCTTTTGATTTAAAGCTCCCACTCACAAGCAATCGATCGATTTAGTCTTTACAATTTAAACATTTACTGGATTCGTAGTTGCAAGTAAATCGGTTTAGATAAAAATTGAATATAGTCTGAGATCCTAGGACCACCTTACTATACTTTTTATATGAAACTCGTATATATACGCGTAATTTTTCATTTCGTATAAATTTATAATGTAATAGTTTGTCGTTAGCAATTTACTTTCAAATACGAATTAATTTCCAATTTGATCGAAGCAATTGATAGCCCTTGAGTGGGGAGCTTTATTTTTATTTTGACATAATATATTGTCATCATGTTGAAAAATAAATCTGACAAGAATGCGAAAGTTAAAGAAGAAGGGGCATTTTTGTATGGAGCCCGTCCCCACTACTGTAGCACTACAAGACTTATATCAAATGAAAGGGCTTAAAAAGTTTGTCATTTTATCGTATGACAAAAAATCTCTAAACCATGGGAGAAAAAAGTTAACGAGGGTTGAAGGTTAAAAAAAAGATAAAAAAATCACCCTGTATTATTGCACCATATTATAGTGTTGCTAATAAGGAACAATTTTTGGGAAGTAACGGTATACAACAAACTTCAAAAAAGTGTTATATTTTGATAAAGTGCCTCATATTTTGAAGAAATGTATGGAATAATAATAAAATACTAAAAAAAAAGCTATTTCCTCAATTTTTTCGCACATAGTTCCTTTCTGGAAATTGTTTCTTACTTGCGATACTATCGAATATACAGGATGTGCAATATACAGGATGTATATTTTTTCACAATAAATGGGTTCGAATCCTGGCTAGAAAAATTGAGTTTTCAAAATTCTAATGATGCAGTTTAAGTTTTCATCAAGTCGGACTCAACATTCCGTTGGACTAAATTGCTATTTCTTATTTGTTGTAGACTTCTCTTACAACGCCCGGAAGAATAGTTCACCATGTACTATGTATTTTTTACTTATTTCTGTACATTTTAAAATTATAAAATTATTTTTGCTATTTAATTATATGTAAGGTAAAAGCACCTATTACCGTGGTAAATCGCCGAATTTGACTTTAGAGTGAAATATTTCGTAATCAAGACGGTTCTCCGCAAATTAGGATTTTTTTAAACGTTTAATAGACATTTTGTATGGTACCCCGTTAACTTCTTTTTATTTATTTTAAAGCGTTGTATTTATTACTATATTTTTTTGTCAGGAATACGATTTCCCCTATTACCGAGGCATGCCCTATGACTTTATCTATTACCGCGGTATGCGCCTCCTAATACCGAGTGTAGAAAAATAAAATACTATTTTATCCTGATGGTTCTGTATAAAATTAATATATTAAAATTAAAACAATACATAAAACATTAATGTAATGGATCAATCAATTAAGCCTAAAATGACATTATACAACATGAAATTTTAATCGTTTTGTTCCCGCAGCGAGACGATTTTCACAATAAAACTGAACAACTTTTCTCAAGCTTGGTCCCACTATAGTATGCCTAAATAGATTCAATATAATATAATTTGTAGTAGTATGACATATGACAATCATGGTGCAATCCACACTTAGTATCTAATTTCTGAATATGAGAAAGAACTAAATAAAATAGTGAGTAGGTATATATGAGTCAATAACGGAACCCTAAATATGAATATTGGTTGCCGTATCACTCGGTGATAGATTTTGTATGAAATTTGTATTACCGAGTACTTTGCACTCGTTAATAGATTCTGGTAGGATCTATTACCGAGGTATGCCGCGGTAATGGGAGTAGAAACAAATGTTTTAAAATGTAATTCCGACTGTTATAATTATACATGTATGATTTTCGGGTATCATTTCGCATAAACAGATTTAAATTTTATGGAAAATTGTATTTTTAATCACAAGATATGCCGCATTATCAATCTTTTGTCAATTCAATATTGCAAATGTTTTTATGACGTTTTTGACACCCAGTACAAAACCTATACTTTAAGTAGCTGTTGTTTTAAAAAAAATTAATGACTTTTAATGGATTTTGAATACATCGGAAATTGATTTTTTGTTTTTAGAATTCATAAGGACAGGCAGATTTTTCAACTTTTACTACAACGACAGTTAATTATCATAAATATTTATAACAAAATAGAACCCTTAATATATCCATTACCGAGGGTACCCTCGGTATTAGATGCTACTCCCAATTTTAAGCATCTATTACCGCGAATTGTATTTCTCAATGTAACTAAGTATTTATACTAAATTTCACCATGAAAAGTACGAGATAATACTCCCATAAAAACACAAAAACCAGTAAATAATATCCATAGTCAGTTATAAAGTGTATTACTTTTAAATAACGTAACAAAAATGTGTATGCACTTACATGAATTGGCACGTGTTTGTATACACACAACCTGCTGCGCTGCCGTCGCACAAACTATGATTTTTGATCCGTTCATAGAGTGATATGCCAACTAGCGCTCATCAGTTCGATGTAAAATACTACAAGTAAAACATGTCCGAAATAATATTGTGCTAAAGTTATTGCTATTCAATTAAAATACGAAAATACGAATACATCGGTAATTGATGCCAATTTTGCATACCGCGTTAATAGGTGCCTTTACCTCATTTTAATATATTTGTTTTATCTGCATCATTAGATTTTACATAAACCAATTTTACAGGCCAGGATTCGAACCGCAAATTAGGAAAAAAAAATCTATTCTGCATTATTGCACCATTCGATACCGTCGCAAGTAAGAAACAATTTGCAGAAAGTAACTTTGTGCGAAAAAATTTAGGAAACAGCTTTTTTTTAGTATTTTATTATTATTCCATACATTTCTTCAAAATATGAGACGGTTTATCAAAATATAACACTTTTTTGAAGTTTGTTGTATACCATTATTTCCCAAACATTGTTCCTTATCAGCAACACTATGAAATGGTGCAATAATACAGAATGATTTTTTTAAACTTTTTTTTAACCTTTAACCCTCATTATTTCTTTTTCCCATGGTTTAGAGATTTTTCGTCATACAATAAAATGACACACTTTTTAAGCTCTTTCATTTTCATTTCAAATATGTCTTGTAGTGCTTCAAGGGTGGGGACGGTTTGCCCCTTCTTCTTTGATAGAAATGTCTTTGAAAAACTAGGCACCTAGATATTTGCGATTGCTGCTTTAAAATTATATTCATAATACTTATTAATGATCACAATCCAAATCACTTTCATTAAGTTCAAAGTCTACGCGCCTACTGCCAATTGCCAACTAAAAAGTAAAAATCTTCCCTCTCAAAAGATTTTCGAAATCGTTAAAATACTAATTATCGGCTACAAAGAAATCCTTACTTAATATTATACCTAAAAACGAAAGTTTGTATGTACATAACATGTTTAGTTTTTCATGCAATAACTACGTAACGAATTTTGATGAAATTTGGTATGATAGTAGTGTATCTAGAATTAACACAGAATACTTTTTGCAGCTTATTAAATTTAATTTATGGTAGAGTTCCCGGTAGATTTCTTGAGTGTACGAAGTCACAGGATAAATTCAAATAAAAAAAAACTGATACGGCTGTGCAGTGCCTGCCTACACCATTATGTATTCAATTTTGGTACCTATTGGTATTTTTCCGAACAAGCACGCAGGCGAAGCTGCGGGCAAAAGCTAGTCATTACATAAAACTCCATAGCTGCTACACGCTAGCTACGAGACGGTTACACGCTGGTTATGTTTCGGCTACGCGCTCGCGATGACTACGCGCTGACTACGGGATGGCTACGCGCCGCGCTGGTTACGCGTCGGCTACGCGTCGGCTACGCGCTGGCGATGTGATTAATGATTACTATGCGCTAGCTACGCGATGACAACGCGCTGGTTGCGCGTCGGCTACGCACTGGTGGTTTGATGACTAACCGCTAGCTACGGGATGGCTACGCGCCGCGCCGCGCTGGTTACGCGTCGGCTACGCGCTGGCGATGTGAATTGTGATTAATGATTACTATGCGCTAGCTACGCGATGACAACGCGCTGGTTGCGCGTCGGCTACGCACTGGTGGTTTGATGGCTAACCGCTAGCTACGGGATGGCTACGCGCCGCGCCGCGCTGGTAGCGTCGGCTACGCGCTGGCGATGTTATGACTACGCGCCAGCTACGGCATGGCTACGCGCTGGTTACGCGTCGTCTACGCGCTGGCGATATTGTGATGACTATAATATTATGATGACTACACGCTAGCTACCTAGTACACAACATTGGTTTTTCAAATTTTATGGGAAACGCCGATTCGAAATTATTTTAACCTTTAACATCTGTATTGGGTAAAGGTCAAGCGATGTTAAGAACATTGGCCCTTGACTTCATTTTTTCTGTAACATACAAGAATTTCAAGCCATACAAAATTATTGATCGTTAAATAAGCTGATATAAAAAATAACAAGGAATATAATAGGTAAAATATATATATATTTTTTTTTTAATCTTTATTTAAGGAGATTAGTCATAACTGACTATGCCACTTCATTAGGCCAACGATTACAATAATTATAATTTTATAATATAATTAAATACTACATCACTAATTATAATCTATTTTACGTCGATTCAAAGCTGTACTGACCATTTTATACACTTCTATAACTTTTCAGACATGGGATATGCTAGAATACAGTTACAAGTTACAGTTATACAGTTAAAATATATATATATATATATATATATATATTTTAATCTTTATTTAAGGAGATTAGTCATAACTGACTATGCCACTTCATTAGGCCAACGATTACAATAATTATAATTTTATAATATAATTAAATACTACATCACTAATTATAATCTATTTTACGTCGATTCAAAGCTGTACTGACCATTTTATACACTTCTATAACTTTTCAGACATGGGATATGCTAGAATACAGTTACAAGTTACAATATTCATAAAGTCTTCAATTTAAAAATATTTTAAATATACAATTGTGACAATTATGAAAATAAAATAATATTGTTATTTACGTAGAATCTTACGCTACGAAGATATTTTTATAAGAAAATTACATCGTACGAAATATTATATTTCTTAGAAATGTACTTTATTTCCTTATTTTATGCCCTGTTACAAACTTTAATAGTTAAGTTAAGTTAGTCATTAGGAAGGGTCTTAGAAAATCTGATTTAAAATAAAGTCGTAATTGAGTTTTCGAGCGGGATCAAGCTCGGTGTGAGCATTTTAATAAAACATTATTTACTAAACTTATAAAAGCATCCTTCCTCTCTACAAGTTTCAGCTATTTCTCTAAAATTATGAATAAGAAAACTTGTGACGATGGGAAGAAAGGGGGTGACGTGGAACCAATCTGGAGTGAGGTTGCACCCACTGGCGCTGTCACTAAGGCGTACTGGGCGCAATGGGACAGTCTGATACTTCAAAGCCCTACCGGAAATGGGAGAAGACTAACGGCAGAGAGTTCCGTCTTCAGATAATTGTCCCAAGAACGAGAGTACCAGATGTTCCCCGTGAAATACATGATGGCGTATCAGGAGGTCATCTAGGAGTCAAGTGGGACGTTCAAAGTGGTACACATAGACCGTCTGGCGCGGTACCATGGCAGAGGCAACGATGCTCGGGACGAGCATCTCTAAGAGGCGAGTAGTGTTACGAACACACAAAAGCGCCATCTAGCGTCAACCAATGAAACAACTTGGTGTGAACAGGGACAGCGTGGGGTCCCCTACTCAATACTAGATGGCGCTACTGTGCGAATATTCCGGAATAATCCAACCAGTTCACGCGAGTCGCGAACATTTCTGGAACGGTCTGGGACTCGTGTCATCCGATATAAATACGCCTGAAGGGTTGGGAACAAGGCGAGTTCATTTTGAGCTTCCTGCGAGGCGAAACAGGCGATACCAGTGAAAACTAGTGATCGGGAGTTCGATTTGAACAGCGAAATGGGCGATATCGATGTGAATACTAGTGATGTGATGATACCGTGAGTGAAACCCACGAATTGGCTACGACTTAGGACACTGTTAGTGCTTAGTGTTTGGACTTAGTGTTTAATGTGTGGACCTAGTGCTTAATGTTGGACCAAGTACTAGTGAATAAAGTCTTCAAAGGAGTCAGCAGGCTTTTTCTCTCCAAATCCTTCGAACCCCAACACGTAACAATATAAAAGCTTGTCGAGAATCAAACAACTTGTCTCATAAATCAAAAGATTTATAAAAGATTTTTTTTCTTTTTAGCGCATTCAAAGAAAAGCTTGTTTTTTTTATAAAACTTTTAATTTATTTCTTACTAATATAGCTAGACAGGTTTCTCAGTCTGTTCATCTCATTCAACGCACCATTGTTGCAAGGTCGTTTACCGGTTAATTTAGTACAGTCAAGCTCTTCAATACGGAGACCTTCTAGAGACTTTACTCTACTCAGGACCTCAAAAAACCCTAATAAACCATATTTCTAAGGAGTGCATTAAAATGACTTATTAGACATCTTAGGTGTTACGTCATGTTGGATTAAGAATGTCGTCACTTTATTTTTCGAGTTATTCTCAGCAAGCCCTTTCATTTGATACCGATATTGAGTGCATTATAAATGACTCGTCGGCCATCTTGGATATTCCCTCATGTTTGACTTTCGAGTTATTCTCAGAAAGCCCTTTCATTTGTTATCCATACTGTACGAGTGTATTAAAAATAACTTGTCAGCCATCGTCAGTCATCTGACGACCTCTGTGGCTCAGTTGGTCGCGGGTTCAAATCCCGCCGAAGGAACAAAAAGTTTTTCTGTGTTCCTGGGTCATGGATGTGTATTAAATATAAAAGTATTAAATATATTTCCGTTGTCTGGTACCCGTAACACGTCAAGTTCTTCGAGAACTTGTGTTACGAGATCAGATTGACGTGGTGTGAAGCGTCCATAGATCTTGGATGTTCTGTCATGTTGGATTTTCGAGTTATTCACAGCAAGCCCTTTCATTTGATATCTATATTATAGGAGTGCATTAAAAATGACTTTTCGGCCATCTTAGGTGTTCCGTCATGTTGGATTTAGAATGACGTCCGTTTATTTTTCGAGTTATTCTCAGCGTGTCTTTTCATTTGATACCCATACTGTAGGAGTGCATGAAAAATGACTTGTCTGCCATCTTGGGTGTTCTGTTATGTTGGATTTTCGAGTTAGTCTCATCAAGCCTTTTTATTTGATACCTATATTGTAGGAGTGCACTAAAAATGACTCGTCGACCATCTTGGGTGTTCCGACATGTTGGATTTAGAATGACTTCACATTATTTTCAGAGTTACTCTTAACATGCCCTTTTCATTTGATACTAATATTGTAGAAATGCATTAGAAATAACTATTCCGCCATCTTCTAAATCTAATATGGCGGATAATGGATTTATTTATTGCCGTTACACAGTACAAAATTTCAGCTCAATCGGTTGAAAATATCTGCTTCAGAATTACGTAGTAAGATTCCACCTGCACCCAAACTAACATACATGCATATATTGCAAGTTAAATAAAAGCTTTTAAAATAGTTCGTATTCTGAATTCTTTTTAAGCGAAAGAAAATAATATTATGTTCTTTTGTTGTCATATAGATCGATTTCCTTTATAAAGAATTCGAGGTCAACATTTTGTGAATCATAAATTAAATAATATTATTATCATTTATTAATAATATGATGCATTTTATTTCAAGCAATAGTGGCATTAATAATGCACAATACATTATTTCCACACATTTAATGATTCCTATGATTTTCATCTACGAGTAGCAAATGTAATAAATAAGTACTAAATGCTCTATGTATTGAACGTAAAATTAATCTCCCATTTACTGTAATTGGACTGCCAACATCTGGTAAGTGGGGCGTAATTACATACAGCAAAACAAACTATTTACTATGATTAATAATTTCATTAATGTTTCTGAGTCCCAGAGAAACGATACTTTCATTATTCTAGCCACAACTTTTATGTGTAACATCGCTAACAAAATGCGTAAACGTAATAAGTAGATAGAACATTTCCGAAATGTTATCTAGCTCACTGAAAAAGGTGGCTACTGGTAATACCAGGATTTGAAAGAGTGCTTTCAAGGCCAGGTTCATTGTGACTTGAGACTCGTACAGGGTCTTCGGGGCCATACATATATTACGTCACATGAATTTCATGATATTTGACCCCCTCCCCCGTGTTTGTCACAGTTGGTCATATTTGTGAGACTCCCCCCTCCCTAGTGTGATGTCACATTTTAAAATTTTACATCTAGAAATAATAATTATTCAATTAAAACAGCAGTTCTGAAATTTGTTTAATTTCAATTGGTGGCACGGATGACCGACACGACTGGCAAGAGATCAGGCGCAGATCCGAATTTTTTTATTGCCCATCCGACGCGTCGATCATCTTTCTTGCCTTACAATCAGGTGATCAATCTGTATTCAACGCGGGAATCCAAATATGATATAAATTACTAGACCCCGGTGGCTGTCGAACTATACAGCATCTCGTCATGATTGAAATAAAGAATATCCATGGCTCCTTTATTAGATAATACATTGAAGGAGTATTTCTTTTAGAACTTGGCTTAAAAAATGTATTCCAGCGATATCATAACTTAAAAACTGAATATTGATAAATAAAGTAGATTTAAAATAGATTTTAAAATGTGACGTCACAAAAATTAGGACCCCTTCCACCCCTTGTCACACAATGTCACACTTCGTCGACTCCCTCTCTTCCCCTTAACGTGTGACGTAATTTATGGATGGCCCTTTCTCGGACAGGCAATTACTGATCATAATATAGTCATAAACTGGTAGTAACGGATTGCTAATACCCGGTGTCCCTGGTTTTTTTGTCGGTAGGTTATGAATTCAATAACGCTTTTGAATTTCGATTTGATGACACAATCGCGTTATCCAAATGTGATTATTCTTTGTCATTGTTGTTGATGTTGTTTGTTGTAACCACTATAGAGTTAGTTAGATTTACGAAATCTATATATAAAAAATTTGTACGACACCAAATATTATTGATTCCCATATTGAAGCCCGAGGATAAGGAGTGATTCGCAGATTTTTTTTGAAAATAAAATTTATACCTATTTCAGACAAAAATTCAAATATCAGATTTTATTAAAAACTCTGTACATATTATAATGTCTTTATTTCTCATCATGTTAATATTTTACAGTGTATAGACGCAACGTGCGTATAATTTAGCGTTCAAAGTTGGACAGTTTATTGAATGTTCATACAAATAACTTGTTAAACGTTAAATTTTGTAATATTTTACTAGAAAATTAATTTTCGAAACAACTTTCGTACGTTAAATTTCCGTCGGATATTGCTATTGACGTACTGCTAACAATATTGATTTTAAGCTGTATACATATTGACTTTGTCTTCCGGAATCGAACCTGGAACCTTTTAAGTATAACTCGAGCATTAACACGAAGAAAAGTACTTAATATTTCACCACAGATGCTTATGCTTATCTGTTTCATCTAGAAGTAAATAATTTGCGAAGTTTAATCATCTTAATTAGTATTCGAAGGTTCTCAGGCATATCAAAAATTATAATATAAATAGGTGGCTATATATTTGTAGAAACATTAAGTAATAAAGATATTGCAGCGATTTGAAAATACTTATTATAGTTAAAACACGTCTTACTAAAATACATAAATTTCTAGTTGGTGAAATGATAACATTACAGAGTACAAACACTACTAAGTACAACTTAAAAAATAATGTACCTAACACTTCTTCGTAGTTCCCCAACTTTTTATTTGTGAAAGTATTAAAAAAGCCTTTGAAAAAGATCATAATCAAACGACTATAGTTTGAAATAGATAGTGTAGATGCATGACTTTGTTGAAACAACTTTGAGAACCGCTGTCGGATTCCGGTTAAAGTTTTGGTAAAGTGAAACAACT
The DNA here is from genome assembly GCA_905404095.1 of Glaucopsyche alexis. Taxonomy (NCBI): domain Eukaryota; kingdom Metazoa; phylum Arthropoda; class Insecta; order Lepidoptera; family Lycaenidae; genus Glaucopsyche; species Glaucopsyche alexis. The sequence continues at coordinate 18,080,464 of FR990046.1, forward strand.
AGCACAACTTTTTCTTTGAGATATTTTGCCCACTTTATACGAAAGTTTCCTATATACGTAAAGTTATTGTAAGTTTATTTATTATAAATTTTTCGGGTAAATACAAAGTTTGGGTAAGAAAATTTACTGCATTTTTTTTTATATACAAAGTCCCACTTGCACAGATCTGGGTTAAAATACCATGCCTACTTTTTCATAAATACGAAGAAAAAGAGAGATCTCACCAAAAACATTTTCATGTAAAGTGATGCCAAGACGATACCATATGACATGTGAATCCAAGCTTCTGACTCTACCAAACTTCTAACTCTACACGCCTTAACTCTACAAGCCTAACTACAAACTCTATACTTTAGTCAAATTATGTGGCCTGGCCATTTCGATACATTCGCTTAGACGTAAGGTGAAAAATTTACGGACTGTTTTTCTGTTATACTATTCTTGTACGAACGAAATGGCCAAGCAACATAATTTGACTAAAGTATAGAGTTTGTAGTTAGGCTTGTAGAGTTAAGGCGTGTAGAGTTAGAAGTTTGGTAGAGTCAGAAGCTTGGTTTCACATGAGATCTAATATCTTTTTGACAGTGCGAGTTATATGGTATCGTCTTGGCATCACTTTACATGAAAATGTTTTTGGTGAGATTTCACTTCTTTTTGAAAGACAATTTTCAGACCTCTAGAGTAAAAATTTACATAGGTAAGTCTCTTACAAATTTTCATACCCTAGTTTAAGGGGTTGGAGGATAAAAGTTCCAAGTTTGTCAATTTTTATGTTGGTTATGTGCTAAAACTAGCTTGCATACCAAATTTCAGCTTTCTATGACATCCGGAAGTACTCTATAATTTTGTTGATCATCAGTGAGTCAGTGACGAAATCAGGGGTATTTGGATATCAATAAAACCTAAATTATTAGACCTTTATATTCAAAACTTTACATGTTTCATTAGTCCGCTACTGGGAACATATCCTGAAAATTTTGTGTATCTGGTATAATCTAATCCCAAGTTATGAGGGTTCAAAATATCGACGAAACGCTTCGAGAAAAAGTAGTCTGGTAGTGCCCTTGCGCTTCGCTTAGCTCGTCTTGGAGGGGCACTACCGTGCTCCCAGATACCATGAGATTTAACCCAGGGTTAACATTAAACCAGATCTGTACAAGTGGGCCTCAGGACCATTTTATTACGCACTGTAGATTAGTCATTCGATGACAGAAACATAATGATATTACTACTACTATTATAGATGTGAAAGTTTGTAAGGATGGTTGTATGGATTGATGCATAGATTGTTACACTTTCACACAAAAACTACTGAACAGATTTTGACGAAATTCGTTATGGTAGTAGTTTAGGTTCTGGATTAAAACAAGACAGTATACAGCTACCTGTTATCCCAAAACGTGCAATTTTCCAGTGGAATACTTTATTTATATGAGCGGAGTCGCGAGTAGGTACAATTAAGTAATATTATAGGCTCCGGCTGAGTCGTTCGAGCAACCAAATTAAGAGATAAGACAAAAATGTAAGTTCATAGATATATTAAAATAAAGAAAAAACCGGCCAAGTGCGAGTCGGACTCGCGCACAGAGGGTTCTGTACAATGTATATAAGTAAAAAGTTCACCCATCACGACAATCGAGTCATAGAAGGGGTAGGAAGTTTAAAATTATTAAAAATATTTTTACTATGATGTAATTAAAATTTACAGTTTTCGCAATTTTTCCTTTATATGTGCTATAAGAGGTAGCTTCATACCAAATTTCAAGATTCTGAGTTCACGGGAAGTACCTTGTATGTATGTGTGAGTTTGCGAGTGTCGAAAATTTGCGGAAATTTGCGGCCTAAACGGCTGTATCTTTTGATTGCGTTGGGTTATAAGTTTGATTTTTTCACAGCTCCAAGGGACAATATAATTGAGTATTTGATATAAATTCCAGCTTGATATCTCTACGCGTTCTTGACAAAAGGGTCTTGATAGACAGAAGGATGGTTCCGTTTTTGTCCTTTCGAGGTACGGAACCCTAATTAAGTTTTAGTTACTGCAATTCTCTTAATTTATAAATATAAGGGAACTAAACAGATCCGCAGGATGCAGGTACTATTTAATAATATTTTTACACTCATCATTTAAATTACGTAAACCTTTAAATAATATTTGCGTTTGCGGCGAGCACAGACCGACGGAGCCCATACAAATTCAGCGTTCGTGGTCGTTCACGGCAGATATGTAATTTTAACGAAGGTTTTCATATTAATTGCGGTATAATATTCACTAACTTTTTCACACGGCTACGCTCGCCGTACATTATGTTTCTCCATAGCTATTGGTACACTACTAGACAGTAAGTTGTACTGTACATGCCAATAATATAAGGTATCACTTTTAAAATAGCTCCTAGGAAAGGAGTAGGTAAAAACCAGCCAAGTCAAAAATTTGTTTTTGTACCTCTGAAGCAAAATAAAATCTTAAGCGTTATGCTCATCAAAATTTACGTCCACCGTTTGGCGTGTAAATCACTTTTACGACGAAAACAATCGGAAAATGTTAAAGCTTTATTACGAGCGTAACTATTTTGACTCACGTTAATGGTCCGTTTTGACCTCGAAATATTCTGATGAAACTATTCTTTGCGGTTGTCGTAGCGATTAAAACATATAAGACTTGATTTTTTTAATTGATAGGTGTTATATGAGTAAAAATTGAGATTTTTGAAGTGAAACGGCATTACTAGCAAAATTTCAAGGTCGCGTCACGTCACGACACGATTTTGGATATAAAGCCAACTGTTTCCAAGAAGCTATCTCGGAAGCTACTTATACTTCTTAAAATATAACAATAGGCAATCGGACAATTTTTTTTTTATTGCATAAATGAATAGTACTCTTAAATATGAGTAACTTCTCAGAAGAAACCGTATATCAAAAGTCAATATTTTCAAAGGTACAGCGATTTGTATAAAAAATTTCGCGAGCCTCCTAAAAACGCTCCATACTAAAATCGATATACACATGACGTCACTTGAATATGAAGTAGTATGAAGTAGTATATGAAGTATATGGCCGCAGGAATATATTTGTAAATATCTCCGATATTTGTGCGTTTAAGTTCATACTTACCATAATGAATGTTTTTGTATATGATGTGAGTAAACTAATGATGTAGGTTTTGTTTACCAATTTCGCAAAAAAAAAAAATTTTTTTTTGGTATAAAGACTCGAAGAAATTTTGTATACAAATCGCTGTACCTTTGAAAATATTGACTTTTGATATACGGTTTCTTCTGAGAAGTTACTCATATTTAAGAGTACTATTCATCTATGTAATAAAAAAAAATCAGTCCGCTTGCCTATTACTTAACTTCGAAAGTACGGCGTAAAATTGGGGCTAAGTGTATAAATGTAATTTTTTCTATAATTTTAAGTATTTTAGGCACGATGAGAGTACTTTTGAATTTGAAATGACGAATAGAGTTTCGCTTGTAGAAATAACTCCTCACACCGATATCGGTGACGGTGGCCTGTTTCATTGAAACCAGGTCAGTCACGCAGGAGTTATTTTGTAGTGCCCAAGTGTGTGCACAGTATCCAAGAGCTCTTTATATTCCTTTACTCTCATAATCCAGTGGGGCGGATAACCGACACGACTGACGAGAGATCCGACCTTTTACATGCCCATCCGACGCATGGATCATCTTTCTTGTTAGACAATCAGGTGATCAGCCTGCATTGTCCTAGCCAAACTTGGAAACAATATTTTTTGTTGTTTCAATACGGTTTCAATCGAACCCACGACCTCCGACTCGAGAGCCAATGCTCTAACCACTACACCACGGAGTTTTGCTTGTACTCTGTACACGATATAGTCAGACAAAGTTTTATTTAACGCTCTAACTATCTAGAAATTTAGGCAACCTACTCTAACTTTACACGAAATTGCAAAGGGACCTCTTTAGAAAATTAGGGTACACTGGTTTAGAAATGAAATACCATGAGAATGAAGTTCAAACCCAGTTTTATGTAAGGACAGAAACCCTTTTGTGGTTTTTACGCTACCCAGTACCTTAAAATTTATGTGGCTTTAGTAAGAATTTGTTTCACCTATACAGGCAAAAGGATTTCAGCTGGAAGGACGTTATTAACGCTTTTAGCTGCTTGTCTGTTCAATATTTTACTTTAGTATTAAAGTGATTAAATTCAAAATAACATGTGAGTAATATTATTCTGATGAATGCTTCTATAGTATCATCATCGTCATTTCAGCCTCTGTCCTGCTCTTTTAGTGCTCCCACCCATAATTGCGAATTCGCATCGCATCCGCGAGATTGTAACTAGAGCCCATATTAGAGCTCGCAGATATTTGCGATGGTATGCGAATTTGCAATTATTTGTGGGAGCCTTTAGGCAAGATGTTTTCGCTAATTACGATGACGAAATAAGAAACAAATAATGCATGGTATTGACGTATATTACGTCAACCCCATATATTTTTCATTTCGAAGATCGCCATTATAACGATGGCATATTGACCAAGTCCTCTAAATCTGACAGCAACTAACATTCTACGGTATGGCATCATCAACCTAGCTGATGGGTCGACTGGTGTTCGGCTGTTTTTTAATTACTATATTGGTCACCAGCAACGCCACAAGTATTGCCTTCGAGTTGCCAAACTTTTGAATTTCATCTCACCCCACGGTGAGGGTGTGTGGGAGAAATTCAAAAGTGACGGCTCACATACTCGACAAACCATTGCTTTGTTCTTCTTTGATGAAATGGAATAAAGAAACCTTCTTTGATGAAATAGAGTACCTAATAAGTACCTATAATAGTTATAAAATGTCATTTAAAATTAAATCTTCAAAAAAGACTTAAAGCTACGTTAAAATAATGTGTTCATTTAAATCAATAATTTAAGTTGAGTGAAATATTTAGTGGCTATTAAACTATTTACGCGTTCCTTATATTATAATGATTTAGTTTACCGAATTTTCTTTATGCACACACGCCAAAGTGGAACACGACCCAGATTGACGCAAGAGCCGCGTAACTAGGTTAGTAATTAACTAAATTAATATTATTTCAATAAAATTTATATATTTTTGCCTCAGTTCATATACTCGTATGTTAAAGCAGCTTCTAGTTGTGTTTTGAAATCACACTTTCAGAAATTATTTTGCAAAGGCTTTGTCTGGGCTATATAATGTATAGGTTTTGAAACTATTTTTAAAATAAATATATTCAGGTAAGTATATTATCAGCAATCTTTGATATATCTACGTGTTTATTATAATGTTATCAGTATAAAAAGTTTGGTGCAAAACATCCTTGATCCTTGATTGATGACTTTTTTGAAATTTTTAAACTTTTGAAAGCATTTTAAAGTTACTCATCAAAGTGAAACCTAAGAGATCTCTGAACGCAGCCAGCTTAGAACTTGCTCGCAAAGTATAATTGAATAATTTCGTTAACGAAATGAAACTCTTAGGGGAAGTGGGAATTCCTGAACAATTCCAATCCGCTGGCTGCACCAAGAATTTTATCGTACCAAAGACCCTTTTAGAATATTAAATTATATTTTGATGAGCGCTAGCTGATACTTTAAGTAGGTACTATGAAAGGGTAAAATTATCATTCTTAGTTACATAATCCTATTATTATAAATGTGACAGAATGTGAGATGCATGTATGTTTGCAACTCTTACGCAAAAACTACTGAACAAAGAATTAAGTTAATTAAATATTATGGTATGGTAGTCGCTAAGGCTTCGGAAAAACACAAATGCTAGTTTTTATCCCGAAAGTGTACAGTGTTTCCGTGGGATAGGTAATGTATTAATGTGTGTATTTTGACTGTCTTTCATGTCTAAAGGGCTGAACCGACTAATATTTTGTGATTTGGATCAACACAAATTATTTCTTATCCTCATAAAATACAACTGAATGAAAAAAAAAAATAGTTTACAGAAGTATATTGCTGTAGGCAGAGTTACCTAATTGGTAAAGAAGGTTTTTGCCATAAACACTATTCTAAGCATTCGGAATCATGAGCACAAGTTGGTCTATACTAATTAATAAAGAGGAAAAGTTTGTTTGTTTGTTTGCATTGAGTAGGGAAGGACATACTAGCCTATTAGGCTACTTTTTACTGCGGCAAAATGTACAGTTTCCCGAGATTCCCTGTTGTGCACACTAAGTCGCAGGCAACATCTAGTAATTATATAATTCCTTGCTTTAGGTAATTTTCTTTGTTGTTTTCCTACACAAAACCGAAAATTTTCTACTGTATCTCTATTGATTTAATATTTTCATACTATTTACTGACCCTTCATACCACATCAGTATGGTCCTGTGGTTTTCGACTAATATTTTGCATTTTAGGAGGAAACGAAGTTCATACTTAAATCTTTAATACATACATACATATAATCACGCCACTTTCCCGTAGGGGTAGGCAGAGACCGCCTCTTTCCCGTGGGGGTAGGCAGAGACCACTTTTTTCCACTTGCTACGATACTTGCATACTTGTTTCGCTTTATCCACTTTCATTCTTACCATCCATTCCTCCTCTTACATTCAACGTAGCGAAGCGGCTCTCCATGGGCCACTTTTCGCCTCCGCGAGAACGAGACGTGATGGGTGGCGAACCACATCGCCGCCATTTTGGATAACTAAATTATTTTTATAATTATCCATTGCGTTCCCACGGATTTGCGGAGAGGATAGGAATAGGAAAAAGGAAGGATAGGTGGTGTGGAAAGGAAGTTTGGTAAGTTAGAGTGGGAAATAGGAAATGTAGGATTAATATCCCTTGCCCTCCTGGGCGGTAATCCGCCCAGGAGGGCAAGGGATAGGACAGTAATAGCTAGGGAAGCCGGGGTCGCGTACCCGTATACTATACCGCAACTACCGGACAGATAAGTTAGGATGAGTATCCCATGACATAATCTTTAATGTATAGGCTTATATCCTACTAGATGTTACTACAAAAGTTAATTTTGAAGAAACCGTACATTTTCCGCGATATAAAGTAGACTATGTCCTTCCCCGTGATCTACTCTATATCAGCGCCAAATTTCAATATCTGTTCAGTAGTTTCAGAGCCTATTCAATGAAAAGAAACAAATAAACAAACTTTTCCTTTTAATTGTATTTGTATAGAAGTATACTTAGACGCACGACACACGGATATTAATGCAGAAAAAACGTAATTCGTACGTTATATATATATTTTTTTAATGAAATGAACCAGGAAACGAGCAGACAGATCGCCTGATGGTAAACGATTACCACCGCCCATGGACACTCGCAACACCAGAGGAGTTGTACTTGTAACTCCTCTGGTGTTGCGACTTGCGTTCCTGGTCCTTTAAATCCCCAACCCCCCCTTGGGCCTCCGGTAACCTCACTCACTCGGTGAAACACAACGCGAGCGTTATTTCACGCCGGTTTTCTGTGAGGTCGTGGTGTTTATCCGGTCGAGCCGGCCCATTCCTGCCGAAGCGTGGCTCTCCCACAGTTATATGGTTTCTTTTGTCAACGGTTTTAAAATATAGGTAGTGCATGTTATTAATCTAAGGTTTTGTAATAATTTACGTATTTTTGAGCATTGTTATAAAAAATTACTTCAGTTCACTTTTCCTTTATTTAAACTTTAACTGAACCAAAATTCATAATCCTTCGTTTGCATAGCTCTCGTAAAACGGAGCACAAAATTTTTGTTTCACGTATTAATATGATAGACTAAATGTGTCAAAAAAAAAAACGAAAGTATTCTAAATACTGCTGAAACTTCAGGAGGCAAAACAAAGCTTTAATGGAAGGTCTACTTAACTAACCAAAAAGTTAGATGTTAGGTTAAACTATGTAGCTTAACTAGCTTTGTGAGAGAAACGGCTTTGCGATAGGTAGCACAAGAATTTAATTCAAAATGTAAATATCAAAGCTAACATCTAAGACGTTGATTTCAATGAATTTGAAAATCAACGATAGTTAATTATTACTAATCTTGTGAAAACTTCGTTAAAAATGTAAAGTTTTTTACATAAAAATTTAATAATCAAAATTGTGCTTGTGGCGCTCTCCTTGATGAAGTTAGTTAAAATGTACATTGAAACGAAGTGAAATTAAATAAAATAAAGAATAGGAAACGGTTACTAATGTAGCTATATTTACATAAAGTGTATATAGTGCTGGTCCACGCCTCATACACTTTTAGAACATCACCTTTCAGTTTGAAATAGCTATTTTAAAAATGCAGCTCCGTGTAGCATGGCATATCGTCGCGGTGTTAGCTAACCCTAACAGCAAAGCATTTCAGGAACACTCAAAATTACTTGCAATTTTATTATTATAAAAGTTTGCTAGAAAACTTGCTATCATAACATACGAATATAACACAAATAAGCGACGGCTTACAGCATCAACATACTTTAGCCGTCGTAACGTGTGCTATAGTTACGCTATTCACTGCGACACAAATCACAATATTATGTGAAGTTAGTTGTGTTTTTTATTATAAAAAATAATGCAGTTCTCAACACTGTTTGAAGTGTGACGGTAAATTCAAATAACATTTTTTGCAATTATAAATAGAACATACGAAACAGAACACATTGCGACAATTTTGTATTTGGCGCATTATTAAGGTAGACAGTTTAATTAGATATGTCATGGGATAATCATCCCAACTTACCTGTCCGGTAGTTGCGGTATGCGATCTCGGCTTCCCTAGCTATTACTGTCCTATCCCTTGTCGTTCTGGGCGGTAATATCCTACATTTCCTATTTCCCACTCTAACTTACCAATCTTCCTTTCCACACCACTCATCCTTCCCTTTCCTTATCCTACCCTCTTTACCAATCCGTGGGAACGCAATGGATAATCATAAAAACAATTTAGTTATCCAAAATGGCGGCGATGTGGTTCGCTACCCATCACGTCTCATTTCTCGCGGAGGCGAAAAGTTGACCATGGAGAGCCGCTTCGCTACGTTAAATGTAAGAGGAGGATTGGATGGTAAGAATAAAAGTGAATGAAGCGAAACAAGTATGTAAGGATCGTAGCAAGTGGAAAGAAGTGGTCTCTACCTACCCCTACGGGAAAAAGGCGTGATTATGTGTATGTATGTACTATGTGACGACCTCTGTGGCTCAGTTGGTTGAGCGTGTTGGTGCTCACGCCGGGGGTCGCGGGTTCAAATCCCGCCGAAGGAACAAAAAGTTTTTCTGTGTTCCTGGGTCATGGATGTGTATTAAATATGTGTATAATATAATAAAAATCTTAAATATGTGTATAGTATAAAAGTATTAAATATATTTCCGTTGTCTGGTACCCGTAACACAAGTTCTTCGGATACTTAGCACGGGGCCAGATTGACGTGGTGTGAAGCGTCCATAGATATATTATATTATATTATGTATGTATGCTATTTAGATCAGAACTGGCTAAAAATACATACGCTTGAATATTTTAAATCGTATACTCTAAATAATTTCATATAAGCACAACTCTTATGTCTAAAACATGATACAGACACTATAGATAAGTAGTTGTTAATCCAAACACTATTATCAGGAAAAGCTATTAAAAATTGTTATGAGCTGGCAACAATATTTGCATATTGAACGAGTTCGTAAAAGTCAACTTAAATCATTCCCCAGCGAAGTTATTAATTGGACTGAAAAGGTCTTTAGATTTTATGTAATAGTTATCCGAGTTCAATTAGGAGCAAAGAACATGCTTCAGACGTACAGACACAATACGCCAAACTAAGTGGGTAAAGTGCTTTTGCTTTGAAAAGTAAAATAAATCGATTTCATAGAATTCTAAAAACTGAATCTCTAGATAATTAAAATAATTTGAGAAAAATCTTAATTTGAAATCGTTTTGTATACGCGTTCTTGTGATTCCAATTGAATGAATCCATAATATTATTAATCATACTAGCTTTTTCCCGCGTATTCACCCACGAAAATACAATATCCCGTGGGATCGCTACTTTTTCGGGGTACAAAATATCATATGTCCTTTCCCGGGACCCAAAGTATGTCTATACCAAATTTCATAAAAATCGGTTAGGCAGTTAAAGCGTGAAGAGGTAACAGACAGACATACTTTCGCGTTTATAATATAAGTATAGATATAAATTAAATTCCAATGGTCCCTATGAATCGAAGAAGAACAAAGACTACCTGTCACTCTCATTGTAACAGATAATTGAGAGATAAAATAGGATTATACTGTTATTGTGTTTCAATATTCTGTGCACGTGTACACAAATTCTCAAAGCCTATAATTCTGGGAAGTGATCTCATCTCACCTTATTAGTATAGGACGATACAGGCACGTGTTCAAATTCTATAATCATCGAATGTTTTATCATTTTTTTTTACGTTAAAAATATTTTTCAATCAAAGAAAAAATTATAAAGTGGCAAACACTAAGTATTGACTTATTTACACTAATGCAAATGTAGTAAAAATATAAAATTACTTTAAGTAAGTGAAATATAATAAAAGCTTAAATCATATAAGATCGTGAAATACTCGTAAGCTAAGCTCTAGGGCTTCCTATTCGAGTTATCATAAAGAAACATCTCTATTTGAACTACTGCATAATAATATTATAAGAAAATTGCGTCAGAACTTGAGACGAAATGGATGGCCCCATTATGGTTCTCAAATAACTTGTTATGAAGCAAAACTTGAATGAATCTTCATATGGAAGTACTTATCCTTGTTATAGTGTATTCGCGTTAAGAAGGCAGAGAATGAAAAACCAAAATTAACCAATGACGCAGAAGCTATGTTCGCATGCATGATTCATTTATTATATACAGAGTAAATACCACGGGCTCACAAAAAACTGACGTGAAATAACGCTTGCGTTGTGTTTCGCCGAGTGAGTGAGGTTAACAGAGGACTACGGGGGGCACACATGACTTCTTGCACTATTTCCACTTTAATAAGTATTTCACATTAATTTTAATATATTTCACGACAGGTTTCGATAAAGTTATCATCAGGTGTGAAAAACCGATCGTTTATTATATTAAAATTAATATAAAATACTTATTAAAGTGAAAATAGTGCAAGAAGTCACGTGTGTTATTACAGTGAAACATGAATTTCCACCAATAACCTATAATACAAGTACAATCAATAACATGTCTAAGAGAGGTTCTGGTTTTTATTAAGGACTGAGATCGCAAGTCAAACACCAGAGGGGTTGCAATTGTAACTCCGAAGATTTACGAGTAAGTTTTCTGTAAGTGTTACGAGTGTCCATGGGCGGCGGTAATCGCTTACCATCAGGTGATCCGTCTGCTCATTTCCTGGTTTATTTCACTAAAAAAAGTAACCAGTGAATTATAGTATAGTATGGTTAAAAGTATCTACTATATATTTTTCTTGTTACTTTAATCGCTAAGTTTATTCTTAAATTAAAGTTACTTTAAGTAATAAATTTAGTACAATATGCCAAATCTATGCTTTAAGTAGACTTACACATGATTAATTTCTGATCGCGGCTACGCCGTAAATAAATACAGTATCCCATGGGAACCTTACATTTTTAAAGCGATAAACAGTTGCACATGTCCTTCCCCGTGGTCTACTTATTACGATCGGTTCAGTAGTTTTTACATGAAAGTGTAGCAACCAAACAAACGAACTCATATTCATATTTATAATATTAGTGATATTTAAAGTTAATCTCGTATTTAAAAATGCTTACAAAATTTATTGAAAATTAGATTTAACGGAGATGTTGTACGGAACCCTCATTACGCGAGTACTTTTAAGCGGTTTTTTTATAATTTAGAGTAAAGAGTAGGTGGTTATTTCAATGACTATTAAATACTCAATGAAATTGTACAATGTTCACACAAGCTGCAGCTAATGACTGCAAAAACAAACTCTATAGCAGTGGCCATGTTGTCGTTTAGCACGCATTAATTTTTTGTATTCATTATTGTCTATACCTAGTGCCTATTAATATTATTAAGAGGAGAGATTTTTTGTATGCCTGTTTGCATTGCATTCATTGCATTCAATCCGAAATTATTAAACCAATTTTGATAAAATTTAGCACACCTATAGAGTAGAATACGGGGAAGGGCTTAGACTACATTTTATGGTGGCAAAATGTACTATTTCGGAGCAATTTCCATTTGCGCGCACGAAGTTTCGGGCAGTATCGATACTATAAGTTCTACTTTCACATGCAGAGCAACCACAAGCTAATGAACGTCATAACCAATATGGAAGACTTGCATGGCTTCTTGTTGTTCTCAAAGAACATAATAGGCAAAAGTTGATATTATCAGCGTCTATTTGAAAATAAACTACAAAGATCAAATTTACTTATATTTTTATCCACAATTTCAGGGAGAGAAAGTGAGAGAGAGGTCCAGAATACAAACCCAATAATAAGTACCTATTAATTATTATTTTCATAAGCTTCATGTCACCCAAAGAGCTATCTATGGAGATGGCATGATCGGAATCTCTCTACGTGGTAGAACAAGAAATAAGGAAATCCGTAGCAGAACCAAAGTTACCGACATAGCCCAGCGCATTAGCAATCTAAGGAGCTGAATATAATATAGCCTGTAGAACCGTTGGCCCCAGTGGCCGAAAGGTTGTAAAGTGGAGACTACGAACCTGGACCTGAAAAAGTGGACCTCGTGGACAGACGACCTGCAAAAATTCCAGGGAGAGGTGGATATATAGACCGCACGAGACCGGTCGCACTGACAATGGAGGAGGTCTATGTCCTGCAGTGGACCTCGAAAAGCTGAAACGGTAACGTTAAACGGTATTTATTCTGACTATTTTACACTAAAAACGACAAACTGAAATTTATTATCGAAAATACCGTGCTCTTAGCACGGTATTTTCGATGATATTCTTAATCCGCTGCTTTCGCTAATATAATCTACTTTTGTGTACCAACTTCCTTAATAAAGTGAAATTAATAATTTTTATTCCGCTCTTTTCTTTTTCCGCTTTTCTTCTGCAAACACTCGGTCGGTTCATTAGTCCTTGCTGTTATCTTCGTTAGTATGGTATTTTATCAAATCTGTGTATGTTATTTAATATAATATTAATTACCCTATTACATAAATTGATCAGTACCCTCAGGTAGACTCGGAAGTGTGGAAACTAGCTGAGTATTTATGTAATATCTAGGTATATTTTATATTAATTCCAAAATCTAATTGAATTTTCTTCAATTTTTAAAAGACTTTTTTTCAAGTAAGATTAAAAAAAAGATGTTAAAAAATCGCAATCTTAAGCTTACATAATCGTTTTGCTAAGCCACGCAAATTATAACCATTACTTCGCCTAAGCCCATTGTGCACATTTTCTCGTTCATCTTTTATGATGTATCTCTAAAGTTTTTCGTCCTGTAACACTGCAGCGCGGCGTGAACCGATTGAATAGTATAGCGCTCCTCCCAGGTGGGCTCGCCCCAGTTTCACCCAAGTTTAACGCGGCCCAGTTCACCCTCTATATAATTCATCACATTAATCTTGTAACATCAGCATACAAAATGTGAGATTTTAGCCGCAATGTGTTGAAACTAAACGTCATAAACACGGAACTTTGCAACACTTGTGATAGATTATAATGGAAATTTATCACACTTATGTATACAAATTGGGCTTCTAAACTAAGTCTGAACGAGTTGTTGGCGTAGTCATTATTTTATCTCAAATACCTACTTAGGTCTAAAAGTCTAATGCTTGCTAAATAAGATAAACTAAAAGCACATCCGATGAATATATTTTGATAGTGTGACAAATTGTACACAGTGATCAGTATGAGGAAATTCAATCATCTTTTTTAGTATTTTCTTTGCATTTTTTTCAATATTTCTCACTGTTCAAACTTTTCCTGAACTTCCATAATTATTTAAAAATGAAAATTTGCCAAATCGGTGCAGGCTTTCTCGAGTTTTAATGAGAAAAGGGAACTGCAATAGGCAAGCGGACTGATTTTTTTTATTGCATAAATGAATAGTACTCTTAAATATGAGTAACTTCTCAGAAGAAACCGTATATCAAAAGTCAATATTTTTAAAGGTACAGCGATTTGTATACAAAATTTCGCGAGTCTTTATACCAAAAAAAAAATTTTTTTTTCGAAATTGGTAAACAAAACCTACATCATTAGTTTACTAACATCATATTATACAAAAACATTCATTATGGTAAGTATGAACTTAAACGCACAAATATCGGAGATATTTACAAATATGTTCCTGCGGCCATATACTGCATAATACTACTTCATATACGATAACCTACAAGTGACGTCATTTGTAGATCGACTTTAGTATGGAGCGTTTTTAGGAGGCTCGCGAAATTTTTTATACAAATCGCTGTACCTTTGAAAATATTGACTTTTGATATACGGTTTCTTCTGAGAAGTTACTCATATTTAAGAGTACTATTCATTTATGCAATAAAAAAAAATAGTCCGATTGCCTATTTGTCTTCTACTCGTATACATCTATACAGATTAATAAAATTGAAGTCTGTAATTCCAAATTAACAGATTTTCACCGAATACGTAATATTATGAAAGCATATACGGTAATTATACATTGAAATATCATTTTTTAAAATTTTATATCTGTCTGTCTTTCTGACTCTACTCTGTTTCTGACTGTATGTTTCTTCCGGCTTATCTCTGAAACGGCTGGACCAATTTTCACGGGACTTTTACTGTCAGATTGCTGAGTTTATAAGGTCTAACATAGGCTACTTTTATTTTAGGGTTCCGTTTAAAATAATTGGGTTCAGTTTTCGTTATTTCTATACAAACGAAGTTGCGGGCATCAGCTAGTTTTATATTATATTATACGTAGAAGATTATACTACTTATTATTATTATTATGTTTTTGATAATTTATTACCCTTACAACTACTTAAGGGATCAATACAATGATTACTAATTGGTAGCTAACTTTTAAATTGAATAATGTAATGAACAGACAAAAACAACATAAACTCCCTCAAATCCACAAACAACGAAGGATAACAAGATTTCATATTTCTTATACCTTAAGTGGTTATTTGGGGATCAGTTAAATCCCAGGTACAACTGGCGTTTGAACGAAAACATTGAGCATTGCGTTGTTTGTTCCAAACGTTAAGAGGTGTACACATTACAATAATTTTTATTGGTGTGCGAATAACTTGAAAATTATATTTATATTAGGAAGATGCCGAAATTTTACCTAAGAATAAAATAATAATCTGGCTTCTTACAATGATCTTAGTATTAAATAGTGGAGTTCCACAAGTGTCTGAAATTTTAAAACTATGGAAATTTCAATAATCAAATCAAATCAACAGATTATAAGAGCAAATGATAAAAACTAACGTTTTCACCGATGATGAGTTTAATTACCATAGTTGTTAACACAATTACTATGCGAGTAAAACGATGATTAATAAGGTTAAAGAAAATGATAAGTAATCACCAATAGCTCTTAAAACATACAATTCACATAATTCGTTGATTCACAATACAAGAATTTTATAATGAAACCTGTTGTTTTAATATTATGACGCGGACGTTACTACCTGCCCTACACTAGTAACAATTTACCCAAAAATCGGGGTAAGTTGTAACAAATTAGTTTTTGCACAAAAAGTCCTATAAAATATATAAATAAAATATAGTTTCAGCAAAACATATTTTAGGAATATAATTATATAATTTGTGATTTCTTATAACGCCCTTTTAGATCAAAATTGTTAATAGTTAAGTCACTCCGTCAAAAAAAGGAAATAATTACTGCTACTACTAGCTCTCTCATTTACAAAAAAAAAAAAATATGCGACGTATTCACTTTTAATGCTGGGCCTAAAACCTAAAAATTACGTGCAGACATCGGACACCTATTTTCAGTGATCAAAAAAAAAAATATAAATAATGAAGATAGGAGTTTCAAAAGTTAAGACGTTCTCATTGTAAATTTCCTGCTCATCTAGAAAATAATTTAAATATTTATTGAATGTTACTAGCTTATAAACTATTAATGTATAACCAAAAATAAGTTTTGTCTACTTTAATGGTACAAAAAATTAAGTAATGAAAAAATAGTAAACGTTTTACTTTTATAAACACAACATAATTCAAAATGTTTTAGATTTATCCATTGAAAGTAATTTTATTCCAAGGACAAACTCTTCAGACGTTCCACTAAAAGACTTAAACATATTTCATTCAGTTTACTTTCAAAAAATATAATTTCCCATATTATTTACTTTAATAAATAATACATAAAAGACTCTCATAGCTCGGCCTACGTACACGTGGGCTTATTTCAAGCGTGGGATTACATTCAAGCAGAAGTCTATGAGTCGTATAAGAAGTACAGTATAATGATGCATACCGGGCTCCCGCGAAGCTGCAGTGCCTCTGGAATGTTCGCGGAGGCGGGGGTTCCTGATTTCTTTGCCATTATGAGATCTCGAGTTGCTGCATTCTGGCATAGACTGCGCCATTCTAGCAATGAGATACTCGCGGCTGTCTCGGTGGACTACTACAATAACCCAATGTTTAAGCAGTGGATCTCTGTCCACATGGACCAGAATAAAAAATGACCCAATAGACAATGTGATGATGACTGGGCACCCATATACAGTGTCAACAGTTAATATGTTTATGCGAAAGAAGAGAATCCCTACCTATATGCCTGAAATAAAGACTTTTTATTTTATTTTATTATTTATTATTTCAAACGATAGCACTTATTGTATTAACATTTAACATAATATTGTTGTTAAAATATTATATCCAGTTGTTCTTGTAGAAAATAATATACGCAATCATAGATCTTATCTACAAATCAATCACAAGATTAATGCAGACACCTAAACTTACGTAAGTACGAATATTGTGATTTGTGAATATTACTAACGACGCTGACAATACGATCAGAGACGTACAGTATTCTAATGATATATTGGCGTTACCTCTCAGGTGTCGCGCTTTAAAATTTTTATAACAGATTACGTGTCGCACCCCGCGGCGAGGGGTGCGGCGGGTTTCCCGCTTTTTATATTTTTAAGATTATATTGATAAATTGCTGCTAAGACCTGTGCATATGACATATTATATTTAAAAACTAGAATAAATTCTCTATATTATTACGAAACTGGAATTTTAAAAATACTGAATTAATACAAGTAATCTTGATGTGAACGCAATGTTTACACAAAAAACCCTTGAGTGTCGCGTGGCTGTATACGGCACACGTCATCCGCGTTTGTTTTTCGATTTTTAATAATGAATCATTAGTAAAACCTTGGCATGTTATATATTTTTGGAAACTAAAATAAACATACTACACATCTTATTAAAAAAATATCAAGAAATATAACGTTTAACATGCAAAATATCAAATATAATTTCACATTTTTTGTGTCGGTTTTTGAAGCTCAATTATGGCGAAATACTACGACACACATACCTAAGTTTGTATTAAATTAGTTAAATATATGTTTTAATAACAATTTATATAAAAATATTTGAAATATGTAAATAACTTTTATCATAAAATATCAATTAAGTTTAAATACATTTGCAGACATTGACTACAAATTTCACTACAGTAACAACTTTGTACAACATGTAAATTACCTTGCAGTTATTTTTGTTGTAAAGTTATAGTCTGTGTTATTGTAATGTACCTAATAGATAGTGTACACAGACATTTTTGGGACGACCAGGAAATTCTGAGGAGTGCTCACGAATCCTAAGTAAACATTAAATGGTGGCCAACATCTCCAATACGGCTTGTTTTGATACACGAAATAATATTTTTATCATAATATTAAAGCTAGTATACCTTTTAGCTACGAATGTACCTGGTAAATTTTTCATATTATATCATTGTTTGATTTGAAAAATTGTCTTTCACTTTGGGACTATTATAATTCATTTTTTATTTCAAACATTGTCATCAGCTCACAATTTTAATCATCCTATAATAAAATATTGATAGGTAATTCAATTAGTATAATTCGTTGCTTGATATTGAAATGGCATTCAAATGTAAATAAAACGGAGATTTCCCCGTTATTATAACAGACTCATAAATATTATTTAATGGAGATTATAAATTGAAAAGAACAAATTGAAAATAGGGGGATATTTTGACGATAGAGCAGTTATCGCTTCCGAAGAGATAAAACCAATTTATTGGTTGCTCTGAAAATTGTTCAAAATATTAGTATAATAGCCAGTAGGTAGTAAGTACCCATTTAGGCTGCTACGCGTCAGTGGTATAATGGCATATGCATGGCATGGAGAAACACACGACAGAGTGCAGGTTCAAATTTCCCGAAGATCCTTTACTTGAGTTTTTTTCCTGACACAATGACAGTCATGTAATTCTACTACTATACTATTATAAAAGTAAAAGTTTGTAAGGATGGATGGATGGATGTTTGTTACTCTTTCATGAAAAAACTACTGAACGGATTTTGATGAAATTTGGTATGGTAGTAGTTTAGGCTCCGGATTAAAACAAAAGCTACTTTTATCCAGCAAATGTAGTCTTCCCGTGGGATACTAGTTTTCTATATAAATCGTGCTGAAATTAGCCTGCGTCCTAGAAAGCTTAACAAAAATCCAAATATAACTATTTGAACTCCGTTAGCGCTTGCACTAAATAGACTCATTAATTAAAGATAGGAAACGTCGTGAAAACTAAATAATACAAAACTTTATTCGCAAAAGTTTCTTTTTTTGCAAAAGTACTTATACCCTTCATTCGTCTACATAAAATCATAATATATAATTTTAATACCATTAATAAGTGCTTATAAAACTTGTAAATTATTCGATAAATGACCTCGTTAATTGCATTTTTATCCGTCTAATTTCCACCATTTTCCATGTAACCTATTTCGCCTGGAGCGAGACGTGCAGTTTAGATTAAACAACCTCATTTTCTACATCAGTGAACTTAATTCGATGCACCTATAATGCGGCAATCGATTAATTTTAAGCACATCAGACCCTTTAAATGTACCAAACCCTTGTACAGACTTCAACAGATGTACTTTTATATCGAAAGAAGGAATACGACATAAAAACTTTAAATGTACCAAACCCTTGTACAGACTTCAACAGATGTACTTTTATATCGAAAGAAGGAATACGACATAAAATCGAAGGTATATTATTTTTATAAAGTTTTACATACATACGTACATATAATCATGCCTTTTTCCCGTAGGGGTAGGCAGAGTCGCAGAGACCGCCTCTTTCCCGTAGGGGTAGGCAGAGACCACTTCTTTCCACTTGCTACGATCCTTACATACTTGTTTTGCTTCGTCCACTTTCATTCTTACCATCCATTCCTCCTCTTACATTCAACGTAGCGAAGCGGCTCTCCATGGGCCACTTTTCGCCTCCACGAGAAAAGAGACGTGATGGGTGGCGAACCACATCGCCGCCATTTTGGATAATTATTATTATTATGATTATCCATTGCGTTCCCGCGGATTGTGGAGAGGGTAGGAATAGGGAAAGGGAAGGATAGGTGGTGTGGAAAGGAAGATTGGTAAGTTAGAGTGGGAAATAGGAAATATAGGATATTACCGCCCAGGAGGGCAAGGAATAGGACAGTAATAGCTAGGGAAGCCGGGGCCGCATACCCGTATACTATACCACAACTACCGGACAGGTAAGTTGGGATGAGTATCCCATGACATGAAGTTTTTTTTACTTCACAATTCAATTATACGAGATTATAAAGTTTTAATATTTCACAATTCAATTATACGAGAGAATGGAAAGTAAATAATCGTCAAAGTAAAAACTAAATTTAAATATTGATAGAGTTAAAATTACTAATTTATTCAAACCTAGATGCTGCTCGCGACTTCGTACGCGTAAAAGTTAATTTCGCAGAAACCATACATTTTTCCGCGATAAAAAGTAGCCTATGTCCTTCCCCGTGGCCTACTCTACATCTGTGCCAAATTTCACCAAAATCGGTCCAGTAGTTTCAGAGCCTATTCAATGCAAAGAAACATACATACAAACAAACAAACTTTTCCTCTTTATTATATTAGTATAGACTATAGATGAAGAAGCTCTCATTTCAAACTATTAATTTCAGTATTTTATATTTTAAATAATTTCTTTTGTGGAGTGAAATGATACTGAGGATTAGTTTCCAGATCTTTCTAACTGGGAAAAATGAGAAGTTATTAATACTTTAATAAGTGAGAACGAGGCAGAGGCGTTCTATAGATACCCGCATTGCGGCGCTTGCACTGAATTTATATTGAGATGAACTGAATTTCAATTGTTTGGTATAGTAAATGTTAGATGATGTAGCACTAGCCATGTCCGTGTACTTTTCTATCAAGAACTGTGGGTAGGTAGTAAGTACATAATAATAATAACTCCCCACACCGATCTCAGTGAAGGTGGCTGGTTTCATTGAAACCAGGCCAGTTACGCAGGAGTTATTTTATAGTGCCCAAGTGTGTGCGCAGTACAAAAGAGCACTCTCTCTTCCTTTACTCTCATAATTCAGTGGGACGGATAACCGACATGACTGACGAGAGATCAGGCGCAGGTCCGACTTTTTACATGCCCATCCGACGCATGGATCATCTTTCTTGTCAGACAATTAGGTGATCAGCCTGCATTGTCCTAACCAAACTTGGAAACAACATTTTTTTTGTCGTTCCAATGCGGGAATCGAACCCACGACCTCCGAGTCGAGAGCCAACGCTCTAACCACTTGACCACGGATGCTGTTAGGTAGTAAGTACACTCAAACCTTGGTTCCAGGTATCCCTTAGATACTTTAAGAAGAATGAATATAGGTTTCTCTCGTTTTTCTATTATTAATGACTAGCTCCGCCTGCGTAAATATACCATCGAGTATCCCGCGGGAACACTGCACTTCTCCAGGATAAAAAGTAGCCTATGTTTTAATCCAGAAACTAATCTATCATGCCAAAATTTATCAAAATCTTTTCAGTAGTTTTTGCGTGAGAGAATAACAAAAATCAATCCATCCATACATCCATCCTTACAAACTTTCGAATTTATAATATTAGTAGGATGAGATTGTCTGCAAAATGAGTAAAAGTTTTATCAATGAATAATTGCTGACCAGCTTTACAACTCAAATTTTGCAGAAGACTAAAATATATCAATTATTTTAGAGGGCAGAAAGGAGATGTTTGATTTTGGGCCAGTTGCACATACACTATATAGGTAAATAGGAAAAAAATATGGCAATATCATAAAAATACGAAAAAGTTAATTTGAAGGACATTCGTACAAAAATGATTATTTGAAGAGTTTTTTATTGCGAGAACACTATTTTTAGGGCGGCCATGACAGTTGTTTTGACTTGACTTTTGACATAGTAGACAGTTTTACGAAGAGACGTCGTCTTGAATGTCTTACGTCTTGCTTTGTCAAAAGTCATGTCATTGATGAAATGACATTCCTTAGTTAATTCTGATCTGATCCGCCATGTTTTATTTTACTTTGTGTTGCTCTCCTTGACGAAGCTAATTTAAATGTACATGGAAATTAAGTAAAATTAAATAAAATAAAGAATAGGAAACGGTTACTATATTATGTAGCTATATTTACATATACTGTACATAGGGCTGGCCCAGACCTCATACATTTCTTGAACATCTCTTTTGTTTATTAATAATTATTATTGTACGTGTATGTATTGTAGGTGATGAGTGTCCTAATTTTTGCCGTCATAGACCATTTAGAGTTTGTATAACGTAAAAAAATATAATAACAAATTCCAGAAAAGTTTAGTTTCTAATTCACCTGGAAAATATAAAATTATTGAATATTGCTACAAAACGAATACATCAGAAATAGAAATATCGTAGAAAAATATAATAACAATATCAAGTAATCCAGTTAAATCACACGATTCCAGAAAAGTTTAGTTTCTAATTCACCTGGAAAATATAAAATTATTGAATATTACTACAAAACGAATACATCAGAAATAGAAATATCGTGCGCAAGTATGAGACGGCGGTAGACAGATTTAAAAGCCAGACGCTTGGTAACGTTAAATTTGTTCGATATCGGTGCACATAACATTTTAGGGTTGACACATTAAATAAATAATATAGCAATAGCAATAGGGGATCGGACTACATCTGAAATATTTGGTTTCATTAATATATTCAGAAATATTGAGGCATTACTACTTGGTAAATGTAAAAAAATATATTATTTTATGTGTAGTTTACTAATTAAATACATCTAAAAAGTACCAAAAAAAATTTTTTTTTTTTGCGAAATTGGCAAACAAAACCTACATCATTAGTTTACTCACATCATATACAAAAACATTCATTATGGTAAGTATGAACTTAAACGCACAAATACGGGAGATATTTACAAATATATTCCGGCGGCCATATACTTCATATACTACTTCATATACTATAACCTACAAGTGACGTCATTTGTAGGTCGACTTTAGTGTGTAGCGTTTTTAGGAGGCTCGCGAAATTTTTTATACAAATCGCTGTACCTTTGAAAATATTGACTTTTGATATACGGTTTCTTCTGAGAAGTTACTCATATTTAAGAGTACTTTTCATTTATGCAATAAAAAAAATGTCCGATTGCCTATTCTTATACTCCATGGATTTGATATTTGAACCGACGCAAATGGGTCACCGACTATTGTATACTGAACTAGATGTTCCCCACGACTTCGTGCGCGCTAAAGGAAATTTCGAGGGAACCGTATATTTTGCAGCAATTAAAATTAGCCTATGTTCTTTCCCGTGGTCTAATCTATATCCGTGCGAAATTTCATCAAAATCGGTCAAGTAGTTTCGGAGCCTATTCGATGCAAACAAACAAACACAAAAAAACTTTTCCTCTTTATTATATTAGTATAGATATAACCGCTACACAATGTTCATAAAAAAGCTGCCATGATCAGCTACAGCGCAATACCACGTGCAGCCAGAAATGGCTCGTCAAAAATGTATAAAAATTGTTCAACAGCGGTAGTCCGCGATATGTGTGTCAACCCAGTCTCGGTGAAATCGAGTAACCGACGATTTCGCCGAGACCGGGTTGACACATTAAATAAGTAATACAGCAATAGTAATTCTGATACCGACCATAAAACTCCACGAGGCACCCATTTCTAAGTAACGACCGCGTTCGGAAACAGACGTTTGCCTGTAGATGACATAATTACATTTTTCAAACTTTATGGATTTGCGGCAAGCCTAATTAAATTTAATGGGTTAGCTGCCACTTTAAAGTTATACTTTACCTGATAATATTATACATTAACCCTTAACAGCCTCCGTGGTCTAGGGGTTAGAACATCGGCTGTCGACTCGGAGGTCGTGAGTTCGAATCCCGCGTTGGGACAACAAAAAATTTTGTTTCCAAGTTTGGTTAGGTTAGGTTAGGTTACAATGCAGGCTGATCACCTGATTGTCTGACAAGAAAGATGATCTATGCGTCGGATGGGCATGTAAAAAGTCGGACCTGCGCCTGATCTCTCGTCAGTCGTGTCGGTTATACGTCCCACTGGATTACGAGAGTAAAGGAAGAGAGAGTGCTCTTGTGTACTGCGCACACACTTGGGCACTATAAAATTACTCCTGCGTATCTGGTAGGGTGGGTCGAAAATTTTTTTTTCCGAATTTCAATTTGTAATAGTGCGGAAAACATGACCTGGGTAGAGACTTATAAACGTACATAATATTTTTTTATTAATATTAACATTAATTACCCGCGCATGTCGTTTGAAAATTCGGCATAATCGTTAAAATTACATTTATTTAATCAAAGTTTATTGTATAACGACACGGCGTAAAATTATATTACATTCTTATAATCAGTGATACTCGTAATAAAGATAATAAACAAACTAAAATATTATAATAATCGTGCGTATTGTGCGGGGGAAGGAGCGGGGAAAGAGGGCGTAATGTGTCGAGCACGCGCCATTGTCTTAGTGCGCTTAATTAGTTCCGGGTGAAAGGTCGCGCGCATTTACCTAATTTTTTCGATAGTTTAAGTAGTGTTTATTAGTTTTGTGACGTTGTGTGTCATCATCATCATCATGGAGATTACAAATAATACGCGAAAATCTACAAGTTGTCCCATTTTCGGTGCCCCGGAAGAAATTAAAGAAATTCAACTACCCACTTACAAACAAGTTATGAAACATTACAATTTAGTAAGACATCAGCTTAAACTCTTTGAGTATTCAACTATAACGGAGACGCCATTGTCAGGCGTTCCCCGCTGCCAAAGGTTAGACCCTCCGGTCGTGAGGGTTGTATAAAACTAGTTGCTGCGCGTTTTTGACGTATTCGGAAAATTACAGCGAGGCGGTACGAACCGGAGCAGAAAATGCCGACTTGCTGTATTTTTTCCTGCAAAAACAGATCGGAAACATCAAATAAACAAAAGGATGGTGTTACTTTCCATGTGTATGTATTATTTTGCCTAAATATTAACAATAATTGCGATATATTAGCAAAAATCCAAAAATTTTACTCGATGAACAAATGTTGCTACTAAATCGTACAACATCCAAATTTAGGGTAATATTTAAAAGTAGTAATTTATAAAAACTTCTATTTCATATTCGTTCTTGTTTTTACTATTTCATAATGAAGAAACATGACTAATTAATTAGTACACTATTTACAATTTTGTTTTTCTTCATGATATTATTTCACGAAACACATTGAAAATTTGCAAATTATTATAAAATAATTATTCAATTGTGTTAGCAAACTTTTGTTTATATTAATTATTATTTATTACAATAAAATATGTGCGGATAAATTTATCCTGAAATTATGCATTTTTAATTTATAAACAGGCCACACTTCATAAAAACTGAGGGTTGTGACAACGTAAAAGAAATATCGATATCGACTTTATCAGTATGTTATTCTGACCATTATTTTTTTAGATTTCCTAAAAATAGGATGATTAGGAATGCCTGGGTCCAAGCTTGCGCTAATCATTTTTCTTGGTTTCCCAAACGTACGAGTACAATTTGCTCGGTGCATTTTGAAGTTTCATGTTTTATTGTTCAGACGAACAACAGTAGGAGATTAAAACAGCGCGCCTTGCCAACTTTGAAATTATTAAAGGTGCATTTTATAATTAACTAGTTTTTGCCCGTGAATTTGAACCAATCTTTGAACTACTTATGGTGAACATTGGTAAACATTGAGGTGGAACAGAACTATTATAAATGCAAAAAAAACGTATTTAGGGTGGACCCTATTTATCAAAACGATTTCGCATTTTTACTTAGCTCTACCTTTTTTAACCGACAAAAAACCGAAGGAAGTTCTCAAGTCAACACATACTTACGATTATAGTACGATTTTTATTTAATAATATAATATATTTTAAATATAATATATGGATGCTTCACGTCATGTCAATCTGGTCTCGTGGTAAGTTCTCGAAGAACTTGTTTTACGGGTATAGGTGTACCAGAATCTCATGGCAAATAGGAAAATAAAATTTTGTAGTGTGCAATACTGGAGAAATTGGATTAAACGATCTTGATACTGGTTAATTTTTAGTTAAATCGAAACTGTCTTAAGTTGATTTCCTTTTTCCTCCTCTCCTCCAGGCAGGGAAAATAAACCATCATTCGATGTGCCATCGACGATTCACCGTATAGTTGTACTGGAAACACCTTTAAGGAAGTCACAATAAGTATCTAAGAAAATATAAAAAAACTAAAAGTATCAAAACAACTCACTCTAACTTACCGGTCAACTCTACCACGAGCTTTAAATTATAAGATTGAGTTTGATTTACACCTTCTTCTTCCTGTATTTTAAGATAGACATTGAAAACAATATTTCTCGCTTGAGATCGAATTTCCTTTTTCAACACTTTCACAAAAACAACAAATTCCAAGAACATATTCACAAAATTTTAGCAGCGGTTGACAGATCACGTACTTTGATTTGACGGGTCATACAAGTATGATTTTCATAATATGGCAATGTCAAGACATTGCCATATGAAAATCACATTAATTTTTTTTAAATGCCATGAGATTCTGGTACACCTATACCAGACAACGGAAATATATTTAATACTATACACATATTTAATATTTTTATTATATTCTACACACATTTAATACCTACACATCCATGACCCAGGAACACAGAAAAACTTTATTTACTTCGGCGGGATTCGAACCCGCAATCCCCGGCTTGAGCACAAACACGCTCAACCACTGAACCACAGAGGTTGTCTAATTATTATTGTAAAGATTTTACTTCTAAATTCATCCTATTGTCACTAAATGGTAGACCCACGGACTCCTTTTTTTACAACAACAAATAAAAAGCGTGAAGCGTGCTAGATAATGGGTTTCAACACGTATGAGGCTAATTCTTGAAGCTATTATCTATTTTACTTTAGTTATTACGGCTGCTCCACCCGCGTAAATATACTATCGGTTATCCCGCGGGAATACTCTACTTTTCCGATATAAAAAGTAGCCTATGTTTTAATCCAGAGCCTAAACTACTACCGTACCAAATTTCATCAAAATCCGTTCAGTAGTTTTTGCATGAAAGAGTAACAAGCATCCATCTATACATCCAACCATCTATCCATCCAACCATCTATCCATCCATCCATCCTCACAAATTTTCACATTTTATACTATTACCTACTAGGATAGGATGTGAAAATTTGTGAGGATGGATAGATGGTGAATGTATGGATGTTCTTTAATATTGTAAAACATACTTTTGTTCTATCATCAATAGTTTCCGCAGCGCATGCGACGAAAGTTGTTTAATGGCATTTTTGACACCTTGGGTTACGTTACTAAAGTTTTAGTAAGAATCCCTAATCTTTTCTAGCAATAAATATAGCCTATTGTACTCAGGGTGAATGTAGCTTTCTAATAGTGAAATAATTTTTGAAATTGGCACAGTAGTTTTTTAGTTTATTCATTACAAACATACACACAAAAATACAAATCTTTCCTCTTTATAATATTAGTATAGATTATTATATACTACCTAGGTATATAAACAAATATTTTTTTAAACGACGTACAGTCAGATTAGACCGCAAATTAATATTTATCTATACTTTCTCTCATTAGTTATTCTATGTGCTAGTTAGACTAGTTAGACATACAGAAACTTATAAGAGAAAATATAGGTAAATATTGAAAAAATCGATTTCGAATTGATTTCGCTCAGAATAATTTTCCCTAAGAGTTTTTAGCATAGTCAATCAACATGGGAACTTACAAGTTTCTATCTCCTATAGTTTAGAAATGCCAGGAGGATGACCAACTTATAAACCATTATGGAGACCGATTACTCGAAAATGGTTGACTTTGTAAAAAGGTAATTTATAAATTCTTATTTCAATTTTAAAATACCTATAAACTATACAAAATTTCATTTATATATTATATTCATAATTACACATGCTAGAAAGACGGACAGACAGACGGATGGTCAGTGCAAATTTATTAGGGTTTCTTGAGTATTCGGAATGCTACAAATTGGTTGTACGCACCAGCCGCTCCGCAACTATGATATTCGCAACACTGCTAAAAATGCTAAAATTCTTCTTCACGCTGGATGACGCTTCCATTTTTGCATGTTTCAACATTTTAATACTTATTTACTTTATGATACTGAGCGAAATTGTAAATTAAATATTGTAGTTAAGATTTAATAGATATAATTTTTAAAATTTACTTTTGCCACACATAATTATTACTAGCCGAACTCATCGATAGTAAAACATCGATAGTGTCAAGCACTAGCGGTGCGGTCCCCCCTCCCGCAGAAAGTGGCGAGACTTTTTCGCATAGAAATTAGCTGTCATGTCGTCTCCGTATAGTTGGATACTCAAAGCTTAAACTTGATAACAATTCAAAAAAAGAGCCATCGATTAATGAGATATCTGAAATAGTGTCATCTAAAGTTGAATATTTGTGGAGAAAAGCGTCAATACCTACTGTGTCTCATAATCGTGTGATGCAATTAATTAAAAGTTACCACGCGAAATGTAAAACTTTATTGAAATCTTTTAAGCGATTATCGGAAGAAAAGATTCAAGATTTTCATAGAAATTCGGAAATATTGTTTGATTTGAGTTCATGTAAGTGTAAAGATTTAGAATTATGCAAATGTTCCAAAGACCAAAAGATTCCTAAAGAAGAACGAGCTTTTTTAATAGATCAGAGAACAGAGAGAAAAATGATTATGGGAACTGTAGATTTATTGACAAGTAAGCGGAAAAGAAAACTGAGTGATAGAAAAATTAAGCTTAAATCCTATTACGATTCAAGCGTTTGTGAACCAGGCCCTTCTCACGAAAATCCTAATATAAAAATAACGTCTGGAAGTAGCGATGAAGAACAAACTTTGCCCTCAAGTTCATCAAAACCAACATCAACAAAACGTAAAATAGCATCTCTCAAGAATTTTGTCAACTATCTGTGACCGATACGGGATATCCGACAGAGCAGCCGCTGCTGTCGCTTCTGCTGTTTTGCAAGATGTAAAAATCAACAACGAAATAATCGATAAGTCGAAATTACGACGAGCGAGACAAAAATTACGAAAAGAAACCTTATCTCAAGGCCAACTAGATACTATCCCTGCCTTATTTTTTGATGGACGAAAAGATAAGACCCTAAAAATTATTATAAAAGGAGGAAAAAAATACCGTTCAACATCTGTGGAAGAACATATTTCAATAATTAAAGAACCAGGATCGTTTATGTCGGATATGCCGTTCCAAGCCATGGCACCGCAAAAGGGTTGGAGTTTGCCATCTTTCAAACAGTTACAGGTCAACTGAGCATTTCTCTAGAAGATACTCTTGCCATAGGTTGTGATGGAACGGTAACCAATACGGGCAAATATGGCGGAGTCATATGGCTTTTAGAAAAGCGTTTACACCGACCACTTCAATGGATCATATGCCTTTTACGCTTAAATGAACTGCCTTTAAGACATTTATTTGCAAAACTTGATGGCACCACAACAGGACCTAATACTTATTCAGGTGCTATCGGAAAATTACTAGATAATTGTGAGAAGCGTTCTGTTGTCGTGTTTGAAAAGATAGAAGGTATATTACCAAACATTTCAAATGTAAAAGACCTCAGTTCTGACCAATGTTACCTTTATGATATTACATCTGCCGTCATAAGTGGTAATTGCTCTCCTGATTTGTCTCATCGCTCTCCGGAAAAAATGTCGCATGCCAGGTGGCTAACAAAGGCCAACAGGATTTTGCGCTTATATGTTTCTACTGAGATACCTACAAACGAACTGAAACAACTCGCTACTTTTGTAGTTAAAGTATATGCTCCTATTTGGTTCGAAATCAAATTAAATCCGACATGTAAAGATGTAGCAAGGCACTTTTGGAAGTTGGTATTTTATTCTCGATATCTTCCGCAAGAATTGAAGAGTGTTGTTGATCCTGTAATAAAGCGAAATGCTTTTTTTGCGCACCTAGAGAACTTGCTTTTGTCTATGTTATCTGACGAACAAAAACATGTGAGAGAACTTGCCGCTAGACGTATTTTAAAGGCAAGAAAATCATCTGAATCCCTTCAGCTTCGAGTCTTTGAAGTGCCCACGATAAATTTAAACGCTTCGTCTTACATCGATTTGATAGACTGGCAGCAATCTTACTCGCAACCACCTATATTGACTAATGTTTCGGATGAGACTCTTCATTCCCTAGTTAAGTCAGGTGGTGAAGATGAACTCCTTTTTCTGCGGCTGCCATGTCACACTCAAGCTGTGGAGCGGGCTGTAAAAACAGTAACAGAGGCATCTATGCAGCTTTGCCATAAAACTGCAAGAGAAGCTTTAATTAAGAATAAAATTATTTCACGAAAGCTTATGCCAAAGTTCGAAAGTAAGAAAGATTTTAACGTAATTTGAAGATATTTTATTTTAATTTTGTTTTATCATTTGTTTATTTTTCTTTCGTTATAATATAATATAGTCCAAAAGCACTTTATTTTATTAGTTTACGTAGTTGTTTTTCCTATGAGCCACGAGAAATATACTATCAAATAATTAACCAAAAAATTTAAAATTTCAGATTTTCAAAGTCAATGCGCGGGTAGAAGGAGTTATACTAGAAACAATTTTATTAGTTGTTTTATCGTGAATAGATGTGGGTCACCTTTTTTTTACTATTACAAAACGTATTGGATAATTTTATTTTTGTCCATACAAGAGCGACCCACCCTAGACTATCTGGCCTGGTTTCAATGAAACCGGCCACCGTCACCGAGATCGGTGTGGGGAGTTATTTATATTATGTTACATTAACCCTGGGATAGCAGCTGTGCAGTAGCCTGACAGAAATAGTGCCACGGCCTCACAGAAAACTGACATGAAATAACGTGTGCAATCTGTCTCAATTAAACTGAAAATAGAAATTTTTGTTATTTAAAGTAACAGCCTCCGTGGTGCAATGGTTTAGAGCTTGGCTCTCGGCTCGTGGTCGTGGGTTCGATTCCCGTGTTGGAATGACAAAAATGTAGCTCCCTAGTTTGAAAACAATGCAGGCTGATCACCAGATTATCTGACCATATGATCCATGCGTCGGATGGGCATGTAAAAAGTCGGTCCTGCGCCTGATCTCTCGCCAGTCGTGTTGGTCATCGGTCCTACTGAGTTTCGAGAGTAAAGGAAGAGAGAGTGTTATTGTGTACTGCGCACACACTTGGGCACTATAAAAAATAACTCCTGCGTATCTGGCTGCGTTTCAATGAAACCGGCCTCTGTCACCGAAACCGATGTGGGGATTATTATTATTTTTTGTCACCGAAATCGGTGTGGGCAATGGTACTATTATTATTATTTTTTGGAATGACTTGAAAAGCAGGAAAAACTTAACTACATCAATTAATCCCTCTGAACACGAGGAATGTCAAGCTATTAACAAAGACAAGCTTCAATTATTTAAATGACGTAACTGAAACTATTATCCAAATAGCGGTACAATCCATCTTGCCCCGGCTGTTATCAAGATATAGAGAAGCCCCGAAATATCAATTTTACGAAGTTATACACTTACCAGCGTGCTATCGAAATGATATATCGAAGCTCCGATCCATTTTACGAGAGCAGTTCTACTGAAATATCTACACTGTGTCGGCGAGAAGGTTTCTCTTATGTTTCCATTGGATAACTTCGGTCTCTAAGTAATTTAAAGGAAATCGGATAGGAGAAAAAGTATAGGAAACTATAAATATTTTGCAAATGAAATCATAATATCTATTTCTACTTGCTTGTGATTAATACTGCGATAAATATTAAGTTTCTTATGCGCTAAATATTTCTCTTCTTTTGTTTTATGTTTATTAACCGACTTCCCAAAAAAGGAGGCGGTTATACGTTCGGCTGTATATATATTTTTTATTTTTTTTGTATGTTCAACGATTACTCCGCCGCCTGTGGACCGATTTTCAAATTTTTTTCTGTTATGTATAGGGTGTAATCCCAAATTGGTCCTTTTGATATCAAAGTGGTGACCTGATGATGGGATCCATGAGGAATCGAGGGAACTCCTCGAAATTTATATGGACACATATGGTGATTTCGACTTTTTCTAAAGAAGTTCAAGCATATGCTACCAAAAAGTAAGATTTTGCTCCAAGATATACCCTGGATCCAAAAGTACAGAACAGAACTCCTGACTCCTTATAGATAGATGTTTGGGGATTTCGGCGTTGTTTAAAGAACTGCAAGCATATGCCACCCTGTCAGTTATAGTAATCATCATCATCACCACCACTATCACACCATATATCATCAGGTTATGATGATATAAAAGGTATTTCTCATAGTATTTTACACGAACACGGAGATCTTTGAACATTACTCTGCCGTTTATGGACCTATTTGCAGAATTCTTTTGTTGTTGTAAAGGGTTTAATTCGAAATTGGTCCTTTAGTCACTAAAGTGGAAACTTGATGATGCGATCCATGAGGAATCGAGGGAACTCCTCGAAATTTATATCCACACATATAGTGATTTTGACTTTTACTGAAGTAACACAAGCATATGCTACCAAAAAATAAGATATTGTACCAAGGTATACCCTGGAACCAAAAGCACTGTACAGAACTCCTCAGTCTTTAAAGATATGCGTTTGGAAATTTCAGCATTGTTTAAAGAACTGCAAGCATATGCCACTTTATAACTTACAGTAATCTTCATCATCTTAATAATAACAATACCTAATGGAAGCTTGACGCGTATTCAATAATAATTATACATTCGATCGTTTAGTTTAGACGTTCTTAAGACGTATTAATAATAACTTAACAAAATATATCACTAAAAAGGGTGAAATTATTATTTTTAAACAAAAAATTAAACCGACTTCCAAAGTAAAAATACACAAAAAAGTATGAAATAAAACTTAATCTCTAAATAATTCCCCTTTCAAATTCGGCTAAAATTTTTACTGTTTCTCTACTCAATCTTATTAATTTTGAAGTCGGTACCAGCAAATATGAACGTAAGTTCTATAAAATATTGTAGGATATTGTTTGGGCTGGTACAGATTTCAAAATTAAGAAGATTGAGTAGAGAAATAGTAAAAATTTTAGCCAAATTTGAAAGGGGAATTATTTAGAGATTAAGTTTTATTTCATACTTTTTTGTGTATTTTTACTTTGGAAGTCGGTTTATTTGTATAAGATTAGGAAACACATTATCAATGATACTAATAAATTCTTTCCTAATTAATTTTGCTTCTAAATAGATTTTTTAAGTAAACAGCTTGGATTTTTCCGTAAATAAA
Source organism: Glaucopsyche alexis (assembly GCA_905404095.1). NCBI lineage: Eukaryota > Metazoa > Arthropoda > Insecta > Lepidoptera > Lycaenidae > Glaucopsyche > Glaucopsyche alexis. Next base: position 18,113,351 of record FR990046.1, read on the forward strand.
ATCGATCTTTTGATCAACTAGATATCATCTCTTCAATGGCATTTCGTTGAACGACTGAAGCTTTTATTACCAAAGAATGAACTGCCTTTAGCCGGAACAACAGTTTTTGTTCTATCATGATCAAGAATTTCATTAAGCTTTTTGAAAAAAATCTATTTTTCGAAATATTCCCTTTGTCGCTCCTCCAATTTTTTGTTGTTGTGTACCTTAATTTTTAGAGTTCCGTATATCGAAAGGAAAAACGGAACCCTTAAAGGATCACTTTGTTGTCCGTCCGTCTGTCTGTCTGTCAAGACCCTTTTTCTCAGGAACGCGTGGAGGTATCAATCTGGAATTTATATTAAATACTAAGGTCTATAGTCACTTAGAGCTGTGAAAAAATCAAATTTCTAAGCCAACGCAATCAAAAGATACAGCCGTTAATGCCGCAAATTTTCGACACGCGCAAACTTTAAACCTACAGGGCACTTCCCGTGAACTCAGAATCTTGAAATTTGGTACAAAGCAACGTCATAAAGCACAGATAAAGGAAAAATTAAGAAAATGCAAATTTTTAGTTTCATCATAATATAAAAAAAATATTTTTAATAATTTTAAACTTACTACCCTTTCCTCATGAAGGCGTATTAAATTGAAATTCATATCAAATACTCAGGTCTATAATACTTTTAAGCTGTAACAAAATCACTACAGGTTTGTACGGAACCCTCAGTGCGCGAGTCCGACTCGCACTTGGCCGGTTTTTCATTAATATTCTGAATCTTTTGTAATTGTTTTCATCGTCTCAATTCTTTCCAAATACCTATTCAAGTTGTTAATAATAGAAAATGTTGCTATTAAATCATTTACGCTTATCCCAAACATTTTCCCTGTTATGCTTTTGTTCAAATACTCTACAACTTTAAATTACTTCACAAAGTCATATTTACGATAAATGGAAATAAACTTTCAACTTTAATTTAATAATTCCAAATATTTATTTGTTTGTAAATTATAATCCTTGAGTCTTGTTTCGTTGAATAATTTTTAATTTTCTTTTCGGTGACAGTCTCATTCATTGAAACAAAAAGCTTAATTATTCTAAAAACATTGTTTGTAAGTGGAATCGTTAAAACTAAGGGTCAGTTCACACCACGACGAAACGCGATGCAACGCGGCGCTGCATTTTAAGATAGTTATTGAAAGTTGAACTTTATTCACTACATAAAAATATACACATAATATCATAATATGATATACCTATTCAGTCTTGTCTTTGGTGCATCTTGACATTCGAACTCTTACAATGAAACGTGTATCGTCGTGTGTACTCGTAATAAATAAATTTCAATTTTGAATAGCTATCTTAAAAATGCATCGTGACTTCGCGTATCTATTACTGCGATTATTTAGATAGGTATTTGTAATGATTTCGTAATACGTCTTTTCGTTCTGCATCTAATAATTTTGCGGACAAAATGGTGACATTCATTGAGTTATTTCCTGAAAAATCAAATACGCAACGCCTATAAGCTTCTCAAAGTGAATTTGTGTGGAATGGTTTCGCCAATTTAATCGACGACGCAATAGGCGACAAAAAGCCCATTATAGGGGAATCCCCTCTTATCTTGGTAACGACTGAGCTTTCTTTGAACTTCGTCAGAAACCTTTATCTTTTTTTTTTGTCAAAAATTTTCGATACTTAAACACATAAATAAAGTGATATTTTTCAGATTGACTTATAATTTATCGAAATTAAGTGGAAAATGAAGGGTGGAAAATATTATGATCTCAATATTTACAATACAAAGTTTTTTCGTACATTTAAAAATTTAGTTTTTTTAATATTCAGAAATAATTAGGTATTGCAACTTGACCAAATTAAATTAAGGCTTTATACCTAGCTTTTTAATATTAGATGCATTGTAAAGTCACAAAAAGTTGGAATATTTTTTTACAATTTTATTTTTGCATTTCTGCCTTTAAGGAGCGCACGCCCCTGATAATTGCAATAAACAATTATAAATAATAATACGTAAATTTTAATGAGGAATAATAACAATAAAACAAGAAAACGTGACACAAAAAGTATTTGTGTTGCGGTTCGTTCTTTTATGAGAAAGGAATAAATTAAAAGAGCTGCAATGATACGAAACAATAAACTTATGTCGGTAAAGAGTTATTGTCTGATTGCTACAGAGACAAAGAACCTCATCCATCGGCGTGGCTTTGGTTGGCCCAGAAATGGGGCATTCACACATTTTAAATGCACATTGCCGCTTGCCATTTGCACCTGTTTTCGACTAAAGTCAAAAATGAAAGTCACTAGTCACTAGCAAATAGCTATAGATAACATCAAATTCATATCTTACGCGACAATTAGATACGTTCTAAATAATATCTAGGGTACAACCAGGACAGTTGCCCCAGGAGTATAGTTGCCCTGATTTTAATAACTTTAATGCAAATGAAATGTATACTGTTTCGATTATTTATTGAAAGACTTTTCAGCTACCACTAAGTTGGCTATGTCTTAAGTCTCTTTGTAATTGCATGGGAAGGCAAAATGTGACCAAAGTTTTTCAGGAATACTTTCGTTTCGAGAGAGGGCATCTATTTTATAAGGGATTTATATGAATCAGGCTACTATACCATACGTGGGATACATGTTACAAAATTAAGGTCTGCTTAAATCGCAAATACTCCGAAAATATTCAAGGAAATGTTTTATACTTTGTATACGAAAACCCGAAGTACCAGCTGATTAAAGAAATAAAGCATTTAACTTTATTTTATAGAGTTAAGGAGTGATTTCAAAAAGTGGGTAAACTATCCTGGTTTTTCCCTACCTTTTTTAGGGTTCCGTAGTTCACGTCTGGGAACCCAACCTACACGTAAAGTGGCGATGTATTTTTTTTTCGTGATAATACCATAAGTTAATATCATTAGATTGGACATACTTAACTAATGATACCCCTTACTATCTTACTAAGTACTAATATTATAATCCTACTACTACACTAATATAAATGTGAAAGTTCCATCCTCACAGGATGGATAGATGGATGGATGTTTGTTACTCTTTCACAAAAAAACTACTCAAAGAATTTCGATGAAATTTGTATGGACTATATTTTAGACTTGGGATTAAAACATTGGCTAATTTTTATTCGTTAAAAGTATAGTATTCCCGTGGGATGCCCGATATTATATTTATGCGGGCGAAGCCGCGGGAAAAACTAGTTATACTTATATTAAAAATATGGGATACTGTACTTACGAGGGCGGAGCCGCGGACAAAAGCTTGTGTTAAGTAAATATAGACTTGACACGTGTAACAACGACAAAAAATTAATACGGAACCATAAAAAGTGAATTAAAAAACTTGAATAGAAGGTTTTACTTTTGTTACATGTGAACTGCATACAGGTTAGCTTTTTTGTTCTCTTTTTTGTTCAAGGCCCCATAACTACCTATGAAGTAATTAATAAGACTCCGTTGCTGCACCAGCAAAAGGCATAGCCGAATTTTTTGTATTGGCTACGAGCTTCACGAAAAAGGCCTCTCATTATAATAAATCTTATGAGCCTTTCCTGGAAAGTTAAAATCTGAACTATACATTAAGATATTACCTATCTATATTACATAAATAAAGTTGAGTGGAACCTCAAAATTCAAACAATTAATTTAAATTTACTAATATTATTTAGCATTAATTTAATCCGTGCAAAACAATCATAAACCCTTTTGTTTCTACAAGTAAAAGTTAGCGAAAATGTCACAACCCGCATATTAGCAACGTTACACTAAAATTTAATTGAGAAAGTTACGGAAACATGTCGTACAATGTGAAGCATAAAACAACGTAATGTAACAAAATAGATACAAGATGATTTGTGCTTGTTAAGTATTAAAAATTCAATAGGAGTTGAGGGTGGTGGTATTAACTTGAATTACTTGTGAAATTAGTATTATAAAAGTACTTGAAAAACTTACAAGAATAATAAAATAAAAACATGAAAAATCCTACTGGATGGATGGATATTTGTTACTCTTTTACGCAAAAACGACTGAAAATATTTTGACGAAATATGGTATGGAAGTGGTTTCATGTTTGGATTGATTTATGCTCTACATTAAAACTTTACTAACGCGAGCGGAGCCGCAGGCAAAAGCTATTATAATATTTTCTAATCTGGTATTTATAAAAGGCAAAGCTGATTGATTGATATATCAACACACAGGCCAAAGACTAGAAATTTGAAAATTTGGACACGTATTTCTCATATAACGTAGGCATCCACTAAGGATTTTTCAAAATTCAACCCCTAAGGGGGTAAAATAGGGGATGACATTTTAAAACCTAATTTCACGCAGGCGAAGCCGCGCGCAAATGATGCCAGTGTACACAATATCAATATCTATACATATAAAATACTTTGTCCTGAATGACTGTCTGACTGACTGACGGATCAACGCACAGCTTAAACCACTAATCGTAGAGACCTGGAACTTAAAGGGTATGCTTTTTGTATATTATAGAATATTAGAATTAGAATATAGAATATATAGAAAGTTATTTGAGAGCGATTTGCTTTAAAGTTGATATCAATACTCCTTAGTGCTTTGATTTAAAATTCCCACTAACAAGCGATCGATCGATAGGTATAGTCTTTACAATTTAAACATTTACTGGAGTCGTAGTTACAAGTAAATCAGTACCCCAAGCGGAAAAATTACGTGTACGTAAGCGAGAAATATTGTATAAAAACCATGAAAGCGCCTCTAGCGGACGTAAAAGTAACTAAAATTTTCAAACAATATTCCTCACATTTCTCGTTTACGAACACGTAACGATACCACAAAATGTTCCTGCTTGGGGTACAGTTTAGATGTCCGATGAAGTATAGCTTGAGATCCGAGGCCTGGCTTATTACAATCGTCACATATAAGGACAATTTTTTCGTACTTTTGGCGCCCACCGCAGAAACTAGCGGGTATGCATACTTATAATTTTGTGTAATACGTTCGTAGTATGACATGCACTTGGCCGGTTTTTGATGCGATAACGTCTTTTAAATATATGAACGCCGGCTGCACGCACGAAAAATGTTACGTTCCGCCTGATCGTCACGTTCCGCCTCAGCCGAGCGTGCAAGCGAGAGCGCGGAACATTCGATAGAGAGGCACAATCGGCCTAAGCGTTCGGCTTGTGATGACGTTATCACATATAAATACCGTCTGTAAACCGACTTAATAGACAACCATTTTTTAATATATCAAATAGTTGGTCCCATAACAAGAAAGTTAACTTACCTACTTCCCTACGAATGTAAATGTGTTACAATGTTATCAAACATGGCAAAATGTTTATAATAAACATAAGTTACATATAATTTACGAGTCGGTCGAAGTGGAGCAAGCCAATAAGTTTTTTCCTCTCCAAAAAGCTTAGGCTCGGGATAAAAGTTTTTTCCTCGCAATTCGGCATTGAAAACACTAAAATATTTTTACGTTTGGTCAAAATTCATGAGACCGACCAGCAGTGGATTGTACTGAAGTAGGTCATGTTGGTTTGATTTTGGAATACAACAAGACACTCAGATTTTCTAACCAGGGCTCGGTTTAAAATCGCAAAAGAGTTTTATCTCCTTTGGCCAATGCTGCGTTACTTTTTAATGAAAAAATAATTTTGCATATCAACCCACCTATCCAATCCAAGAGGGATACTCTTGTTTTTTGAAGTGATAACTTTATTAAATGAGTAATTTCGAATACTAATGTCAGATATGCGTAGCGAAGTTACGTAGGCACTTAGATTTTTAACCAATTAGTCTCGGGTTCGAATCTCGCTCAGACGAAATATATTTTTATTTCTTTTTCTTTTATAATTTTGTTTTTTTCTTGCACTATTATTTTTATTTTTCTACAGAACTTAAACAATATTAATTTGTAACTTGAAAAGCTAATTTCACCACTATACTAATAGACTAATACCCAAACACCTCCGTGAAATAGCAAACCAACAAACTGTGCGCCCCTAATCTGTAACTTACTCAACCTAGATTAACAATTAAGGTCTGGGATAAACTAATTTGTCTGGAATCCAGTTAGTTTTCAATTTCCAGTTAAAGACATAAGCTACTGTGGACTTAATATTTTCATTCGATAATAGATTCGGATTTAAATAATTTATGCTTTGCAGTGGCGCTTAGGGGTTTTAATATTTTAAATATTCGATTTAATTCAATTTCATTTTGTGTTGCGGTATATTTTATTATAATACTTGTTTATAAATATTTTATTCTAAGAATAATCCCACTACAATGAAAAAATTATTTTTAAACAAAAAATTAAACCGACTTCCAAAGTGTTCACGACGAACGTTTAGAAGGTAGCCTTGTAAACTTGTAACTTGTAAAACCATGTAAATAGTTAATTTTAAAAACATAACAATTCGTTATAACTTAGAGCTTACAATGTAAAGTAAAAATAGTAGAAACTCGTTGCGTAATACGTAACAAATAACAATAGTACATGTAAAATCTTATTAGATACCATTGTCTCACAAAATCCATTGTTTTAACATTCTTATTAGACTCATACTTATGATTATATAACTTTGCCCATTGTTCTCAATTCATTGTGATAGTAATTAGCGAAATATTGTTAAAATTGATAAAATATGACCTAGTTTTATGTAAGGGTATTAGCTGTGCGGGGGTTGAGTGAGTTATCTTAAAAGAAAGTCCATAGTTGCAAATTTTTGCTACTAGGGAGCGCCTCGGTCTCGAGAGAGACTTACTATTAGACAGGGACGGAGCGAACGCCCGTTAAGTCAGGGGAGGACGAGGCAATATAAATACAGGAAAAACCTATTTTCCTCGCTCACTCAATTCCCGACAGTTTTCCAAGTTTTATTCATATTAAAAAATGTTGTAAATATGTATTAGAATATTAAGAAAAATGTATTTCATGTAAATAATGTTATCTTGATGATAAATAAACGATATTTCGAGCTGAGGGGGTGAGGAATGGAATGTTCTAGAAGGTTGATTGTCAGACTAGTATAAAGATAGGGCCAATCGCCATACAAATCGTACTTCGCTCCGACAAGTCGACAAGTCAACAAGGAATCCCTGCCTCACCACAGCTCGAAGTAATTGGTAATCCTTTGCATTTTCCTTTCACTTTTCCTTTCTTTTTTATTGTATTTCCTACCTGTTATTTCCGTGTATTTTCCTGTGTATTTTCCCGTGTCTTTTTCCAGCTTTCCCTTCTACCTCTTACCTATCCCCTCATTCCTACGTACCAGATTTCGATCCCTTCCTTTTGCCCTAGGTAATCTAGGCTTTGTCCCCCTCATTTCATGGTCCTTCGAGCCGGATAGAAAATCCACGTAAGTATAAATCCAGCGCGGGCAATCAAGATGTCGAAGTCCGGTACATCGAGCATCGTCGACGCGGCAGAGCGGGCGTACCACCAACAAGGAGTGCTGACGCGGAGCGGCGCACAAGCGACACGTCTCGCGCCACCACCACCACCGGCAGAAGAGGCTGCTGAAGGGCCCACCACGGCATCCACCATGATAACGACAGATCAGACGACCACAACGACGTCCACCAGCGGGGAAACGGCGAGACACGAGGAGGACACGATTATAGAGAAGCGTGCGCCTCGTGCAAGGAAATACAAGAGGATAGCGGAGGCCGAAGAAAAGCTGGCGGAACTGAAGCTGGAGGAAGTCCGGGCGGCCCTCGTCCTGGCCCGTGCAAGGCTGGCCAAGGAGCGGGCGCTGGCTGCTGACGAAGATGGGGACAGTCAGTCTGGTGAAGAGGAAGACCAGGCTAGCCGGGTGGAAGAATGTCTGGAAGGGCAGAAAACAAGCCCGCCGGCCGACGTACGACATAACAAGGAAAAGCTTCAGGAAAATGAAGAGAAGCTGAAGGACAACGAAGGAAAATCCAAGGAAAATGGGGAAAACCTTCCGGAAAAATGGCCGCAAGGGCGGAATATAGGTCCGCCGGCCGACGTACGACATAACAAGGAAAAGCTTCAGGAAAATAAGCGGAAGCTCGAAGAAAATGGGAAAATGCCGACAGGAGACATCGCCTCGCTGGCAGCGGCCCTCACACAGGCTGTGCGCATGTCCAGGGATGCTCCGAGGTTTCTGCAAGAGTTACCCCTGTTCGCCGGACATTCTACAGGTTGGCTCGGCTTCAGGGCGGCGTACGAAGAAACGGAAAGCATGTTTTCAAGCACGGAAAACATTACGAGGCTTAGAAGAAGCCTTAAAGGTGCGGCCTTAGAAGCGGTCAATAGCCTACTAATTAGCCAGCCGGAGCCGCGAACTATTCTTCAAGCATTGGAGCGAAGATTTGGCCGCCCGGACACACTGGCAATGAACGAGATACAAAAAATTAAGGAGCTACACAGACTTAACGATAGACCGCGCGAATTGTGCGTGTTCGCAAACAAGATTGCGAATGTTGTAGCCACAATCGAAGCATTAAAAAAGGTGCACTACTTGTTCAACCCGGAATTGGTTAAGAACATTGTAGAGAAGCTGCCACCTATATTGAGAAATAAGTGGTATGATTTTGCAGCGAAAAATCAAGATGATACGTCAGATCTGAAAAAGATGACGTCATTCCTCAATGAAGAGGCGGATAAATGCGGCGCCTACGCGCTACCCGAAGAAATAAACGAGGAAAAGCCCCGCCAGAAAAGATTCGAACGTACGTACTCAACCGCGATTGTAAATAAAAAATCTTGTCCAGTTTGTCAACAGGAACACTACCTCGCCGACTGCAGACGCTTCGCCAACACATCCGTGAAGGAGCGCTGGGAGGTGGCGAAGAAGAACCGCATCTGCTACCAGTGTCTGCGGAGCACACACCGCCGCGGCAGCTGCAACGCGAAGAGGTGCGGCCAAGAAGGATGCAGCATGGCACATCACCGCCTGCTACACCACCCCAGGCCGCAATCAGCGCCGACAGCACCAGCAGCGTCACCACCAGCCAGTCCAACGGAGGAAGTGGCGTCAACGGTCGAGGTGGTAAGTATAGCCAGCCACATCAAGGACAAGCAAGCCTTCCTGAAGGTCGCTCCAGTCACCGTCACAGGTAAAAACAGCACCAGGGTGGATACCTACGCCCTCCTGGACGACGGCAGCACGGTGACGCTGATCGACGAGCGGCTTGCTGACCTGCTGGACCTCGACGGCCCACGCGACAACATGTGGGTGAAAGGCGTCAGCGAGACTGTCAAACATGAGGACAGCAAAAAGGTAGACGTCAGAATTAAAGGACGAGACAGCGGCAACGAGTACGTCATGAAAGGGGCGCGAACGGTCAACAAGCTGACGTTCGCCAGTCAAACGGTCGAAAAAAAGGACCTCAAGGACTGCGTACACCTGAGGGATATAGAAGACCAGCTGCTGTACCAGGATGCCCGCCCCAGGATACTCATCGGGCAGGACAACTGGGAGATGCTGGTAGCCCTCGAGGTAAGGACAGGAAGAAAGAACCAGCCGGTCGCCTCCTGCACACGGCTAGGCTGGGTGCTGCACGGTTATCGCACGTCCTACGACAAGCCAGTAGCGTTCTGCGGTCACACCGTCGCAGCGAGTGAGGAACAAGGTATGGAGAACATGATGAAGAGGTTCTTCGACTTAGAAAGTCTAGGAATAGAGCCACGCAAGCCCAGAAACGATCCTGAGGAGCGGGCCCTAGAAATCCTGAGAAAAAACAGCAAAAGGACTCCTGACGGCCGCTTCGAGACATCTCTCCTATGGAAAAATGAAGAGGAAGAGATCCCGAGCAACTACCATGATGCTGTGAAGCGACTGAAGTCCCTGGAGAAAAAGCTGGACCGTGACAGCGAATTGAAAGGTAAATATGAAGAAAGGATAGAAAACCTGCTGAAGTCGGGGTATGCTGTGCCGGCGCCTGGAGCCCCGAAGTCCGGACGCACCTGGTACCTGCCTCACTTCCCGGTATGTAACCCGGCGAAACCGAAAATTCGTCTGGTACACGACGCTGCCGCCAGATCCCATGGCCGCAGCCTCAACGACATGCTGCTGTCCGGTCCAGACCTCCTGCAGTCGCTGCCGGGAGTAATTATGCGGTTCAGGAGGTACCCAGTAGCCGTAACAGCGGACATAAAGGAAATGTTCATGAGGATCAAAATACGCGAAGAGGACCGCGATGCGCTACGATTCCTGTGGAGAGGCAACGAAAGGGAAAAAAGGCCTCAAGAATATCAAATGACATCGCTGGTTTTTGATGCTACGTCGTCGCCGTGCACCGCACTCTATATTAAGAACCGAAATGCCGAAGATTTCGTTGAAGAGTACCCGAGGGCCGCGGAGGAGGTAAAGAAAAGCCACTATATGGATGACTATATAACTAGCTTTACAGACGAGGAGGAGGCACTAGAGGTGTCTAAGGGCGTGGACCGCATTCACCGCCGCGCCGGCTTCGAGCTACGAGGATGGGTGTCTAACAAGGAGGCGCTACAACGACACTTCGCGAGTGAAAATGAAGGCGCAGTCGTCCCTCTCGGAGAAGCCGGCGCTGAGAAAACCTTAGGAATAACGTGGGAGGTCCGGGAGGACAATTTAAGCTTCAAAATAAACCGCGACAAGGTACCCACATTTATTATAAATAACGAGCGAGTCCCGTCTAAAAGAGAAGCCCTCAGCGTTATTATGTCCCTCTTCGATCCTCTCGGCTTGCTGGCACCGGTTACGATGCCGGCAAAGAAATTTATGCAGGAAACCTGGAGGTACGGTACCGCGTGGGACGAGCCGATACCGGAGGAGCTCGCCCCGAGGTGGACAACGTGGACAAAAACGCTGGCCGCAGTTGAAAAAATTAAGGTACCGCGCTGCTACGACACAAGCACGTCTATCGCTACGAGGGAGCTGCACACAGACGCCAGCGAAGAGGCTTACGCCGCGGCGGTCTACGTTAGAAGCCAGCGCTACGACGGGGCGGTCAACATCGCACTTGTGGCGGCCAAAAGCCGCGTAGCCCCTCTAAAACCGATTTCTATCCCCAGGTTGGAACTTCAAGCGGCTTTATTAGGAGCGCGCCTAGCGAAAACCGTAGAAAACGAACACGAGTGGAAATTCGTAAGAAAAACTTATTGGAGCGACTCGAGAACCGTACTGGCCTGGATCAGAGCTGAGCCTCGGGCCTACAAGACGTTCGTCGCGCACCGCCTCGCCGAAATTGAGGACGTAACAAAGGTGAGTGAGTGGCGATGGGTGCCTACAAAGGAAAACGTAGCCGACGACGCGACCCGAGCGACGCCGGCCGACTTCAACGGAGAACACAGATGGTTTCACGGGCCTGCGTTCCTAAAATACGAAGAGGAACACTGGCCGACCGAGGAGAAAAGTGAAAAAGTAATTACCGGCGAAGAAAGGTGCCACGCGACGCATACGGAGGTGCGACGCGACTATTTGCCCGACATAACGCGTATACAAAAATGGCAAGTATTGTTGCGCGCCACCGGCCGAGTGTTACAATTTATAGATTTGTGTCGGCCGAGAAAACACATCGCTGCCGCTACGAGAAAACGCACGCTGAAAAATAAGGAGCGCGACGCGACATGGGATCCTCGGCGCAAAAAACAAGGTAAAGAAAATAATGCAATCCCTACACGCAGCGAAAAAAGATACGTGTGTCTCGACGCGGCGTACCTAGACCGCGCCGAGACGCTTTGGCTTCAAAAAATGCAAGCAGACTGCTATCACGCAGAGAAGAAAAGAATAGAAGACCATCGCACCCCACCGGCGGGAGATCGTCTCGCCTCGCTGAGTGTAAAGGTGGAAAACAACTTAATCAAGCTCCGAGGAAGAGTCGCGGCCGCGCAAAATGTAAGTAAAGAGGCCGTCTGCCCGATCATTATGGACGGCGGCCACGAGTACACAAAGAAATACATACAACACGTGCACGAGCAGCTACTACACGGCGGCGTCGAGGCGACGGTGAACGAGCTACGACAGCGGTTTTGGGTAACCCGTATTCGCCCCACAGTTAAAGGTGTCATCCGTGCCTGCCAAGTCTGCCGCCTGAGAAAGGCGAAACCGATCAGCCCAGCCACGGGCGATCTACCAGCGGCGCGCCTGACACACCATGCGCGCCCTTTCTCCTTCACCGGGCTCGACTACTTCGGGCCGGTCGAGGTGACCGTCGGCCGCCACCGAGAGAAGCGGTGGGTGGCCCTATTCACCTGCCTCACCGTGCGAGCCGTCCACCTGGAGGTGGTGACCTCCCTCAGCGCGGATTCAGCCATAGCCGCGCTGCGGAGGTTCATCGCAAGAAGAGGACAACCGACGGAGCTCTGGACGGACAACGTAACGTGCTTCAAGGCAGCAGAAAAGGAGCTGAAAGAAGCCTGGCGAATGTTAGAAGAAGAGGTCAACGCCCGCCGCATCAACTGGCGGTTCATTCCCCCCGCCGCTCCCTTCATGGGCGGCGCCTGGGAACGACTGGTGCGGAGCGTCAAAGAAGGCCTACGAGTCACGCTGCACGAGAAACATCCCAGCGACGAGACCCTCCACACCCTACTAGTGGAGGTCGAAAACGTCGTGAACTCGCGGCCCCTCACTCATGTGGCCGTGAGTCCCGAAGATCCAGAGGCACTGACCCCAAACCACATCCTTTTGGGGTCCAACTGCCACGTCCCGGCGCCTGTGCGCTCAGAAGACGACGGCATCACTGCGCGCCAGCTGTGGAAGCGCGCGCAGCACCTGGCGGACGAGTTCTGGCGGCGGTGGGTCAAGGAGTACCTGCCCCTGCTCCAACACCGGCGGGAGCCTCATTCCATTGGCTCCGCCCCCGAAGTCGGCGAGGTCGTGATAGTGTGCGACCCCAACCTGCCCCGCAACGTGTGGCCGAGAGGCCGTATTAAGAAGACGTATCCGGGACAAGACGGCGTGGTACGAGTAGTGGACGTCGAGACCAGCAACGGCCACGTGCTCCGGCGGCCCTGCAAGAAGATCGTCGTGCTGCCAGGAGTAGTGTCGCCTGCGCGACCGGCGGGAGAAATGTTCACGACGAACGTTTAGAAGGTAGCCGATTACTTGTAAAACCATGTAAATAGTTAATTTTAAAAACATAACAATTCGTTATAACTTAGAGCTTACAATGTAAAGTAAAAATAGTAGAAACTCGTTGCGTAATACGTAACAAATAACAATAGTACATGTAAAATCTTATTAGATACCATTGTCTCACAAAATCCATTGTTTTAACATTCTTATTAGACTCATACTTATGATTATATAACTTTGCCCATTGTTCTCAATTCATTGTGATAGTAATTAGCGAAATATTGTTAAAATTGATAAAATATGACCTAGTTTTATGTAAGGGTATTAGCTGTGCGGGGGTTGAGTGAGTTATCTTAAAAGAAAGTCCATAGTTGCAAATTTTTGCTACTAGGGAGCGCCTCGGTCTCGAGAGAGACTTACTATTAGACAGGGACGGAGCGAACGCCCGTTAAGTCAGGGGAGGACGAGGCAATATAAATACTGGAAAAACCTATTTTCCTCGCTCACTCAATTCCCGACAGTTTTCCAAGTTTTATTCATATTAAAAAATGTTGTAAATATGTATTAGAATATTAAGAAAAATGTATTTCATGTAAATAATGTTATCTTGATGATAAATAAACGATATTTCGAGCTGAGGGGGTGAGGAATGGAATGTTCTAGAAGGTTGATTGTCAGACTAGTATAAAGATAGGGCCAATCGCCATACAAATCGTACTTCGCTCCGACAAGTCGACAAGTCAACAAGGAATCCCTGCCTCACCACAGCTCGAAGTAATTGGTAATCCTTTGCATTTTCCTTTCACTTTTCCTTTCTTTTTTATTGTATTTCCTACCTGTTATTTCCGTGTATTTTCCTGTGTATTTTCCCGTGTCTTTTTCCAGCTTTCCCTTCTACCTCTTACCTATCCCCTCATTCCTACGTACCAGATTTCGATCCCTTCCTTTTGCCCTAGGTAATCTAGGCTTTGTCCCCCTCACAAAGTAAAATACACAAAAACGTATGAAATAAAACTTATTTTCTTAATAATTTCCCTTTTAAATTCGGCTGAAATTTTAACTATTTTTTGTATGTGCTAAATCTTCTTAATTATGAAGTCGGTACTAGCCCAAACAATATCTTACAGTATTTTATAGAACACACGTTCAAATTTGCTGGTACCGCCTTTAAAAATTGAACAGAGAAATAGTTATAATTTTAGGCGAATTTAAAACGGGAATCATTTAGAAAATAAGTTTTATTACATACTTTTTACATCGTTTAAAATAAACGATCGAATGTATGATTGAATACGCGCCAAGCTTCCATTAGGTATTGTTAGCAAGATGGTGATGATTATTACTGTAGGTTAGGTACATAATGGCATATGCTTGCAATTTTTTGAACAGTGCCGAAATTTCCAAACACGTACTTTAATAGACTGAGGAGTTCTGCTCAGCGCTTTTGGATCCAGGGTATACCTTGGTGCAAAATCTTATTTTTTGGTAGCATATGCTTGTGTGACTTCATAAAAAGTCAAAATCACTATATGTGTCTACATAAGTTTCGAGGAGTTCCCTGGATTTCTCATGGATCACATCATTAAGTTTCCATTTTAGTGACTAATGGACCAATTTCGAATTATACCCTTTATTACAACAAAATAATTTTGCAAATAGGTCCATAAACGACAGAGTAATAATCGACTTCAAAATTGAGAAGATTCAGTAGAGAAGTACCTAGTTTAAAGTTTGGGCGAATTTAAGAGCGGGATTATTTGGAAAATAAGTTTTATTTCATACTTTTTTGTATATTTTCTTAAACCAATTATTTAGTGTTGGAAAAATTTACGTTTCCCATAATATATTATACAGAATTAAAGTGCCTTATAAAATATGTGATCCCAACACGCCCTAAATTGGTATTGCTAAGATGTCGTAGGTTTACTCATGGGAGCTCACAATAACTTAAGTCGCGGAGAAAAATTACGCGCCATATTTTTTCTTTTACTCATTTCTAAAACATGTTTTCCATAAATCAAGTGACAGCAACAAAATAAACAATAAAATATGTCACCATTAATCAAGTACTTAAACGTAGCTTATGATAGCAAAACAATAAGAAAAGTTTCAACACGTGAAGCAACTTATACGTGTAAGAATGGAGTTGTGAAAAGTATATGCAATAAAAACGATATTATTACTTCTAATGGAAAAAAGTTTGTGTAAAGCGGCACTTTTGATCGCATACTTGAAACTCAGTTGAGAAGTTTCTAAACACGGATAATATGGACTATTATAATAAGATTTCCTTCTGGAATATGAACGGCAACGATTGTAATATTCCGGAATTGCCCTCCTATTTACGTAAACCGCTTATTACATATTTCAATAGGTGTTCGGTGCAAACGGGCGACAACTGCAGCCCAAGCAGGAACAATTGACAACTAAGTTCGTATTTGTAACGTTATCGAATATCAATTTTTTTTTTTTTTATGAAATAAGGGGGCAAATGAGCAAACGGGTCACCTGATGGATAGCAACTTCCGTCGCCCATGGACACTCGCAGCATCAGAAGAGCTGCAAGTGCGTTGCCGGCATTTTAAGAGGGAATAGGGTAATAGGGGAGGGTAGGGAAGGGAATAGGGTAGGGGATTGGGCCTCCGGTAAACTCACTCACTCGGCGAAACACAGCGCAAACGCTGTTTCACGCCGGTTTTCTGTGAGCCCGTGGTATTTCTCCGGTCGAGCCGGCCCATTCGTGCCGAAGCATGGCTCTACCACGTATGGGTGCTGTTATAATTTTCGTACAATGAGGGGGTTTGATATTTTTTTTGTCGTTAGGGAGCATACCCAACGCACAAAAAGCGTCATCTGGAAGCGTAAGTGGTATCAAAAACGGTCAATAAGAATTTTCGATTTTTTTTCTGTCACCAGGCGGCGCTTGGTAGACCGACGGTTACGGTAGACGGATGTCACGAATTTAAAAACATTCTATTTCAATCAGCAGGCTTAGCATGTGCATAGTAGAAACACCGAAGAATAGAAACTATGACAGATTGAAAAAACATTAATACCATTCGGAGCAAAATAGGTCTTATTATAAGGTAGCAAGGTCGATGTATCGTCGTTATGAGAAAGAATATTTCTTTTCTTCCCGAGCATGAGCTCACAAAATGGCCTCTTTTGACAGCTAAAGTAGAAAAGTTTTCTTAATTTAATGTGAAAAAGTCTTACAACAATGTCAACCACTCCACATCATAGTGGTCCTAGACAAATAGTTTATTTACGTTTAGTCATATACTTGAAAATTTGATCATTTTTGACAGTAGATTTTCCGGCAGCAGTTTTAAAAATATTGCTATTTAGAAATGTTGACTTCTATTGACTACTTTGTTATCATGGATTAAGAATTATTCTGCAACGAACTGTTTTGGATAGAATATTTCTTCTTTAAAACTATTTCTATGGATCATGGCGATCCATGGCTAAGCCTGTAGGTTACGAATACACAACTATACCTGTTAACCCCACTGCAGCGTGTAGCGACGACTCCCCAAAAATTTTACAGCGGTAGCGGCCATCCGTGGCCGGTGTCCAGCAAACCTAACTTGTATTCCCCAATTTCGTTTAAAATGTGTCTGAAAAGTATTTCGCTCGGCCATCTCAAGAATCTGACGCAAAATCACTGATCCAAACTCGTTTTATTCCACGGATCCATGGAAAACAAGTTACGATTCAAAGCACATCAAAGAAACTGCGTATTTAATGAAAAAAATCGTATCTTCAATATCTGATATTAGCATACGGAATTGTATGGAATATATTGTTTTGATTGAAAGCATAAGAAAAGAAATACACGAATCTACTTTGGGGTGCCTTGTACTAATACAAAGGGATATTAATGGAACAGGAATTTCGTCAGCAAAATGTCTCATGCAGTAGTATCAATTTTATATTCCAAGTAAAAAATGTTTTAGCGGAGAAAAAGGCCGCGAATTTTTTTATGAAATAAATTCGATAAGCCAGTAGAAGAGTCATCTAATGATAAGCGACTTTCATTATTTGACGACCTCTGTGGCTCAGTGGTTATAGCGCGTTGGCGCTCAAGCCGAGGGTAGCGGGTTCGAATCCCGTCAGGAAACAATAAAGTTTTCCGTGTTCCTGGGTCACGAATGTGTATTAACACATTATACATACATACATATAGTACATACGTGTATCTATACTTAATATATTACGTATATATATTTCCGTTGTTTGGTACACGTAACACAAGTTCTTCGAGAACTTACCACGGGACAAGGTTGACGTGGTGTGAAAGCGTTCATTGATATTATTATTATCATGATTACCAGGAATACCATGCACCTTGCAACAACAGAACCTCAATTCTCGTATTTAAAGTAGACGATTTAAACAGTCAATTTTACTTTGTTTGGACTGAAAGTGTAGCGACATGTTACCGTGAACGGATTTTATGACGTTTCGACCAATCATAGCGCGTTTCACGTTGGTTTAACGTTCATAAAAACACCGTTTGGGAATATAAGCGTATCGAGACTTGATTGTAGTTGCATCAATGCAGGTTTTATTTAGCAGAATTGCCCCTCAGAGGTCGAGTTGCTGCCTGTTTTTCACAAATCACTGCGACACCTCTATTGCGGCTTCGGTCACTTAGGCTTGGACTACATTATCCGGAATCTCTCTGGTCGGAAAAAACGACGTTGAAAATAGAACTCTGCCCTTAAAAAAAGATAGAGTTGAAAATGAACACACAGCATCCCACGGCAGCAAATTAAAAACTCGACGCGAATGTGTTCGATTTTCAACTGTATTGTATTGGCGTGGATTTCTATTTTTAATGCTGTTTTTTTTCGGCTGGAGAGATTTCTTATTGGGCGAATCAAAACGCATGCGTTATTTCACAACGGTTGTCTGTGAGGCCCTGCTAACTCTCCGGTCAACTCTAGTCGAAGCAGTAATCTAATAATATATTATAATGTCTTGTCTTGATCAGGGCTGGACCGTATGTATAGAGGGCCCAAGGCTAATAAATACTACTTAGGATATATAATAAATACCTTATTACTCAAAGTATAGAAAAAATTACACTAAAATACTTATGCTTTGTTTAATTTAATAATGATTTTTTTTTCGCTTCTGTTTTTACTTTGACTTGAATTAGGGGGCCTCTTGAATCCACGAGGCCCTGGGCTGCAGTCCAAAAAGTCATATGGTAGATTCGGCCCTGGGCTTGATAGTAGGTAACGAGGGATCATGGTAACTATAAGTGGGCAAAGGGTCCATATCAACTTTACCCATCTCCTACAACTTGTGACAATGGATTAATTCCCATCTATATGACACTGAAGTTTAATGTTTCCGTAGTTAAATTGGGTAGAATATAAATCCAGTGTATGTAGGTTTGTTACTAGTTTTGAGAAAATTATATCGGCCAAATATAGGCGCACATTTTTTCCTTTTTTTTGCACAAATAAAGTCGCGTGCACAATTCAATTCTTAATTAAATTTATTCAATATACTGTGTTTCCCGCGACTTCGTGCATGCAAAAGGAATTTTTTCTCTGGAACCGTACAGTTTGCCGCTTTAAAAAGTAGCCTATGTCCTTTTCCTTGGTCTACTCTATAATATATCTGCCAATTTTTATTATAATCAGTCCAGTAATATCGGGGCCTATGCCATGTAAACAAACATACAAACAAATGAACTTTTTCTCTTTATAATATTAGTTTAAAAAAAATAAAATACTATAAGGTACCATTAGCGAAGGCTGCTTCTCCTTCATATGGAAGCCGGAGCTTGTATAATAGGTAAGGATTTCTATGAAGGTTTGCAAAAGGTAAGTGACAAGGGAAGCCGATAGGAATGGAGTTATAGGAAACCTACGCCACTGAAAGGTACCTAAGTAAATAACACTTAGACTTTTATTCTACAAACAAGTTAAAGTACTGCCTTAAACCAGGTTATCCTGTGCTCCAAACAGTGAAAACATCTAGGAGAATTTAACACAAAAATATATAAAGTTTGTGTTGCTCTTTTTACTAAAATAATGTTGTTAGTAGTAATCAAGCAACATGAGTTACTTACGTTTCGGCAACAAAACTTTCGACGGTACTAATACGCGGTAACTGTACCTACCTATGTCATTTCGTCGCAACTTGGAGTTTCGCGAACAAACCGTCTCAATTTACACGATTTAATTAAAAAGTTTATGTTTAATGAACTAATGTATGACGAGTGTAAAGTTAATTTACGTCTGTCTTAGCTGTTAGTTTGCTGTAACCTTAAGTCTTAGTATTTTTAAACGGGCAATTGGCCCACCATACATACCCACCACTGCAACTCCCGTGTAGCCAGGTTCGACAATGGTAACCAGCCACAAAAACCCTTTGATATGATCTCAGGGGTGCCCGGGGGACATGCTAAACCCTGTCTTGGAACCTGCAACGAAATTAATCAGAAGATTGTAGGAGGAGTAGGGAATATGTCTTACTTAAGTCTTAGTATAGACCTTTTTAGGGTTCCGTAATACTTAAGGAACCCTTATAGTTTCGCTCTGTCCGTCTGTCTGTCTGTCTGTCTGTCTGTCTGTCTGTCTGTCTGTCTGTCTGTCTGTCTGTCTGTCTGTCT
Source organism: Glaucopsyche alexis (assembly GCA_905404095.1). Lineage (NCBI taxonomy): Eukaryota > Metazoa > Arthropoda > Insecta > Lepidoptera > Lycaenidae > Glaucopsyche > Glaucopsyche alexis. The sequence goes on from FR990046.1 coordinate 18,133,030, forward strand.
GTCTGTCTGTCTGTCTGTCCGCGCCTCTAGCTCCTGTAATTATGAATATAAATTGATGAAATTTCGTGCAGTTATAGATTGTGTATAGATCACGGTTTCGGGATCATAAAAAAATAATAATTGTATATTTTAGGGGTGGCTCTCCATACATGTGAAGTGGGGATGAAATTTTTTTTTTCACTCTACCCCATCGTGTGGGGTATCGTAGAATAGGTCTTTTAAAATAAATGCAAGGTTCCATACGTTACTTTTTTATAAAGTTCACCATTTTCGAGTAATCGGCCTCCAAAGTAGTTTGTAAGTTGGTCCCCCCCCTAGCATTTTTAAACTATAGGAGATAGAAACTTGAAAATTTCCATGCTGATAGATCATGCTAAAAACTCTTTAGGAAAATTATTTTGAACCAAATCGGACAGTAACTTTTGGAGTAATTAAAAAAAAGCATATTACGCGTTTATAGTTAGGTACGGAACCCTCTTTAGACATGTCCTGACATGCTCTTGGTTAGGTTAGGTTATTTTAGCTCGATTGAACTTAAATGTGTTTCAAAATGAAATAGATCGCTATGAATTTTACTCCTATTATTATAATAAATGTGAAAGTTTGTAAGAATGAATGGACTTATGGACATTTTGATGAAATTTGGTATGGTAGTTGTTCTGAAATAAAACAAACTCTACATTTTATCCCAAAAATGTACAGTGTTCCCATGGGATACTGTACGCGAGCAGAGCCGCAAGCAAAACCTAGTAAATTATATCTGCAATACATTTATGATTACAAATGAGTTTTAAAATATTTTCCACATTCTACTTGCTTTTGATTTTAATCAATTATAAAATGAATTTTCATGATGGATCGAATGTTCGTTCGTTGTACCGGTAAGCAAATGAAGTAATGGCACACTGGCTTTATACCGTGTAAAAACCTTTCAAAAGTTTAAATAAACGAGAATTTATTAAAAACACAAAGAGGCGTTGCAAAGCAGAGCCAAAGAAGTAAACAATGTAATGACCATCACCCACTAAGGTCACCTCACAGAAAACCGACGTGAAATAACTCTCGCGTTGTGTTTCGCCGAGTGAGTGAGGTTATTCAGGACCAGCGAACCTAGTCAAGATGCATTCAATAATTTCGACGGCGAAGTTCGCAATCAAAAATGTATGGGATTTGACATAAGTCATCGCTAAATGATATTATGTCGTTTGCGATACCTTACGTCAAATCCCATACATTTTGTTTTCGAATTTCGCCGTCGAAATTATCGAATGCAACTTGACTAGAGGCCCAGGAACGCAAGTCGCTACACCAGAGGAGTTACAAGTACAACTCCGGTGTTGCGAGTGTCCATGGGCGGCGGTAATCACTTACCATCAGGCGATCCGTCTGCTTGTTTCCTGGTTCATTTCATTTAAAAAAAAAGGTCACCACTGCTGAAGCTCGGATTTCTACTCAATGTAAGGAAGAATAGGTTTTTTATGAAATAAGCTAGGAGCCGAGTAGACAGATTGCCTGATGGTAAGAGATTACCGTCGCTCATGGATGTAGTCATGATACCAGAGGAGCACACACTTGTAACTTCTCAGGTGTTGCGCACTTCCGTTCCTGGTCCTGAACATCCCCTTTGGGCCTGCGGTAACCTCACTCTGCGAAGCACAAAACAAGCGTTACTTCACGCCGGTTTTCTGTGAGGCCGTGGTATTTATCCGGTTGGGCCGGCCCATTCGTGCCGAACATGCTCTCCCAAGTTAATCCACCACGCAATCCTACTAAAATAGCTGAGCAGAATTCACAGACCTCCAAAGATTGTTATTAATTGATTGTGATCTCAGATATGTATTTAGATTTATATATTACTAGCTGACCCGGCAAACTTTGTTCTACCTTAGAGGCAATAAATGAGCAGATTTTGGATTTTAATAAGTGCAATTTTTCATAAGGATAATAGATATAATTAAAAAGAAATCAATTATTTTAATGATCGTTAAAATGGGCCATGTATTTTGTTGCATGGGTTGCAATCTTCAGTAAAGCATCTTGTAATAGACGACATTTTTCGTTTTATTATCAGGCGCAAGAATAAATAATGCAGATAAATAAATAAATAAATAAATCCCTAAATCCCCTATTTACTAAATCCCCAAACATATTTTTCTGCTATAAATAGTAGCCTATGCTCTTCCTCGTAGTCTACTCTATGTCTGTGCCAATTTTCATGATGATCGTTTAAGTTGTTTTACGTAAAAGTGTAAATACAGTTGTCCACAGGCACCGTACATTTCCTGCAATAAAAAGTAGCCTATGTCCTTCCCAGTGGTCTACTTTATATCTGTGCCAAATTTCATGATGATCGGTTAAGTAGTTTTTACGTAAAAGCGTAGATACAGTATTCCACGGGAACCGTACATTTTCTGCAATAAAAAGTAGCCTATGTCCTTTCCCGTGCTCTACTTTATATCTGTGCAAAATTTCATGATGATCGGTTAAGAAGTTTTTACGTAAAAGCGTAAATACAATATTCCACAGGAACCGTACATTTTCTACAATAAAAAGTAGCCTATGTCCTTTCCCGTGCTCTACTTTATATCTGTGCAAAATTTCATGATGATCGGGTAAGTACTTACGTAAAAGCGTAAATACAGTATTCCACAGGAACCGTACATTTTCTGCAATAAAAAGTAGCCTATCTCCTTTCCCGTGCTCTACTTTATATCTGTGCAAAATTTCATGATGATCGGTTAAGTAGTTTTTACGTAAAAGCGTAAATACAATATTCCACGGGAACCGTATATTTTCTACAATAAAAAGTAGCCTATGTCCTTTCCCGTGCTCTACTTTATATCTGTGCAAAATTTCATGATGATCGGTTAAGTAGTTATACGTAAAAGCGTAAATACAGTATTCCACAGGAACCGTACATTTTTATGCAATAAAGAGTAACCTATGTTCTTCCTCGTAGTCTACTTTATATCTGTGCCAAATCTCATGATGATCGGTTAAGTAGTTTTTACGTAAAAGCGTAAATACAGTATTCCACGGGAACCGTACATTTTCCCGCGATAAATAGTATCCTATGTCCTTTTCCTGGTTCTAAGCTACCTCCCTACCAATTTTAAGCCAAATCGGTTCAGCCGTTCTTGAGTTATAAATAGTGTAACTAACACGACTTTCTTTTATATATATAGATTATGATGATTTTTTACTTGGAAGAAGAATATACAGGGCCTCTAGTTAAGATGCATTCGATAATTTCGACGGCGAAGTTCGATTACAAAATTGTATGGGATTTGACATACGTCATCGTTAAGTGACATGTAGCTTGCGATGCCTTATGTAAAATCCTATACATTTTGTTTTCGAACTTCGCCGTCGGAATTATCGAATGCATCTTGACTAGAGGCCACATCTAAGAAACACTAAAGTCGTCAAATTTTGGCATGTGACTAACTATTAGACATCTCTTTCTTCCCCATCAGCACCTGTCGTAAGGAGAATAAGGAACGATATATATTATCTCTTCCTCATGTTAATCTCTCTATATGCTATTTATAGTTATTAATCTGAGTTTCCTCTCTCTACACGCTATTTATTATTACTAACCTGAGCTCTCTTACACTTAATTTGACGCTATACAAAATGCGAACAAATTAATGTATCTTTATTGCAAGTTATAATATTTCTATATTTTACGGTAAATAAGTAACATTTAACTTGGTAGCATTACAGATTATCTATTTATTGACGTTTAGACTATATTAACTCTGAATAGAGTGTAAAACCCGCAGACCACCACGAGGCCAGGGTCGTCCATGTGATGTTGATGCTAATTATCCCGAGTTTGGACTAATGTAATTAAACCTGTATGAAGCCACGTATATCAATTACCAGTTTTGATTCTGTTTGCTCCTAAATAAATTACCTCTGAGAATACGTTAATTAGAATACCTTCAAAGTGAGGTACTTATATGAAAATTTATTTATACAAAATAATAATGATCAATTTACAATAAGGGTCAATTCACACCGAAACTAGACGATACGCGACGTGGCGCTGCATTTTTTTTAATAGGCAATCGGACATTTTTTTTTATTGCATAAATGAATAGTACTCTTAAATATGAGTAACTTCTCAGAAGAAACCGTGTATCAAAAGTCAATATTTTCAAAGGTACAGCGATTTGTATAAAAAATTTCGCGAGCCTCCTAAAAACGCTCCATACTAAAGTCGACCTAAAAATGACGTCACTTGTATATGAAGTAGTATGAAGTAGTATATGAAGTATATGGCCGCAGGAATATATTTGTAAATATCTCCGATATTTGTGCGTTTAAGTTCATACTTACCATAATGAATGTTTTTGTATATAATGTGAGTAATCTAATGATGTAGGTTTTGTTTACCAATTTCGCAAAAAAAAAAATTTTTTAGTATAAAGACTCGCGAAATTTTGTATACAAATCGCTGTACCTTTGAAAATATTGACTTTTGATATACGGTTTCTTCTGAGAAGTTACTCATATTTAAGAGTACTATTCATTTATGCAATAAAAAAAATCAGTCCGCTTGCCTATTCAAATTTTAGCTTTGTTCTTTACACAAAAAGATACCACAATGCACAGGGCATGTTCAACGTATGACTGATGTTATACGAAGCGTATATCTTTTTGTGTAGTGAACAAAGTTCTATTTTGAATAGCGATCTTTAAAAAAAAAACAATGCAGCGCCGCGTCGCGTATCGTCTAGTTTCGGTGTGAACTGACCCTAACGTTTTTGGTGTTATTAGTTTTATATAAGAGTGGTATAATATAGACCCACAAAACTAAGGGATTTTCTGAATGCAGTAAAAAATAAAAATGGTATATCATGGGTATATCATGCTATAGCTAAAGATTTCAAAACTAAAGAGAATATGCTATGAGTTATAACGTAAATTTGACAGAGCAAATCTTCATACAAGAAAAAATTACGCCACCTTGATTTCAATTTTCACCATACATCAAATGTCAAAATGGCCCTAAACAACCCTAAAGTGGGTCCATTTGAGAGGGGACAATCGCCTCAACATGCCTCATCTACAATATAATATATTATTCCCCTTACTAATAAACGCTGTATAAGCTTTGAATAGTTACACAGTGTTTTGTCTCCTATCGAATTAAAAATGTCACTTGTGTGACGTGAACAAAACACTGTATAGCTATTCAAAACTTATACAGCGTTTATTAGAAAGGGGGTTAGTGTATGTCTATAGCACGTTTTAATACTCATTCTTATATATGTTACGTGTGTTCGTGTGCAAATTGAAGTACTTTCATACAATTTTAAATAAAATATGCATCCCGTGCGCGGTGCACCGTCAGTATGAAAATCGCCAATGGTTATATTTTATTATTTACGTTAAAATAAAAATAAACCACGTTAAGCTTTTTCAATTAAAACTACAGAGCAATATGCCGTGCACTCAAAATGGCGCGTAAAATGCTTTTAATGAAATCTGTAGCGTCAATTGAAAAAACTTTTCGGACACGGTGATCTGAATATTATTCTTCATTCTTGACTCGTCAATTTTCTGTCCGCTTCGTCACTTGAATTTTTTTTATCACTTGATTATTATTTACGAAGGTTTCAAGCGTGGAATTAAAATTCAGAAGTAGACTGTAGAGCTAGTAAAATAGTTTGGAACGGTGTATTTGTAACTGGTAATAATTTATGTCCATAACCACTATCTGAGAATATTAAACGCGAGGGAGCTATAATTTGGCACGAACGGACCGAATCAATCCGATCAATACCACGGCCTCACAAAGAACCGGCGTAAAATAACGACAACTTATTATTTCGCTAATTGAGTTTACTGGAGACAAATGGGGGGTTCGGATTTTAGGAGCCCGGAACTCAAGTGCGCGATACCAGAAGAGTTACAAGAGCAATAATTACTCGTCTGGTGTTGCGAGAGTCCGTGGGCGGCGCAAATCGCTTATCATCATGCGATTCATCTGCTCATTTCCTGGTACATTTAATTAAAAAAAAACATCGCCACTGAAATATATAAAAAAAAAACATTTTCAAGGTTACCTTAAAGTAAATAAAATAGTGTTTCTGGCACTTGCAGAAGGTTTGTATCGGCAATAGTGTTTCTACAATACAAATAGCTAGCAATTCTGTTTCAACAAACACGCAGTTGTAATTTAATTCCCTTATCGAACATGACAATCCTATTACGCCCTAGAGCTTATCCCCAAATCCGACCGAAGCACAGAACCTTTTTTAGCTAAAACACTTTGCTGACATTTGAACCAGTTTTTGATTCGACGAAATACAAATACGATAGAATAAAACGTTCGTCAAAAACGCGGCTACGTAAATACACCTACGCATGCCTACCTAGTGTTATATACCTACCTAACCTACCTATACATAATGTTATAACTGCAGAACGTGTGAAGTCCTTGGCACATAATATAACGTCTCCCAACATCAATACCTGCTAGAAAATTTGGGCACACCGTTAACTGCTTATATGAAGACGTTTAGGCAGAAAAACAATTATGAATCTCGAAATAAAATAATCCTACTAATATTATAAATATGAAAGTTTGTGATGATGAATGGATGGATGGATGTTTGTTACTCTGTCATTCAAAAATTACTTAACGGATTTTGATGAAATTTTTTGTTTTAGTTTAGGCTCCCGCGGAATACCCGAAACTATATTTACGCGGGTGGAGCCACGGGAAACAGCTAATTTAATTATAAAATAATAATAATATAATTACTCTCCACAACTTAGATTAAACCTCACAGCTGATTTCAACATAATTTTAATATCAATATAATAAATTGAAATCAGCTGTGTGAGGTCAATGACCTTCTGAGACCTTCTTCGAAGACAGTCAATTGTAACTTTATTTGAATTTTTTTTTTCAATTATTTTTCTGTCTTAGAGTTTTTCAATATAAGCAATAATTACCAACATCATAATATAACTACTTTTAAATTATGTAGCGGCAATATCTAAATGAAAATGAAGCTTAATAATTTTAAAATAAAATGTTTTCGTTCTTAAAATTGAACGCGTAATTATAAATTCACTATCAACTCGTATTGAAAATTAAGTTAATAGCTAATTGGTTAACCAATTACATTTCAGTAGCCTAAGTTATTTACGTAAATATAACTTCTAGTTATCTAGCCCGAAACGCAAATAATCCTACTTCCTACTAATATTATAAATGTGAAAGTTTGTGAGGATGGATGCTTGTACTTTTTCACGCAAAAACTGCTGAACGGATTTCGATGAAATTTGGTATGGTAGTAGTTTAGGCTCTCGATTAAAAACATAGGCTACCTTTTATTTCGAAAAAGTACAGTGTTCTAAGGATGGGCTATGACATACATTTGACGGAACAAATCTTCATACAAGAAAAAGTTACGCCATCTTGATTTCAAAATGTCAGCCATCTTGATTTCACCGTACCTCAAATGACAAAATGGCCACAAACAACCCAAAAAGTGGGGCCATTTTAAGTGAGGTCAGGACCGTGCCTCGTCTATAACATATGATACCTAAAGCGTTAATTTATATTTTTTTAACTAGGCAATGGTAGACGAAATCTGAAACAATATAATGGTAAAAAAACTTAATAAAACTTAATAGAAACCATTGAGACCGCATCATTACATATTTTAATTAAATAAACCCAAAAATTTAAACGTCTGAATTTCAAAAAAAAATCTGCCGCTATAATAACACACAATTTAATAGTGTTGCTATTAAGAAACAAGTTCTAGAAAGTGAAAACTCACAATAATTATAGAAATGAGAATTCTAAACTAAATTCATAATATTTAAAACCAGAATAAAATTTCCAATAATTACCTAAAGAGGCTTACAATTTTCAATCTATACCACAACTTTAAGGATGTAAATAACGGATTTGTTCTAAATAACGTAACTACAAAATAAAGTTCCGCGAAAATTTATTTCAAGATTTTTAAATTTTATGTTGTATAAATTTACACGGTAAAATACACAATTTTCATAAATGGAACACAATTTACTTTTAATACGATTGTGTAAATGAATTTTAATGAAAAGGCGTTCAATATAAAAAGAGCATTTACCATGTGAAAGTTTGTGAGCATGAATGAATGGATGGATGGATGTTTGTTACTCTTTAATACAACAACTGAACGGATTTCGATGAAATATGGTATGGTAGTAATTTAGGATCTGGATTAAAATATATACTTAAATCCCGAAAAATTAAAATTATTTCCGTGGGATACTTCAAACTATACTTACGTGGGCGGAGCCGCGGGCAAAAGCTAGTATATTATGTTCTTTACATTTTCAATGACAGAAACATCAATCATGTTTAAATAATATGAGGGAGTATCAGATCTGTAATCCTGGTAGACTAGCGTATTAGCTAGCATACTGTGGTCTGTGAGTGCTATCGAAGAGTATTTTACTTGGGAAAATTCTCGTTGGTCATGCCAAAATCCGTCATCGAACCTACACGAAAAGATAGTATTTCAGAAGTTGCTAGTGCTCGTAATGATGAATTGGGATCGAGAGATTGTTGAGAGATCTTATCTTTTACTAGCTTTTGCCTGCGACTTCGTCCGCGTGGAACATATTTTACTTTGGGCTAGGTATCGCTTAAATTCACGCGCGACTTCATTTGCGTGAAGCCGTGCACTTCATGGAGAAGTGCACGGCTTCCAGTATTATGTGTTCTGTGCTCACGACTGCCCGCCGCGCGCCTGATTATTTTATTACTGCGTTAACTTCTAAAAACTCATTGAATCAAATCAAATGATGTAAACGGCAAATTTCTTCTAAATGAAATGCTTGTAATGAATAACGTATTTACTTGGATAAGGATTAATATCATCCTTATGGAAGCACCCTCACAAATAATGCTTAATGTTAGAACAATTTTGGTTAGCATAAAAAGGTTATTGTGAGCCAACCTTAAAAGATAGACATATACAGTCGTGCACTTTTTTTAGGACTTTTAAAGGGGAACAATTCTGTCATTTATAATTTTAGCGAAAATTTACCCGTTTCCGCAGCGTATTGAGCGTGCTCCGTTCGTATTGAGCTTAGCATGATGTTATATAGCCTTCCTCGATAAATGGACTATCCAACACAAAAATAATTTTTCAATTCGAACCAGTAGTTCCTGAGACTAGCGCGTTCAAACAAACAAACAGACTCTTCGGCTTTATAATGTTACTATAGATGATGTGGTTACGGTAGATGTATAGCTCGTGTATCAAGAAAAGAAGAAAGTATGGTAATGGTTTTTCCGCAAAATTGCGGAATACTTGCGGCGCTTAAACTATTGACTTTACAAAAACATTGCTCGCACATAAATTGTAGTCAATTTTGTGTATAGAAGATAGCATCAAAAACTGCTCGAGGCATTTTTTTAGATGGCGGCGTAAGCGGCCATGTTACGTGTTGGCGAAGTCACATCAAAATCTATCAAGTTGCCAATTTTCAAAACTCCCGGAAAACTTTTCAGGTAAAACGACCTAGGTATAAGGGTTATTATATTTGTAACTTATAAAATTAGTTTAATTTTTTAATCACACAACTTAAAAAATTCAAAACAGGAAGTAATCATTAGGTTAAGAAACACATCCCAAGATTTCAGTTAACTGTTTCTATTCCATAGCCTTGAAATGTATTACAATAAGGAAAACTTCACTTCCTTAATATAAAGGTACTATTTAATAATATTATGCGTTATGTTTTAACTTTGGCAATAAGAACTTAAAAGGAGGCAGCTGTATGTAGGCTACAACGAAATTGTACTTCATTAATGCGCGTAGAGTTATAAGGAGATGTTTTCTGACTAATAAATGGAGGCTCATTATTTTTGTAAATCTATACTAATATTATAAATGCAAAAGTGTGTCTGTCTGTGTGTGTTTGTGTGTAACCCCTTCACGCTTTAACAGCTGAACCGATTTTTATAAAATTTGATATAGATATACTTTGGGTCCCGAGAAAGGACATAGGATATTTTTTATCCCGAACAAGTAGTGTTCCCGCGGGATAATACATTTACGCGAGCGGAGCCGCAGGCAAAATCTGTTTTTCCGTAACGTACACTAGATTTGGTAGTAGGTAACATGATTTTCTGAAGGACAATCTAGTATTGCTGTGCTAGTATAGAGTTTCTAAAATCGATCCAGTGTTTTCTGTGATAAACGCTTTTAGCAAATAAGTTCTACAATATGTTAATATATGGACAGATATCAAGTTGCCGTTTCGGTGTTTAGCTGGACATGGCAAGCGAGATCGGAAACTATAGCATTACACTTCAAATCTGATTCTATAAAAACTAACAATAATTATATTATAATCTTATCTATGGACACTTCACACCACGTTATTCTGGCTCCGAGCTAAGAACTTGTGTTACAGGTACCAGACAATGGGAAATATAATTTGTACCACTCATATATTATAACTATTTATGATTTTTTTTATACACATACTAGATGTTGCTCGCGTATTCGTGCGCGTAAAAGTTAATTTCGCAGAAACCGTAAATTTTTCCGCGATAAAGAGTAGCCTGTGTCCTTTCCCGTGGTCTATTCTACATCTTTACCAAATTTCATCAAAATCGGTCCAGTAGTTTCAGAGCCTATTTAAAATCAAACAAATAAACAAACTTTTCCTCTTAATTAAATTAGTATAGAGGTATAACAAGACATAGACACATGGACATCTGCAATACAGAAAAAAACGTAATTCGTACTTTAATGTTTAGTTTGTACTTTATATGGGTTTTTTTTTTCAAAGGTAAATGGACCGCCAGTAGTTTTGGAGCCTACTCGTCATAAACAAACAAACAAACAACATTTTCCTCTTTATTATAATAATATTATAGTATCGATTAGTATATTAGTATATATACAGAAAATGCACAGTCTCGATGACAGACTAGACTGTCGGCCCTTTGATAATTCAATACTTATCCCTAGCCAAGATAATTAACCGTATAATTTTAATTTAATTCATAGTATTTAATATTAAAATAATTATTAATATTAAAGTAATCTAATTATGACATGGTTATTTATATTTTTAATTATATTATTTAATTCAAATCTATAGAATCAATTGATATGTTATTTTGTTCTTATTGTAATAATGATTTTGTTTTATTGTATTATATAAATTATGGCTTAACTTTTAGACACTAATCAATTTAATATTTTTTTTACATTTTATTTTTAGTTTAATTGTAAATTTAACTTTTCTATATTTTAAAATTGGCTAACATAAAATGATGTAAATACCTGTAATTGGCATGCAAATGTAAAATAAGAGTAGAGTAAGACTATAATATGTATGTTTTTGTAATGCTGTTGGTGTTTCTAAATAAATAAATAAATAAGTATTATTGATTTATTCGCTATAATCAAACAGTCAACTATCTATCAAACTGTTGATTGCAGAGATTTACTCGTTAGCTGACAGATAATATCAGGCCACAACATAATGGCTGACTGATTGCCGCTCACTAATGAATCAACAGGATCTGCTTGGTATAAAATACATGAAGACAGGTGTTAAGATAAATGACAAATGTGTATGATTATTTTTAGGGTTCCGTACCTCGAAAGGAAAAAACGAAACCCTTATAGGATCACTTTGTTGTCCGTCCGAATGTCTGTCGAGACCCTTTTTCTCAGGAACGCGTGGAGGTATCAAACTGGAATTTATATCAACTACTCAGGTCCACGGTCCCTTGGAACTGTGAAAAAATCAAACTTCTAAGCCAATGCAATCAAAAGATACAGCCGTTAATGCCGAAAATTTTCGACACTCGCAAACTCAAAACCTACAGGGTACTTCCCGTAAACTCAGAATATTGAAATTTAGCACGAAGCAACGTCTTATACCGCGTCCGCACGTTTGCCACTTGCCGCAAACTCCAAACCTCCACAAACGCTTGACTTGATCAAACGTCACCATCCGCACGCTTGCGAGTGAGTTAGTGTGTTCTGAACAGGCAAGCATGACGGACGTTGAGCTCGTAGGTATCGGCTATAGCATTTGCTTTGAGTTATTTTTATTGTAAAAACAACAGCCTCCGTGGTCTTGTGGTTAGAGCTTGGCTCTCGACTCGGAGGTCGAAGGTTCGATTCCCGCACTGGGATTATGAGAGTAAAAGAGAGTGTGCTTTTATGTACTGCGCACACACTTGGGCACTATAAAAATACTCCTGCGTAACTGGCCTGGTTTCAATAAAACCAGCCACCGTCACCGAAATCGGTGTAAGGAGTTATTATTATTATTATTGTAAAAAAATACATAAATAAAAACAAACAAAAAAAACGGCAAAGAAGATGGTGGATTAAGTTACAAATTAACCGTATAGTGGCTTATTCAATACTGTACTTAGCCACGCATCGGCTACTTTTTTCTCATAATAATAATAATAATATCTATGGACGTTTCACAGCACGTCAATCTGGTCCCGTGGTAAGTTCTCGAAGAATTTGTGTTACGGGTACCAGACAACAGAAATATATTTAATACTTTTATATTATACATGTCACCGTAAAATTGTAAAAACCGTTAGATTGTAAAATAACTAACGACATTGTAAAAATATGTCGAAATATTTATAACTATATATTTTTAAGCTTACGAAAAATAATGTGTTAAATTATAGGCATAATATTCGCGTCCAAAGTCTATCGGCATTTTACAATTTCACTAGTTTTATTACAATCTAACGGTTTTTACAATTTTACGGTGACATATACCTACATATTTAAGATTTTTATTGTATCTATCGGCATTTTACAATTTCACTAGTTTTATTACAATCTAACGGTTTTTACAATTTTACGGTGACATATACATATATTTAAGATTTTTATTGTATCTAAGTGTATTATACACTTAGATACAATAATTATGCTTGTTTTTCGGGTCCCAAATGCATGGTTCAGCCTGATAACATTCGAGAAAAAACAAGATGTCTAATATTTGACCAATCACCACTCATTTTGTGCGAGCGTATGCATGTCTGCCCGTCTCCAGTACACAAACCAGACTGAGCGCGCGCAAACGTGTGGATGCATCGCAAGCGCTTGCGACAAATTCCCTTTGATTTGTGTCAAAAAACCGACACTCGATCGGAACGGCTGCAAGCGCTTGCAAACCTACAAAAACCAAGGCAAACGCGCTATCCGCACGTTTGAATTTGTGAGAGCTTGTCGAGGTTTGGCAAACGTGCGGACGCGGCATTATAGGAAGGAAAAATTACGAAAACCGTAAATTTTTAGTTACATCATATAATAAAAATAATTTTAATAATTTTAAACTTACTACCCTTTTCCTCCAGAGGTATTAAATTGAAATTCATATCAAATACTCAGGTCTATAATACCTTTAAGCTGTAACAAAATCACTACAGGTTTATACGGAACCCTCGGTGTGCGAGTCCGACTCGCAATTGGCCAGTTTTTTTAATATCCCTAAGGGATTATAAAACTTAGGTAGGTATTATATAAATATTATAACATAATATTAGGTACCTGCCTGCTAAACCTACTTTGTTCCATCGTTTATATTTCGCCTAAATGTTGGCTGCGACTTAACGCACGTTAAAGAAAATAGCGCCGGAACCATACATTTTGTCGCAATGAAAAGTAACATAATAGGTTGGGGAAAAAGTCTTTTCGCATTATAGTATGTATGAACTTGTCATAAAATATCTTGGGCTATACCAATTGTATCTGGCTGATTTTGGTATCATTAAAAAGTTTTAATTTTACAGAAGACAATTCCAAATTCAAATTAGGTAAATTTGAGATTTTCATTTGTTTTTCTTATTGTTAAAATGAGTGATTCTTATGAAGAATTTCGATACATTTTAAAATTTTATTACAAAAAAGGTAAAAATGCAACACAAGCCGCGAAAAAAATTTGTGATATTTATGGACCTAATGCAGTATCTGTGAGAGTAGCGCAAATTTGGTTTAAGCGTTTTTAATCCGGAAATTTTGATATCAAAGATGCACGTCGCTCTGGTCGCCCTGTTACGGACAAAACTGTTGCCATTTTTGAAAAAGTGGAGCAAGATCGGCATATTAGTAGTTACGATGTAGCTGAAGAACTGGGGATTGACCACAAAACGGTTTTGGCGCATTTTAAAAAAGCTGGGTACACAAAAAAGCTCGATATTTGGGTGCCTCATGAGCTCACTGAAAGAAACCTAATGAACCGTGTACTCATTTGTGATTCTTTATTACGACGTAATGAAACCGAACCATTTTTGAAGAAGCTGATAACTGGTGATGAAAAGTGGATCACGTACGACAAGAACGTGCGAAAAAGATCGTGGTCAAAGGCCGGTCAGGCTTCACAGACTGTGGCGAAACCCGGGTTAACTCGCAACAAGGTGATGCTGTGTGTGTGGTGGGATTGGAAGGGCATTATTCATTATGAGCTGTTACCGCCAGGCAGGACCATCAATTCTGAACTGTACTGCGAACAACTGATGAGATTAAAGCAAGAAGTTGAGAGAAAGCGGCCGGAATTAATCAACAGAAGGGGTGTGGTTTTTCACCATGATAACGCTAGACCTCACACATCTTTTACCACGCAGAAAAAATTACGGGAGTTTGGCTGGGAGGTGTTAATGCATCCGCCGTATAGTCCTGACCTTGCACCTTCAGATTTCCACCTGTTTCGGTCGCTGCAGAATTCCTTAGGCAGTATCAGGTTGACATCACAAGAGGACTGCCAAAACCACTTGTCGCAGTTTTTTCATCAGAAGCCCCAAATATTTTATAGCAATGGGATCATGTACCTACCAACAAGATGGCAAAAAGTTATCGAACAAAATGGCACCTATATACTTTAGTCACTTGTAAATAAACTTTATAAAAAAACCTTTTGAATTTTTATATAAAATGCGAAGAAACTTTTTCCCCAACCTAATATTTCCTTGCCCGTGGTCTACTCTATATCTGTGCCACATTTCGTCAAAATTGGTTCAGAAATTTCAGAGCTTATTTTTAATTTACTAATGGATATTTTCACATTTCCAGCACCTCCAGAATACCCTGGTTCGAAACCGGACCCACGCCGCCACCATAAAACAGACCCAGGGTGAAACTCAGAATTTGCTGTTTTTCCACTTACCGGCCAGGCAACGGCCGCTGCGTAGCGAAAACTCCCACCTGGAGTCCTGATTGTCCCAACACATATGTCACCGACCGCCCTGACGGACTAGACCAAAAGTAATCTAACGGCTATTTTTCCACTCACTGGTGATCGGTTGATTTCATATTTTAATTCCTTAGACACAATAACAAGAAAGGACTCTGTAGATTTCGTAGAATTTTAGGATTAATTAACACCGAAACGAAATGATACGCGACACAGCGCTGTATTTTTAAGATATGAGATATTCAAAATTGAACTTTAATCATTACACAAGAAAATACACGTTTCATTGTAAGAGTTCGAATATCAGAGGGGCAATTCTGCTAAATAAAACCTGCATTAATACAATAGGCAATCGGACAATTTTTTTTTATTGCATAAATTAATAGTACTCTTAAATATGAGTAACTTCTCAGAAGAAACCGTATATCAAAAGTCAATATTTTCAAAGGTACAGCGATTTGTATAAAAAATTTCGCGAGCCTCCTAAAAACGCTCCATACTAAAGTCGACCTAAAAATGACGTCACTTGTATATGAAGTAGTATGAAGTAGTATATGAAGTATATGGCCGCAGGAATATTATTTGTAAATATCTCCGATATTTGTGCGTTTAAGTTCATACTTACCATAATGAATGTTTTTGTATATGATGTGAGTAAACTAATGATGTAGGTTTTGTTTACCAATTTCGCAAAAAAAAAAATTTTTTTTGGTACTGGAGCGGAGCGAAATTTTGTATACAAATCGCTGTACCTTTGAAAATATTGACTTTTGATATACGGTTTCTTCTAAGAAGTTACTCATATTTAAGAGTACTATTCATTTATGCAATAAAAAAAAACAGTCCGCTTGCCTATTACAATCAAGTCCCAATACGCTTATACTCCCAAACGGTGTTTTTATGAACGTAAATTCAACGTGAAACGCGCTCTGATTGGTCGAAACGTCATAAAATCCGTTCACGGTAACATGTCGCTACACTTTCAATCCAAACAAAGTAAAATTGACTCTTTAAATTGTCTACTTTAAATAAACGAGAATTGAGGTTCAGGTTGCACGGCATTGCACAGCGCATGTGCAGGGTATGACAGTGTGAAATAAACGTGTATTTTTACCCGACTGCGCGACGCAAAGGAGTGGTAATGTGTTTATCAGCCTATGTATGTATGTATGTATGTATGTATGTATGTATGTATGTTCCTTTGAAGCACTATACAGACCAAACGACTGGGCTGATTTTTATGATTCACACGTCAATCGATTCCTCTTAGTCCGGCAAGTGTCACTAAAGACATGACGTTAGTGAAAATTCAATATGGCGACTACTGGACGCCATATTGTGAAAATGAAAAAAATGAAAGTCAACAAACTATATCAAGTGGGGTATCGTTGAATAGGTATTTAAAAATCATTGTTAGTTTTCTCTCAACATTTTTTGATTCGACTGACTGTTTAGGATCTATATCGATTTAAAGTTGCGTAACAACCATTCTCACATTCCAGTGCAATTGTGATGTAGTACTGATGCTGATAGGAAATCCAGTCTGGTAAATAGCTAGCTAGGTACTCATAACTAAAAAGTATAAAATAAAAAATAATAATTTAAAAAATTTAAAAACCCGACTGCGTAAAAAGTGAACCAAACTAAGTACATTATTATAACTGAAAAGAAAAAAACAAGCACTTATATCCGGTGGTCTAGAATTCTATAATATATTATTGAATTAATACTATTGGAACATAACAACTGAACAGTCGGGATCCATTGAAAAATTAGATTGGCTGTCGAATAATGCATGTCGAATACATTATTCGACAGCCAATCTAATTTTTCAATGGATCCCGACTGTTCAGTTGTTATGTTCCAATAGTATTAATTCAATAATATATTATAGAATTCTAGACCACCGGATATCTAAGTGCTTGTTTTTTTCTTTTCAGTTATAATTATGTACTTAGTTTGGTTCACTTTTTACGCAGTCGGGTTTTTAAATTTTTTAAATTATTATTTTTTATTTGTGTAGTTGAATTTCCAATAGCTATCTTAAAAATTGCAGCGCTGTGTCGCATCACGTTTCGTCACGGTACGAACTGACAGATAATGGAATGTTAAACTAGTACAGTAACCCCCTTACTAATAAACGCTGTATAGCTTTGAATAGTTACACAGTGGTTTGTCTTCTTCAATCGAATTATAAATGTCACTTGTGTGACGGTAACAAAATACTGTATACCTATTCAAAGCTTATAACAGCGTTTATTAGTAACGGGAAAAGAAAATGTAGTGTACAAAGTTTTTATCCTGTAGCGTTAGCGTGTAGGTACTTTGCTAAACGTAATGGACGTATTCAGTTACTGTTCGCTATTATGTTTGTTTCCAGTTCAAAATTCACTCAAACAATACAAAGCTTGAACATTTACACTAATGAGAAATCTTTTCGCCATTTGAAAATTTAAGTTACATCTTACAGCTTTGTAGGTAAAAGTCTGTTTAGGTCCGATTCAATCTAAATGTAATCTATAGTGCGCTAACTAAAAAAATTTAACGTAACTAAAGAAACTATATTATTGTTCTTTTGGTCACAAATCTACCAATTTATCAACAAAAGAACAAAAAAAAATCTTTGGATTGGCTACTTTTTATTTCGGAAGATTTGCTTTTGCGCGATCAACACATCTCGTTTTAAATATTTTAAATTATTTTATGATTACTATACTTAAGCCTATTCGAAACGTGGGAGAGCCGTGCATGTGCACGAATGGGCCAGCCCGATGAAATTAATACTACGTCCTCACAGAAAAGCGGCGTGAAATAACGTTAGTGTTGTGTTTCGCCGAGTGAGTGAGGCCACCGGTGGATTGGGGATTTTAAAGATTGCGGAGAACGAAAGCGCGCAATACCAGAGGAGTTATAAGTGTAGATCATGGACGGTTGCTACGACCGTAAATGAGCGGCGGTAATCCCTTACCATCAGATCGTCCATTTGCTCTTTTCCCGGTCCATTTCATAAAAAAAACGGATCGGTCTCTAATTTAATTACTGAAGTTTGTGCAAGACAACTGAAATGTTCGGAGTCGACTCTGAGCGAGTAACTTCTTGAATAATTCAAAAAATTATGGTGCCGGCGCGGTCCCCTCTAATTCCTTATTTGCACCTGTTATTTGCTACATTTCACGTTCTCTTCTTGTAATTTTATTGTTTGTTTCTCTTATTATCCGACTAAGCTACGTTCTTCGGCGCGTCTTTCCGCGAAACATCAGTGGGCGCGTGAGGAGCATTTTGCCGCTCCTTTTCACTGACAATTTAAGTAGGAATACAGCAATGTAAATAATACACAATTATGTAATGATAAATAAACATATTTCCTAAACAATTTTTTACGAACTTTGGTTTACACAAGATTGAAAAAGAAGTAATATTTAAGATTTTTAACTCATCCTATAAAATACCCTATAACACTGAAAAAAATGTAAAAAAATAAGATAATTATATGTTTGCTAAACCCACAGTATATGCTTTATCCAAACAGTCTTCACAAAAGTATGTGCAATGTCGATTGCACAGTAACATTGAGCATCTGTAATATTCTTTTTTCGTGCTTTTTGCGTTTTCTTTTTTGAAAATAATATGCATGCATTTGACATCCTTCTTTGAAGATAATGCTTTTTAATATAATGTACACAAAGCGAGCAATTTGATTCCCAAATATTTATATAAGTTATATGATTTAATGTATCAATAAAATATCTTTTTCAAATACTATCGACGTAGCATCTAGTTTTTATTGATTTGATCATCGTCATGCAAAGTTGACAACTATTACTATAAATATCAACTTCGCAAAAAATAAATAACATAATTTTTAAATACGTGAGTGAGCGCGCAGTGAGCAATTTGCCGCCTGGCGACACCTGATAGTAAGACCCTCCTCCTCAAGCAGTACCCTGTGCACTGATGGCGTCCAGCCTTTAGGTACGCGTTGCGAACGAAAATGGGGGCAAGCGACTAAAAAGCGCAAGGCTAACGGGCAATTGTTTTAGGAATTATTAAAGTTTTTTTTAGCGCGGGCGACAAAATGCTCATAGCGCGCATACTCTAGGGTATTAACCCTAAAGTGGGCGCGCTATCAGCATTTTGCAAATAAATACAAAGAGTGATGATCAAAGAAGTATTAACTTCTTTGATTATCACTCTTTGTACCTATAACAAATTAATAATCTTTAAGATGTATTCTTGTATGAGATATGTAAGAGTATAATTTAAATCGGTAGATACCGGCTAGCAGCACTTACAATATACGGATATTATCCAGCTCTATGGCACTGCAGGCAATATTGGTATAGCTTCGCCAGAGGACGTTACCGAAAATTGGATAGCAGGTAGACATTTCCCAGACACTGCCAGTATCTGTTTACAATGGCAATTAGAGGGAAATTCCTCTTATAAAAGTCAATATTGTCGTCCCAAATACTCTGGCCAAGTGCCAGATATTGATCGGGGGCTCATAGCGGATTTCATATTTTACAGACACTTTTATGACATACTAGATGTTGCACGCGACTTCGTGCGCACAAAAGAAAATAGCACGGTAACCGTACATCTTGCCGCGATAAAAAGTAGCCTGTGTCCTTCCCTGTGGTCTAATCTACGAGTATATATTATGTACCAAATTTAATCATATAACCGAAATTGGTTCAAAAGATTTTTATTGCACTTCAATTCACTATATTATGCTGCATAGATCTAACAAATCTTTTTGTTTAACTTTTACTAGAAATCGACCGTCTGGCCATTCGCTATGATATTACAAGCGGTTTTTTGTAACAAAAATGTCAAAACGATTTGTCAAATTACTCGCCGCAAGGCAAATATCGACCCATGTAAAACCCGTATAACGCTGTATAACGCGTAACGTATAACGCTGAAATATAGTCCATATTGTCCGGAATCACCCGGACCGGAGAAAATGTAGAGTGCCGAAAATAGAGAACTCTGAGCTAAAACAATAGAGTTGAAAATCGACCACACGAGCGTCAAGTTTTTAAATGACTATCGTGTCATGATTGTTGCTATGTGTTCAATTTTCAGCTCGGTTGTATTAGCCTAGTGTTCTATTTTCAGCGCTCTGAATTTCCCAAAATTACTGACTTCCAGCCTAATGTGGGATTTACACGGGTGACTAACGACTTAATACTGGAAAGATTGTTAAATTAAGTGACGCTCAAGTCACATGCTGTCCTTGTCATTTCGGCTAGCAGTGAAAGCGACAGACTGTGAACGGGAGTGCTCTCAATTTTGATTAAAATCGTTCCAGTTTTCGGTCGTTTCGAACCGTCTATAGAAATTAGTAACTTGCAACCTCGCCGCACTGTCATTTACCCGTACGAATACCGCATATACTCATAATGAAAAGAGCCCTAAGTCCAAGTATTTAGCTGATCCTTATATAAAAATAAATTGCACTATTAATACCACAAGCATAAGCGCGTACCTACATAACTATTCTCATTAAGCTGCCAGATCTTTGCAAACAAATCAAAAACAATTTTTTCAATATAATTTAGGAACAGGCTTCAGTAATGTCTGATATTAATATCATTTTAATCAGAACTTGCGATACCCTAAAATAAGTTTTGATTAAATTTGTCGTGTCTAAGGATTCCGACATGTTCCTCGGGCTGTATTAGATCAAAGGGTCACATTACAGCTGCTGGCGAAATATTAAGGACATTTAAGAAGATAGATTTCATAAAATAATCAAAAGTTGAAACAACGTAAATTACATAGATTAAGTTACCCGTGCAATTATTACGAATATATTTAACTTCGATCAATATAAGTATGTAATAATGTCGATGCTATTTCACCTCATTCCACGAAGTATAGAGTCCGAATAGTATAGGTTTTCCATAGTATTTAAGTACGTAATAATAGACCCAGATCTTAGTTCTCTTTTCTGCCACTGGCTGCGCTAGAATTTGGGAGACGTACCGAGTGACGTGAGAGTGCCAATACTATTATTTATTACAATTATTTTTAAATTACTGTTAGGCAATTACCGTGTTCTATGGTATCTATACTTTGTGAAAAGTTTCTAAGAATTTCTTAAAACTTTTATTTAATTAGATTTAAATCCACGTTTCTCATCATATTTTTTTCCAGAGCTGTCAATAGCAACATAACTTTCCGCGTAATTTCAAAAAAGTGCTTCTTGAAATGTGGCGCGCTCTACCGGCAAAAAATCTGTCCCCTCAATTGAGACCATTATTTTAACATTACGTTCGGACTCCTGGTATCTATACTTCGTGCCTCATTCATTAAAATCAGCAGTTTTGGCGTTGCGGTGGAAAAACTTACCTACATACATAGACTGCCAAAATCATTACCCTTCCTTTTTTATCATCATCTCCATTTAATAATATGTAAGGGCTGAAGCCCTAGGCCTTAGGGCATATTCAGATATACTAGATGGCACACAAATCACATACATGATTAGAGCTTAAAAATATTTCTACTACTCATATTACTATATCTGCGTATGCTGTGGTAATTTGGTCATGTACTTGTAATGTAATTTTTATTCTGAGATTATTATTATAGCAGGCATAAATACTGTTACTCGTAACATAGGCTATATAATTTACTTGTTCTAATTAATAGCAAAAATACTTAATTATAATATTGTCCAGGTAATAAAATATTTTAGATAACCATCCATATACCATTTTAGTTTTGCATTTACAATAAAGAAGTTAGGACTTGGAGTACCTAAGTACAACTATTTGACAGCCCCCGATCTATGAGGGGGCAACTGGGGGCACTTGCCCCAGGCGGAAGTTCCATGGGGGCGCCAAATCAGCATTTGGCTGATTTGGCGCCCCCTTGTGACAAGAATTCGAAATATCGAAAATTTTTAATTATGAAGCCTCTTTTCCTACAATTTTATAGGTTTTTATCAAGTTATCGAATCATTAAATATTATAATATTATTATGTTTTAAAAACGAACTTTTCTATTTCCATAATATGCCCAGTTAGTTTTTGAACACATATACAAGTTATTTATGAACGCATCAGCGCCATATCAAGTTTTTTGCACCGGTTCAAAAAAGTCGTATATACGCCACTGCTATTTGAATAGTGAAATAAGTAAGTTAACTTTGAGTTTATTTTTAGTATTTTTTTTATTTTTATCTACGTCCTTAATTCGCCTACTTAAAGTAATATTGATATTAATCCACTCAAATCTTTATTTTAACGTACTTTAGTAGAACTATTAGCTAAGTAATTAATAAATTAAAATCTTTCCGCAGTAAATCTGTAATATTACTTTACATTGAATTTTTATAATGGAAAGAAGTTACCATTACATTAAAGCACGACACAATAATCGCATGAAAATATTTCCCTTGGCTTTTAATGTTGAAAAACTTACCGATCACGCGGCCTACTTATATTTCCAAGTTTGTCACGAACAATGTCTTACACGAGTTTCGTTTAATCAATGTGATTTCACTAAAGTGATTCTTGTGATCAACTTTTAAAACACAGAATGTACACTAATACACCACACAAATACACACGTTGTACTGTCATAGACGTATATTTTTCAGGGAGTGCGCGCGTATAGACTCGGCGGCGTCCACGAAAACACTGCTGAAGTCGGGGCACTAGCCACAATCACGGAGTACGCAAGCCGTCTCACTCCTCCAATTTCAGTTAAAGTTGTGAAAAACTAGCTATTGCCTGCGACTCCACCCGCGTAAATACAGCATGCCACGGGAACACTGTACTTTTAGGGATAAAAAGTAGCAAGCCACAATCACGGAGTACGCAAGCCGTCTCACTCCTACAATTTCAGTTAAAGTTATGAAAAACTAGCTATTGCCTGCGACTCCGCCCGCGTAAATACAGCATGCCACGGGAACACTGTACTTTTAGGGATAAAAAGTAGCCTGTGTTTTAATCAAGAGCCTATATACTACCATACAAAAATTCATCAAAATCCGTTCAGTAGCTTTTACGTGAAATCCATTCATCCTCACAAAATCAATTTTATGGATTTAACTAAAATATAATATTAATTTAATAGAATGGCCGACCAGGTTTTCAATTATATAGTAGAGTAATTGAAACAGTCGTCGTCATCCTATGGTTGAAATTTTTAAGTTTGAACTATTATAGGGTTCTTTTGCCTCTTGGATGTAACAATGCGCGAGTTGGAGTCACGTACGAAGGGTTCCGTATAAAACGGAAAAAATCATGATTGTAAAATATAATAAAATAATAATAAAATATCTATGGACGCTTCTACACCACGTCAATCTGGTCCCGTGGTGCCATAGTGGTTAAAGAAATTGTGCACGTGTTACAGGTACCAAACAACGGAAATATATTATTTAATAATTTTATACTATACACATATTTAAGATATTTTCATAATCCAGGAACATAGAAAACTTTTTGTTCCTTTAGCGGGATTAGAACTCGCGAGTGGAGTTTGAGCACTGACGCGTTCAACCACTGAGCCACAGAGGTCGTCAGGTTTATTAGGCTCTTAAATATTTGTTTACTTTGTTTTTCTGCCTGTGAAAATTTCAACTGTATAGCTATCACAGTACTTGAAATAGGTACAGCCCGGTGACAGTCAGACGGACAAGCAGACAGTGGAGTCTCAATATTACCCTTTTTAACCCTTTTTACCATTTAGGAACGGAACCCTAAAAATAAATATGAATAAAAATGCAGATGTATGTTTATTAATAGTGAAAGATAGATTGACAAAATTGTGACAAAAATTAATAAACGCATGGTAGTGTGAGGTATTTATCTGAAGAGTGTGTGTAGGAAATGTGTGTACTTATATATATAAGGTAACGTTTTACATTTTTTTTGTATTTCTTATGCATTATTTAAAAAATGTATTTCACTCCTCCTCCATATAAACGTTATCTGTTGCAGATTTTATACTCCTTCTTTGGCAAAGTTTTCATAAAAATACAAAGTTTTTGCTTTACGTTATACATTATAATGTAAAGCAAAATCTTCTTTCTTCTTATCACTATACAGACTAGAGTATAAAATAATGTCGCTTTTTCTGTCTGTTCCTATGTATGCTTAGATCTTAAAACTACGCAACGGATTTTTTTTTATTTATTAATGGCGTCGGCTTATCACCATTTGCCAGTGTCAAGTATATTATTTTCATTACCGTATTTCTAAATCTTCAAGTCCAAAGTCCAAATAAATAATCAATCAGTCAAGGATTCAGTAAAGTGGTAGACGCTTTACTGAAACTTCTTAGGGAGTTTTGGCGGGAAACCTAATTTAGTACGCATTTTGTAGAATGTAGGTATCACTTCCATCGGATTTTGATGCGGATGTTTTAATAGATAGAATGATTCAAGAGGAAGGTTTATATGTATATAACATCCATCATATAGTAGAGAAACACTGATAATTTTAGTGGTTTCTAATGTCGTAAACGCTCGCTGAACAATATGATCTCGTATCAAAAGATAAAAATAATTATTGTACACCTTAAAAAGGACTACAAAAAAGTCTATCTGTTAGAAATCATTTAACTTTTCTTAATTTTTACGAGAAATAATAGATTATTTACGAAGCTATTTTAAGCAATACAGCAGTAATGCTTATTCATTTATGTACCTTAAATACATTGTACATTTAATATACATCAATATGGCCATTCACCATGTAATTTAAATGAATATTTTCGAAGAAATTACAGTTTTAAAATGCAGGGACATAACGGCTGCGTCGAAGACCGCTTTTCGTCGCGTTTATCAGAGCTCTACCTATCTAATACAATACTATTATAATAAATGTGAAAGTTAGTGAGGATGGATGGATGGATGTTTGTTACTCTTTCACGCAAAAACTACTAAACGGATTTCGATGAAATTTGGTATAGTTATGGTTAAAGTTTAGGTCTGGATTAAAAGAATACTTGATAGGGTCCCGTTTTTACCCATTGGGTACGAAAAACTAAAAACATTTTCAATATTGTATATAGAAGTATATTATAGTAGAGATATTTTCTGAAGAAGTTCTTTCTCCAAGAACACTATTCTACGTGGGCGAAGCCGCGGGCAAAAGCTAGTAATATATAAAAATGAATTGCAATTCCAATGTCTCGCTAAAACTCGATAACGGCTGAACGAACTTGATATTTTGGTCTAAAAATAATTTTGGTAGTTCAGGGAAGGTTTAAACGGTGAGAAATATTGAAGGTGTTGGTGTAGTTATTTATCTATGCCAATTCATAGATAAGACAAATTAACGTGTACTAGTTTGTAGTAAAAACCATTTTTTCCCAACCTTACTGCAGCTATTTGTTTAAAAACGAAATGCACAATGTTGAATTATTTATGTTTCTTAGGTTATATACTTCCTTATGCAACTGAAATGACCTAGGTAAAGGTAACTCTTTGTTATATAGATAAATAGTACCTGAGTAACCGAGCTTCGCTCAGAGCTCTAGTAGATTAAAAAAAATGCAAAAAAATATTTTACCGAGGTTCGAAAACACCTCATTCCGAATTTCTGAACAACGCAAAAATTTCACATTCGCATAGCAAACTGCCAATCCGACTGACATAAAATTAGAGTCGAAATTATTGATATATTGTTGCAAGAGGAAAGAAAAAAAATATATAATTTAAAATGTGCAGTTTCCCAGGGATATGACCTAGCTATAGTATCAATTTTTCTCCCTCAAAATCTCCCTCCCGGCATGCTAAATTTCATGGAAACACTTGCAGCCGTTTCCGAGATTACGATTATAATTATATTATAAGTATACAAGATTGTCTCGTTTAAAGTATGAGATTTTAACATTTTGTCGATAATTTAAATCAACTTTCTGTAATTAGGTACTAAAATTCTAGGTATACCTAATAAAAAGCGTCCGTTGTTAAGAATTGATTAAAACTCAAACTTTTTGCTCTTAGTGACTTGAGCTTTCCTTAAATGAATAATTGACGAAGTTCAATAAGGATTGTTGAAAATTCCTAACATATTAAGTAAACATCATCATCACCGCTGAGCGCTGGCTAAATTTTATAGACACCTAATATTAAAATCCGAAAGGAACATAGTTTGTAACTAAGACACTGATCAGATTTATTGAATTTTGGTACAGGTATAGATCAACGTCTTCCTTTGGTACAGACTTGAAAAAGCTTTATAGCGGCAAGATGTAAGGTCCCGCACGATATGCGATTTTTTGCGAACAAAGTTCGATTTGCCAGCGGCGCGCGGCGTCGCGTCGGGCTACGCAGCACTGCGTATTTCTTGCAATGAAATGTATATCTTTTTGCGTAGATTGTAAAGTTCAATTTTGAATGGCTATCTTAAAAAGTGCGCACCACTTCGTTGCTATTAAGCTCTATAAACAGTATACTTCCTAAAAAAACAGCTACAGCAACCGTGGTCTGCTTTGGCTCTTGACTCGGAGGTCGTGGGTTCGATTGCCGCATTTGAACAACAAAAAATGTTGTTTCCAAGTTTGGTTAGGACAATGCAGGCTGATCACCTGATTGTCCGACAAGAAAGATGATCCATATTGCGTCGGATGGGCATGTAAAAAGTCGGACCTGCGCCTGGTCTCTCGTCAGTCATGTCGGTTATCCGTCCCACTGGATTATGAGAGTTAAGGAAGATAAAGTGCTCTTGTGTACTGCGCACACACTTAGACACTATCAAATTACTCCTGCCTAATTGACCTGGTTTCAATTAAACCGGCCACCGTCACCGACATCGGTGTGGGAAGTTATTATACTTCCTAAACAGGTATAGTGTATACTTAATACCAAAAACGCCATCTTAGGTCACGTTAAGTGTTGTATTACCCGTGCATGACTTGTGAATTGTTAACAAACTTACCCTACCCGAAATGGAGTTTAGGACAAGAACTAAGAAATTACATTTTCCGTGTGCGTAGTTACGAAAATTTGCCTAATACCTATAAGTCCTATAACTTACGAGTATTGTGTTCAAGGCTTAAGGTTTTAGAATTACAAAGTTCCCTTAAAATTACGCTTTGAAATTTGAATTCTATACAAAATTTATAACCCGTTTTCCACCCCCTTAGGGGGCGAATTATCGAAAATCCTTTCTTAGCGAAATGCTACGTCATTACAACTATCTGTATGCCAAATTTCAGCGGAATCCGTTCATAGATGAGTCAGTCAGGTCAGGCCTTTTATACATTTAGATGAGTTTTTTTTTCAAGAAATTTTACTTGAATAGGGCTTCTGGATAAAATCTGATCTAAAACCTATCGTTCGTATTGTAGTACAAAACATTTTCAAATAGAATAAAGTTAGACATTTTTCAGCTTTGTATGTTCGTTGCTCTGTTGCATTGCAATAAAAAATACATACCTACAGTGGCAAAACGAGTGTAACTCCAGCTCTGGTATTGCACACTGGCGTTCCTTGTCCTTAAAATCTTAAACACCTCTCAGGTCAGGCCCCCTACATCCACACTCACCCGGCAAAACATAAGCAAGCTTTATTTCACGCCGGTTTTCTGTGAGCTTGTGTATCCAGTCGAGCCGGCCCGTTCGTGCCGAAGTATGTTACTCACAGGAAATGCTTGAAAGCCATACTGAGAAAGTGAGGTTAATGTAATTATTTTATTTAGTACCGACTTATATGTTTTTTGATTCTTTTTTCTACCTAAAACATAGGTACGTGTATGCGTAATATGAAGTCATATACCAAAAATAGGTCTATTTCATTTTGTACAACCTTATCTGTTATAGCTACATAATACCATACAGTGTTGGTTCAATAATCTAAGTATACACTTTCTGTAGCTGTTGAGAGTAATATTATAGTTTAGAATGTCCATTGTTCCGCCCGCCCTACAAACGATACAACTACCGTAAAACAGCTTATCTACGTCGCGTCGTTATACATTTCGTTTGCAATATCTGATGTCCCGTTAGTCAATATACATATATGTAATGTATGTAAGTAAATAATAATATTACCGGTCAGATAAATAATTTTGTGATTCTTTTTTTTTTTTCATTTATCACAACTCGGTTTACTTGGTTACCTAGCTACAATAGTCTTTTTATATTATTTTTTTATTAAATTTATTTTTATTAAAAAAAAAAAATATTAAAGGCGTAATCGCAAACATAAGAAATATAATATTATTATGTAATATTTTTTTTTGTACTAGAACTCCTAGCAATGCTCGGTTACCCACATACTTATTATTGAAGGCGTTATCGCAAAACACAAGTAAAATATAATAATAATAATAATAATATCTATGGACGCTTCACACCACGTCAATCTGATCCCGTGGTAAGTTCTCGAAGAACTTGTGTTACGGGTACCAGACAACGGAAATATATTTATTACTTTTATACTATACACATATTTAAGATTTTTATTATATTATACACATATTTAATACACATCCATGACCCAGGAACACAGAAAAACTTTTTGTTCCTTCGGCGGGATTTGAACCCGCGACCTCCGGCTTAAGCACCAACACGCTCAACCAACTGAACCACAGAGGTCGTCCATAATGTAATAAAGCTCTTTTCATAACACTTTTGTATCATTGGAATAGCACTGTGATCTTGATTTTCTTCAGTGTGATAGCCTCAGGGACAATGTCGTTCTACCCTTTCGCAATTCACGAATGATTTTCACTCATCGCCTCGAAGTTCGAACAAGACTCGGGGGATCGTGTGTCGGGGATACCGAAACTGATAACTCGACAGAAATCATGATTTCCTTCAAACCTTTAAAATGTTTACCATTTTAATTTCATTACAGTATAAATTTTAGCATTTAAATGTAAGTACAAAATGTTTTAAACCATAAAATTTCACTTTGTAAAAATTAATCTCAGATCATAAAATAATAATTGGATTATAAAGCTATTGTTTTATAATCCTACTAATATTATAAAATATGTGAAAGTTTGTGAGGATGGACGGATGTTTATTACTCTTTTACGTAAAAACTACTGAACAGATTTCGATGAAATTTGGAATGGTGATAGTTTAGTCTGGATTTAAACATAGGCTACTTTTTATCCCGATAAATAACACTGTTCCCGAGGGATACTATATTTACGCGGGTAGAGCCGCTGGCAACAGCTAGTCTAAGTAATAAATAAACAATTTTATTACCTTTCGTACCTATTGATTATTTATTAGGTATTACGTAGACTTACAGTTACAATGTCTTAACCGTGGGCGATGGGTCTTAAAAACATTAATTTGGTGAATTAATTCCAACAATTTTAGCCTGTGAAATAGGCGACCCTTACATAATGCCTGTAGCCGACTTTTACAATAGCCTTCCAAAAGAAGGATTATATACACCAAACAAAGAGAATATTATGGTCGATACCTAATTCAGTAAGTTTTCCTTTCAGCCACTCAATTAATCGTAAAATATTGGACGCCTCGAGTCTTGAGTGTACTTATATCCTTTGGGCCCTACTGGAGTGGCACTATCCCTACGGATTAAAACGTATGAAGACACGTTTCGGCACGGGTGTACTCAACTGTACTCGACTATACACGATGTACAGTCACGAGCACTAGCACTAACGTTTGGTGCAGTATTAGTACCACCTAATACTGCACCAAACGTTTGTGGAAACTCTCGGTATACACTATGCAGTTATTATAAACTAGCCTTTTCCGGCGGCTACGCCCGCGTAATATAGTATCGGATACCCTACGGGAATACTGTTATTTTTCGGGATAAATATATGTTTTAAATCAGAACTTCAATTCTCGTATTTAAAGTAGACTTTCATATTACTTTAATTGTATTGAAAGTGAAACGACATGTTATCACGAACTGATTTTATTAAGTTTCGACCAATTAGAGCGCGTATCACGTTGGTTTAACGTTTACGAGAATACCGTTTGATAGTTTTAGCGTATTGGAACTTGATTGTAATTATTGTATTAATGCAGGCTTTATTAAGCAGAATTGACCGTCAGAGCCTAAACTACTACCATACCAAATTTCATCGAAATCCGTTCTGTAGTTATTGCGTGACTCCTCGTCCCACGTCCACGTCCTCACAAACTTTCACATTTTAAAATATTAGTAGGATTAAAATTTAATTTAAAAATTAAAATTTTAATTATATTTGTACATCAAATATGTACAAAGTTAATATTGCGTAAGCATTATAAGCCTTAACCATTTTATATTTTTATTTATGTTCTTTTTCTATTCCTTTAGGTATTGTATATATTTTTGTATTTTACTGAGACTATTGCGATGAAGGTATAGAAGGTACCTACCTTCTATACCTTCATCGCAATATTATGTAGATTCGAAGAGAATTCAAGTTTAGGAGTTTGCAATGACTGATTCTTCTTAAATTTGTCATGTGACTATTTCCCGATTGTGACTAGTGAAGCCTCCAACGTCATTATAATTATCAAGCAGCGCTGGGGCGATTCACACCGCGGTTCGAATCCTTGCGGTGTGAAACGACTAACAACCCAACAAAACGAGGCTCCTTCCCTGCAAAACTTTTTTTTCATTGCTATGAATAGGCCCCCTAGGGTAAAGTCTGTTAACTTTTAACTTTCGAAAAACGCCCTCTATTCAAAATATATTGAATTAGTGCTGATCCTACTTACGTAAAAATAACAACACAAAAATTATTTTTACTTGCTTGAGGTAACTAGATAACTGCGGCTTAAGGTAGGTACTATCCACTTCTACTAGATGGCATTTTAACACAGAACCCGATATTATATATTTTTAAATAATACGGGTTCTGTATTTAATACAGACCATGGTTGTGCAATGTTCAACTTGAATGAAAGAGCTACTGTGTAATGATAATAATTCAAATATATTCCACTAGATGGCGCTTTGCATGAAACTTGTAAATATTTTTGTGGAAAATCCACTAGTTGGCATTATAAATGATCAAACGAACTTCTGTAGTGAAGTTCGATCATTATTATATAAGTCGCTTCATTCGAAGATATAAACAAGGTAGTCCCCTCATCATACAGGCAACTTCGCACGTCTTTAGAGAACATCCACTTTAGTTTTTAAATTCATCTGTCAGTTGTCATTACTCACTGTACTGTCGAGTGTCAACCTCATTCTTTAGAGATCCTAACAAAACTTAATCATGGGTTTCAATATACAAATCTATGTTTGATTTTGTTCTGGGTAGGGAGGGTAATTATATTATCTTCGAATGAAGCGACTTATATAATAATGATCGAACTTCACTTCAGAAGTTCGTTTGATCATTTATTATACTACGTCGCTTCATTCTTCAGATATAAACAAGGTAGATGTTTAGAGAATTAAGTTTTGTCTCTCTTTTAAAGGTGAAATAAATAAGCAAACAGGATAAATTATTCAATAATTTTATTTCTGAAAATATTGTTCGGAAACTCAATATACTAGAAAAATAACAAAATTATTATAAACTAAATAATTAATTACGGAATGCTACCGTATTGGCGAATTCGCCTTCATTTATAATCGGCCTATTATAGAACCGAGCAAAGGCACTGGACGCGGTCGTCCAACCTGCCGTCCTGCGGATTACGTCCAGGCCGACGCCGGCGGCGTGCGCGGCCGACGTGGCCGCGTGTCGCGTGCTGTGCGCGCCGTACGTGGTGACGTCTACGCCGCTGTCTGACAACACTTGTTTGATCCAGCGGCTTATAGATTGTGAAGTGGCAGCTTTGTGCGGTTTTTTATATGTCAACAAAAGTTTACCCGCGTTCGAGTGCCTCACATTTTTAGTCATAAAAATGTAATCTTTGAGGGCTGAAGCGGGACATATGTTCGGGTTCTCCACAAAGAATGGCAGAAATAAGACCGGCTGGTCCCTTCCGGGGCAAGAGGTTTTAATTATATCTGTTATGGCTATCTTAACACCGTTCTTGGAGATCGAAATATTTTCAAGTTTTATTAAAGAAAAGGTTTGTACGCGATGTGCTGTGCAAATTGCTAATAAAGTAACTAACTTCTTTGTAATTTTTTCAATACTTAGATTTAAATTAGGATGCCATAAAGAAATAAAATCGAGGACTAACTGAGGATCCCATGTCGACGTGTATTTCGGTCGATTCGGTTTTAACTTATATGCCCCCTTTAACAAACGTTTGATAGATTCGTCGGAACCCAAATTATCGCCTAAAATTAATGATAGCGCCGAACGGTGACTGTTAAGAGAGCCATATGAGCACCCTTTTGTAAATTGTTCTGTTAAAAAGGATAAAACAGAAGAAATTGAACAATTATAAAAATCAACACAATGTACCGTACAAAACTGCCACCACAGCTTAAGAGTTACGCTGTATTGTTTAACAGTGTTGTCAGACAGAGACGCTAACATCAAGTTGAGCGCCTCTGGTGGGGCGCCCCTGCGCGTGAACGCCGCCCGCATAGCTTCGCGGCACCCAGGGTAAGTTTGTGGTGGAGAGGGTGGTACTCCCTGAAATTAGATTGTAAAAGAGATTTACTAGGCTTAAAATAAATAATACGAGAAACCCTAATTTCCTCTAGTAAGGGAAACCAAGCCTGAGAAGGCCAATTTGGAAAAACAAGGATACCAGTGGCTTCCTCGTCAATAATTTTCCGTAAACATTTAAGGACCAATGAGAATGGTGGAAACGCGTAAAAATATTTAGACTTCCAGTCGATAGTGAATGCGTCTACAGCATAGGCATCTGGTTCTTGTTTCCAAGAGGTAAACAAGGTACATTTGGCATTGCTGCGAGAAGCAAAAAGGTCAATTTCTGGGAATCCGAAATTATGTGTGATAGAATGGAAAGCCTCTTGTGCTAACACCCATTCGGTATCCGGGTTAACCTTTCTTGATTCTGCGTCTGCGCAGTTCTCTTTAGTGTTTACATAGGACGCGAATAGCCAAATGTGTCGCTCCTCGCACCACTGCCAAATGGATCTAGTTAAGTCATTAAGATGTTGAAATTGAATACCGCCTAGTCGGTTAATATAACTAATAGCTGTAGTATTATCAATACGCAATATTAGTGAACAATTTCTGTCTTCATTAGCTAAACTCTTTAATCCTAAAAATACCGCTAGAAGTTCGAGATAATTAATATGGTGTTCCATTTCCTCTACTCTCCACCTGCCGCTTACTTTAACATTGTTACATACAGCGCCCCAGCCGGTTCTGGAGGCATCTGTAAAAATTTCTTTCCTATAGGACAGTGTCCTCATTGGACTATAAGTTGTAAATATATTTTCAATCCACCAGTTAAGATCTACTAGAATATCACTTGGTAAACTAATCTTTGTTTCATAATTATTATTATATACTTCTAGTAAATTAAATTTTTGTCTTTCTAATGTTTTCGTATACAATAAACCATATCTAGCGGCAGGGCAAGCGGAAATTAGAACACCAATTAATTGAGCAAAGTCGCGTATGGTACATCTAGGCAACTTTGAATATTTTTGAAGTAAAAGATTAATATTATATCTCTTATCAGATGGCAAAGACATTGTAAGGTCTTTTGTGTTATATAAGAAACCTAGAAATTTACATATTTGAGATGGTATTAAAGAACTTTTATCGAAATTGATGATGAAACCCAAACACTCTAAGATTTTCAAAGTTTCACGTACATTATACAAGCAGTCATTATAATTGGCGCCAATACACAATATATCGTCAAGGTATATAACTGACTTATGTCCTTGTTTTCTAAGGTAAGTAATAACTTCCTTCATAATTTTGGTAAAAACCCTAGGCGCCACAGACAAGCCATACGGCATCGCCGTGAACTCGTATGTGGTTATTTTATTAGAATTAGGACTTTGAAATTTAAATCGTAGATATTTTCTACTCGATTCGGCTATAGGCACTAAAAGGTAAGCTTCTTTTAAATCTACTGTCGCTAAATAACCTCCTTGAGGTATTAGTTTAGCCGCCGTCCTATAGTCTTCCATCTTAAAATGTGTTTTGTCGATAAACTTATTTAATGACTTTAGATTTAGTATAAAACGTCTACCGCCATTTGGTTTAGGTGCTAAAAATATCTTAGATATAAACTGATCACACAACGGGACGCATCTCGATATTGCTCCTAATTCTAATAATTTATCCACAGATTCTAACATATCTAACTTTTCTTTGTTTGAAAGATTACAATTGGGTTCTACTGTTTGAACGACGTTACTACAAAATGGAATGGTATATCCATTTTTAATCCACGATAATACAACTTTATTATTAGTTATATGTGACCAACAGTTAAGGTATAATTTAATGCGGCCTGCGTGTACCTGGGCTAGTGTGGGGGTGCACGCGTTCTGGACTGGTTGGAAGCCCTCGTCTGAGATTGAGTCTGGGGAAAAACACGGCGTGGTGTTGACGCCGGTGGCTTCCGCTGACCTCCTCGCCCCCCCCGTTCGACTGGTAGCGAGAAGGTCCTGGCCAGTTTCCCTGGACAGGACGAGCGGTGGACATCTGTGTAGGACCGGCACTGCTAGCAGTTTTCTGGTTTGTCGGCGCCTTAATCTGTGAACTTTGTTTATTAATAGCCTGACTGGCTTTGATTTTTTCAGACAATGAGTTGCCGAACAATGTATCGTCTCTTTCGGCATCTTGAAGGACTGTCAGGAAATTCTTTTCTAAACTAGGAGTGACTAGTTTAATTCTATCTTTGGACAAGACGTGGTGTAGGTCAGTTAAGAAGCGGCACCCATCGCTTAATTGTTTCAGCGTCTTAACTTTGTCGCCTGAAGTTAATAAGGTATTTATACCCGTACTTATTGCCGCTGTACCTACACCAAGTTGTTGTTGGAATCTTGCCAACTTCCTATCAATTCAATTCAATTCAATTCAATTCATTTATTCACATGAAACATGGTACAATATAGTTGTTATTACAAAAAATTTGGTTCCAAAATGTTCCGTCAATTGACATGCAAATATTAGTAAAAAAAAAAAACAAATATGATAGAAGATATTCTAGATTAATGGATGTCAACTCTTGTACATTAAAATAATTCATTTTCT
Source organism: Glaucopsyche alexis (assembly GCA_905404095.1). NCBI lineage: Eukaryota > Metazoa > Arthropoda > Insecta > Lepidoptera > Lycaenidae > Glaucopsyche > Glaucopsyche alexis. Next base: position 18,168,303 of record FR990046.1, read on the forward strand.
AGCTGAGATAAATCCTTTAGACCATTACATTTAAAATAAGTAAATTGGTTTCAAATATAAAATAAAATTTAAAATTACTAACGAGTACATTAAAATCTATTGTCAATCAATTAAAATAATTAAGATAGTCATAATATTATATACCAATTGAATATTAATACCAGTTACTTATTAAAAATAAATATGTAAATATATGACAGCTTTTATATATCTACTAACTACGGCTACAATTATACCTAGGTACATGCTAATTACGTCATCAAAATCATAAATCATTACTAATGTCAAAGTCATAATTTAAGATATATTTAAAGTCTCAGTCAATTAAAATAATTCATTACATAGGTACTTAAACATATTTAGCAATATAAAATTAATTATTGGATGTCAAAATCACGCCCTCTGACAACGTCTGACACGGCGGCGGATATTTCAGCATTAAGCTTAGGTGCTTGCAACATTTTACAATTACCAGGTAAGAGATACTCTTTCAAAAGTTTGTCCTTATCTTCTTTTGGGAGTCCTTTCTTTAAGATAGGATTCCATAAGCTAGCCAAACTTTCATGAATATTATCGCCAAATTCTGGCGTATCTGACGTGGAAGCTCCCAGAGCAGATAATAGTTCAGAATCCAAAGTAACCTCCAACGAAGACTCGGAGATAGGTTCCGTCGTGGCGTGTTCGGATAATGTAACTTCCTGCGCTTGTGGACCAGGTTCTTGTGTAACATAGGTTACTTCATTTTGTGGGGTCAGTGGGTCAGGCTGACATACGTCTTGAGGCTCCACAATACTTGTATCTAAAAAGAAATTCAATTTCTTTACTATTTTTGCGGGTACATGAAAAAATTGGGTAGATGAAAAATTGTGGGTAGATGAATATTTTTTAAAATTTAAAATAAAACAATTCTATTGTCTCGAAGACAATAGAATGTTACTAACGTACAATTATCTGTTTTAGATACATAACACGTTTTTATTGCATTAATATACTGACACTTAAGACGTGTCCCATGAATAGCTCGCAGCTAAACATGTTATCGAAATTAACTAGCAGTTCATCTCGATGTATTATAGACATTTAACACTATTACATGAAATACATATCGCACCTTTAGAATTGAAGTGGCTTAATCCAAAATTCTTGATTTTTGGTAAACGCTTAAAATGTAATTGGAGAATAGGTAATTTTTTGGTTTTTTAACTATAATAGTAAGTGTGAGCCTTATGTAGTTACAGTTTTTGTTATTTGCCGTAGGTGAATAGTTGCTTTAGTGATTTGTTATTAAAAATATGAGTTTAATTATTTAGAACCTTTGTTAATTAATAATTTAAAAAAAGGTGTCACTTTATTTCCAAAATATTTAAAATTTAATTGACTAATTTAGCTTTGTGTCTATTTATTACTAAAGCATTCAAAAATAAAACGTAACTATTTTAAAAATAGGCTATTTATTTCTAATGAAAAATTTATTTTTGGTGACTAATTTTGGAATATGCTAGTTTATTTATGGTTGACTTTTAAAATTAAAGGTTAATTAGAATAGAGAAAACTGAAAAATCTTTTATTTTATGCGTAATAAAGCTAATCTTAAACCTAATTTGTATGTATTAGCTCCCTTATATTTTTATGTATTTACTGTGTACATAAAATATAAGTTAATTAAGTTACCGCGGCGTCTTCCTATCAAAATAATGTTTATTATACAGGAAAAGGAAAAGCTATTTAAATAAGCAATAATTTAATAAGCCTTTCAATATCAGAGGTCAATATTAATTATTATCGATGGGAAATTTCATCATTATCAGCCAACGGATATATGGATGCTGCTGCTTAACGCTCCACTAATGAGCGCCAACCATCCCTATCTCGGACAGCCCTCATCCAGAACATATCCGTCCATAATGCCGCAGGTCGTCCTACACTACGTTTGCCTAAGCGTGGTCTCCACTTTAACACTTGTCTGCACCATCAACCGTCTCTCCGTCTACAAATGAGTACAAACATGGCCGGCTCACTTACAGTTCAGCGTACTTATTCTATGAGCAATTTCAATGAATTTAATTCTCTGTCGAATCACATCGTAGCAAGTTTTATTATCCACCAGAGATACTCTCAACATTGCACTTTCCATCACAGGCTGAACAACCTTGAGCTTGTCAATCAGCAGAGTTCGCTGCCGTGTTTCTTTACACCGGTAAAGAAACGCATTGATTAAGGACCCTGGACTTTTAGTCAAGAACATTCGCTAATTTCGACAGGAATTTCGAAATTAAAAATGTATTGGATTTGACATAAGTAATCGTTGTGACTTGTTGCTTGCGATGCCTTATGTCAAATCCTCATTTTGTTTCCGATCTTCGCCGTGGAAATTATCGAATGCATCTTGACTAAAGGTGGTTGTGATTGTGGTATCGACGATTCAAAGTTTGCCCAAGATATACATATTCTTGCTTCTTAACTTCAAGACCAGTGCCATTTACGATGACAGGTCCTGGGAGAACATGTTCAATACTTAACAAAACCAAAATTATTTGCATAATTTTGGTTTTGTTAAGGTTCATTCCGAAACCCACCCGTCTTGAACAATCGCTTAGGCTGTTCAGCATCTCTTCCAGGTTCTGCAGATATTCTGACATAATGATTGTTTCATCCGCAAATTGCAAGTGTGAGATACGGCCAGTACGGCCGTTTATGTTCAGTCTCAGGCCCCGGCCGATCCAATCAAGCGACTTGAAAACGTCCTCCGACGCGTTAGTAAACAGTTTTGGAGAGATAACATCTACCTGTCTCAATCCTTGAAGAAGTTGGATCAGAGATCACTTGGACAGACATCTTAACACCTCAAAATATTATCAGCAGTCAACGAGGCATTTCTGCATGAATTTCAGCACAGACCAGAACCTCAATTCTCGTATTTAAAGTAGACTTTCATTTTTCTTTGATTGGATTGAAAGTGAAGCGACATGTTACTATGAACGAATTTTATGACGTTTCGATCAATCAGAGCGCGTTTCACGTTAGTTTAACGTTTATAAAATACCTGTTTGAGAGTTTTAGCGTATCGGGACTTGATTGTAATTGTATTAATGCAGGTTTTTATTTAGCAGAATTGCCCCTCAGGGAGTCCAAAAAGGGCCACTTTAGGTGAAAATTAGATGAATCATATGCAATTCATGTGATGTGCGCCATTTAACGGATTTTTATTGAACACTGTCAAAATATATGAAAGATTATATGAAACACCTAAAGTGGCCTTTTTAGACCCCCAGGTCTCGACGATATCGAAGGCTTTCCATAGTCCACATATGCTAGGCAGAGAGGCTGATTATAAGTCTGCTCCACTGGCTGAAAGTCATTCAACTTCTGGGACCCTCAGACCCTCAGATAACCCTCAATAGTAGCTAATACACGTGGCTCAGGAGCGGAATGGGACGGTAGTTTCAAGTCGCGTGTTATCGCCTATTTAAAAAAATAAAACCACCATGCTCCTGCTATATGCTTCCGGGGATAGCTAGTGCCAGTGTGGATGATGGAATTAAAGAGCTCAGTCAAGACAGGTGTTCCTCCTGGTGCAGCTCTGTGGTTATTTCGTCATCTCCTGGTGCTTTATTATTATGAATCTGCCTGAGAGCTATTCTAATCTCACCCATGTCAATATCAGTAATCTCATCAGTAAGGTGGCGCATAAGTCTGGCTCGTGAATTATCTACAAGATGGGTTTAGGGTGAGCTCGTGTTTTAGGTGTATGGGGAATCCATTTCGACTTCCTCGAGAATCTCCGATTTCGTGGTGACAATAGTGTCTTGCAAGTTGCGGCTGAGTTTTGTCAAAATATGACAATGTGAGTCATAGAGTAAGCAAATACCGTCGAGCCCTTATTTCACACTATAGCTTGCTTGATGACCCAAAAATGCCCAATAGTTTTATATTTATAGAAAAAACCAAGCCTTAAATATCTTTTATACGTTTAGGTTTTGCTGAACTCATCTTTTCTCGTATTGTATTTTCATTCCAGTTATATTTATATAGTGGCAAAATTTGGTCCTGTCTTTTCATTACTAGCCTTAAATTTTCATTGAAATAAAAATAAAAAGACTCAATCACAATTTTATTGAACTCGCCAATTCACATCATTCTTTAGAATATAATAGACATAATTCCGTATACGTCACTGTAGTCACAAAAACGGTTTATAAAGTAAAGACATAACACATAATCAGGGTCATGTATTTATGAAATGTTTAGAAATGAAATGACACTATAACAAATATGGCGTCAAATATTCTTATCATTTAGATTTAAAACGCCCGAAACCTAAAAGAGGCTATAGAAAAATAAATAACACACAAATTACTTACCTTACGTTTACTATTAAAACGACGAATTACAGTTTACGTCATTTACGGAGTAACCGCGCAGCACCCAACTTTTAGCGTTATCGACTCAACACTAAAAAGGGCCCTTTAAAAGTGAAGGAACGCGTGATAAGCGGTCGATATGAAAGAGACACAACTGTACGTTTATCCTTTTCTAGCTTGAAAGTGGCTGTTTATTTCTATTAGACCGATAGATTATATGTTTCTAAGTAGTTTTATGTATAAAAGTCAATTCCTTAAATTTTTGAGTTACGCCACTTTAATTCTAAAGGTGCGATATGTTTGTGAACGTTAAGATCACAAAATTTTACGTACCTCCATTGTTTTCGTCATCTGACGAATCTAACGGACGTCGAAATCGGCGGGAACACTTTTCTCGTTCTTTTTTACGTTGCTCCTTTTCTTCTATTTTCCTAATCTTCTTGCGATAGCTTTCTAGTTTATCCTGTGCACTACGTTTAGGCATTTTTCAAATGCGCATGCGCTCGTTGCCTCGCACGAAAAGGGAATGAGGTTGACACTCGACAGTACAGTGAGTAATGACAACTGACAGATGAATTTAAAAACTAAAGTGGATGTTCTCTAAAGACGTGCGAAGTTGCCTGTATGATGAGGGGACTACCTTGTTTATATCTGAAGAATGAAGCGACGTAGTATAATTAATGTTATTATTCTAAGGGTCACAGTCACACATTTTATTTGCAATAAGCTTCACTAGATGGCACTTTGCGTGTAGTGTTTGAAAAAATATTTAAAAAGGTATGGCGTTTTTCTTAGTTTCAAGGACTTTGAACATAAATTCTTGGTATCACAAATTTTATTTCAAACTAGCTTTTGCCTTTGATTGTAATCGTATTAATGCAGGTTTTATTTAGCAGAATTGACCCTCAGAGCCTAAAATACTACCATACCAAATATTATCAAAATCCGTTCTGTAGTTTTTGCGTGAAAGAGTAACAAACGTCCAACCATCCATCCATCCCCACAAACATTTACATTTAGTAGGATTTGTAGGTACAACTAGATGAATTTGTTTGTATGGCGTTATTATTATCTACCTATATTATATTCTCAACTGATGGTTTTCAAAATAAACCGTGAGAAATGAGCTATAGCGTTTTGACACTTTAAATTATGTACATAGATACATAATAATATTTTCAATACCTACCATTTGGATAATATTATATTAATATAATTATTATATTATTGTCCATTCATCAGCGCAAAAAGGAAATATGTGCGTATGTTGTCTGTCCATTTTTAACTAGCTATAAGGTAATAGATATGACCTATTTTCTTTATTGGATGGTAATTATTTTATTTTAAATATGTCAAAATATTATACGGCAAAGCTATTGAAAAGAGAAAATGCCGAAAGAAAGAAATGAAAGCTTAAAAATTCCTTTAGCCCCAACGAATTTCCTAATATAAGAATGGTTATCTTGTATGCATTTTCAAGAAGATAATGTTTTTATAATCAAATCTATTTAATTTTGAATATAGATTAAAAAGAACTGACTTTTGCTGCGGCTTTTCGATACAGTATCCCATGGGAACACTGAACTTTTTCGGGATAGAGCATAGCTAACGTTTTAGTCCAGAGTCTAAACTACTATATAGACTTATAGAGCTTTAATAATACAAAATTTCATCAAAATCCGTTCATTAGCTTTTACGTCACAAACATCCATATATCCATCTATTCTCACAATCTCTCAGATTTATTATAGTAGATAGCTATAGTAAGATCACAAAAGCCAACTCTGCACATTAATAACACATATTTTAAAAATATGTCCCCGATTGCATTGTCCTATCTTTTCCCAGTTGACTTGTTAATCATTAGCGACCCCATTAATGATAAGATAATTTATGGGGGTAAAATTATAATTTCTATATTAAAATTATAGCATGGAATTATAAAGCAATATTTTAAATGGGTTATTAAAATACCGGCCAAGTGGGAGTCGGGGCCGGGATAAAACGGGGGAAAAATGACGTATGTTGTTTATTATACAGCATACTTTTTTACATAATAATATCGACGGTTAAAAGGAAATAGGGTATAAACGACAAAAAGTTAAATGTTCAGGAGAGCCGTTAAAAGTTTTTATTTTTAGAAAAACTGATGTATTTTTGTCATTTATTAAGATATCGTGAAAACTAAAACATTTATGAAATCAGAAAAAAATGGAGCAATTATTGGTATTTTTAGTTTCAATGATTTCACGCTATTTAAAGAGGTTTTTGTCGCTTATAACAATAGCTTTTAATTTTCCAATGAGAAAATATGGCATAACATACAAATGACAAAATTAAATATTAAAGGATAAGTAGCCTAAGCGACATACCGATTTCTCACATCGCGAGGTAAAAACGTATAAGAGACTAGACAGTTCAATAGGTGTTACAGGAAAAGCAGGATATGGTACCTTTCACAGCGGTTGTATAAAAGATAATTGAGCACAACTAACAGTCGGCTTTCAAAACAATACCAGGATATAAGACATTAGTTACACACAATGTCACTTGAAAGAAAAGGTAAAGAAGGATAATCAACATTTGGTACTGCATGAGTCTATAGAAATATGGATGAAAAGACACCCAAAAAATAATGAATTAGCGCAACCAACACAATCCTTCATAAGGATAAGAGCTAAAACGAGTATTACACTACACTGTTATTGTATATAACTCGTAAAATAGGGTAAAGTGCCTTTTAAGTATTATGGAGTTAATTTTCATAGAAAAAGACTAAGGATCCTAAGTCTTAGGACCCTGTTTCAATATACTCTACCAGTTCAAGTTATTCAAATTTACACTAAATGGTTGATTTAAAAGATGACAGTTGGTAGTAGGATACTTTTAAATAAAAATACATTTTTGATAATATATTTTAATAAAAAAAATCAAAGCTGCTTAAAAATAGTGGGTCAGTATCAACCTGCTAATCATTTTTGGAAATAATAATACTGCAGCTAGTCGATAACTTAAAAATCAATATACAAAAAATTGTTTTTAATTAAAAATTGTACGTATGAGTATGATTGAAGAATGTGGAAGTAGGTTGTAATCGACACCATGATATCTAATTTAATTTAAGTAATAAGGTATTAGCGACAAAACTGTATTCATATAGTAAACGGAAGTAACACATAACCAACAGTGTGATATTAAAATAAATTTAGGTAATAGGGCATAACATACATAGCTGTCATAAAGTACTGATTGGTAATAGGGTATAACCGACAGACTAATATGAAAATGAATTTTGTATATAAGGGATAAGCGCCATAGCTATGTTAAATTACGAAATGGTAGTAGGCGATAAACAACGTTTGTACTTTTTGAGGGAATAGTTTAAAAGGCTTAACCAACCGAAAACCTGGCATCCTTATGAAGTAAAAAAGCATTACCGACAAGAAATACAAAATTAAATCATTTTTGTAGGGGTACAAGCAACTTTATAGCAGAAATGACCTGAATTTTTGTCGGTTACGAAAAGTAATACTAAGAAATTATTATTTTTTGCTAGGGCATAAACGACAAAAAAGTCATCGTAGAGCCATGGGAGTAAGCGCATTCGAAAGAGCAGAAAATTTTACGTAGGATGGCTTATATAACTCATTTTTGCCCAAAATGTCGCTTATTGTACTTCCTTTTCACCGTCGATATATGAATATATATGCACCACTAAAATATTCATTTTATTCTATTTTTAGTATTTTTTTATTTGTTGTTATGCAGCTTCGTGACAGACCGCCTGATGGACAGACGGACGGACAGCGGAGTCTTAGTAATAGGAAGTAGAAGAGTAAATATCGGAGAGGTATAGCTATAACGGAAAAAAATAATTAAATACTTATAATAATATTATTATTTATCTAACATTATGACAACATATTATACAGTTTAAATTTTCAATAGTAGGTAGATAATAATGTTCAAACGAATTCAATTAACTATATAAATAAAATTCTAGTGTCAGTGTTGGCGGACACACTCCTCCGAAATAACTTTACCGATTCTTATGAATTTTTAACTTCCCGCTAAGAAAATCTAAGACTTTCAAAAATCGGAAAGTTATTGGTTTCACCCCGTTTTGAAAAAATCGAATTCTCATCAGTTCTCGACGTTCTGAAGTCACAGGAAGCTTCTTTTCTTCTTCTTGTTATTCTTCTCTCTCTATCTCCTCTCTCCGCGAGGGTGTCACTATGTCTGTATATATGTGTGTGTGTGTGTGTATGTGTAAGTATGTAACCTCTTATAACTTTGGAACCGATTTTATTGCGGCTGGCACCATTTGAAAGGGCTTGGCCAAACTTAGATTTTGAATACAATTTGGACTGATTCTGACAAACAGATTTCGAGTAATTTAAAAAAAACTGATTTTTTTAAAGTGTTTATTTTTTAATAACTTTTAAACGGCTTTATCGATCAACTCCAAAAACTAATCAGCTCTTGACCTTGAAAACCACGTCGATCGCCGCTAATTCGGTCAAAATCGGTTAATTCGTTCGAGAGATATCGTGTAGGAAAAAACTAAAAGTGTTTTTCGGAATTAGGTACTTGAAATTTTTTATCAAAAAAAATTTTTTTTGTCGATTCTTTCAAAAGAAATGTTAAACTTCATCGATTGCTACCAACTGCGTAAAAATAGGTTGATTCATTCCAAAGTTATGACCGTTTGAAATTTCAAAAAATCGTGTTCTATTAAACTTTCATCAGACTCGGAGCACCGTCGATATATAAATATATATGCACCACTAAAATATTCATTTTATTCTATTTTTAGTATTTTTTTATTTGTGGTTATGCAGCTTCGTGACAGACCGCCTGATGGACAGACGGACGGACAGCGGAGTCTTAGTAATAGGAAGTAGAAGAGTAAATATCGGAGGGGTATAGCTATAACGGAAAAAAATAATTAAATACTTATAATAATATTATTATTTATCTAACATTATGACAACATATTATACAGTTTAAATTTTCAATAGTAGGTAGATAATAATGTTCAAACGAATTCAATTAACTATATAAATAAAATTCTAGTGTCAGTGTTGGCGGACACACTCCTCCGAAATAACTTTACCGATTCTTATGAATTTTTAACTTCCCGCTAAGAAAATCTAAGACTTTCAAAAATCGGAAAGTTATTGGTTTCACCCCGTTTTGAAAAAATCGAATTCTCATCAGTTCTCGACGTTCTGAAGTCACAGGAAGCTTCTTTTCTTCTTCTTGTTATTCTTCTCTCTCTATCTCCTCTCTCCGCGAGGGTGTCACTATGTCTGTATATATGTGTGTGTGTGTGTGTATGTGTAAGTATGTAACCTCTTATAACTTTGGAACCGATTTTATTGCGGCTGGCACCATTTGAAAGGGCTTGGCCAAACTTAGATTTTGAATACAATTTGGACTGATTCTGACAAACAGATTTCGAGTAATTTAAAAAAAACTGATTTTTTTAAAGTGTTTATTTTTTAATAACTTTTAAACGGCTTTATCGATCAACTCCAAAAACTAATCAGCTCTTGACCTTGAAAACCACGTCGATCGCCGCTAATTCGGTCAAAATCGGTTAATTCGTTCGAGAGATATCGTGTAGGAAAAAACTAAAAGTGTTTTTCGGAATTAGGTACTTGAAATTTTTTATCAAAAAAAATTTTTTTTGTCGATTCTTTCAAAAGAAATGTTAAACTTCATCGATTGCTACCAACTGCGTAAAAATAGGTTGATTCATTCCAAAGTTATGACCGTTTGAAATTTCAAAAAATCGTGTTCTATTAAACTTTCATCAGACTCGGAGCACCGTCGATATATGAATATATATGCACCACTAAAATATTCATTTTATTCTATTTTTAGTATTTTTTTATTTGTGGTTATGCAGCTTCGTGACAGACCGCCTGATGGACAGACGGACGGACAGCGGAGTCTTAGTAATAGGAAGTAGAAGAGTAAATATCGGAGGGGTATAGCTATAACGGAAAAAAATAATTAAATACTTATAATAATATTATTATTTATCTAACATTATGACAACATATTATACAGTTTAAATTTTCAATAGTAGGTAGATAATAATGTTCAAACGAATTCAATTAACTATATAAATAAAATTCTAGTGTCAGTGTTGGCGGACACACTCCTCCGAAATAACTTTACCGATTCTTATGAATTTTTAACTTCCCGCTAAGAAAATCTAAGACTTTCAAAAATCGGAAAGTTATTGGTTTCACCCCGTTTTGAAAAAATCGAATTCTCATCAGTTCTCGACGTTCTGAAGTCACAGGAAGCTTCTTTTCTTCTTCTTGTTATTCTTCTCTCTCTATCTCCTCTCTCCGCGAGGGTGTCACTATGTCTGTATATATGTGTGTGTGTGTGTGTATGTGTAAGTATGTAACCTCTTATAACTTTGGAACCGATTTTATTGCGGCTGGCACCATTTGAAAGGGCTTGGCCAAACTTAGATTTTGAATACAATTTGGACTGATTCTGACAAACAGATTTCGAGTAATTTAAAAAAAACTGATTTTTTTAAAGTGTTTATTTTTTAATAACTTTTAAACGGCTTTATCGATCAACTCCAAAGACTAATCAGCTCTTGACCTTGAAAACCACGTCGATCGCCGCTAATTCGGTCAAAATCGGTTAATTCGTTCGAGAGATATCGTGTAGGAAAAAACTAAAAGTGTTTTTCGGAATTAGGTACTCGAAATTTTTTATCAAAAAAAATTTTTTTTGTCGATTCTTTCAAAAGAAATGTTAAACTTCATCGATTGCTACCAATTGCGTAAAAATAGGTTGATTCATTCCAAAGTTATGACCGTTTGAAATTTCAAAAAATCGTGTTCTATTAAACTTTCATCAGACTCGGAGCTCGGAGAGCTCAAAAGTCTAAAAATGTTCACTGATAAAGAAAATTATCTGTGAAAATTTTTAGAAGCACTTTTATTTTCGAGCTCAAAAAATGACGCATTAGATAAAATTTAAGTGCTTAGTGGGAAGTTGCACGGATGGCCTATTGTTTCCCAAATTTTTTTTGCAAATTCGGTACGTCTCTGAATCAGTCATAATCAATTTTTTCAACCGCTTAATGATAAAAATATTAACATAAGTATATGGCAAAACAACGTTTGCCGGGTCAGCTAGTTTTTTAGGGTTCCGTAATACTTAAGGAACCCTTATAGTTTCGCTCTGTCCGTCTGTCTGTCTGTCTGTCTGTCTGTCTGTCTGTCCGCGCCTCTAGCTCCTGTAATTATGAATATAAATTGATGAAATTTGGTGCAGTTATAAATCTATAACTACACAATCGTGTATAGATCACGGTTTCGGGATCATAAAAAATAATAATTTTATATTTTAGGGGTGGCTCTCCAGACATGTGAAGTGGGGATGAAAAATATTTTTTCACTCTACCCCATCGTGTGGGTTATCGTAGATTAGGTCTTTTAAAATAAAGGCAAGGTTTCATGCGTTACTTTTTTATAAAGTTGACCATTTTCAAGTAATCGGCCTCCAAAGTAGTTTGTAAGTTGGTCCCCCCCCTAGCATTTTTAAACTATAGGAGATAGAAACTTGCAAATTTCCATGCTGATAGATCATGCTAAAAACTCTTTAGGAAAACTATTTTGAACGAAATCGCATCATAATTTCTATTTCTAGAGCAATTATAGAAAAACAAATTAACATAAAGCAAATCAGAATAATTAGTTGTACATATAAATGTGAAATGATTGACATTATTTAAAATAATGTTTAGGAATTGGTCGCATAATTAAAAAAAAAATGAAATTAATAATTAATAAAAAAAAACAAATTAATAATAACTAAAACACGCTGTCGGGTTCGAACCTCCATCAAGGACAAACACTGTGATTAACTGAGATGCAGTACTTGTATCGATTGCTGCGAATTTATGTTTCTATCCAGAATTAGAGCTAAGTTTTGAAACACATGTAAAATTTTAATTAATAATTATTTTTACGAATATGTGCCTCTTTTACCAATTATTACAATACTTAATTTAATAACACTGAAAACACATTAATATGTATTATTAATTACCACAGTATTATTGTTTTTTAATATAATTTAATACCTTTAGTATTAAAAGCTTCAATTTGCTAGTAACTTTACGAAAACTATATGGCGCTAGTCTCCTGTTTAAATCGTGGATTGTTTTTGAAAAATAATACAATATGTCGCTTTGTTATTGGATTTTAATTCTGTATCACGCTATTGAAAACCTCGCTGATATGTATATTTAAGTAATAAGTATTCGGTTGTGTCTTTTTTTACATTGAGATAGGCGATATCGTAATAGACTATAATATTCTCAAATGTTAAGTGATTAGCGAATATTAAAATTAATAAAAACTCTTTAAAATATCATCGAAATCGAATAAAAAATAAAAATTAATCATAAAGAACATGGTTACTATTCACTATAAATATTTTGATTATTAATCAACATTCAAAATAGTAAAGAAATAATACATAATATTACCACAGTGTAATGAACAGATACAGTGGTCCAACGCGTTTGAAGTCGCGCGAAATACCACTTTTGTGTAGGTATTCGCCATTGCTGCAGGGTTGTCACAATAATGTGTTTTATTATAATCTGTTCTACATTTTGTGTATTCATAGTATGTGTATGTAGAGTACTAGGAATAAAACAAAAAAATATATATAGAAGTATTAATGAAGAGTTTTATTATAAAAAATACAAATGCGTATACAAAAGCTCAGGGTTCGCATGATATATATCATGATATATTATATCAATTGATATTTATGCTTGATATATATCAAAATTGATATTTATATTTAAAAATGTAAAATAATGTTTTAAATGTAAAAAATCTTACATCAAGTCATAGTCTAAATACACAGGTCTTATTTTCCGAGAGTTTCACAAGCCTAGGTCATCAAAAACTTGCTATTTGACACGACATTAACTAATCATTAGGCTTATGACACCCACGTGACCCCCTGTTTTTCGGAAGAAAATTCCTTGTTTGTTATTATACTATTGTTATACCATTTATACCATGTGTCAAATTAATTCGACTGATAAAATTAATACACTTTTTTTTTTTGGTTATAAACAAAAGTCATTTTATGGATTTAAGACTTAAATTGATACTCAAAAGTATCTATCGTTGATTTTTAATTTATTTGAAAACTTTGAATATCTATAATAAATAAATGAGTTTAATTTTACTTCCCTATCTTCAAATTATCAGAGATACAAATTATTTCGACACAACTATTACGAAAAAACATATCAGAGTATGAAATTTGTATGTAATTTTGAAAATATCAAAAATATCAAAAAAATCAAAAATATCGGATATATATCAAAGATATCTGATATTTTGATATTTATTATAAATATCGGATATTTACGAACCCTGCAAAAGCTACAAATGCGAAACTGAAACTATTTTCGACATTTGGATTAACTAGTTTTTAGATTGCGATTTTTTTTTTTTTTTTTTATGAAATAAGGGGGCAAACGAGCAAACGGGTCACCTGATGGAAAGCAACTTCCGTCGCCCATGGACACTCGCAGCATCAGAAGAGCTGCAAGTGCGTTGCCGGCCTTTTAAGAAGGAATAGGGTAATAAGGGAGGGTAGGGAAGGGAATAGGGTAGGGGATTGGGCCTCCGGTAAACTCACTCACTCGGCGAAACACAGCGCAAACGCTGTTTCACGCCGGTTTTCTGTGAGCCCGTGGTATTTCTCCGGTCGAGCCGGCCCATTCGTGCCGAAGCATGGCTCTACCACGTCAAGCATGGCTCTACCACGTCATTGTTTTTTTGACGATTGTTGAATTTGACGATGTAGTTAGTAAATTCTCATACGTAGATACAATTTTATTAAAAATTCTGACGGGAAACAGGCGCATGGTTTTGTATTAAAATTAATCTTATATAGCTGTTCATATAATTGACCATTGTAAATAAGTACCTACATACAACTCAAACGAAACACCGTCGCAAACCACTTAAAACAATCAAATTAAAAAGCGTCGACCCCGGCTGACGTGTCCCAAGCGAGTGTACGGCAGCTTGGGCTCGCTACCGCCCCTCTCTCACCCCGCACGCCCCGCACGATTGCTCTGTCTAGACGTGTCCGTTGGACGACTGTAGGTAAGTTCTATAGGCTGTGATATTACTTAATAATATTATTATTAATTTATCATACGTTTATTCTATAGTGAAGAGCTCCGTAGCCTAGTGGGAAGACCGTTTAGTTCGCACTCGAGAGAGTGCAGGTTCGAATCCCAGGTTGTGGCGTGTACCAATGAGACTTTTTCAGATCTCAAGTACATTATACGGACGCTCTAACGGTGAAGGAAAACATCGTGAGGAAACCCGCACATAGTTGGCCCCAGACGTATTGACCAATCATTCCTCTGGACTAGGCTGACTATGTTGTGAGAATGCCGTATGTGCTTGGGAAACCATACGACATTTAAAAACCAACTGTCCCAGGCACTACAGTATTTCAAGAGTGGTTACTTCGCTCGGAGAATACTGTATAAATCATCCATTAACGGATGCAAAGGCCTAAGTTTAAGTATTATATGGTGTACTATAGTGTATAGTAAACTTAATAGCTATTTAGTTTACGGAACCCTCCTTAGACATGTCCTGACATGCTCTTGGTTAGGTTATTTTTTATAAATTATAAGATTTTTAAAAATCAATTACGGATAATTTGGGCATAATATAATTATAATCTACTGAATATTTCAAAAATTTGAGGCACAGAAATAATAAAAAAATTGAAAAAAGACTTTGCCTAAATAACGTCAATACAATTCGTTTGTGATAGAGGTCTTTAACAGCGCCGTATAGAGCGTTGTGTAATTATACTTAGTACTTTTTTTTTCAAAATTATTAAATTATATTTCTGCCTTAACGTCTTTACATACTTAGGCTACTGCCTAAGTACTCTTATTAAGATCTACTGATCATAATATGCCCAAAATATCCGCAACTGATTTTGAACAACCCTATATATTTAACTTATTTAATATATTTATTTAGGCCATCACCTATCAAGAAGTTGTATTGTTTCTGTGTGTTATAAGTTATAACTACAAATAATGAATTATAATTTTATTTTAGTAATCCGTGTGGTAGCGTGACATGCTTACAAGCTACGAATAAAACTATCTGAGTGGTTATGCATAGTACGCACATTGTATATTATGTTACCGTAAAATTGTAAGAACCGTTAAATTGTAATATTACTAGAGATATTATAATATGCTGATAGATTGTCAAATACAGATTTCTCCATACAATTGTACGCATTATTTTTCGTTATATTGTAATATTTACCGTGCCGATTGGTTAAACGGCATATGCCCCGCGACGCTATATTTGTTTGCATTTTCATAATAATAATTATAACGAAAAATAATGCGTACAACTATATGGAGAAATTTGTATTTGACAATCTGTCAGCATATTATAATATCTCTAGTAATATTACAATCTAACGGTTTTTACAATTTTACGGTGACATATACACAATTTTTTTTTTCCGAAGGCAGGTTAAAATCGAACCTATGACGTCACTGCGACCCAAGTGGATCTATTGTGACTCCTTCACGTTTACAGTACCTGCCTTAGGCCTATGCTGCTCATAAACTGAAAGAAGTGGTTGGGATTGGTGCCACGAATTTCATTTGTGGTGGAGTACTCGTGCTGCCCAAGGTACCTGTTTCGGTTCTGGTAAATAATATACACTAATACTACAATATGATAAACTAGCTGTTGCCCGCGGCTCCGCCCGCGTAAATATAGTGTCCTTCGGTAACACTTTATTTTTTCGGGATAAAAAGTAGCCTCAGTTTTAATCTGAAGCCTAAACTACAACTATACCAAATTTCATCAAAATCCGTTCAGTTGTTTTTGCGTGGAGTAACAAACATCCATCCATACATCCATCCATCCATATATCCTCACAAACTTTCACATTAATTGGAATATTATTAGTAGGACATTTTATCTGTAATAATCTAAGGGTAGTCTGAAATCTCAGTCAAAAGCAGGTTCACTAATAATTGTAATGTGTTGATTTTTTTGAGTTGACACCATTCACACCGAACGTTCGTTAATATACGAAGCTTTTCTGTGCCTCCAGTTTTTAGGGTTCCGTAGCCAAATGGCAAACTCAAACTCAAAACTCAAACTCAAAATTTTTATTTCCATGTAGGTTATAATATAACGCATATAGAATTGTCCTACATGATGCCTACCACCGGTTCGGCAAAAAACGAAACCCTTATGGATTCGTCATGTTTGTCTGTCTGTCCTTCCGTATGTCACAGCCACTTTTTTTTCGAAAATAAAAGAACTATACTGTTGAAACTTGGTAAGTAGATGTATTCTATGAACCGCATAAAGATTTTCACACAAAAATAGAAAAAAAAACAATACATTTTGGGGGTTCCCCATACTTAGAACTGAAACTCAACTATTTTTTTCATCAAACCCATACGTGTAGGGTACCTATCTATGGATAGGTCTTAAAAATTATATTGAGGTTTTCTAATATAATTTTTTCTAAACTGAATAGTTTGCGCGAGAGACACTTCCAAAGTGGTAAAATGTGTCTCGGGGCCCTGTAACTTCTAAAATGAGAGAATTATAAAACTAAAAAAAATTGTATGATGTACCATGCAAACTTCCACCGAAAATTAGTTTAAACGAGATCTAGTAAGTAGTTTTTATAATTAACTTAATTAAAAAAATACACTATTATTAAAACATCGATCAAAGTTACAACGAACTACAAGAACTTTCATATTATTTTACTTGCTGTTACGGAATCCTTCATAGACCAGTACGACTCGCACTTGGCCGCTTTTTAAATCAGTGAATTCCTCCCGTAGCTTGCTCGTAACCCACACTTACCGAATGTAATTAGTGTACGCCTGTACCTATTGTTTTGTATCCAGATTCCAGAGCAATCTGTTTACGTAGAACTGAATACAAAAATCTATTTTATTAGGATTAAAGTGAAAAGAGATGTTCAAGAAATGTATGAGGCCTGGGCCAGCCCTATGTACAGTATATGTAAATATAGCTACATAATATAGTAACTGTTTCCTATTATTTATTTTGTTTAATTTCACTTCGTTTCCATGTACATTTAAATTAACTTCGTCAAGGAGAGCAACACAAAGTAAAATAAAACATGGCGGATCAGATTAGAATTACTCAAGAATTTCATTTAGTCAATGACATGACTTTTGACAAAGAAAGACGTATGACATTCAAGACGACGTCTCTTCGTAAAACTGTCTACTATGTCGAAAGTCAAGTCAAATCAACTGTCATGGCCGCCCTAAAAATAGTGTTCTCGCAACAAAAACTCTTCAAATAATCATTTTTGTACGCATGTACCCTTCTTCAAATTAATTTTTTCGTATTTTTATGATATTCCCATATTTTTTCCTATTTACCTATGTAGTGTACATAGAACTGGCCCAAAATCAAAATCTTTTATACCTATAACAATATCCTAAATTTACCGAGTGCATTTGAAAAGATATAGAAGCGACATAAAGTTGTATTACGGCCATAAGTTCTTAACAAGTGTGAAGTGTTATCTATAGTTTCCAGTCGGTCGCATCGGAGACGCATGGCGGAACTGTGGGCCAGCACTTACCAGTCCAGATCCATTTGTTGCAACCGTTAGTTCTCATGATTTGCAATTGTTGCATCGAGTTTGTAGATTTATAACTATTGTACTTAATTATTATATCGTTTTTAGTGTTCCGTACCTCGAAAGGAAAAAAGGAACCTTTATAGGTCCGGTCCTATAAGGGTTCCTTTCAAGACCCTTCCAAGACTCTTTTTCTCGGGAATACGTGGAGGTATCAAGCTAGAGTATATCAAATACTCAGGTCTACAGCTGTCCCTTGGAACTGAGAAAAAAACCAACTTCTAAGCCAACGTAATCAAAAGATACAGTCGTTTATGCCGCAAACTTCCACTAATTTTGCGATACTCACATGGGAATCAAAACCTACAGGGTACTTCCCGTGAACTCAGAATCTTGAAATTTGATACGAAGAAACTTCTTATAGCACAGAAAAAGTAAAAAATTGCAAAACCGTATTTTTTTTGTTACATCATATTAAAATAATTTTAAACTTACTACCCTTTCCTCATGAACGCGTAGAGGTATTAAATAAAAATTCATATCAAATACTCAGGTCTAAAATACCTGTACGCTGTAACAAAATCACTACAGGTTTGTACGGAACCCTCGGTGCGCGGGTTCGACTCACACTTGGCCGGTTTTTTTTTGCAATAATTGCTATTTTTTATCAAATAAAACTAATACTAGGTATAAATACTATATAACTTACTAGCCTTTCCCCGCGGCTCTTCCCGTGTAAATACAGAGAAACACTGTATATTTTCGGGATAAAATGTAGCCTATGTCCAGAGCCTACACTACTACCATACAAACTTACCTATATCTAAATCCTTTAAGAAGTTTTTGCGTGAATGTGTAACAAACGTCCATCCATCAATCCATACATTCATCCATAAACCCTCACAAACTTTCACATTTCTAATAGTTGTAGGATTTCCAGGATTGTTCCGTTTGGAAGAAGATATTATGAATGTCCTGCCTTATTTGTTTATTATTTTAAATAATTCAACTGCCTGTCAGTGAGTGAATGTTTTATAGTTTACGAATATCTAAGTCGATAATTAATTAATTTTTCATACCACCTGCTCGACAATGTTCGATTATATATCACGCAATCTCAACGTAAAGCATGTCATTGACTCCCAAGGGAGATAATGTTGTATGAAACTCCCAAGGGATGATTTAAAAATGCTATTTCAATATTCTGTTATCGCTCAATATATTTTTTAATTAATATAGATATTTGAAACGGCCTCAACTAACTTTGATCGTTATAATATTATTAATTTTTCGCGTCCATTCAAATAATTAACACAACAAAGTGGAGCGGCGCTGTTTAATAACTTTAATCCGTTTCAATATTCAATAGATTGAGTTTATGTTAATTGAACATTATAAAAAGTTTATCCTATTATGGATAAGAATATTACGTGAAGCAAAAGCTTTCAGTACAGTTTTACGAGAATTATGTAGCCGGAGGAGTACGAAATTTGGCCGGTAAATAAAGGTTTATGTGGATTAAGGTGTGCAGAAAGCTAATATTTTATTTTAATAATGCTTAGAAATCTATAAAATTAAATAAAAATAGCAACAACACACACTACCTCAGATTGTTACGCTGCCGTGCGTTTGATGGGTAGGTACAATTTTGAAAGGAAGAAGGATAATATATTACACAATTATATTTTGTATATTTTGTCAATCTGTCACAACATATTTACATTTTTTAATAAAAACTAAGATCATTATATTAATACGTGAAGCAAATAGTTTAAGTACGGTTTTACGAGAATTGTGTGAAATTTGGCACATTTAAAGCTAAGTGGAAGAAGGTCTGCGAAAAGCTAATATTTAAAAAAAATATCGCTTAGAAATACATTACATTTATAACAACACATAAGACCTCACTCATACTAGCATGTTTGTTTATATTACAGTAGGTTTGACACAATTGTCAATGAGTGTCAAATGTCAATCTTATGGGCCCCCGAGACGTTCGAACGGTTTGACTCAAACTTTACTAATTGTTTGATGTAACCTTTGTCCGTTTGACGTCGGTTTGATCGGTTTGTCAAACGGCACTGTTCAGTTTCACTGTCACTTCACTGTCAAATAAGACAAAAATATGTAATTCCATCAAACGAGCTTTGTAAACGATCAAGTTGACTCAAGGGCTCTATTCTTTCACATTCCATAAGCAACATTTACATAATTTTATTGCGTAGGTAAAAGTAGCAAAGAAACCTAAAAAAGTTGAAATTTCAAATTAAAACATGAAATTATAATCGAATTTCGCCCACAAGTGACCTCTAAGTACATAGTAATAGAACTCATAAAAAGTTCAAACTTAAAATATGCATGAATTATTTTAGGCAAATTTCGACCCCATAAATTGGGCTCAATAAACATTTAAACAAGTACAGTCACTTTGTAAGATTTTATCCTACCAAAGATTTAACCTACCGAAGACTTCGTACGCACGAATCGATTTTTTGTTATAAAAAAAAATATATATACAGCAATGGCTCCAACGATTCGCCTGATATGAAATGACTAGCTTTTGCCCGCGACTTAGTCCGCGTGGAACAGTTACTTTGGGATATCGCAAAAATTTACCCGCGACTTTATTTACGTAGAAGGAGAAGCGCTTCCCCCTCACAACTGCCCGCCACGCGCCGTACATTATTATTGCGCGCTTGATTTTATTACTGCGTTATCTTCTAAAATACTCATTGAAATCAAATGATGTAAACAGCAAATTTCTTCTAAATTAAATACTTGTAATGAATAACGTATTTACTTGGATAAAGATTACAAATTTGGTTAGTATAAAAAGGTTATCGTGAGCCAACCTTAAAAGATAGACATAATTATACAGTCGCGGACTTTTTTCAGAACTTTTAAAGGGAAACAACTCTGTCATACATAATTTTAGCGAAACTTTAAACCGTTTCCACAGCGTACGTACGTAAAGCTCTCAAAAGGAAAAAAAAATAAACATTCGTGATCGGTGCTCCGCTCGTATTGAGCTTATCATGATGTTATAAATATATTATATTATAGGAAGGTATACCTTCCTCGATAAATTGACTATCCAACACAAAAATAATTTTTCAATTCTAACCAGTAGTTCCTGAAATTAGCACGTTCAACAAACAAAGTCTTCAGATTTGTAATATTACGAGTACACCCATAACACCATAATATAGAGGACACGAGTGCGTTTCCAGCCTTTCAAAAAAGAGCACGCTCTTTTCTTGAAGATTTAAGGATCGTAGCGGTCCGGACTGGTGACAATATTATTGTATGCGGAGATAATTCCTCGAGAAGCGCACGGTGGAAGACTGCACACATACTACCACAATCCTGCGGGAACCGTTTATTTTGCCGCAAAAAACTAGCCTGTTTCCATCCCCGTGTTCTACTCTATTTTCTGTGCGAAACTTCATCAAAATTGGTCTAATAGTTTTGAAGCCGATTCAATGCAAACAAACAAACAAATCTTTCCTCTTTATAAATATATTAATAAAATAATAAATTAATATTATTAGTATCCATAGAAGTACCTACGTACATTGTGGTTGTCGTTATAAGAATTACGAATAACAAGCTGTTTTTGACTACAATAATAATATTATTATGATAATGTTAGTATTAGCTGTGACATTTTCTCTTTTTTCATTGTTTATTATTTTATTACTATTACAGTCTTCACAACCACTAAAACCTCAATCCCGCAACCGTAACGATAAACATTAAGTGCAAAAAGCCCCTAACCCAAAAAATGCTGTAATTTCATAAAAGTATCATAATGTTAGGCGCCAAGAGTGGTTGTTAAAATTATTTCTCGGGACATAACTGAAAAAGGCCTGACAATCCGTTACAACCGCGCAAATGGATGTTTTACTACTGCCACTTTTTAGGGACAAAAAACTTGGAAAAAGACAAATTTGTTGTACGTGATGTTTTTACATTATAGCCGCCGGTAGGTGCGAGGTTGTGTTTCCGCAAATATAATCCTAATATTCATCACTATCATCATCATTGAACGCTAAGACCATGCGGGGAAATGGTCTGATGATTAGAGAGGATGGTAGTAGCTGCTTTAATTTGTATTATTGACTAGTAAGCATAAGGCGGGCTATTAGGGAGTTAATTTTATTATTAGCCACATTTTTTTACGCTAAGTATTTTTTAAAATTGCTATGAATTGTATTAAGGCGAGATCATTGCATACTTTGTTATTTATCGTCACCTAGTCTACCTAGTCAGAGTTCAGTGAAAAAAATATGGGATAAAGTACCTACACAATACTTGACAGGGTCTGAAGTCTCAACCATACACATTTTGAATTTCCTGAGTTAAAAAATCATAAAATCACCTCTTAAAAATTACACAATCTCCTAAAATGTAAAATTTTGTGCAGCATCATACCAATTTTTTTGTTAAATAATGAATATATTATGTATTTATTATATTTCAATTTTAACCGAACACTTTTGTGATTTGTACAATATTTCAAAACATGTTTAAAAAATACCTTGCTAACACCGTCTTCTACATGAATATAGAAAATAATGCTATGCAAAATAGAATCTTATTACAATGTTCATACGAGTAGTGTAAATCATTTTGTTTTTGAGCTTAGACCTTGCCTTAAATTTGTATTTATTACTTCTGTGGTGAAAATGAAAAAAAAAAACATTTTATTAAAGACCACGGAATGCAGAATATTACGATATTTTTAGTTAAAAAATTTTGAGCAGCTCTCATTTTTAGTCAGCACACAACCAAAAATTCATTCAGCCGTCCCGTTAAAGGGTATCGAAATTCTCCGAAAACTCCCGAATAGGCTGCAAAAGCACATTTGCGTTGTTGGGGACACTTTTTTGACTTTTATTTGAGCGTCCGTCCGTCGGGCGCAGAATTATTACCGCAATGTTTCCCCAGATAAAACTGGGGTATGCTATGCTATATCTTGTGTGCTTTTAAAAATTCAATTTTCGTCTATTTGTCGAGCAACAACGAAATGTACATACCTCGACTATTAAGAGCGTCCGAGACGGTTAAGATACTACAATATTTTATCATAGGATGCCTTAATCAATTTGCTAATAGTTTTTACAGTCTTCCAGTCCAGACGATGTGTGAAAAATGACAACAGAATGAAGACCATTAGAAACACACTGTGATCACTGTGTATGTACCTACTACCTCTATGAAAAAAATATAATGTGAAACTCAGCCGTCTGTGGTTCATACAAACTGTACCTATATCAAGCGATTATAATTTATCATAAAAGTAGATGCTGCCCGCGACTTCGTGTTCACAAAAGTTAATTTTCCAGAAATCGTACATTATTTCGCAATAAAATGTAGCTTATGTCCTTCACCGTGGTCTACTCTACATCTGTGCCAAATTTCATCAAAATCGGTCCAGTAGTTTCGGAGCCTGTTCAATGCAAATGTCACCGTAAAATTGTAAAAACCATTAGATTGTAATATAACTAGTGAATTTGTAAAATGTTGATAGACTTCCGACGCGAATATTCCTATGCCTATAATTTAACAAGAGCTCCGTGGCCTGGTGGGTAGACCGTTTGGTTCGCACTCCAGAGAGTGCAGGTTCAAATCCCAGGTTGTGGCGTGTACCAATGAGACTTTTTCAGATCTCAAGTACATCATACGGACGCTCTTACGGTGAAGGAAAACATCGTGAGGAAACCCGCACATAGTTGGCCCCAGACGTATTGACCAGTTCATTCCTCTGGACTAGGCTGACTATGATTTGAGAATGCCATATGTGCTTGGGCAACCATACGACATTTAAAAACCAACTGTCCCAGGCACCACAGTATTTCAAAAGTGGTTACCTACTTCGCTCGGAGAATACTGTATAAATCATCCATTAACGGATTTAAAGGCCTAAAGTTTATAATTTAACACAATATTATTTTTCGTTACATTATAAACATAATATTATAGTAATGAATCTTTCGATATATTTTAACAATCTCGTTAGTTATTTTACAATATAACTATTTTTACAATTTTACGGTGACACAAACAAACTTTTCCTCTTTCTTATATTAGTATAGATAAAATATGAAAGTATCTTCGCCGTCTGTGATCCCCTTTAGAATCTATGTCGCAGTAACAAACCTTATAAAATATGAATTGATTTATGGCCTAAATCCTAATACTGGTACGATAGTTGTGACGCTGATTTGCTGTCCTTGTCATATTGGCTAGTAGAGACAGCGGCAGCCTGTGTATAGGAGGGCTGTTAGTTTTGATTAGCGTTCGATTATTCGGCCTTTAGCTTACAGGTTAAATTTTAACCAAGTTACTCTGATGGAAATGTTTTATATCGAAAAACTTAAAATGAGTATCTTTTTTTTAAATAACCTAACCAAGAGCATGTCTGGACATGTCTAAGGAGGGTTCCGTAACTATTAACGCGTAATATGCTTTTTTTTAATTACTCCAAAAGTTACTGCCCAATTCGGTTCACAATAACTTTCCTAAAGAGTTTTTAGCATGATCTATCAGCATGGAAATTTGCAAGTTTCTATCTCCTATAGTTTAAAAATGCTAGGGGCTATAACCAACTTACAAACTATTTTGGAGTCCGATTACTCGAAAATGGTCAACTTTATAAAAAAGTAACGTATGGAACCTTGCCTTTATTTTAAAAGACCTGTTCTACAATACCCCATACAATGGGGTAGAGTGAAAAAATATTTTTCATCCCCACTTCACATGTATGGAGAGCCACCCCTAAAATATAAAATTATATATTTTTTATGATCCCGAAACCGTGATCTATACACAATATATAACTGCATCAAATTTCATCAATTTATATTCATAATAACAGGAGCTAGAGGCGCGGACAGACAGACAGACAGACAGATAGAGCGAAACTATAAGGGTTCCTTAAGTATTACGGAACCATAAAAAGACATTTATTACCATGAACATGTTTTCGAGTTCCGTAGTTTTACTACAATCGATGTATTAAAATGTAGGTTTACACAAATACAACGCCAACGTGAACAGAAATCAAAGTCCGAACACGAATATTCTCTCGTTAGTACTGTCTCGTGAGTCGTGACTAAAACAAATCCGCTTCCCAACAAACATATGAATAATATTTCACGTGTATAAAATAGGACCTGCAAAATATAAAATGTTAATGTTACTAGTAGACCGTATTGTAATTGTAAAGGTCAGCTCAGGGTGAATTTTCTATATTAAATTTTACTACGCTGTGCTTTGATTCGGCTGTAGTACGATTTTAATTGCCCGCGGCTCCGCCCGCGTAAATACGGTATCCCTCGGGAACACTGTATTTTTTCAGGATAAAAAGTAGCCTATGTTTTAATCCAGAGCCTAAACTACTAATATACCAAATTTCGAAGTTTTTGCACGAAAGATTAACAAACATCTATACATATATCCATACATCCTCAAAAACTTTCACATTTATAATATTAGTAGGATAGTTGTTAATTAGGATGCTACGAAACGCGGCTCTGCATTATACGTTTCATTGTAAGAACCGAAGATTTAAATATTCAAGATAATAAATTTGACAGAACAAATCTTCATACAAGAAAAAAAGTTACGCCATCTTGGTTTTCATCATACTTCAAATATCAGTCATCTTGTTTTCACCATACTTCAAATGTCTCCAAAATCTCTAAATTGGGGCGATTTAACTGGATACATTTTTTGCCTTCACATGCCTCGTCTATAATAATAACTCCCCACACCAATCTCGGTGACGGTGGCCGGTTTCATTGAAACCAGGCCAGTTACGTAGGAATAATTTTATAGTGCCCAAGTGCATGCGCAGTACTCAAGAGACACTCTCTGAGACACACACTCTCTTCGTTTACTCTCATAATTCAGTGGGACGGATAACCGACACGAATGACGAGAGACCGACTTTTTACCTGACCATCCGACGCATGGATCATCTTTCTTGTCAGACAATCAGGCGATCATCCTGCATTGTCCTATCCAAACTTGGAAAAAATATTGGAGGCTGTTATATACGTACTAGATGACGCCCGCAACTCCGTTGCGCCAAAATTCGTTTATCGCGGCGGAACGTACATTTTTCCGGGATAAAAAGTATCCTATGTCCTTTCTCGGGTCTCAAAGTATCCCTATACCAAATTTCATCACAATCGGTTCAGCGGTTTGGGCGTGAAGAGGTAACAGACAGACAGACAGACAGACAGACACACTTTCGCATTTATAATATTATATGTATATATGTATGGATGTATGGATACGGCAAGAACACGCTACGCAGTCCAATGCATCTCGAAATTCGAACTCTTGCAATGAAACATGAATCTTCTTGTGTATTGAATAAAATTCAATTTGGAATCGCGATAATTTAAATGCTGGGCCGCGTCGCATCGTGTCTCGATGTGAACTGACTCTAAGTTAGTAGTGTTCCGTAGCATCCCGTAGCACGTAGCGCTCAATATCGTAAGGATCTATTTGAACTAGCCTATAATAATTAAAGTACAGCGAAGCGAAATTTAATACAGGAAGTCCTTCTGGACATCATTTTATTAATTTTAAATTCTGGTAAATTAGCACATTCCTATTCATTCTGTGATAAAAAGATGACTCGAAAAATCGCGCATAATAGGGTATTATCCTATGATGGAAATATGTAACATCAGATTGTTGATATTTTATTGCTAAACATTAATTTAAGGGCCCTATACGGCAATCGAGGGTCGGGAATATAAGAGAATTATACAGAAAAAGATACTCCACAACCTTGAAAAAAATCACACGGCTAGTTAATGAATGTTACTAGCCGCTGAAACATTCGAATTTAAGATAATATTTATGGATAAGTGTAAAAAAAAATCTGAATATCACTGAAAACGTGTAAATCGCACTCCCGTATTATAATAACTGAGTCGTAATTATCAAGAATTATTAAACTAATTTTATCAAATAATAAAGTTAAAACTATAAAGAAGTAGATGAAATCTTTATTTCTTAGTAAATATATTCTTATTTTGTGTTAAGAAATCATAAACTTGCCCAATTTTTTCGCTCAAATTCTTCATACAAATTACTATGAACTGGCAAGTTTCAACAATTAATACATGTGCGAGCGCCCGCTGCGGTCAGTACAGGGGTGGTCGACTCTGTATGAATGACCTTGGACCAAAAAGGGGGCAGTTCGGTGCGACAAGAATGGTTATATTTCAATATATCGCTCTCTGTCTTACATGGTTAATATTACATAAAAGTTACTTAAAAACCACAACAGATGGCGCGTAACAGACACTATGCCGCTTCTAGATCGCGCTAGCGAAAACACTAGACGTATGTATATATAAGGGCTCACGAACGGTTTGTAACGTAGTGACTATTTGGCCGTGGAGGTGGTTGCTCGGTTTTGTTGAAATGTAAAATTTAACTCTAAAGAGAAATTTAACGCTAACTTAAACTTTAATTACGTATCTTCAATTTCCCGCCATATTCATATAATCAAATATATAGTCCTCCTTTGTTGGTAGGCGGTTAAAAGTTTGAGGGGGCAGCTCACTAGAGGCGCTAATTTGGTCCCAATTTTTTTGTATGAAGTCGACCTTCTTCTCCGCGAGTAATAGTGTTCTGTGGGTCAGTACGCCACGCAACTCCGAGGAGAGAGCACGTCGCTTTACGCCGCATCCACAGATCGCGATCGAACCACAGTATAATTAATAATAGTAGGTACATTTGTTCTGTTGAGCAAGTAAATATTTCTTTTGGAACGAAGTTCCTTATGGCGCGTTGCAAAAAGGAGACGGAAAAAATTAAGACCAAAAGTTGTAACGACACTTTTTGCCATAGTTGTAAGCCGTGCGGTGTGTTTCTCTGTCTCTCTCTCTCTCTCTCTCTCTCTCTCTCTCTCTCTCATCATCAATCAACCAAACCCAACAACCCTCCACACCAAAAACCCCACCCCCTATACAATGTAACCCCCCTCCCCCTCTAAATTTTTTTGACCTTACCAATAGCCTTCCCACGAAACCTCCCCCC
Source organism: Glaucopsyche alexis (assembly GCA_905404095.1). NCBI lineage: Eukaryota > Metazoa > Arthropoda > Insecta > Lepidoptera > Lycaenidae > Glaucopsyche > Glaucopsyche alexis. The sequence goes on from FR990046.1 coordinate 18,196,451, forward strand.
ATCCCCCCACCCCCCAAAAATTCCCCTCGAGGCATATCTCAGTCAACTGGACCCCTAGACCCGTCGAGTCAGGTATCATTGGAATCGCGAGAACGAGCCCTATAATTTGGCTTAATCAGATCCCCTAAATTCCCAACGGGACCCGGGATATACCTCAAAAACCTCAAGAACCCCCCTCCCCCACTCAAAAAATTTTGACCCCTCCAATAGCCTTCTCACGAAACCTTCCCCCCTCCCCCTCCCCTCCCCTCCCCCCCAAAATCCCCTCGAGGCATATCTCAGTCATCTGGACCCCTAGACTCCCCGAGTGAGGTATCATTGGAATCGGGAGAACGAGCCCTATAATTTGGCTCCATCAGATTCCCTAAATACCTCAAAAACGTCAAGACACCCCCCCCCCCTCAAAATTTTTTTTTGACCCCTCCAATAGCCTTCTCACGAAACCTTTCGAAAATTGTTTTTGGACTTGTGGAATGGATTTCGATCAGGACTAGTGACTCGACTTAAACTCGCGACAGGTCAACAGAACAGAACAGGACAGGAAAATGCGGTCGGCGTTGTGCACTAAGCATGTGTCGTTCGTTCAATTTCCGCGAACCAGTTTTGAGGTTTTTAGGGCCATTTTGAAATTTAACGTATGGTGAAAACACTATTGAGAAAAAAAGTGTCTCCAGTTAAATGGCCCCACTTTTGAGATTTTTGGGGCCATTTTGAAATATGACGTATGGTGAAAACACTATGGAGAAAAAAGTGTCTCCAGTTAAATGGCCCTACTTTTGAAATTTTTGGGGCCATTTTGAAATTGAAAATACTATGTAGAAAACGTGTCTCCAGTTAAATGGCCACACTTTTGAGATTTTTGGGGCCATTTTAAAATTTGACGTATGGTGAATGGGGCCATTTTGAAATTGAAAATACTATGGAGGTGTCTCCAGTTAAATGGCCCCACTTTTGAATTTTAGGGCCATTTTGAAATTTGACGTATGGTGAAAACACTATGAAGAAAAAAGTGTCTCCGGTTAAATGGCCCCACTTTTGAGATTTTTGGGGCCATTTTGAAATTTGACTCTCGAAGTCTTTGGGGTATTGGTGACGACAATTGGTCTGGTCAAAAAATGTATGGTGTTGGGTTGGGACACTTCGTCGATGGTACCTGAAGGTTTACCGGTTCTGCTAAGGAGCAGCAGGCTTAGCATGCACATCGCAGAAACATCGGAGAGTCGACAAAATGAGAGATTGAAGAAACATTAATACCATTTGTAGCAAAATAGGTGTTATTGTAAGGCAGCAAGGTCGATGCATTGTCGTTTGGAAACAATCTTTCTTTTCTTCCCGAATTTTCTCTTTCTTTTCTCACAGAAGATTTCCCGACAGCCATTTTAAAACTAGATAATATGTCTGTTTAGAAATGTTGATTTCTATTGGCAACCTTGTCGCCAAGGATTAAGAACTATTTTGCAACTCACTATTTGGATAAAATATTTCTTCCTTAAATTTATTTCTTCGGATCGCCATGCTAAGCCCGCTGGCTGGTGTTCTTGAAAATTATTATACGAGGTGTGTGCATGCGTGCAGAATTGCGGATTTAAACCGAAACGCGGTACGTTTGTATGCAGATGGTTTACTGTTCTTTATACTGTGGCGCGAGGCTCGATCGTTGTGAGAGTAGCGCTAAAAACCTAAACTTCGCGCGGCGCGTCTCCGAATACGGTCCTTAAACCAATTTAACCAACTTTTTACACAAAAATATGTATGATTTTTATAAAATATCAAAAATAAAATTATGAATTTTTCACGTTTAACCACGTGACTAAAAACGCACGAGATTAGAATGTGACGTCATATTCTTGTGCTTCTTCTTATTCTTTTTTAATGGCCTCCCGATTTCCATAAAGCATAGCCAGCATCGGAATCATTAACGTTATATACATAAAAAAAATTAAGTCAGTTGTTATCTAGAAGCACGAAGTAAGATAATAGATAAGAGTCCGAACGTAATGTTAAAATAATGGTCTCAATTACGGGGACAGATTTTTTGCCAGTAGAACGCGCCACAATAAAAGAAGCACTCGTTTGAAATTACACGGGAAGTTATGTTGCTATTGACAGCTCTGGAAAAAAATATTATGAGAAACATGGATTTAAATCTAATTAAAAGGCATTTTTAATTGACTTTTATCATTTATTTACAAAAGTAAACAGCAGGTATTCTGGGATTTGGCATTTTCAGTGTAATTTGACACTTGACACTTGACAGTTACAATGTCACAAGAATATGACGTCATGACAACACATTATAGCGTCTTCGCGCCTATAATATTAATTTAAACTTTTAGGCTAATTATTTGCAAGAAAAGGCAAGAAATTCACAAATAATAGTTCAAACTGCTAATGTATTTTGGTATTAGGAACATTTTGACATATTTTCAAAAACTTGGAAAATACCCTATTGCGCGTTTATACGTAACAATAGGCAAGCGGACTGATTTTTTTTTATTACATAGATGAATAGTACTCTTAAATATGAGTAACTTCTCAGAAGAAACCGTATATCAAAAGTCAATATTTTCAAAGGTACAGCGATTTGTATACAAAATTTCTTCGAGTCTTTATACCAAAAAAAAATTTTTTTTTTTTGCGAAATTGGTAAACAAAACCTACATCATTAGTTTACTCACATCATATACAAAAACATTCATTATGGTAAGTATGAACTTAAACGCACAAATATCGGAGATATTTACAAATATATTCCTGCGGCCATATACTTCATATACTACTTCATACTACTTCATATTCAAGTGACGTCATGTGTATATCGATTTTAGTATGGAGCGTTTTTAGGAGGCTCGCGAAATTTTTTATACAAATCGCTGTACCTTTGAAAATATTGACTTTTGATATACGGTTTCTTCTGAGAAGTTACTCATATTTAAGAGTACTATTCATTTATGCAATAAAAAAAAATTTGTCCGATTGCCTATTAATACATAATTTTCTTCTCCGAACGAATAGATCGCATCCGACGCATGGATCACCTTTCTGGTCAGGCAATCAGGTGATCAGCCTGCATTGTCCTAGCCAAACTTAGAAACAACATTTTTTGTTGTTCCAACTCGGGAATCGAGCCCACGACCTCCGAGTCGAGAGCCAAGCTCTAAACCACTGGACCACGGAGTCTGTTTTAAATTTTCATAATATTATGATGTAACTACTGCGACTGGAAATACTGTACGACTGCGATAGGAAATACTGTGTAGAAGATACAACCAGAATAATAGTTGCCTAACAGCATTATTGCTTAGAAATTTGCATATTTATCTTAGCATAGGAGCCAAAAGATAAGCGTATACGGCATGCAAAACAAATTTAACATAGTACTAAGCTGCTGAGAAACATACTCTTGAAATCTCAAGATAATATTTTGATACAATATAATATAAAGGCACGGAAATCTTTTTACACGATATTTCGGTAAAAATAGAGCCCTTAGAACAATGAAAGTCATTTCTGATGAGGCCTTTAATTATTTTTGTGCAAATTTAGTCTATGAATGTTTTTATGAAATTAATTTTTTTGAGTATCTCTCAAACAAAACATTACAGATGTTTGTGATATTGCATAATCCTACTATCAGGTGTTTTTTTTTTGGCTTATTCATAAACTTCATTTTATTATGTATTTCATTTTAGATCTTTAGTCGGGGCAAGATGACTATAGGTAAAAAAGGCTAAAAAAACTAAATTCATCATCAAATTAGGTAACTACAATGCCACGAACAGACCCTCTTTTAGGTTCGGGGGTAAGTAATATGTTATATTATACAAAAAACTATGTTTTTCTTGACCCAGAAAGAAAAAAATATTTTAGTTATGTTCGCCCCTCTTGGCTCAACTCAACTTGTTTTCGTGGTTTTTAAAGTGTTTCAGATGTTTGTATCAAAGCAAAGACTTTTAATAGAACTACTAATAATAAAATATAATATTAATATCGCAACGTGTTTGAAAGTGAAGCCTTAAATAAACTAATAGGAAAATTTAAACCCTTGTATTCGTTAAGCGCGAATTACTAAGTTGTTAATTGAAACTTTTCAACTATTTTGTAAATAATGAAGAGTCCCTCGCGATAAATGATCTAAAATTCATGGAACTCAGTCTCAAGTAGTTCAGTGAAGCTGTCGTTCAGAATTCAGGAAGCACTTGAAAATGTCGCTCTTCACTTATTTTGATTCATCATCAACAATTCATTTTCTAAAGACCGTTTGTCGCAGTAAAATATAACAATACACTAACAAAATAATAAAACAAATCACAGTAATAAAATTAAATGGTAACAAATCTACTTAGTTACGGTACGTTAGTATATATTCTTTGGTTACGGCACTACCAGACCACCTTTTATCGATATTTTGAACCCTCATAATATGAGTTTAGATTCTACTAGATAATTAATTTTTCAGGATATATTCCCAGTAGCAGACTTACTTATTAAACATGTAACCCCTTACTAATAAACGCTGTATAAGCTTTGAATAGTTATATAGTGTTTTGTCTTCTTCAGTCGAATTAAAAATGTCACTTGTGTGACGGGAACAAAACACTGTATAACTATTCAAAGCTTATACAGCGTTTATTAGTGAGGGGGGTAAAGTTTTGTTTGCATAGGTCTTATACTTTAGATTTTATTTATATTATCTAAAACCCATGATTTCGACTGTGAGAACGACACTGAGAACTTCACAAACTCGACGACTAAAGCCTCATTTACACAAGGAGAGTTTCTCGAACGGGTGCAGGCGACAATGTCAGGCGAGAATATTCTTGCATAGTGTAAACAACCTTTGAAGGCAAAAATCGTATGGCGAAACTCGTATACGAGAATATGATACGATATTCTCGCCCAAATCGTACGATAAACTCTCCTTGTGTAAATCAGGACTTAGTCAAGTTATTTGGCTTGGCCGTGTCGGTCCTAATATAAAATTACAGAAAAACAGTCAGTAAATTGTACAACTTACATCTAAGCGAATGGAACGAAATGGTCAGGCCACATAACTTGATTAATATATGTATTGTAGTTTGTGAAGTTAGGCTTGTAGAGTTAAGGTCTGTAGAGTTAGAAGTTTGGTAGAATCAGAAGCTTGGTTTTATATGAGATTTTATAGCTTTTTGATAGTACGATTTATATGGCATCACTTTACATGAAAACGTTTTTGGTAAGTACAATATACTGTTACTTACCACGAAAAGTCAATCCAACAAAAATGATGAAACGAAATTGAAATTTTAAAGTAAAACCCGAATTGTCAAGCATGCAGTGAACGAGCTGATGATGACAAATTATAAACTATATCAATCATACCATGACACATACAGACAGACAGGCATATTAAACTAATAACAGCCTGTTTTCGTGGGGGGTTAAAAATCACACTGCACCGTGCGCGTCGCGGGTTCTTACAAATTCACATGCGTTTTCGGTGTGTATACGTCATCGTAAAATTGTAAAAACCGTTAGATTGTAAAAATATGTCGAAAGATTCATTACTATATTTTAATTATAATCTAACGAAAAATAATGTGTTAAATTATGTGCAGAATATTCACGTCCGAAGTCTATCAACATTTTTCAATTTCACTAGTTATATTACAATATAAAAGATTTTACAATTTTACGGTAACATAATATACTATGCCTAGTCTTTTTTATACCTACTAATCGAATTCCTTGTGGCAGACCAATTAGCGCTACAATCCTGAATCGCGCAATCGAAGTTTCCAAATTTTGGCGCTATAAATACAACATCTCAAATTGTTTACAAGTGTCACGTGGGCTTCGGCCTGACCGAGCATACGATCCGCTCGGTCGGTGATCTCTCTTTGGGGCTTTCACTATTCCCACTCACTCGTGTCCATGAAATACATTCAGCCCACCTTCACGCTATGGCAGATTCTGCGGCTCACGAGAAAGGCAGAAGGGACATCAATGTCCAGTTCGGCGGAATCTGCAGTGCAACGAAAAGTGCGTTGTCAGTATGATTGTTGCGAATAATAAATAGTATAACGCGTTTCAAATGAGAATAGGAACGTCAATGATCTTTTTCTGACAAATATCACTTGAAAAGTGCGATTTTCAGAAAAACTTATGTGCATATAAATATTAATAGTCTTGCATCGAATTTAAATTAAAACGTTAAATAATAATAAATTATCTAAACATAAATTTAACTATCATAACAGTCTAAATTTGAAACAATATGGCGCCGACTCGATCCTATTCTCATTTGAATCGCACTGTACCGAATTCAACACGACTATTCGCGCTATATAGCTTTGCTCTGCACATTGTTTAATATTGACTGTGGTTTCGACCGCTGCAAACTTCAAAAAGGATTAAACCTACAAACATTTTAGCCTTTAATGAACTTAGTATTCGGAGCTAGTTCCTGGTGCTGGCATAAAAAACACCTTGTCCGCACAATCTAAAGATACCTGCTTAGAATTTAGCCACATAATGAACTGACGTCTTAAAGCACTAACACTATGTAAAATGATGGTGTAAACTTCTTAGGATTTGAAATGTTTGAGAATTCATTGATACGTGTATTTATTAAGAAAATACGTAAAAATATACGTTTAGGTGTAAATTGTAATCCATGAGGAAACGCGAAACATGTGTTCTGCATAAGTTAGGTACCTACTACCCGACTACGGCGAAGCTAAAAGTAAGGGGTATCGTTATGGCTGTCTGTGTATGTACTATGTTCCTTTGTTCCACCGTAAAACCTAAACTACTGTGTCTGATTTTAATAGATTCAATATATTATAGATAGGCTACATGATACTGATGAAATCAGTGACCTTGCGCTTGTTTAAAGTTCAAATGAAAAATCTAAAGTAATTTTTAATATCAATTTATTTCGTGTTGTATATTCATTGTGAGCTCTTTGTTCTTGCCTGGAGGGACATGCAAATATTGCATTACAAAGCATCTCTCTCTGTAAATAGAATTAATAAGCTTTGAATTCAGCAAAGGAAACTTTCGCTATGACAAGCTATTGCAATACGAAACTTAATTGGTACAGTATTATATCTGGCAATGCTTATATCTACAAATAAATAAATTTGAAGTGTGGAATAATATGAAAGTATAGGTTTGTCAAAATCAATTACGGATAATTTGGGTACATGATCCACTGCTTATGTATAGACGTTGAGGCAAAAAAATTATTGTCATACTCAAAGTAAAAAAATCATCTCGTGTATGGATGATTCTCCGCTCGACGCAAACTCGCCCATATAAATGAAGATTTTTTTAAGAGTATGACAATTATTTTTGTGCCTAAACGTTTGTACATAAGCAGTAGATAATATGGCCAAAATAACTGTAATTCATTTTACTGAACCTTATTTAATACGGTATTAACAATAAAAATCCATTTTTAAAATTTCTGTCTGTCTATCTGTTTCTTCCGGCTAATCTCTGGAATGGCTGGGCCGATTTTCACGGGACTTTCACTGGCAGATAGCTGATGTTATAAGGCGTAACTTAGGATACGTTTTATCCTCATCATCATCATCATCAAAAAATGTTTAACGCCTAACGAAGTGGGCACGGGTCAGCTAGTATTTTATATAATCAAATTAAGGTCGATAATCATATAAAGTAACGAAGGAGGCCCTGAATTGTGAATATTTTCATGAAATTTACTATGACTGGTATTTAGTCTGATTTACATTAAATTACTAGCTGTTCCCCGCGGCTCCTCCCGCGTATATATAGTATCACTCGGAAACACTACTCTTTCGAGATAAAAAGTAGCTTATCCAGAGCCTAAACTAATAGCATACCAAATTTTATCAAAATCCGTTCAGTAGTTTTTGCGTGAAAGAGGAACAAACATCCACCCATACATCCATCCTCACAAACTTTCACATTTAGGTATAATATAATATTAGTTAAATTATTAAGTTTATTTATCAGTTGTAAAAATATTTTCTTTTTTTAAATTCGATTAGATATTAGGTTCTGTTCCACAATCTTCTACCTAGCGTCGGATAGCTTACTAGGAAGTTTTATTTCTGACATCATCATCGGGTGATAGAGACAAATATATTATACTAGCTGATGCCCGCAACTTCGTTTGCGCAGAACTGACGGAAGCGGAACCCTATTTTTCAACGGAACCATAAAATAAAAGTAGCCTATGTTAGACCTTATAACATCAGCTATCTGCTAGTGAAAGTCCCGTGAAAATCGGTCCAGCCCTTTCTGAGATTAGCCGGAACAAACAGACAGACAGACCGACAGACAGACAGACAGACGGACAGACAAAATTTTTAAAAATTGTTATTTTATTTTAAGTACCGAATATACTTTCAGATGCACTATGTGAAAAGCTGTGGATTTGAAGTTACAAACAGACACTTCAATCTTATTTATCTGTATAGATAAGTAAGCTACCTGACACAGAATTATCTGAAGATTGTAAAACAGCGGGTCAAAAAATGCCACTTGTGCAATATCATCGCAATATTGCTATTTGACACTAAAGCAAATCTGCTTGTAAATCTGTCAAATGAATACATTTCAGCCAATTTCTGCGTATGAATTGTATCCAAATCATATTATGAATTGCAATTCAAATGGCCATTTTGCGATCGCTGTCATCTTTCATACAGTAATTCATAACAAGAATTGAAAATGAATTGCCAAAACGGCCTTTTTAGACCTGCATGCCTTTAATCTTATCTACTAGCAGATGCCAAACATACAAAATTATTTCATAGTGCGAGCACCTAAACATTAAAATAAATAAATATTTAGATTGCAAAAATATGGGAAATATTTGGATCGAAATATAGTGCCAGTTGAAAGTCGTCAATTACTCACAATTTAATTGATGAGTGAGCATGCCCGTAATATTCTGCAATATGCATGAAATGTAGGGCTACCACACGTAGCAATGTTTTATAGTTTAGAAATGTTAAGATTTGCTACGCGTGTATACCTATACATATATATATATATATACATATATATATATATATATATATGGAACAGAACCTAATATCTAATCGAATTTAAAAAAAGAAAATATTTTTACAACTGATAAATAAACTTAATAATTTAACTAATATTATATTATATCTAAATGTGAAAGTTTGTGAGGATGGATGTATGGGTGGATGTTTGTTCCTCTTTCACGCAAAAACTACTGAACGGATTTTGATAAAATTTGGTATGCTATTAGTTTAGGCTCTGGATAAGCTACTTTTTATCTCGAAAGAGTAGTGTTTCCGAGTGATACTATATATACGCGGGAGGAGCCGCGGGGAACAGCTAGTAATTTAATGTAAATCAGACTAAATACCAGTCATAGTAAATTTCATGAAAATATTCACAATTCAGGGCCTCCTTCGTTACTTTATATGATTATCGACCTTAATTTGATTATATAAAATACTAGCTGACCCGTGCCCACTTCGTTAGGCGTTAAACATTTTTTGATGATGATGATGATGAGGATAAAACGTATCCTAAGTTACGCCTTATAACATCAGCTATCTGCCAGTGAAAGTCCCGTGAAAATCGGCCCAGCCATTCCAGAGATTAGCCGGAAGAAACAGATAGACAGACAGAAATTTTAAAAATGGATTTTTATTGTTAATACCGTATTAAATAAGGTTCAGTAAAATGAATTACAGTTATTTTGGCCATATTATCTACTGCTTATGTACAAACGTTTAGGCACAAAAAAAATAGCAGATGCCAAACATACAAAATTATTTCATAGTGCGAGCACCTAAACATTAAAATAAATAAATATTTAGATTGCAAAAATATGGGAAATATTTGGATCGAAATATAGTGCCAGTTGAAAGTCGTCAATTACTCACAATTTAATTGATGAGTGAGCATGCCCGTAATATTCTGCAATATGCATGAAATGTAGGGCTACCACACGTAGCAATGTTTTATAGTTTAGAAATGTTAAGATTTGCTACGCGTGTATACCTATACATATATATATATATATATATATATATATATATATATATATATATATATATATATATATATATATATATATATATATAATTTAATACCTTCGTGAGATACTTTTTTTATTTAGCCATCAGTGACGAGGGGTTCCCTTACCGCTTACCTTTTGACGACCCTCATCCAAATCCCTACCTATTTTTATTTTTTTTAAATAAAAATACATTTATTACCAAAATGTGTACAATATTTCCGGAAAACCCTGATTTCTGATGTAAGTTTTCACTTGTGTTTCAGAAATCAGTGCCCTCTCCATTTCAATATTACTACAAACAGAAAACTACTAGATAACTATAAAATAAAGGTTTTAGGACTAAGTTATAACTAAGTACTTAGTTATTAAAAGTTTTAACATTAAAAACAAAAACAGTGATTTGTGTGTGTGTATGTGTGTATTTGTGTGTGTGTGTATGTAATTGTGTGTGCTTGTATGTGTCATATATTTATGTGCGTTCTTGTGTGTGTTTGTTGTATGTCTGACACTCTATTATATAGGCTACGGCTTCCCTATGAAGAAGAACCAGCCTTCGGCTTCCCTATTAAGGAGAACCAGCCTTCGCCACTGTTAGCTATGTGTCTGATTGAACGTAAATTTTACCGCAACCCCTGAACCAGCACCAGATACACAGGAGGACAACATGATTGCCAATGTGCTTCCCTAGCGTGTTTATCATGCACAAATTAGTGACGCTAAATGAAGAAGATACATTTCATTACGCTAAATGAGGACTGTGACAGACGCCCAAAGTTATATTTAAATATAGTGAACACTACTGAACGTTATTGTACTTATAAGGCATCTTAAGATATTAAAATATTTTATCTTATGATGCTTGGATGTATTTCATATCACAGCTATACCTAATATGAAAATGTAGCTAGTATACGTTATTTTATTTTATCAGAATATAAAATTATTACTATAATATCTTCGTCATTATTGGTAATTAAATACTTAGGGCGCCTTAAATGTTTAATTACCAACTTCCAAAAAGGAGGTGGTTATATCTTTTTCTATATCCAATATTGGCACGTTAACAGCCTCCGTGGTCTAGTGGTTCGTGCACTGGCTCGCGACTTGGAGGTCGTGGGTTCGATTCTCGCATTGGATCAACAAAAAATGTTGTTTCCAAGTTTGGTTAGGACAATGCAGGCTGATCACCTGATTGTTTAACAAGGAAGAATAGATGATCCATGCGTCGGATAGGCATGTAAAAAGTCGGACTTGCACCTGATCTCTCGTCAGTCGTGTCAGTTATCCGTCCCACTGGATTACGAGAGTGAAGGAAAAGAGAGTGCTCTTGTTTACTGCGGACACACTTGGGCATTATAAAATGACTTCTGCGTAACGAAACTAACGTAAGCGAAACCGGCTACCGTCACTGAAATCGGTGGGGGAGTTATTGGTACGCTAGACAAGCATCTTAGCAATATAATCCTTTTATTCCTCAGTGCCCATCCTGAGTCTCTTCGCCTCCGTAGATCCCTGCTTGACAAGCTGTTTGCCTGTGCAAAAATATTTAAAATGTTGCCATCGTAAAAGTCCAGGCGTGTACCTGTAAATATTATGTATTCAAATTATGCAGGTGTTGACAACCCTATACTCACCGCAGCTACGTCGAAGCCACAACCGCAAGAAGTGAGATTCGATCCCGCTACGACCAATTATCCAATGGAATTAATGCTTCCGATTTATTTTCAACCCTTTACACACCGCTGAGCAGTTTACCGATTTATACGTTTTTAATTGGTCCCAAACGCTATTGGGGTCAATTTCATACGGTAATTGTTTGGAGGTTATAGTCAAGGATGGATGAGTAGAGCGACTAATTCTGTTATATTGTTCTTTCTGACCAATTTTCCGATATCGGATTATCCATGGGTTATCAATCACCCGAAAAGAGTTAGTGAAACTCGTATGGGTCCGCTGTTTGTAACTCTTTTGGAAAATAATACTGAAAAGCTTAATCAATCGTTACTTTAGTTGCTTTAGCTTAGTTATTGTTTTTTTCCATTGATTTTTCACAGTTTCATTCAATTGAACAAAAAATAAATTCCCTCACACATTCCTCGTTTTATTTTCTAGTCTATACTAATATAATAAAGAGAAAAAGTTTGTTTGTTTGTTTGCATCGAATAGGCTCCGAAGCTACTGGACCGATTTTGATGACATTTGGCACAGATGTAGAGTAGACCAATAGGAAGGATATATGCCATTTTTTATCACGGAACAATGTACGGTTGCTGCAAAATTAACTTTTGCGCGCACGAAGTCGCAGGTAACATCTAATATTACATAATACTACAACTTATCGTATATTTTCACTATCGAAACAATAGGTGTGTCAAAACAATGTCATGGGATACTCATACCAACTTACCTGTCCGGTAGTTGTGGTATAGTATACGGGTATGCGACCCCGGCTTCCCTAGCTATTACTGTCCTATCCCTTGCCCTCCTACATACCGGCGGTAATATCCTACATTCCCTACTTCCCACTCTAACTTACCAATCTTCCTTTCCACACCACCTATCCTTCCCTTTCCCTATTCCTACCCTCTCCACCAATCCGTGGAAACGCAATGGATAACCAAAAATAATTTAATTATCCAAAATGGCGGCGATGTGGTTCGCCACCCATCACGTCTCGTTTCTCGCGGAAGCGAAGAGCGGACCATGGAGAGACGCTTGGCTACGTTGTATGTAAGAGGAGGAATGAATGGTAAGAATGAAAGTGGATGAAGCGAAAGAAGTATGCAATGATCGTAGCAAGTGGAAAGAAGTGGTCTCTGCCTACCCCTACGGGAAAGAGGCGGTCTCTGCCTACCCCTACGGGAAAAAGGCGTGATTATATGTATGTATGTATGTATGAAACAATAGACATATTAGATTCAAATCAATAGTACAAACTTATAATAAAATAAATTCCTTACTTAACTTTCGCTAAGACTATTTTTAGTCTATATCCCATCTACTTATAATATCATACCTGCCATCAGAGAAGGTATTTGTTTGTTACCAAAAAATACTTTGTCAGCAATCAACAAACACAATTTTTGACTGTCTTACATAATTGACTGTTCTGTACCAACTACCAACGAAATTACTATTTAATTAACAGCCGTAAATCTATAGATGAATGATCAATATACTTATCCATGTTTTTGGTAATAAATACTTGTATTAAATTCTTCAAAAAAACATGTTTACTTACATTAAAAAAGCTATGTTCAAACCTACTAACTACTAAAGTGGCAAGTTTACCTAAGGCCTGGAGGGTGAATTAGTAAAGTTTAGACAAGTAACGCTTAAACATGTATACAGACCAAATTTAATCCAAACTACTTCATAGCTGGAACGACAAAAGCTAATTAAGGTTGGAAAGTTTGAATCTGTCGTTTGGTACAAGAACAATGTTTTACATTGCTATCGTAACATATCTAAGTGTGTATGCTTGATTAACACGCTGTACAAGCTGCTTGGCAAGCAAGCGAATTATTTTGTTCTTCGTTGCTCCACTGGGTCTTATCATAACGTAAGCGGGCGCTCGAAAAGTTCAGGACACGAAATTCGTATCGCATTGTTGTTATTTCCCGGCCTATCACTATTCACAACAACTCCTCTAACACAACTCCAAGAACAGAAAACAAACAATGAACGTTTTAGGCGACGATTTCCTATGCAGCTCAACAGGATGCAGTTGCGTCTGATCGGGTTCTCAAAAGGACGGATTCGCAAGAAGACACAATCGCTAATGAACAGATATTATATATAAATATATTGGTTTTTAGGGTTCCGTAATACTTAAGGAACCCTTATAGTTTCACTCTGTCCGTCTGTCTGTCTGTCTGTCTGTCTGTCCGCGCCTCTAGCTCCTGTAATTATGAATATAAATTGATGAAATTTGGTGCAGTTATAGATTATGTATAGATCACGGTTTCGGGATCATAAAAAATAATAATTTTATATTTTAGGGGTGGCTCTCCATACATATGAAGTGGGGATGAAAAATATTTTTTTACTCTACTCCATCATGTGGAGTATCGTAGAATAGGTCTTTTAAAATAAAGGCAAGGTTTCATACGTTACTTTTTTATAAAGTTGACCATTTTCGAGTAATCGGCCTCCAAAGTAGTTTGTAAGTTGGTCCCCCCTAGCATTTTTGAACTATAGGAGATAGAAACTTGCAAATTTCCATGCTGATAGATCATGCTAAAAACTCTTTAGGAAAATTATTGTGAACCAAATCGGACAGTAACTTTTGGAGTAATTAAAAAAAAAGCATATTACGCGTTTATAGTTACGGAACCCTCCTTAGACATGACCTGACATGCTCTTGGTTAGGTTATTTATGCTATGTTTGAAATACAATAATGCTTTGATAATAATAATCTAATATTAAACACAGATCTGAGCCATGAATTAACAGTAATTTAACTGTCGACTTGTCATCTACTGCCCGCGAGACTCGAGAATTAATAGTGTGTTCACCATTTAAATTTAAGCAAAACTTAATGCTCTCTCCAGAGTTTATTTTTCTAGCGAGACTTTTTCTAGCTGTAAATTGAAAAAGAAATAGAATGAACTAGATATTAAATATGTGTCAGTTAGAAACAGATTTGATGACGGGTAGGTAAAAAAAAATTAACGCAGGTGATATACTTTTGTCCACTAGCGTTAATATTTTCTTGCGAATTAGAACTCTTGAGTCTTGAGAACCTATCCAGTGGCTAATCCAGTTGCGCTGGAGGGTCGAATTCGTATGTTTAGAGTAAAGAATAATATTATCATCAATATAGATTATAATATCACTGGCATTAATTATTGCCCGCGGCTTCGCCCGCGAGAACTTTTTTAACCCCCTTTTTATTTTTTATTTTACCCCCTTGAGGGTTGAATTTTAAAAAATCCTTTCTAAGCGGATACCTACGTCATATGAGAAATATGTGTGCAAAATTTCAAATTTTTTGCCTTGAGGGTTTGGCCTGTGCATTGATACATCAGTCAATCAGCTTTACCTTTGATAAATATAGATACATAGATAGATCGATTGCTGTTGGGTATGTTTTATCAGTCCTAACGGTAACACACAGCAACTATTAATATTATTTGCTAAGTTTCTAAATCTCTATCTCTTATAATTTACGCCAGGAAATGTTGGCTTCGCATTTATCGACAATGTTCATGATAAATATATCAAAATTTCCTCAAATATATTTCATTAGATTTATGGTACGGCTCTTAAATTGGTTTTCAAGATCTCTGTTGATAATATAAAATTAATTACAAGCTTGCTTTCCAAATACACGCTCCAAATTCTACGTATACCAAATAAATTTGTAAATTTAATTTTCCGTGTCAATATAATGATTATGATAATTCTGTCATATTAATAAGTATAATATTTCAAGTAATAATATGGGAAAATGATCACATTATAGCCTGACACCGACGCCAGGACTTGACATATCGCCTAATTATTATCTAGTTACCAAACCTTATATTATACTAAACCTTATAATACATTAGTACTTAAATAATTTTCTGATACTTTTTATTATTGTGTTATTTTGAAATTATTTTTTAAAACACAGTGTAGTAGCCAGTAGAATAGCAAGAGGTACAAATACATATTAATTACAAAATTTTAAGGTACGATTCCTTCAAGAATTTCCAAACTTATTCAACAACAAGCGCATAAACAACATGCATATTTTTAAATTCATTGCTCGGTGCAAACTTTTCAGGATATCTTAGCTCTAGACTAGCTAGTTCTAGTTAGCCGTCAAATATTTTAAATATTACTTCAAAGCCTATCTTGAGCCTTGAAAGATGTTCTGTCAAATTTTGACAGAACAAATCTTCTTAAAATAAAAAGTTACGCCATTTTGATTTTCACCATACTTTAAATGTCAGCCATCTTGTTTTCGTCATACCACAAATGTCAAAATGGCCTTAAAAATCTCAAAAGTGGGGCCAGAGACACTTTTTGCCTCAACGTGTCTCGTCTATAATATTTTTTTCCGTTCTTCCATCCGTTAATGGATGATTTATACAGTATTCTCCGAGCGAAGTAACCACTCTTGAAATACTGTAGTGCCTGGGACAGTATGTTTTTAAATGTCGTATGGTTGCCCAAGCACATACGGCATTCTCACAACATAGTCAGCCTAGTCCAGAGGAATGACTAGTCAATACGTCTGGGGCCAACCATGTGCGAGTTTCCTCACGATGTTTTCCTTCACAGTTAGAGCGTCCGTATAATGTACTTGAGATCTGAAAAAGTGTTATTGGCACACGCAACAATCTGGAATTCGAACCTGCACTCTCTCGTGTGTGAACCAAACGGTTTACCCACTAGGTCACGGAACTCACCATATACGTCTATTACCCGTATAAAGGTCAACGTCGTCTGTCCCACTGACGAGGTAGGGGGCGAGAGCTAAAATCGAATACGCAGCCAGAATGAGAACTAGTCCTTTTTATTTATGTTCTATAAAACTTTAATTACAATCCACCCGACATAAAACGCTAGTTTTATTTGGGCAAAGGCTACTGAATAATGGACAGTTGCCCTCGCCTCTTAAATTATTTACTTTTATAAAATACTTTGAGAGGAAGGTCTGAAATACGATAAAGGTTGTGGCAACAATTTTAACACTCAACTGACACCGCCATTAAAGCGCCCACAAGTAAGTAGTGCAAAATGACCCTATTTTTTAGCTTTCCTTTTTTAGGGTTCCGTAATACATGAGGAACCCTTATAGTTTCGCTCTGTCCATCCGTCTGTCTGTCTGTCGGTCTGTCTGTCTGTCTGTCCGCGCTTCTAGCGTCGGTAATTATGAAAATAAATGGATGATATAGTCATAGATTGGTCTCGGATTTGGCATTATAAATTAATAATAATTTTATATTCTAGGGGTGGCTCTCCATACAATATGTGAAGTGGGGATGAAAATTTTTTTTCTTTCTACCCCATCGTGTGGGGCATCGTTAAATACGTCTTGTAAAATAAAGGCAAGGTTTCATACATAACTTTTTTATAGTCAACAATTTTCGAGTAATCGACCTCCAAAGTGATTGGAGGTCGTTGCCCCCTGGCATTTCTAACTTAATACTTAGAAACTAGTAACTATCTGTGCTGATAGATCATGCTAAGAAATCTTTATGAAAATTATTTTAACCCATTAACCGCCAAATTAAAGGCAGCTAAGTAAAATGAATAAAATGTACATTTTCTTAATTTTTATAAACCACATAAACACAATAATAATTAAAAATCTAAAAAAAATAATCCTCCCCCCTATATGGGTGTGTACTCATTTGTGTACAATGGCGCCTTATGGTAACTTACTGTAATTTTTGTTAAAAATATATTTCTTATCATTATTTTACTATAAATGTAGATTGGTTTAAAGAAATATGACACTATTCAATTGATTCCAAAGCTTTAAAAAGTAAATTAATCATATTTTAAGTAAAATTTGTACTAAAATTAGTCGATCTCATCCATTAAATTTGAAAAAACATCGAAAAGCGTGTTAATATTTTTACCACTTCCCTTGACGTGTACCTCAACTCATGTCACATGAGAGCCAGGCTTTTGGAGAAGCTTACTATTATGTATATGTCAAAAACCTACCTTCTTTTGCGAAAATGTATTCATTTGTCTAGGACAAAATCAAAATTCGGTAGTTTTACTGCCGACACCTGTGTAATATTATTAAATAACATTTGTTACAGCTTATGTTATTCTTTTTTTATTACAAATAACAAAATTATACAATAAATAACAAAAATATTTAAAAAAATTGCTGTATCTATTCGGCCGTTGTACTCACTTGGGTACGGCAGAGTATTACAAACAATATTCTTGCAGATATAAGTTTGAAAGCTATCAATTTATGTTTATTTTACAGATTCAGGTGTATTTTATAAATTTTAATAGTAAAATTAACATATAATGAAAATTAGGCACCGAAAAATACGACACAGTAAACTTACACGTGCAAGCTACAAATCTATCAACTTTGTTTGTGGCTAGTGACAATAATTATAAATAGATTCCTGTTTTATTGTTAAAGTTTAAGTAAAACATTATCCTTTTATCAGGCAACTTGTAAATAATCACTCTAATAATGAACAATTTTACTCTACATTTAAATTTGTAGGTGTACCAAATTGCGTACGGCGGCGGTAAATGGGTTAAACTAAATCGGACAGTAACTTTTGAAGTAATTAAAAAAACATAATATTAGGCGTTTATAGTTACGGAACCCTCCTTAGACATCAGGACATGACGTCTAAGGAGGGTTTTTTTTGACATGCTCTTGGTTAGGTTATAATAAAATGTATTTTTTAAATTTAATATTAATATTTTTCAATTTTTCTTGTAAAAAAATAGTTTTCCTAAGCTACAGTAGCTACCTAAATAATTAATATATTTTACAAAAACAAAATGGATCTCGTATAGTATTTTTGGAATCCCTACCAACAAGGTACACGAATGTAAAGTAATGAGATAAAAAAAAGGAATACAAAATAAACTTTATACTAAAGTACCCCTTTTGCTGGCTCAGGATTGTGCCGTTATTTTTCCTTAAAACACCCTTAGCGTGAACTAAAAGGCACGTCCATGCTCGCAGTGTGTATTGTGTAGTTTTTCTTTCCCTAAAATTCTTTAAGAATCTTCCTCTGATGCTGTCTTGAATTCTTTCACAATAATTTACGTTTAGTTATTTTCATATTTCATCTAGATTAGTAGATAATTATATACGGTATATAATTACCTTCTAATCTAGATTTAAGTATTAATTACATTCTATTTATAAGCCAGATTAGTAGCTAACTATAGTTGGCAGTATTATTAACAATTAATTTTAGTAGCCTTTAATGCCCGCGGCTTCGCTTGCGTGAAATTAGGTTTTTTAAACTTTTATCCCCTATTTTACCACTTGGGGGTTGAATTTTGAAAAATCGTTCCTTAGTGGATGCCTAGGTACGTTATATGAGGAATATGTGTGAAAAATTTCAAGTTTGTAGCCTTAAAGGTATGGCATGTGCGTGTATCAACTATCAACGGTCAATCAGCTTTGCCTTTTATATTTATAAGTAAATTATATAGGTAGGCACATAAATAAATTACAAATCCATCAGTATCCGATTACAATTCGACAAACATTTGTCAGAAACAAAATCCCATCGAACAGGATTAGCCTGAACGACTACACTTTAATATAATAATCGATAAATAAGCAATTAATCACAATATCTTAGGTCACAGTTCCAGCTGCATCCAAAGGGTTATTTCTCAGCTCGTGAACCAGCCGCCAGCCGCCTAATGGGCGCCATTTGTATTTCGGATCGCTGCTGTCATTCAGTTCTAAATTTCTATATTTCAACTGTCAAACGCGCATTAAGTTAATTGAATGCTAACAAATTGATCGCAAAAATAAGCAACGGCTTTGTAACGAATATTTTGTGTTAAATCATTTCGCACTATGCGCATCTGAAATTGAATTGCAAACCGCGAATGGATATGTGCAGTTTGGACTGCGGATAAAACTGTCGTGCAAATCACGACGTAAAATTCGTCCACGGTCTCTGACTGCCGGCGTCTTACATGCGCTGCCATCGACATGCTAGATTTCTGTGTGCTAGATTGAACTGTCAGCCTCGCGTACTACATGTTTGGGGCGAAGGTTGGAATGGCGCGTGCTGCCGCGGTCCGAATTTGTGAAGGCCGCTTATGACACAATGCCCATATTACATAGTATACTTGTATATGTACTGTATGGCGACAAATGGCGGAAACCACGCAAACGGGCAGGCGTCGTCTTTCTCTAAAAGAAAAAATATTTTCTAGGGAAGACAAATCATAGTAATAATTTAAAGAGGAATATGACAAACACAAAGTCTTTGTAATATTATTATTATCATGACGTATTTTAAGCAGACTAAAGAAGAATGGACAAAACTTCCCCACCCTTGTAACACTACAAGACATAATAATATATCAAATGAAAAAATTGAACTCCCCAAAGTAAAAACTGACTTTGCGATGAGACAGTATACAAATATTTCTATTATCATTTATAATAAAATTAACAGTGCTATAAATATTAATGATAAAACTAGCAGAGAGATAAAGAAATTGTTAATAGAATATCTAAAGCCATTATGTTATGAAGAAACTGAAAATCTAATAGAATATTTAAAACTATAGATATAATATATGCTAAATATTTGTGGTAAATATTAAATATATAAAAAAAACACACACATTCATACACATAAATAAATTTACATATACAATGCACACGAATCAAAATAAAAATATTATCATAAGTTTAAAAAAGTTATTTTGACTATTTTATATTTTATATACAAGTAAAAACCTAAGATAAAACCTTAAAAGAATGTACTTAGATGTAATCTTTAGTTTTAAGTTACTCCTATTAATTATTAACTGAATGCCTGTTTAGTTAAGGAAGAGCGTTGTTACCTGATACAGGCTATTGGCCTACTAGGTGACTTCGATTTCCCTTTCTTACTTTTGTAACTGCTTTTAAGGAAATAAAGATTAATTTATTATTTATTATTAAAGGGCTTAAATAGTGTGTAATGACGAAAAATCTCTAAACCATGGCAGAAAAAAGTTAATGAGGGTTAAAGGTTAAAAAAAAGGTGTATTATTGCCCCATTTCATGGTGTATAAGGAACAATTTTTGGAAAGTAGTGGTATACAGCAAACTTCAGAAAATTGTTTAAGCCCTTTCATTTGATATAATTATGTCTTGTACCTAGTGCTACAGTGTATTATTGCTCCATTTCATAGTGTTGCTAATAAGGAACAATTTTTGAGAAGTAGTGGTATACAGCAAACTTCATAAAAGTGTTTAAGCCCTTTTATTTGATTTAATATGTCTTGTAGTGCTACAAGGGTGGGGACGGGCTCCATACAAAAATGTCCCTTTTCTTTGTCTCATTTCCCCTCGTCAAAATAGCAATAAAGTTATAGTATAAAAATGCTATGTACCTACTATTTTTCCGCATTTACCCATAGAGATTCCGACAGCGGCATAGTAAAACATTGGAGCGATATAACTTGTATATTTTGTCGGTTTTTATGATGTCAGGATATAGAATCGGATCGTAAACCACACGCGGATTTTATAGCTTTTATCAAAGAATGAGCAATAGAGCTCGCACTCGGCAAGTGAAGTCGAGTGCCATTTAAAATTATACAATTTAGAAAATTATTTAGTCGCATTAATTTCGTGGTGATTAGCCGGCCTTCGTAATGTGACTGTCTATATTCAGTAGACCAAGTAGGAACATTTAACATCGTCTGTGGTCCTGTGGTTTAGAACTTAACACCTGATGATGAGTTAATCGAAACCGGTCGTGTTTATAAATTATTTTTAAAAATCTAAATAAAGTGGAAATGTTGGTTATGTGATATTAGTATGTTTCGGAGGTCGTGGGTTCGATTCCCGCATTAGAACAACAAAAAATGTTGTTTCCAAGTTTGGTTAGGATGATCACCTGATTGTTTGACAAGAAAGATGATCCATGCGTCGAATGGGCATGTAAAAAGTCGGTCCTGCACCTGATCTCTCCACTATAGTCGTGTCGGTTCGTCCGTCTTACTGGGTTTCGAGAGTAAAAGGAAGAGAGAGTACATCTATGTATTACACACACACTTGAGCACTATAAAATAACTTCTGCGTATCTTGCCTAGTTTCAATAAAACCGGCCACCATTACCGAAATCGGTGTGGAGAGCTATTATTATGTTCTGTAGCCCAAGCAGGAAAAATTGACAAATTACGTAATCGTAACATTAAAGAATGTCAATTGAATCGGTGCCGCGCTGTCATAATTTTCATTATTTCGTTAACATTATGAACGTACTACGTAGTACGTAATTGTCAATTGTTCCTGCTAAATCCACTGATCCAACTAAACGTAAGATCCAACTAAGCGCAACTTTTTTATTGAGACAGCTACTCAAAATTGGTCTTTATTAATATTACACAAGAAGAAACACGTTTCATTGTATGAATTAGAATGTCGCGACATGTGCAGAGTATGACTGATGTCATATGAAATGTGTATATTTTATGCAGTGAATAAAATTCAATTTTGAATAGCAAAATTAAAAATAGAAGGCCGCGTAATGTATCGTTTCATTTCAGTGTGAATTTACCTTTAAGATCCATAATAATTTCATGTGGGTACTACTCTACCATAAGTTCCAAGAACGGGAATAAAAAATTACAGTACTTAATCAAAATTTCAAATCATAACGAAAGAACCAATTTCGCACAAGAAAATGTCCGTGTCATTTAAAAGTAAACACATAATCTCAGTGATTCTTCATTCCCGTCCTTTATTACTTCATTTTACGCTCCAAGGCCGCTGGTAATGATCTCTCTCGTCTCTATGATTCGGATTTCTGCAGTCCCCGATTTGTACAAAAGACATAATATTTTTATCTTTAAATCTTTTAACTCGGAGGTTAGCGCGATGTTCAACAAATACTGTGGTCCGAGTAATTTTTCTCCTCAAGCTTATTCCACTGCAGTATTCTTTGAACAAAATACAGAGGTGCTTTTATAATAGTGGAATGTTTCTTGCTAGGCATCACCAGTAGCTTTGTCGTCGTCAAATCGATTAAGGGACAATTCAAATCACGACGATACGCGAAAATGTATACTTCAAAATGTAGCGCTGCGTCAGCGCTACATTTTGAAGATACCTATTCAAAATTGAACTTTATTTGAACAAAAGATCCGCCTGCGTAAATACTGTATCCCACGGGAACACTTTACTTTTTCGAAATAAAATATAGCCTATGTAAATGTAAAAGTAGCTAACCCAGATCTTAAACTACCACACAACATTTCATCAAAATCCGTTCAGTAGATTTTGCGTGAAAGAATAACAAACATCCAGTCTCACAAACTTTCATATTTAGATTAGTAGTAACTAAGAACTTTATTAATTTCTAGAACACACAGTATCCTGATGTTTTCCAACACCGATAAGATTTATAAATTTATTTTTATTGTCAAATAACATACATACATAATTATGTATGTTTATGTAATATATTATGTTTACATATTATGAAATCTTGTTAGTACAGTTGATGTATTTTTTTCTGTAGTAAGCGTTGTCATATAATATATCATTATTAGTATTTCTGCTGCATACATTTAAATATTGACTTCAAATGCCAGCTAAAATCATTCATACAGGACCAAAGCGCCTTTATAATATATTCAATAGATAATAGAATTACAGAATAGATACATGTAATAGTCGTAAACATTTTGGAACAGTAAAAGTCGGCTTTGTAGCCACGTAAACTGGGCTCATAAATTAGAGGAGGTCATAAACGCTTCGAGAATTCTCCCTTATGCATGAACAACCTCGCTGAATTATTGAAATGATTAAGTTACCAGAATATGTAAAACATTAAAGAAGTTCCGTAGTATATAGGTAGAGTCACATACATATATACATATAGTCACGCTTTCTTCCCGTAGGGGTAGGCAGAGACCACTTATTTTCACTTGCTACGATCCTTACATACTTGTTACGCTTCGTTCACTTTCATTCTTACCATCCATTTCTCCTCTTATATTCAACGTAGCGAAGCGGATCTCCGTGGTACGCTTTTCGCCTCCGCGAGAAACGAGACGTGATGGGTGGCGAACCACATATTTATTTTGGATACTTAAATTATTTTTTGATTATCCATTGCATTCCCATGGATTGGCGGAAAGGGTAGGAATAGGGAAAAGAAAGGATAGGTGGTGTGGAAAGGAAGATTGGTAAGTTAGAGTGGGAAATAGGAAATGTAGGATATTACCGCCCAGGAGGGCAAGGGATAGGACAGTGATAGCTAGGGAAGCCGGGGTCGCATACCCGTATACTATACTACAACTACCGGACAGGTAATTTGGGATGAGTATCCCATGATATGACATGAAGTTAGTCACGAGCTGCTGTAATGTAGCTGATGTAGTAAGAAGTTGCGTTGATAATAAGTATACCTGCTTACCTGAGTAACCGAGCTTTGCTCGGAGTTCTGATAAATAATAATAAAAAAAAGAATCACAAAAATAATTTATGTGACCGGGAATTAAATCCATCATATTCCAAATTTACGAACGACGCAAAAATTATACTGTATACCTTTTATTAATAAACGCTGTATAAGCTTTGAATAGTTATACAGTGTTTTGTTCCCGTCACACAAGTGACATTTTTAATTCGATAGAAGGAGACAAAACACTGTATAACTATTCAAAGCTTGTACAGCGATTATTAGTAAGGGGGTATAGGTAATATACATACCAAGCTGCCAATAAGACTGACGTAATAGATTAGAAATTATCGACATACTAGCTGTTGCCCCCGACTCCGCCCACGTAAGTACACCCACGGGAACCGTACATTTCCCCGCGATAAAAAGTAGCAGATATCCTTTCTCAGGCTTTAGATTATCTGTATATCAAATTTTATTTAAATCGGTTCAGTAGTTTTGGCGTGAAAGACGGACAAACAGACATACAGACACACACTTTTCCATTTTATAATACATATTAGTATATTTATAATATTAGTATGGTTTGTTGCATGATGAAATAAAAAATAATAAAATAATATATTTCTTAAAAATGCGCAGGCGGCAAATTTCGTAGGCGGCACTGAAAATTTCGGGAATCGAAGAAGTGACACAACATTACTATTTAAAAATGTATTTATTGCTTTTCGAAGTATTCTCCGCGAAATTTAACACATTTTTCCATACGATGGAACCAATCATTGAAGCAACCATTCCATTCGGAAGTTGGCCGTTTTGTAGGCGTCCACAGCTTCTTCAGGTGATGAAAATCTCTGACCACGCAATTTATTCTTTATTTTAGGGAAAGTATAGAAATCATTTGGGCTTAGGTCGCGGCTGTACGGCGGATGGTCTAATAATTCTATGATTTCTTGCTCTAAAAACTCTTTTGTTCTGTGCGCGGTGTGAGAACTCGCATTGTCGTGATGGAGGATGATGCGGCGGTTGCAGTTCTCTTTACGGAGTTCAGAAACGACCTGTGGCAAACAAATGTTAGCATACCATTCTGCATTAACCGTTCTTTGTCCCTCGAGAGGAATAGTCGCAACATGGCCGGTTTTGGAGACAAACGTGGCCACCATTTTTTTTGCAACACTTTTTGTTGGCTTTAACTAATTTTCAAACACCCAAACTCGTGACTGGTTTTTTATTTCGGGTTCGTACGCATATATCCAGGATTCGTCACCTGATATGATGTTGTATACAGCATTTGAGGATCCTGCGTGGAATATTTCGATAGTTCTGACGCACCAAGTAACGCGAGCCGCTTTTTGCTCTTCACAGAGCAAATGCGGTATCCATCGGGAAAACAACTTTTTTACACCTAATTGTTCATGCAAGATTATTTGTATTTGACTCATGCCAATGTCTAAAGTTGCCTGAATTTCACATGTCACATGTCGATCTTCCTCAATCAGCTTACGCACAGCATCAACGTTTTCTTGGGTGACTGGAGTTTTTGGACGACCTTGACGGGGATCATCACTGAGCTTGACACGTCCACGTTGAAATTCAGCAAACCAGCGATAAATTGTGGTTTTGGATGAGGCTTCATCACCAAATGCAGAAATCATCCGGTCAACACACTGTTTTTGTGTTAAAACACTTCGAAAGTCATAATAAATCATCGCTCTAGAATTTTCTCGAGTGAATTCCATTTTTAACCCCCGACGGAAAAAGAGGGTGTTATAAGTTTGACGTGTCTTTCGGTCTGTCTGTCTGTCTGTCTGTCTGTGGCATCATAGCTCTCGAACCGATGAAGCGATTTCAATTTAGTTTTTTTTGTATTAAAGGTGACTTATCTGCAAGTGTTCTTAGATATGTTTGATGAAAATCGGTTGAGCCGCTTAAAAGTTATGGGGGTGAAAGTGGGGAAGAATAACTGAATATCTGCAAATATACTCGAGTGGGGTCTCAAGTGAAAGTACACTGTAAGCTAATATTGATGACTTAATCGAGAGTGTTCTTAGCTTCGTTGGATGAGAAAATTGGTGGTGGGAAGATCAGCCGTTTGAAGATCATCAGCTCTTTTCTAGTTGATAAGAGGATATGACTAACTTTCTTATGTCCGATCGATTTGAAATTTGGTACCGTGTTACTTCAACGATATTTAAAGAACATGGTAAGGTAACCATGACCTGATTAGCCGTTTGAAGATTATCAGTTCTTTAATAGTTGATGAGGGGATCTGACTATCTTCCATATTATGTTCTATCGATTCGAAATTCGGTACCGTGTTACTTCAATGATATTGAAAGTAGATGGCAAGGTAACCATTATTTACACCTACTTTAAAAAGGAAAAAATATAAGTAAAATTAAAAAAATTAAAAATCCCCCGAGACAAAAAATAAACTTTAAAAACTAATAAATAATATTTTTAACCTAGTATAATTATTATCGTCACATATAATATTATGTAAGCTGAAATATTTTTATTTTTCAATCGTCGTCTCGTCGGGGGACCGCTATGTGAGAAAAAGAGGTGCAGTCGCAGATTGCAACAAAAGAATTTACTCCGGGAAAAAATTCGCTCGTACCTAAATGTAATTCGTAATAATTAATTACATAGCTGTTGTTGGAAAAACACTTTATAAACTTTAGCGGTCCCCCGACGAGGCGACGATTGGAAAATAAAAATATTTCAACTTACATAATATTATATGTGACGATAATAATTATTGTTGCATAATGATGTAACATTATTAAAAAGATAATCTGTCATTCATAGGTGTCACTTTGATGCCTATGATAGAATATTCAGTTAGCCATAAGGCTATGTATAGCTTAGACGTGTGTATGTCTATTTGGCCTCCTTAACATATTATATGTATGATAAGATATACTGTATGGATGTTATATGTAGAACATATGTAATAAAGAAGAATATACAATCATTGTATCATTGAATATCTCCACCGTGAGTTTATGATAAATGCTGCTGGGTCAACAGATCCAACATACAACATGGTGTTAGAAGTGTGAGGTAAATACAAAAATATATGAACGAAAAAGAGGGTACATCAAAAACTCAAGAATAACCACAAAAAAAAAAAAACTTGAAGGCAGTCGGAACTTAGGAACGATCGGTGAAAAAAGTGTGTGAAGACCTAACAATGGCTGGAAACGGAGTTTGAAACGGAAACTTGAAATTTCTACCGAAGTTATCAACAATAATGCTGAGAATTTCAAGAAATGGACGCAATCATTCGAGATATACCTGCTGGCATCAGGAATGGAGAAGACAGAAGACAAAAGAAAAATTGCAATCATGCTGCATTCCATGGGAGAGAAAGGTCTAAATATATATAATTCCTTCAATTTGGACCTGGAGGAAGCCATATATCAAGATGTCAAGACAAAATTCGTCGAGTATTTTGAACCCAAGAAGAATTTGACGGTAGCAAGACACAAATTTTTCACGCTGAAGCAACGTGTGAACGAATCCTTGGAGAACTTTCTTATGGAATTAGAGAATGCAAGTCATGCCTGTGAGTTTGGTACGCTCCGCGACTCGCTGGTAAGGGACATCCTTATTGCGAATATGGCTACAAATTTCTCGCAATTTCGTCAAAAACTCTTACTCGAGCAAGATCTGTCCCTGGAAAGAGCCAAACTTCTATGTAGAACACTCACAATGGCACAAAAAAGTGAAGAATCAATGAATGCAGCAGATGGAAGAGAAGAAGCCACAGTATACAAGCTACACAGAAGTCGTCAGAACAGTCCTTATACACACCAGAAGAGAAGAAAATCTAAATCTCCGTCGCGCCAAGGTCAACCAAGGTCAGCTACGCCTGGATCCAGAACAAAGTGTGTGAAGTGCAACACAGTCCATGGTCACTGCAACTGCCCAGCGTGGAAGCACAAATGCAGGTCATGTTTTAAATATGGACATTTTACTCATTTATGCTTTAAGAAAAATAGTGTCAGGAGTTTAGTCTCTGGGGTAGGCAATATGCATCTCGATGATGAACCGAGTGCTGCTTGCTTAGTAAGCAATGCTCCTACTGAGAGATTCACTATTGGGGCGTTGTTCAACATTAAAAATATAAAGTCACAAAGTACCAGTTCAAATTTGAGTAAAAATTACATTAATTCCTGGCATTATTATTTAAAAATAAATAACAAATGTGTAGACTGCATAATTGATACTGGGGCAGATATAAATATGATGTCTTACAAAGTGTTTAAAGAATTAAATCTTAAGTTTGACAAACAGAGTAAAAAAATGTGTAAAAAATATAGTATCTATGCTTATGGGGGAAAACAACCAATTCCCATTATGTCAGTGTCAAACATATGGTGTATGTTTGAAAACAAAAAAGAACCTGAAAGTGTTACTTTTGTTATAACAAAATTAAACTGTCCTACTGTAATTGGTTTACCGACTTGTATAAAGCTAAATTTAGTTATCAAAAACTTTAATTTAAACAATATGTATAAAGAACCCTGTGACAAAATTGTGACCAAATATAATGATGTGTTTCAGGGTCTAGGCTGTTTACCATATGAACACAGTATTGTGTTAAGACCAGGTAGACCAAGCGAAATAGGCATTTAACGCTTCCAAGAGTTGCCCGCAATTGCCGCAAAGCGAGCCGCGCGCCTACGTCGCCGGCGTGAACTTACATGAACCCAAAGTGTTACAGTGTAGTCGTGTCGGCAGTACAATTTATTATTTGTATTGAAAAAGATAATAAAATCCATATGTAACTGTTTTAATGCAACACATAGCACACATAATTTGAATAGATATTATAGGTAGGTACCTAAGTAAAAAATGCTTAAATTTTATTCAATTACTAGCTGATGCCCGCGGCTCCGCCCGCGTATGTACAGTAACCCATGGGAATCGTATATGTCCCGCGATAAAAAGTAGCCTATGCCCTTCCCTATGGTCTACTTTATGTCTGTGCCAAATTTCATGATGATCGGTTTAGTAGTTTTTTCGTGAAACAGTAAATAAAGTATCCCACGGGAACCGCACATTTCCCCGCGATAAAAAGTAGCCTTTGTCTTTCCCCGTAGTCTACTTTTCAACTGTGCCAAATTTCATAATAATCGGTTTAGTGGTTTTTACGTGAAACTGTAAATAAAGTATCCCATGGGAACCGTACATTTCCCCGCGATAATAAAATAGCTTATGTCTTTTCTCAGGCTCTAGAATATCTGTGTACCAAATTTCATTTAGATCGGTTCAGTAGTTTTGGCGTGAGAGACGGTCAAACACACACTTTCCCATTTATAATATTACTATGGACTAGCTGTTGCCCGCGACTTCGTCCGCGTCAACTGATGGCGCAATAATGCATTAATTTCGACCAAATTTGATTACCATAAAAAAGGTTATAGTGAGTCAATCTTAAAAGATTTTTTTACATCATTTAAAGAGGAATAATTATTTTATACATATTTTTTGGGTAACTTGAGCCGTTTACATAGCGCACGCAACACGCTGTGTTCGATGTGTGCATGGAGACGAGTACCTATCGTTAGCTCGTGTGGTCACTAAAGTACGTGTCGTTTCGTGAGATAAAAATACTGTATCAGGTACATAGGTGCTAACGATTTGATGGTAACTACTTAGGCAGACACTTGCAAAAAATGTATTCCTACTGCCGAGTCCGCACGTTTGCCACTTGCCGCAAAATCCAAACCTCCACAAACGTTTGACTTTTTGAAAATCCGGATTTCCGAATTTTTCTCCCAAAAATCCGGATTATCCGGATAATTCAGATTTTTTCATTTTTTTTAAATTTGTTGCATATTTTATAAAACTTTAATGTTAATTTTACTACTATGTTGTAGCAAAACTTACTCATTAGTAAAAAAAAGAGTTACTTTTTTATAATTTAATTTAAATAAATTCTTATTTTAAGTTGTAAGTATTAGAATTACAATCTGAATAAATAAAAACATATTGAGATTTTATCAAAATTATATACTTAATTATATTTATTTTTTCATTTTTAGAAATATTTTTGATTACGTTTCAAATCCTACAATGTTCAGTTTTATAGTTAGTATATTATTTTAAATAAGGTATGTATATATTGTTATTTACTAAATGTTCCAGCAGAAATAATTATAAAAAAGTGGAATAGCCTGTGATCTTTTTAACGCTTTTTTTACATATCTACGCCACAGTTCACCACTACCGTTTTCGTAAAGTTCCATTTCTATGTGAAAGTACTAACGTACGAAAATTAATACAGTTTAATAAAACGTAGGAAACTGAAAATCCTTTAAATCGAGATCCGGGGAGTGAAGACAAATCATTTGAAAAATGGGGCTGGATAAATAATTTTGTATGGACGAAATTGGACCACTTTCGAGTTATTGAAATTAAAAACCACCCACCTGTTTGGGTAATAATTAAACATGTAAATGGTGCTTTTAATTCCCTCGGAAACTAACAGAAGTATAATAAGCAATTCTAAGCACAATTTAAAATCTATAACTGTTGTAAGATCTTTATTTTAACATTTTACTTACAAATAAACAGTAACATCTTACTCTTCATTGCACTTTGAAGTTTCCGCTATAAGATGAAAACTACATTACTTAAAAAAAAATAACAGTGGTTTACACAAATCGTTGGTGCTATTTTTGACACCTATATTTATCTTTAAAATATTATCTAAAAATAATTATTTCTACGCAAAAACAGGAGCGTTGATTTTCATTTAGTTTTGCTACTGACTCGTTAGTTTAGGTTAGTTTAGTTCAATCAAATTAATTTTAATAATAAAAAAAATATTACCTTCATTCATTCGGCAAAACTCTCTCTAATCTTAAACCAACCAGTCAGGTATTATCGACTCCAAAACTTCTTCCTGATATCATAGAGATAAGATTTAGGTATTTGGACTTAGATATTCATTATTTAGAAGATAATTAAATATAGTTAAACCACTACATTTCTTTTTAAGCTGTCATATTAATTTGGCATTCTATGATTGCAGAAATTGAAATTGCAATAATATGTTTCGACTTTCGTTAGTAAGAATTCAATAAATATAAAAATACAAAGCTTTAATTGGGTTTGGATTTGCTTATTATACTTCTTACTACTTGTGCAAGTGAAACTAAAACCATATTCAGTGTTTTTATAAATTGGATCACCTATTACTGAACTGTACTACTACTGAAAAAATATAAAATGGTAAGTATCTTAGAAACAGTCCATACATATACATATATAGCGGCCATAATATTTTAGCAGATCTTCATCCCTCGCATCACCATTTAATGGATTGACTATGTTCTACCAAATAACTTGAATAAATGGAAAAATGTGTCAACAATTTCAACAGGACAACAAATAATATCAAATTATCCAAAGGCATGTATTTAAACTCACGACAAAACATATTGATTTCTTATGTTTACGCGAATATTGTTCATTGTTTTAAACACTTACGGATTTTGTCGCACAACACGAAACACTTACGGAAAACAATCACGACAAAACAATTAAATTTTGGATGTGAAAATACCGAATATTGAATACTAAATTACCATGTTGGCTAAAGAATGTAAGGAATAAAAAATTACAAATCTGGTGACTAAATAATACCACTGAATTTTTTTTTTTTTTTATGAAATAAGGGGGCAAACGAGCAAACGGGTCACCTGATGAAAAGCAACTTCCGTCGCCCATGGACACTCGCAGCATCAGAAGAGCTGCAAGTGCGTTGCCGGCCTTTTAAGAGGGAATAGGGTAATAGGGGAGGGTAGGGAAGGGAATAGGGTAGGGGATTGGGCCTCCGGTAAACTCACTCACTCGGCGAAACACAGCGCAAACGCTGTTTCACGCCGGTTTTCTGTGAGCCCGTGGTATTTCTCCGGTCGAGCCGGCCCATTCGTGCCGAAGCATGGCTCTACCACTTGCAATACTTGAATATTCCAAACTGGCAGACAGATATTATATTAGTGAACAAATAACCATCTTGGCGACAATTTGTGAGTACACATTTAATTTAAGAATAGGTACATATATTTTCCGTAATGTAGGTAACTCAAAAAACATACAAGCAGCAAAACCAGCGCACATAAAAAAACAAAGGAGCGTACAAAATTCCCAATTTTTAATTTTCCTCGACTTTAGGGGGGGGTGTAGATATTGTGTAGATTCATTTTGAAATTTAAAAATAACGGTAATTCATTTTTTTGCAAAATTAACATAGGTGTCGTTACCAGGTTTTTGGGGATGCTGGATACGAAAATGACATTCATTTTGAAATTCCAATATGGCGGACATACTTAATTTTATAAAAATAATATGGTTGTCCCTTTGTTGGTTTCTGGGGGTGCTGATTACAAAAAAGTCATCCATTTTAAATTTCCTTAGTAACCCCGCAACCTCAAATTTTCTTCATGATGAAAGAAAAAGAAATTTGAAAATCCTGAATTTTCCAAAATTTCCATAGCTTTATACATCGCTCATAATATCTCAAAGTAGAGAATTGCCATATTTTTTTTCTATAATCACTTCTATCTCAGAAACAGTGCATCTTGAAAAATAATGAAAATTACCTCACCCTTAGAAACCCCGCAACATCATATTTACTTCATGATGGAAGAAAAAAATCTGAAAATCCTAAATTTTCCAAATTTTCTATAGCGTTTTACACCGTTCGTGTCTCAAAGTAGAGCATTATCGTATTTTTTTTCTATAATGGCTTCTATCTCAGAAACGGTGCATCCTACTTGAAAAATAATGAAAATTACCACCCCCTTAATAACTCCGTAACCATATATTTTCTTCAAGATGAGAGAAAAAGAAATTCGAAAATCCTGAATTTTCCAACATTTCTATACCTTTATACATCCCTCGTATCTCAATGTAGAGCATTTAATTTTTTTTTATAAAATTGATTCTATCTCGGAAACGGTGCATCCTATTGAAAAAATAATGAAAATTTCCTCCCCTTAAGAACCCCGCAACACCATATTTTCTTCACGATGGAAGAAAAATAAATTTGAAAATCATGAATTTTCCAAAATTTCTATAGCTGTATACACTGTTCGTGTCAAAGTAGAACATTGCCATATTTTTTTTCTATAATCGCTTCTATTTTAGAAGCGGAAAAATAATACTATTACTGGAAAAATAATAAAAATTTCCTCCCCCTTAACCCGGAAATCGCATATTTTTTTTCATGAATGCCAAAAAAAGAAATTTGAAAATCCTGAATTTCGAAAAGTTTCTATACCTTACATAGCTGGCACCTCTACAAACTACATGTTAATTTTACGAAGATTGGATAGTCTCCATTTTGGAAAATCCAATTTTATTGGAAGACAATTTTATAATCAGCATATGAAACATGAAAAAAGACATCCATTTTTAATAAAAAAAAAAATATACGCCATTTTGGAATTTTAAAACGGATTTTATTTTCATATTATTCTGCACCCCCAAAAACCTTGAAAACGATACCCATACCAAAGAAAAAAAACCTCCAATAGTATCCAAAACTGGGATTTTCCGTAGCTTGCAAATTGAATTTTTAGCAGCTATTAATTTATCAATCAAATCTTCATTAGCTACTTACATGGTATAATGGTCACCAACTCATCGTTGCTAATTGGATTAAATTTCGCTACTTTTTATCTGCCGATTTTTGTATTTTTTGTCACTTGAGTGATTTCACCAGTTTGGTAATTTAGTCGCCAACATATTAATTCGCTGCCAAATTCAGCAATACAGTATGCTCACGTGCAGTCACCAACTTATTTTTTGTTCACTCGATTAATTATATCCCTTATTCAAATATTGTACGTCTAGAGTACATACTAATTACAATAATTAAAATATGTAATATTCATAGTAGTAACCAAGATTCGAAAAAATCGAAAATCCGGATTTTTAAATGAAAATCCGGATTTTTAGAATTTTTAGAATTTCGAAGTATCCGGATTGCAACCCCTACTTGCGAGTGACTTGGTGTGTTCTGCAAAGGCAAGCATGACGGATGTTGAGCACGTATCCTTATATTTTATTGTAAATAGAACAGCCTCCGTGGTCTAGTGGTTAGAGCTTGGCTCTCGACTCGGAGGTCGTAGGTTCTAGTTTCGATTCCCGCACTGGAACAACAAAAAATGTTGTTTCCAAGTTTGGTTAGGACAATGCAGGCTGATCACTTGATTGTCTGACAAGAAAGATGATCCATGCGTCGGATGGGCAGGTAAAAAGTCGGACCTGCGCCTCATCTCTCGTCAGTCGTGTCGGTTATCCGTCCCACTGGATTACGAGAGTAAAAAAAAAGAGTGCCTTTGTGTACTGCGCACACACTTGGGCACTATAAAAATACTACTGTGTAACTGGCTAGGCTACAATAAAACCAGCCACCGTCACCGAAATCGGCGTGGGGAGTTATTTATTATTATTATTGTAAAAACAGAAATCGAAATAAAAAGAAACGAAAAGTACGGCAAAGAAGATGGTAGATGTTACAAATTCATAAAAACTGTTTACTGGCTTATTCAATAATGTACTAAGGCTACTCCACGCATCAGCTACTTTTTTCTCATAATACACAATAATATATCTATGGACGCTTCACACCAAGTCTATCTGGTCCCGTGGTAAGTTCTCGAAGAACTTGTGTTACGGGTACCAGAGAACAGAAATATATTTAATAATTTTTATATTATACACATATTTAAGATTTTTATTGTATTATACACATTCATGACCCAGGAACACAGATTTTTTTTTGTTCCCTCAGCGGGATTCGAACCCGCGACCCCCGGCTTTAGCACCAACACGCTCAACCACTGAGCCACAGAGGTCGTCTCATCTAGCAAAAGCAACGACGTGGCGACGATAATGTTATTGTGTATGGTTATATGTACCTATAACTAGCCGATGCCCGCAACTTCGTTTGCGCCTAACTGACGAAAGCAGTACCCTATTTTTTAAACGGAACCCTAAAATAAAAGTAGCCTATATTAGACCTTATGACATCAGCTATCTGCCAGTGAAAGCCCCGCGAAAATCGGTCCAGCCGTTTCAGAGATTAGCCGGAACAAACAGACAGACAGACCGACAGACAGACAGACAGACAGACGGACAGACATTTTTAAAAATTTGTATTTTATTGTAAGTACTGAATATACTTTCAGATGCATTATGTGAAAAGCTGTTAATTTGATGTTACAAACAGACACTTCATTTTTATTTATCTGTATATAGATTTAGTTCAAAAATAAAAAGAAGCATAAAAAAATACAAAACAAACTTTCCTATACATTTTTATTGTATATTATATTATGTCCATGACCCGGGAACACAGGAAACTTTTTGTTCCTTCGGCGGGATTCAAACCGGCGACCCCCGGCTTGAGCACTAACACGCTCAATCACTGAGCCACAGAGGTCGTCTCATCTGGCAAAAGAAACGACGCGGCGACGATAAAATGTAACATGTTATTGTGTATGGTTATAATATGTATAACTAGCTGATGCCCGCAACTTCGTTTGCGCAGATCTAACGAAAGCGGAACCCTATATTTTTAAACGGAACCCTAAAATAAAAGTAGCCTATGTTAGACCTTATAATATCAGCTATCTGCTAGTGAAAGTCCCGTGAAAAGCGGTCCAGCCGTTTCAGAGATTAGCCGGAACAAACAGACAGACAGACAGACAGACGGACAGTCAAAAATTTTAAAAATTGGTATTTTATTATAAGTACCGAGTATACTTTTAGATTCCTTATATGAAAAGCTGTTAATTTGAAGTTACAAACAGACACTTCAATTTTATTTATCTGTATAGAATTAGTTCAAAAATAAAAAGAAACATAAAAAAATACAAAACAAACTGACTTTCCTTTAGATTTTTATTGTATTATACATATCCATGACCCGGGAACCCAGGAAACTTTTTGTTCCTTCGGCGGGATTCAAACCCGCGACCCCCGGCTTGAGCACCAACACGCTCAATCACTGAGCCACAGAGGTCGTATCATCTGGCAAAAGCAATGACGCGGCGACGATAAAATATAACATGTTATTGTGTATGATATGTATAATTTAGTTCAAAAATAAAAAAAAAACAAAACTGACTTTCCTACACTGCGTTAGAAACGAAAGAATTGTTCGATAAATACGCGGGTAAGGCGTGCGCTAGCAAAACTGACATAGGTCTGTCCTCGTCAACGCCTAGCGGGCGACTGTGGGGCGACTCTAGCGGCTTACGCACGCTGCATTTTAATATTAATTTATTGTTAAAATAATTAAACCAACATGCAAAATGTAACCAGAAATTATTCTTTTTTAAGTTATTAGCTTTTCGTAGATATGATTTTTGAAAGTAAAACTATCATGAACTTCATGAAAAAAAGAAAAATATTCAAATTTAGCCTCCTCTTCGGAATTATTTTTGATCGAGTGAAGTTTTCAATATTATGTTTCGAACCACAAATTGTAAAAGAACATTAAGTAAACAACAATGTGTATTTTTTTTGGCTTTTTAAAGTTACTATTTGTTTGTTTATTATCGATTCAAAGTCATGTAAAATTGGGTCTACGCGGCCTTAAGAAAAGATGCTGTGCCGTGCATAGATCCACCCAGGAAGGTGCCATTTGCTCTGGTGGAGCCGTTGCGGAAGGAGCTCGAACTCATGGAGGAATTGGGGATCATCCAGAAAGTCCATGAACCAACTCTCTGGGTGAGTAGCTTAGTTATTACCATGAAAAAGTATGGAGGATTAAGAGTTTGCCTAGATCCTAGAAATTGAAATAAAAACTTATTGAGATGTCATTATCCCATTAAAAATATTGATGAAGTAAGGTCTAAATTGTCCGGAGCCTCATATTTCTCACATTTAGAAGCATTTTCTGGATTTTATAATATAAAATTAACTAAAGAGAGCAGTGACCTTTGTACTTTTCAAACTCCCTTTGGTAGATATAAATTTTTGAGATTACCTTTCGGAATAAGCACGGCAACAGAAATTTTCTATAAAACTATGATAGATTTATTCGGAGACATTGAGGGAATAATAATTTGGTGTGATGACATTTTAATATACGGTGAAACAATTGAAATACACAGTAAAAGATTAGAATTGTTTCTGGATAGGGCTAGACAAGTCAATTTGAAATTAAATAGGGCCAAGTGCAAGTTTCTTTTAGAAGAAATCGCATATTTGGGCTATATTTTCAGTAAAGATGGTGTAAAAATTGATCCAGAGAAAATTAAGGCTATAAAAGAAATGCCAATACCAAAAAATATTAAAGACTTGCAAAGATTTTTAGGTATGATAAATTTTTTAGCACCATTCATAGAAAACTTAGCTGACAAAACTAATATTTTAAGAAATTTGTTAAAAAAGGATGTGTTATGGCTCTGGGATGAGAATTGTCAAAAATGCTTTGATTTATTAAAAGAAATTATAACTAACGCGCCCGTGTTAGCAAATTATGATTGTAATTTACACTTGACTTTGTCGGTAGATGCCTCAAGATATGCCGTCGGTGCCGCTATATTTCAAAATAAGCGACCCGTGGCTTACAGCTCAAGAACACTGACCAGCTCACAACAAAATTATGCTCAGATTGAGAAGGAATTGTTTGCAATACAATTTGGATGTAATAAATTTCACCAATATATTTATGGCAGTAGAATAACTGTGCAAACTGATCACAAACCGTTGATTTATTTATTTAAGAAGCCCCTACATGAAGTACCTGCTAGGTTGCAGAGAATGATGCTTTCTTTGCAAGGCTATGACTTAGATGTGGTTTATGTACCTGGTAAATTTATGTATATAGCAGATACTTTGTCTAGAGCAGCACTTACTGAAAAATACATACCCCCATATGAACAGGATTTACAGTACCATGTAAATACTATATTTTCTAACCTCTCTGTAAGTAAGCCATATTTGAATTTAATATTAACAGAAAGTAATAAAGATGAATCATTAACTTTGCTTAAGTCTTATATTCAAAACGGGTGGCCTAAGAGCAAAGACAAAATAGCATCTATGGTAAAACCATATTGGAATATTCAAAATGAAATACATATGAATGAATTACTATTTAAAGGAAATAGGCTTATTGTTCCTAAATCTTTGCAAAAACAAATATTAGATAAAATTCACTGTGGTCACTTAGGTATAAATAAAACACTTAATATTGCTAGAGAAACAGTTTATTGGCCGAATATAAATGCTGACATTAAAAATTTAGTTGATCAATGCTTAGTATGTGCTAAGTTCAAGCCAAACACAACACATGAGCCGTTGCAGTGCTACGAGATGTCCCATCTTCCATGGCAACAGGTAGGTGTTGATTTACTATATTTTGATGGAGAAAATTTCCTTGTCTGCATGGATTACTATTCCAAGTACATTGAGTTAGCTTCTTTGCATAAAAATTACACTGTGGACGTTGTTGTTAAGAATCTTAAATCGTTTTTTGCTCGTCATGGAATACCGAAATCTCTTGTATCTGACAATGGTCCACCTTTTAACTCCAGTAAATTCAAGTCCTTTCTTGAGGAGTGGGACATTGAACACATAACAAGCAGCCCACACTGGCCAAAATCCAATGGTCAAGCTGAAAGCGGGGTAAAAATTATAAAAAACATTTTGAGAAAATGCAAAGAGGATGGCTCTGATATATACTTGTCATTGTTACATTATCGTAATACGGCTAAGGGAGATTTTCCCAGCCCTGCTTCATTATTAATGTCTAGAAGCTTACGAGTAAATTTACCAATACTAAATAAAAAGTTATATCCTAGAGTGGTAAAATTTTCGACATATGAGAAATGTCACAAACATAGCAGAGACAGAATGTCTTTTTATTTTGACAGGAATGTTAAGCAAAAGTCATATGTATTTCAGCCAGGAGATTATATATATTTTAAAAAAGATCCTAAATCCGTTTGGACTCCGGGAATAATTAAAGAGAAATTGACGTGTGGTAGGTCGTATTATATTATAGATTTAAACGGTGCTGTGTATAGGAGGAATATAGGACACATTAGACCTAGAAAAAGAGATTTAAAAAACATAAATACTCCTCCTTCTTCTTCTGGTAATGGCGAAAGCAGTGGCAAAAATGACAGTATGGTTACCATACAGGACATTGCTAACCCCATGAGTTCGGTGAATTTCGGAAACGGTCTTTTTCAAAATTGTGATAATGATGAAAGCTGTGTTCCTATGGAGAGTCTAGTGAATACCGATTATGTAACCAGATCTGGTAGAAATGTAAAACGTCCTAAACTGTATATTCATGAAAAATATGATTAGTTATATAGTAGTATGTTTTTAGTTATGTACATATTGTAGTATTAGTTGCGTTATCTTGAAAAGGGAGGTGTTGCATAATGATGTAACATTATTAAAAAGATAATCTGTCATTCATAGGTGTCACTTTGATGCCTATGATAGAATATTCAGTTAGCCATAAGGCTATGTATAGCTTAGACGTGTGTATGTCTATTTGGCCTCCTTAACATATTATATGTATGATAAGATATACTGTATGGATGTTATATGTAGAACATATGTAATAAAGAAGAATATACAATCATTGTATCATTGAATATCTCCACCGTGAGTTTATGATAAATGCTGCTGGGTCAACAGATCCAACTTACAACAATTATATTAGGTTAAAAATATTATTTATTACTTTTTAAAGTTTATTTTTTGTGTCGGGGGGTTTTTTCTCAACGACTAAACAAGTTTGATAAGACCTTGTGACAAGACCGAGAATCTTTTTTTAAATAAATAAACGGTATTCGATTTTTAAAACCAAGGAGTTTTAAATTAAAAAGATTTTAATATGACAGGAACAGTGGAAATATTCTATTCCCGATACATTTAGTGCAGCCTATGTAAGACCTGGCTAGATCGATTACTCTTTATTACTCTCTCTCAAAACTCCCTGCATACTAAATTTCATGGTACTACTTGCAATCGTTGCCGAGATTCCGATTATATACAATACAAGATTGTCTCGTTTTTAGTATAAGATGTAAATCTAACTAATCTTTGAACGCCACCCAAAAAAGTTACTAGTAGTATAAGTGGCCTGTGGCCCCCATGGCCCAGGTGGCACGATTCAAATAGATATTATAAAATAATATAAGAACAGAATTTTTTGCAATTTTTAAAGAATTTTAAAACATTTTTGGCTCCCATTTTCGCTTGTACGAAATCTAATAAATTGCGTTGTGGTTTTGTATTAACTCGGGCCTTTGTTTATTTAAGGATATTACTGGTAACATTTTTATACAATAGCAAGCAGAAATTAGTAATTATAATTTTTCCATGTTTTTTAATCCAAAATTAACTTTGTTAACAAAGATAATTAAGATTTGGCTTTTTAATTTATCAAAGTATGGTCGCGAATACTTATCTAGACTTCTGCCTATGACTACAACTTTTGTTATTAATGAAAATATATTTTACTGTGCACAATCAGCTGTTACACGAACATATTAAGTACATATACTAACACTAAATAAGCGATAGTACACAAAGGTGGCCTTATTACTAAACAGCAATTTCTTCCAGATAACCTTACCTTGAGGATCAAATTGCTAGAGAAGGGTATAATTGTGCTCAAAGTCACAAAAAGTGTTATACTTGAAACCTCAGATCAAATAATAAACCAAGATAGCACATTGCGTTTGTTTCAAGTGAGGCCTAAAAAACTACGCTACTTTTCGACAGTATCGAATGAGTCGTCGCGACGACTAATCTATACTGACAAAAAGTAAAGTACTTTTTTGCTTGTGTGTGCGTGAGCGCGTGTGTCAAATTGAAGTAGCGTAGTTTTTTAGGCCTCACTTCAAACAAACGCCATGCGCTATCTTGGTTTTTTATTTGATCTGCGCTTGAAACGAGCTAATATTGTATTTATATAATCGTAATCTCGGAAACAGCTGCAAGTATTTCCATGAAATTCAGTAAGTGTGCAGGGAGTTTTGGGGGAGAAAAATAGATCTAGCTAGGTCTTATCCCTGGGAAATTGCGCATTTTAAAGTTGTATACGTGTTTTCTTCCATAGTGCAACAATATTATATTATTATTAATTTCAACGCTAACATGTCATTTTTGCGTTGTTCGCAAATTCGGAATGTGGTGAGTTCGAATGCTGGTCAGATAAATATTTTTGTAAGATGTGAGCTCCGAGTTAAGCTCGGTTACCTAGGTACTTACAGTTTATTATTATCATTATTTCGGTCACGGTGGCCGGTTTCATTGAAACCAGGCCAGTTACGCAAGACTAATTTTATAGTGCCTAAGTGTGTGCGCAGTACAAAGAGCACTCTCTCTTCCTTTACTTTCGTAGTCCAGTGAGACGGATGACC
The DNA here is from genome assembly GCA_905404095.1 of Glaucopsyche alexis. Classification (NCBI taxonomy): domain Eukaryota; kingdom Metazoa; phylum Arthropoda; class Insecta; order Lepidoptera; family Lycaenidae; genus Glaucopsyche; species Glaucopsyche alexis. The sequence goes on from FR990046.1 coordinate 18,238,001, forward strand.
GACACGATTAGCGAGAGAACAGGCGCAGGTCCGAACTTTTAACATGCCCATGCGATGCATGGATCATTTTCCTTGTCAAACAATCAGGTGACCAGCCTACTTCGTCCTAACCAAACTTGGAAACAACCTTTTTTGTTGTTCCAACGCGGGAATCGAACCTACGACCTCCGAGTCGAGAACCAAGCTCTAAGCCACTGGCTTAGGCTGTTGGAGGATGGAAGTACAATATCAAAAACATTGACAGGACAAACTTAGTAGCCTTGTTCAGGCGCTTGCTAAAAATATTTTGTTACATTACAATAATAAAAAAAAACAAGTGTGAAAATGCTGTTATGAGGTAACATTTGTTAATTATAGGTAACACTTACAGCTGGCTTTCACGCGATAAACCTATCACAATTGTATTTACTGTTATAATTAAAATTTAAAACGAAAATGTGATTGGTTTTAATTTGTTGATTTCATTTTCCAATTTTCGCACACTAATAAATTTAATGGAACCGAAACGATTACAAGTATAAAAATCGTTTGTATTTATTTCTGTCCTGATAAGTTTTTATGTTTGAGTCATTCAAGTTGTTTCTTTTTTCGGATATTTTTTCGTTTTAGGCGTAATTATTGCAATTAAAGCGTTGTCGTTCGCCCGCAGCGTGAGTTTAGACAGTAGTTTTTCCTCCTAGTGTGCTGTGAATTTGCAGGCTATACGTATAGCACCTTAGAAGACTTTGAAACTTAATTTACTTAAGCTTTGGCTTTCAAGTCAGACCTGAGGATTGACTATGCTATAGTCAAACTTAGATGCGCTGGAGCTTCGAGGTTTACTACATCACAATACTAAGTACAATTAACGGAGATTGTAGTGAAAATCCAATGAATTTTATTTCGTCCTACAAAATAAAGATGGCAACAAATTTCCAAGTGGGTTAAGCAAATAATTTATACGTGATGGGAAATCTCAGGAATTTCGTCGCTCCGGCCGGCCACTTGTGTTTGTTTTCCGCGCTTGTACCGGAATATTTTATCCAATTCTCAGTCCCAATTTACCACTTCAAAAACACTAGTTTTGCCAGTTTTTATACTCCTAATTAGGGTTTGTTTCTTATCGGCTATCGTTGACCATTAAATAATTATCGTCATCGTCGCTTTTATAGAAAAAGAAAATGGCCGCGTCTTCGTGCGGGCAACAGCCCGCGGAAACCGTGTCCGATGTACGATGTGATCTACTGTGTCTAATTTTCCAATTTTATGAAAATATATAATGTTTTAAAATATTGTTTATCACAGTAATATTTTACAACAATTACAAGCACACGTTGTTCTGTCTTGACTACTAAATAGAATAAATAAAGGTAGGTAGGTATAGACTATAGTGTATTATTCCATTGTTTTATTTTATTAAATCCACACCATATTGAATTTAGATAGTAAGTTTTTATATTAATTGTATTTCTTAGGAATACATAAATATTTTTACATTATAAACTTAAATCTATGTTAAATTTACCGAATAAATTAATATTTTTATATATAACCTTTAAATATTTCATAGTCAAATGACAAAGGAGACCGAAAGTGAATCAAAAGTCAAATTTAGATTTTTTTATTTTAGGTAAAAAATGACGAATTTTAAAACCAAATATCATATCTCATGCCATTACATTTTGGCCCACGATGTTCAGTCTCCTTTAACACTGTGTAACTTAAAGTAGGGGAAAAATTCAATGCTCGCTTATACGAGTAGTATTTTCCCCGCAATTTTTCCAATATCTCTAACCTTTTAAACATACATTGAACTACCACAATCATTTCAAGACCAAAATTTCACTAATTTAAATTATAGTGTGACTAGGAGAAGTAGGAGATCATTTTATAAAGGTTCAGATTACGTTTTTTTAACATGTATCAATATTTAGTCACGTAAGATTATCTATAATTTCTAACAAAGTTAATTAACGTTATATTATTATCGTTTAGGACTTAGGAGCACACAAGTACTCGTGACTAGTATGGTTGTTAATGTTTGACCAAGTGTTGATATAATTATAATCGAACGTGTGATTAAAAGCTTCGATGTTTATGACGCTAATTGCTTATTAACGAACTAATTACCATAACAAAATTGAGCAGCCTTTAATACGAATATTTAAACCAACACCAGTACCTATGGAACTAAATATTACAAACAGTAATTAAGCTATACAAATTCAATAAGTTTATAATTAATCGTTTCTGTTATAAATATAATTCGATTCTATAGTTTTGTAAGGTTAGTTGGGTCAAGAAGAAGGCATAGAGGAAGTAGGTAAGTATACTTTCTGTATGGAACTGCCCTTTACTCGCAAACTATCTTATACCATCTTTTATATAATGCTTTCGAAAATCTTCGCAAAACGCAAACTCGCCCATGTAAATAATTTTTTTTCTAGTATGACATTTAACTTCTATTTTCGTAACAAAATTTCTTCAATCTTGCCTCGCTAAATATCCACAGTCCGGTGGAAATACAATATGAGCCAATCGCATATTACCAATGTACTTAAGTTTTCCACTCGAACAAATTGAAACAGTAAAGCGCTGACGTATTTCAGTGCAGATTTCAGAAAATACCTTTCCAGATTTATTAGGACGTATTGAGTATAGTCGATGGCATAATTTATTATAATGTATAACTTTTGCTTAGATTGATTGGGTTATAGTTGTGGATAAAATGTTGGCTTTTTAGGGTTCCCTTATAGTTTCGCTCTGTGCGTTTGTTTGTTTGTCTGTCCACGATTCTAGCGTCAGTAATTATGAATATAAGTGGATAAAATTTGGTATACCTACTCATAGATTATGTATGGATCTCGATTTGGCATCATAAAATAATAATAATTTTATATTCTAGGGTTAGCGCTCCATACATGTGAAGTGAGGATAAAAAATGTTTTTTCTTTCTGTCCCATCATGTGGGGTATCATTGGATGGGTCTTTTAAAATAAAGGCAAGGTTTCATACATTACTTTTTTATAAAGTCAACCATTTTCGAGTAATCGACCTCCAAAGTGATTTATAAGTTAGCCCCCCCCCCCCCCCACTGGCATTTCTAAACTATAAGACTTAGAAACAAGTAATTATCTGTGCTAATGCTAAGAAATCTTAAGAAAAATATTTTGAACTAAATCGGACAGTAACTTTTGTAGTAATTTGAAAAAAGGCAGACTCTTAGTTAGGTAAGGTTATAATTTTGAAGGTAAAGACGGTCTTACGAGTATATTTTTCTCGTCTAAAATACGACCATGGCAATCTTCATTTTCACTTCAAAGAGTGTATATTTTTATGCATTAAACCTATTCCTCACATACCTTTACATTCATAAAAGTAGCACTTAACTTACAATTCATAATCGTGATAATTTTTAACACGCTTATATTAACTTCACCTGTATGTAAGCTTGTTTGTTTGCTTGTATGTAACTCTCTCTTGCGCGCCTGCTGCCTTCCTCGGCTCTGGTAGCTTTAAAACACGCTTTTAAAGAATATCGAACTAAAAAGTTGAAAATAAATATAGTTTAATTTAATTGTCAACTTAGAACAGTGTATGTAAAGTTAGCTCAGCTTTTAATACAGCGTGATGCGTTGCGACTCACCTCATTCATTCAAAGCGTCCAGGTCACTGATTTTATGTGTCTGTGTGTTTTGTTATAATGTTTCTAATTAGGACGTATTATGGAATAGGCACATACGTGGGAACAATTTTCCAAAGATTTTTTTTTACTTTAGAATTTTATGATAAAAAAGTGTTTTTTAGTTTTTACTCATTCACTAGTTATAGTAGATAGTTGGTATTATTTTTATTTTCTTAAGAAGCCTTATAGGGTTACATACTAGATGCTACCTGTGACTTCGTACTACTGCAATAAGAAGTAGCTTAAGTGTAAATCTAGAGTCTACTACCTTAACAAATTTCATTAAAATAGTTATTGCGTGAAAGAGTAACAAACATCCATACCTCCATATATTCTTACGAACTTTTGCTTCTATAAAATTTGTAAGGATTTTTTTCAATTATTCGTTATACTACGCTGAAGTTAATGATTTAGGTTCCATACTGTTTTTAGGGTTCCGTAATACTTGAGGAACCCTTATAGTTTCGCTCTGTCCATCCGTCTGTCTGTCTGTCTGTCCACGCTTATAGCGTCGGTAATTATAAATATTAATGGATAAAATTATCTATAGATCTCGTGTTTGGTATAAAAAAATATAATAATTTATAAAATTAATCTAGGGGTGGCTCTTCATACATGTGAAGTGGGGATGATTTTTTTTCTTTTTACCCCATCGTGTGGGGTATCGTTAAATAGGTATTTTAAAATAAAGGTAAGGTTTCATACATAACTTTTTTATAAAGTCAACCATTTTCGAGTAATCGGCCTCCAAAGTGATTTGTGCTCCCCCCTCCTCCTGGCATTTCTAAACTATAAGACTTAGAAACTTGCAATTTTCTATGCTGATAGATCAAGCTAAAAACTGTTTAGGAAAATTATTTTGAACCAAAACGGACAGTAGGTAACTTTTGAAATTATTTGAAAAAAAAAAACATATTACGCGTTTATAGTTACGGAACCCTCCTTAGACATGTCCTGACATGCTCTTGGTTAGGTTATTTTATTTAATAATATCATTATTATATTATTATATGCAAAGTAGTTCTCTAATAATAATAGTAATATCTATGGACGCTTCACACCACGTCAATCTGATCCCGTGGTAAATTCTCGAAGAATTTGTGTTACGCCACCAGACAACGGAAATATATTTAATACTTTTATGCTATACACATATTAAAGATTTTTATTATATTATACACATATTTAATACACATCCATGACCCAGGAACACAGAAAAACTTTTTGTTCCTTCGGCGGGATATGAACCCGCGACCTCCGGTTTGAGCACCAACACCCTCAACCAACTGAGCCACAGAGGTCGTCTAAGTTTCAGGACTTAGAGAATTACTTTGCGTGGGATAACATATTAAGTGGAAAATTATCATGATTTTACTATAACCATTTCTATTGTTTTAAAATTATATAGCATCATAAAATAACGGTACGAAAAACAATTCAGAGGATTTTATCGCTTTTACAAAAAATTATACATTAAAATTACTCAACTTTTATATTTGAAATTGCAACTGGAACTTTCATTGTGGACATTTTATATGCAAACATTTATCTAATTCTGCTGAAAGGTTTTGATTCCATTAATATTTATCACGTACGTGTAATGACTACCAGTATTTTTTGTTCCTAAATAAAAGGCGAAGCTGATTGACTAATGTATCAATGCACAGGCCAAACCCTCAAGGCTAGAAATTTGAAATTTTGCGCACGTATTTCTCATATTATGACGTAGGCGTCCACTAAGGAAGGATTAAAAAAAAATCAACCTCCAAGCGGGTAAAATAGTGAAAGTTGAAAGTAATGAAAGTTTGTACGAAACTTTTTATTCCTTGGACATATTTGCATGATATTTCGTATGAATGAGTACGAAGAAAATAATAAGTATTTCAGCGTTTTTCTTATTTAATCCTTAAGAGCGTAAAAACAATTTCACACGGGCGAAGCTGCGGGAGAATGAATTTTGCCTACGTAGTAAAATATGAAATCCATTCACTAGCTACATGTTAGCATTGCCACATTCTGGCAACTGGCTTTCGAAGCCTCGTACTTTGTTTATCTTCAGTTTTTACAGGAATTTACAGTTTCACTGGCACTTTTTTATCATTTACTAGCTTTCTCCCGCGGCTCCGCCCGCGTAAATATACTATCGGGTATCCCACGGGAATACTGTACTGTTTTCGGTGTAAAAACACCATATGTTTTAATCCAGAGCCTAATATGCTACGATGCCAAATTTCATCGAAATTAGTTCATTAGTTTTTGCATGAAAGAGTAACAGTCATCCATACATCCATCCTCACAAACTTTCACGTAATATGTCCTACTAGCTGTTGCCTGCGGCTCCGCCCGTGTATATATAGTATCCCGCGGGAACACTGTACTTTTTCGGGATAAAATTTAATCCAGAGCCTATATTTTAATCCAGGGCCTAAACTACTACCATACTAAATATCATCAAAATCCATTCAGTAGTTTTTACGTAAAGGAGTAACAAACAATAATTATTAGTAGGAAGTATGATTCTGTGTTTGAGCCCTTTAGCACTCACAACTGTAGATTTGGTTGATGGGTTTGAACTTTGAACCAGGATCGTTATCCAATCCTTTTTACACCGACATACACGTTATCTTGTTTGATACTAATGGTGTCTACAGACACACAAATTTGGTACGGAGCATACGGCGGATCTGGTACGCTCCGTACCAGATCTGAGCGTGTGTAGGGCAGTCCGGCGAACATAGGAAGAAGGCGAAGAGTTCACCGTTGTCCGCATCGGATCTGGTCCGCTCCGTACCATATCCGTGCGTGTGCAGAGCAGTCCAGCGGTTAGGCCCTACAACGGTATCAGTGTTGCCAACTTAGGGATGTACCCCCCAAAATTAGGGAAAATATCTACGGGGGTTTACTAGGGGACATAATGTTTACAGTTTACTCCTTATGAATCAATTTGTATGTAATAATAAAAATTATTTTAATGTGTGTATATAGCCAGGGATATGAAAATATATTGGGAGTGAAATCAGATTAAGACAAGTTAGTTTTATGTTATTCACGCGTAAGTCTTTATGTTAAACGCATAACCTTTCTTTCTAGCTTATTATCTCTTAGACCTGTCAATGGTATAAGTAATCAGCGGTAAAATTTTGGGAGAAATATTTTTTAAAGTGTTGGTATCACTGCCCGTTATCAATGAATTGCGGGAATCATCGTCGTCGTTTAAAAACCGCACTGTAAATAGAACTCTGTGCTAATGTAATAGAGCATAAAATCGAACACACGAGTGTCGAGCTTTACGCTCCACTGCACCGTACCAAATCCGTGCGTGTGTAGCGACACCGAATTTGGTCTCCGGATATGGTCCGCTGTACGCTCCGTACCAAATTCGTGTGTCTGTAGATAGCATAATAATTTACGGAACCTTTACTTTGCTGTTTTATTTTTACGTGAATATGCAAGTGCTATTTTACGTTGGTTTTCAGTACCCAATTCCGGTCAAGCACATAACATATTTGTTCATTTAATAATGGTATTTATACTTTTTCACACATTATCATCTATATGTACTAATCTAATTAAAAGTCAAACCTGACTGACTCATCTATCAACACACAGCCGATACTATTGAACGAATTTTGCTGAAATTTGGCATACCTATATATTATTAGGATTTTTAAAAATTCGCCCCCTAAGGGGCTGAAAACGAGGTTAAAATTTAGTTTAAAAAACCGAACCACGCGGACAAAGTCGCGGGAAAAAGCTAGGCGCTGGAACAAGAAAGACTTTCTTGTAATTAACTACTAATACTTAAACGTTCCACGGTTTTACAATCAAATATTATAATTAAAAGCACATATTTAGTACTTCAACCCAGAAATAGAGACAACTTGAACGATTCATAATAATTTATTTTTGGTTTTTACGTATCTACGTGGCTTAGTTTTTTCAAAGCGTGTTTTACTAGTATTTTTTAAACTATTAATTAATTTATTATATTTTTATGTTCAAAATATATTTATTATCTATTATTACAAATAATTATTAAAGATTTATATTTAAATAACAATGACCAAGTCTTACTGGAAAAATTTCTGCAACATTGCTAGAGTATTCAGTTTATGTAGGTGTTACACAACAGCCTTTCATATTTGGCCAGCTCGCTTTGACAATATGAGCGACACGAACCTAAAAGCTTAATCTCAGACAGTAACAGGTTTAGTGAGGTGACCAGCAAAATAGAGATTTTAGGATTACAACTGGGTATTTGTGGGTACATCACATAATATTATGTAGTGATAGAATAATACCAGGTGATAATAATTATCATCTAATCGTTCTTATATATTATATAATGTCTCTGAAAATCAATTACGGATACTTCGGGCACATGATCCACTGCTTATGTAAAGACGTTTAGACAAAAAAAAATATTGTCATACTCAAAGTAAAAAATCATCTCATGTATGGGCGACTGTCTGCAAAACGCAAACTCGCCCATATTTTTTTTCTAGTATGACAATTATTTTTCTGTTCAAACGTCTTTACCTAAGCAATAGATCATATGCCCAAAATATCAGTAATTGATTTTACCTAACCTTATATATATTCTTTTGTGTAATCAATTATCCAGATTATGCCAGAAAGAACCAGAAATTTTGAAGACATAATTGGGAGTGGTGGGACATGGGAGGCACATACCATAAAACTTATATATCATATAGATTGTTATATTATTAAATTTTTAGGGTTCCGTACCTCGAAAGGAAAAAACGGAACTCTTATAGGATCACTATGTTGTCCGTCCATCTGTGTGTCAAGACCCTTTTTCTCAGGAACGCGTAGAGATATTAAGCTGAAATTTATACCAAATACTCAAGTCTCTTGGAGCTGTGAAAGAAACAAACTTCTAAGCCAACGCAGTTAAAAGCTACAGCCGATTTTGCCGAAAATTTTCGACACTCGCAAGGGAATCAAAACCTACAGGGTACTTCCCGTGAACTCAGAATCTTTAAATTTGGTACGAAGCACACGTCTTATAGCACAGATAAAGAAAAAATTATGAAAACCGTAAATTTTTAGTTACATCATATAATAAAAATATTTTTAATACTTTTAAACTTACTACCCCTTTCCTTATGAACGCATAGAGGTATTAAATTGAAATTCATATCGAATACTCAGGTCTATAATATTTTTAAGCTGTAACAAAATCACTACAGATTTGTACGGAACCCTCAGTGCGCGAGTCCGACTCGCACTTGTCCGGTTTTTATATTCCCAAAAACTCGCAAGTTCATTATAATGGGATACTTGTAGAATTTATAGTAACAGGAACATTGTATCGAGCCAAATTCTTATTCAATAAACAAGTAGTTTCGGTGTTATTTGTATAAAAATAGTAAGAGACACCGTACAAGATAACCAAAAAAATAAATTCCTGAATAGCAAGCTCTCAAATTAGGGCTGCGTTAGTTTTGTAGTATGGAGTGGGTTAAGAGCTGTAGCGGTTAGATTGTTACGCTCAGCGAAATAAGTCTACAGTAACTATAGTTCTGCTTAGAGCAAGTTACGCAGAACAAGTTACTGTAGACTTAACCAGCCTAAACCTACATATGTCCTAAGCAAATTTGTATGCATGAAACTTTTGATTTCTTCCGAATTTTAATAGACTTGCTAAATAATTTTATGCATAAATGAATAGTTTTATGAGTAAGTATAAAATATGAGTAAGTTCTTTGAAGAAACAGTTTAAACATCAATATATCTATTTAAAGGTTATTTGTTTAAAGAATTTTATGGCTAAAAAAACGGTTTAAATAGAAGTTAAGGAACCTATAACGTCACTAGTACCTAAAGTTGTATGATATATTTATAATGGTCGCAAAATAATTGCAAACGTCTCCTATGTTTGTGCATCATAGGTACTTTATTTGATTAATTTTTCAAATAGATGTATTCTATTGTGATCAGATAAGTACAAGTAGTTTTCCGCGGCTCCGGCCGCGTCAATATGCTATCGAGTATAACGCGGGTAATACTGTAATCTTCCAGGTTAAAAAGTAGCCTATGTTTTTATGCAGAGCCTACACTATACTACCATAACTAATTTCATCTAAATCCGTCAAGTAATTGTTGAGTGAAAGAGTAACAAATATACATACATTCATATATTACATCCATTCATCCATCCTCATAAACTTTCTTATCTATAGTCTGTTTTCAGTATAGAAACAGTAAAAAATATCATAACAGACAAGCGTCGGGATTGCATATTTTAGTAGGAGGTGCTATAGTGAAAAACTGTAATAAGTAACGAAAAGGCTGGCCAACGCCTACGATTTGTACTGTGTGATATACAAGTTATTTTCAGGGATTACATCTTTTAGTTGGCGGTACTTCTATATTAACGAAAAGGCCATCCAATCGCCAACGCTTACGATTTGGACAGTGTGGTATAGAAGTGATATTCAGTCTGATACAAGCCTCTGAACCTGGCTTAGCGCCAATCCACATAAAGCGTTATTTTGTTACAAACAGACAGAAAAGCAGGCGTTAATACATTACCCCCACACTTTACGAGGATGTTTTCATTGGTTCCGCTGTGTTTGAAATTCATATAACGATGTTTTGTACACCACAAGTGCTTAAATAACATAACCACATACTTTTTTATAATATGCATTTTGTTGTTCTAATACTATTATTATAAATGAGAAAGTTAGATGTATGGATGGACGGATGTTTGTCATTAACGCAAAAACTACTTTACTGATTTCGATGAAATTTGGTATAATAGTAGGTAAGGATCTAGATTAAAATATAGGCAAAGAAAAAGTATAGTATTCCCGTGCTAGTCATGAATAGTCAGGCTCCGAAACTACTGGACCGATTTTAATGAAGTTTAGCACAGATGTAGAGTAGACTACGGAGATATAGGATACTTTTTATCGCGGAAAAAGTGTACGGTTTTGCGAAATTAGCTTTTGCGTGCACGAAGTCGCTGGCAACATCTAGTACTCAATATATTCATAATGAATTTTATACAAAAATTTTGCTGCTTCACCCGTAGTGCAGGTGAAGCAAGATTGCTCATACATAAACCATAATCACAAATATTAAGCTTAAATTTCTCAAATAGCTTCTTTCTTTCATCGGCATTCTTTCAAACATTCCATGATCAAGTGATGAATAACCTCCACCACACCACACTCATCACAGGCGAATCAGATATTTTAATCATATAGCTATAGTGACTATAATGATAATCGCCTTACTTTATTTTAGTATTGTTATAGTGTAGTGACAGAGCTCCGTCGCCTAGTGAGTGGACCGTTTGGTTCACACTCAAGAGAGTGCAGGTTCGAATCCCAGGTGTGGCGTACGTGTACCAATGAGACTTTTACAGATCTCAAGTACATTATACGGACGCTCTAACGGTGAAGGAAAACATCGTGAGGAACCCGCACATGGCCCCAGACGTATTGACCAGTTCATTCCTTTGGACTAGGCTAGTCAGCTCAAGTTCTCAGTTCATTATCACAACATAGTCGTGTTGTGAGAATGCCGTATGTGCTTGGGCAACCATACGACATTTAAAAACCAACTGTCCCTGGCACTACAGTATTTCAGGAGTGGTAACTTCGCTCGGAGAATACTGTATAAATCATCCATTAACGGATAAAAAGGTCTAACTAATTGTTATAGTGACAACAGAAATACGTCATCTATAAAAATTTAAACTGTCTAGATATCACGGCTAATGAGATATAGCCTGATGACAGACAGACAGACGGGCTGTACTAAGACTCCTATATCGTCTTAGTAATACAACCTATTGTCGGTGTAATTTTACACCTACGTACGGGTACGGAATACGGATCCCTAAAAATGTTAGATGGCGTTGATAATGGTATTTATGACCAAGAATATGAATTAATATTGTTTGTATAGAATGATAATTATTGCAGAGCTGTTCTATTATGCGATATTCGCGGTGGGCACATAAAGGGGATAATCTACATAATTATTTGGGAACAGTGCTATGTGGATAACTGGCACTACCTACAATCTTGATCCTTTACTATATTCATATTTAGAATGCAGTGAGTCATCACAGCAAATGTCAAATTGGTGTATGTGAACACGGCTTGAGCGTAATTGGTCAATTTTGTCATTTGCACTGATGACTGCTTTATTAACGCGAATCTATTCAATATTTTTATTTTTTTATTGGAATCATCTCCGGTTAATTATAATAACCTAACCAAGAGCATGTCAGGACATGTGTAAGGAGGGTTCCGTAACTATGTACGCGTAATATGCTTTTTTTTAAATTACTCCAAAAGTTACTGTCCGATTTGGTTCATAATAATTTTCCTAAAGAGTTTTTAGCATGATCTATCAGCATGGAAATTTGCAAGTTTCTATCTCCTATAGTTTAAAAATGCTAGGGGGGGGGACCAACTTACAAACTACTTTGGAGGCCGATTACTCGAAAATGGTCAACTTTATAGAAAAGTAACGTATGAAACCTTGCCTTTATTTTAAAAGACCTATTCTACGATACCCCACACGATGGGGTAGAGTGAAAAAATATTTTTCATCCCCACTTCACATGTATGGAGAGCCACCCCTAAAATATAAAATTATTATATTTTTATGATCTTGAAACCGTGATCTATACACAATCTATAACTGCACCAAATTTCATCAATTTATATTCATAATTACAGGACCTAGAGGCGCGGACAGACAGACAGACAGACAGACAGACAGACGGACAGAGCGAAACTATAAGGGTTCCTTAAGTATTACGGTACCCTAAAAAGGTAAAGTTGGTTTCTTTGTGATGTTTTAAGTGGTAATATCTGGATCTACTCATCCGATTTTTTTTATTTTGAAAGCCATGTTATAATATATGAAATTATGAGTGTCATAAGCTGTTTATAAATGAAATAAAATGTGGTATAAAAATGCATAATATGCAGTAAAAATATAACCCTCCTTTTGACAGTATGGAAATAAATTAAAGCACTCAGTAGTCAGTACTAATCGTCCCAGACTCATAATTTTCCTAAAGTGAAAATATTTTGACTTGTAATAGTATACAATAATATTTTACGCTAAACAAAGTAGGCACGGGACAGTATTTTATACTAAAACTAGATGTTTCCCACGACTTTGTGCGCGCAAAAAGGAATCCCCCGGGAAACGTACATTTTCTGCAATAAAAAGTAGTCTATGTCCTTCCCTGTGGTCTACTCTATATCTGTGCCAAATTTCATCAAAATTGGTCCAGTAGTTTCGGAGCCTATTCAATGCAAACAAAGAAATAAACTTTTCCTCTTTATAATAATACTAGCTGTCCCGACAAACGTTGTTCTGCCTTAACTATGAACTGAAATTCCTAATCGTATTAGTTCAGGGAAATACCTTCCCTGAACTAATACGATTATTTTAAGATCAAAATTAGCCAAATCGGTCCAGCCGTTCTCGAGTTTTAGCGAGACTAACGAACAGCAATTCATTTTTATATATAAAGATAATAGACTAGCATTAATTGCCTTCGTGATATTAGGTTTTAAGCTTTCATCCCCTATTTTACCCCTTTGCAGGTTGAATTTTAAAAAAATATTTCTTAGTGGACGCCTATGTCATAATACCTATTATGTAAATACGGGTGCAAAATTTTAAATTTCTCGCCTTGAGGGTTTGGCCTGTGCATTGATACATCAGTCAATCAGATTTGCCTTTTATATACCTATTAAGAAATATATAGAAGATACTCGTCACTTTTGTCATAAAGTTCAGGGACATATTTTTCTTATTGGCAGTTTGGGTTACCATTAAAGATTCAAGGATACTAAACTATTATTTAAGTAAAAAATATAAAGTTAAATGGCAAGCGAAATGGAAAAGAATGTGCTCACATTTTGCTCACATAGATATAAATTACATGCCATAAATGTAACCAAATATATCTTGATGGGTATTTTACATAATTATCGATATTGGTCATTATTGTAGTAATAACCATATTCTGAGAACAGATAATATGAAATGCATATTATTACTATAGAAACAGCTCACATACAGTCCACAGATATTAAATTACTTGGGGCACTTGTGGAATTGCACATAGTTTGAGATATCAGCGTGTAATACAGAGTAAAAGACTACAGATGTAGTGAGGAACAGTCCAGAACTACGACTATTCGTTCGTTTTGCACACGTCTCCAAAAACATATAAGAAGAATAAATAAATAAATAAAATAAAATAGTACTATCTAACAATAGTAGGCTTCATTCGGCAAATTATTGTCACTTGTATTTTAGGTTGTTTTGATTCAACTTTTGCGCGCTTATTTAATAATCTGTATTTAATTTCTGACTTTCCGATAATGTGGATGGCCATGCTAGGACCATGATTCCTAGCTATGATCCCAGTTCATTACATCAGATTTGTTTCTTGAATGTTCCATATTATATCCACCATGAATCTAGCCGGGACGCTGTGCATGTTAACAACCCTTACTTCCAATATTTTCCTAAGACGTAGCCCTTAGTCCACTACGCCCTGTAATGGCCCTATTGTCCTCGTATTTTCGTGTTATTGCTACCAATTTCGCTAATGCTATCGTCAACATATACCGAATTTTCGCTTACATTAAATATTGGGCATTATGGGGTCGGTAACGAAATTGCCCCATGCCACGATAGCAAACGTTCACACACCAGTTACTCCGATTAGTATTGCTCAATTTATTTATTATTATTAGTTACACAGTGAATATAATATTTTGTTATTATTATTATAATCCTTGGTCATTAAAAAAACAAAGAACTGTTTAATAAGTCATCGGAACTCTGTAAAACTTCATCTTTAATCAAATTAAATACATAAAAGCCAGCAAATTCCATTCGGACATTTGTTATAACAATTTTAATTTAAGGCAATTCAAGACGAAAAGTTATTTGTAAGCCGTTCGTTAATCGGTAAGGGTTGAGCCCAAGTTTCCACGTTTACAAAAATAATTAAGCGAATCCCTTTTGGACCGTGGAAGCACGTTTGAATACCAATCCAACTATTTACCTTTGGTTCTCTTATTAAAAAACTTTCGACACATTGCACTCGGAATTTCCAGGCTCTTATTTTATTCTCGTACTTACATAGGTAGGTACTAGCTTTAATTTTTAATTAGAAATAATGTCTATGTTATTTAAAAAAGCATTCATTTGGGGCATTGACAGCAGTAATTATTTACCATGTTTCATTTCGTTTAGCTTGTTGGACGAACTTTAGTACACAAGTACTAAGAAAAAAAAAATGGAAAGTCGAAAAATAGGTTTTGCTCTTATGCTTTTCTTATGGATTTTAAATACCAAATGGGTTTGTAGGTATTTAAAATCCTTAAACCTGTTATTAATGTTTATACCTATATACCCACTGCTGAGGGGCTAAGCGAAGGAAAATAGTAACCTAAAATTGAAAACGTCGAGCTTTGCATTCCGAGAAAAGGTTTTTTAAATTTCAATAGATCCTCGTGCCATTCAAAATAAAAATAAATCGAAAAGGTCTATACGTCAAATGGTGTTTACGCGTGACCCTGTCAACACTATTTTGTGCGCGACGATACCCTTTCGTCAAACCACCCTCGACGCGAGTGTACTGTAAAAAATTCGCGAGGGTTTTAAACATTTCTGGAACGAAAGTTGCGGAGGGGTACTCTAGTCGGCAGAAAACGTCAGTAACGTTAAATAAACGCGTAAGATTTATATTCTGACAGTTCGAAAGACCCTTTATGAAGCAAAATTTCCCTATGTTTTTAAAATTAGATATGGCTAGGATACCTGGCTCTCACCTAGTCTGACTCGGGTTCAATCCGCGGTATCGGAATTGCCTTTCGTACATTTTTAATTATTTTTATAAATCATCTATTTCTTCTATGCGTGTATATGTCACTGATCTCCTTATAAACGGCTGGACCGATTTTAATCAAAGAAAAATCAAAATCAAAAATATTTATTCAAATAAACAACTTATGCATTACAATAGATTATTTAAAATTATTTAAAACTGTTAATGAAACTTTTAGTATGTTTTCAGGTAGATTCGAGAATGGTTCAGAGGTGCAATTGGACCCGGTAGGTGGCGGTGCTGTCAGTACGTCAACAAATTTAATGCTAAGGCGGTACGACGTTTGCCGGGGCAGCTAGTCTTTTATATAATATTAGGTCTTTACCTATGAAATTGCCGTTTTGTATGAAAAAATTTAAACGATTTTTTTTTCATGTATTTTTTATTTGTATTAATCGAAGAAATCAATGCATCTTAGCCAACGCAGTGGCAATTTATTGATGCCCTTCTTAAAGAAATCAGCTGGACGAGAGGCAACAAATTCTTCAAAGCCATTTCTATATACTGTAATACTGCCTCTCGGGTATTGAATATTTTTCCCGCCAAGAAGTTATCCAAATTCTGGAAAAAGTAGTAGTCTGTAGGCGCAAGGTCTGGTGAGTAGGGCGGATGACGGAGAGCTTCCAACCCCAGTTCTTGCAACTTGGAGACCGTCTGCTGAGTAGAATGAGGTCGCGCGTTGTCGTGCAGGAGCAGCGGAGACGGGCGATTGACCAATGCTGGTTGGAGATGTGCCAGCTTATCCATCATTGTGTTCAGTTCTTCACAGTACATATGTGCAGTACCTAATGCTCACCCCGTTTGGTAAGAAGCTGTGATGAATTACACCGGCACTAGACCACCAAACAGTGACAATCATTTTTGTAAAGGTAAGTTTTCGTTTAGGGCATTGTTAAGGTGCTGAACCAGGTTCCAACCAATTTGCTGAGCGCTTGCGGTTATTAAACAGAATCAATTTTTTATCGCAGGTAACAATGCGGTTCAAAATTCCTTCATTTGTGTGTCTGTTGAGCAGTGCAAGTCACGTCTTGACGCGTACTTCGCGCTGGCGATCATTGAGTTCGTGGGGCACCCATTTGTCAAGCTTTTTTACCTTGCCAATTTGACGCAAATGGACCAATATTGTTTTGACGCTAACGTCGAAAGCTGCTGCTAATTCAGCCGTAGATTGTGTATCATCAGATTTCACAATCGCCTTTAATTCGTCATTGTCGACCAAAGTCTTCGGACGACCGCGAGGTTCATTTTTCAGGTCGAAATTTCCAAAACGGAAGCGAGCAAACCAATAACAGGTGGTGCGTTGGTTTGTAGTGTTAGCTCCGTAAACGTCGTTGATGTTGCGTGCCGCTTGTGCCGCGTTACTGCCACGACGGTAGGTACTCATATTCCATAATTACTCGAATTTTTAACGTATCCATGATGACGAAAAAATATTGAAATGCGATGAAAATGTAACACTAATCAATAAACAAATGACTACTTTTGGAAAAAGAGTTTTTAAAATAAAATTATTTTGAAATTAGAATTCTTAGCCAAAGAAAAATTATTTTGATTTGAAATGGCCAGTACTGTAGAACGGCAATTTCACATATAAAACCTATTATAAAATAAAGTTGAGTTAGTTATACTTTTTATAATTCAAGAACAGCTGAACCGATTTGGCTGAAAATTTGTGTGGAGGTAGCTTAGAACCAGGAGACGGACATAGAATACTTTTTATTCCGTTCCCAAGGGACGTGACATCAAACGTAGTATTATGTATATAAAAATGGATTGCAATTCCAATGTCTCGCTAAAACTCAAGAATGGCTGGGCAACTTTGGCTTAGTTTGGTCTTGAAATAATTGTGGAAATTCAGAGAAAGTTTAAAAGGTGAAAAAATATTGAAAAGGGTGTATGTTAGGTTGTAGAAGAAGGTGACGGTGTAGGGCTAGGACGTTAGTTTCATTGTAGGTGTAGTTTATTTATTCCAGCTTACATTTAAGACAGAACAACGTATGTCGGGATAGCTAGTATTTTATAAGAAGGAACTTCGTTCCAATCTGGTGTCCCACGACACCACACGGCTTTTTTTGTTTTTTATTGCGTAGGCACTAAACTACAAAAAATGTGATTGTAACAACAACAGTGAGTGTAGAATGTTTTAGACTGTAAGTACATAATATAACACATAAAATACCTAATTTTGTTATTTTAGCCAAAAAGGACATACGGCGTCGTTTGCTGTGAAGTTCTCGTGAGACTGCATCAGCTCTACTTTTTAGCTCGTCCTTGGCACCTAATTTAAAAAGTTAAACTTTGCATTTCTCAACTAGTACAATATAAAATCCACATTCACAATGCATGTATTTATAGAAGTATTATTTCTTGCCTACCGCGTGCCGTTGATAAGTTTCACGCCGCCGAGCCATTCCGCTGAAATATGGCCGAATTTAAAATAACATTTTAGCGTCGCGCTTTGAAAGAAATTGTATGCGCACAAGTTCTTTCTTCAAGATGGATGCTGTATAGAACTGGTGTTACATGAATAATGTACGTTTAATATTTTGGATTTCGAACACGTGCTTGGAATTGTATCAATTGAAAAATTTCCCATTGTATATCTTGTTTTAAACAAATAAATTGAGTTTTGGCGGGAATATCAATCAGCAACGTCGTGTAATTGTGTTTATTTCAAAATTTGTGTTAAGACGAGGTCATAGCCTTCTTTGTCATTTTCCGTCACCTAGTCTACCTAGTCAGATTTCAATTACGAATTGGAAAAAAATATAGGTTAAAGTAGGTATAGGTACAATCATTTACTGGGTCTAAACCATACATATTTTGAAAAAATATATATATTTCCTGAGTAACAAAATCATAAAATCACCTCTTAAAAATCACACAATCTCCAAAACGTAAAATGTTGTGCAGCACTATACATATTTTTACCCGACTGCACGACGCAAAGGAGTGGTAATGTGTTTATCAGCCTATGTATGTATGTATGTATGTATGTATGTTCCTTTGAAGCACTATAGAGACCAAACACCTGGGCCGAATTTTATGATTCGCATGTCAATCGATTCCTCTTAGTCCGGCGAGTGTCACTAAAGACATGACGTTAGTGAAAATTCAATATGGCGACTACTGGACGCCATATTGTGAAAATGAAAAAAAATTAAGTCAACAAACTATGTCAAGTGGGGTATCGTTGAATAGGTATTTAAAAATCATTTTTAGTTTTCTCTCAACATTTTTCGATTCGACTGACCGTTTAGGATCTATATCGATTTAAAGTTGCATAACAACCATACTCACATTAAGCCTATATGTTAGTGTTCGTATGATCGTATTTTTGCTTTAAATCGACCAAACGTGTGTTGGTTAAACTAAAAAATCTAAAATAAAATAAATAATAAATAAAATTAAAAAACCCGACTGCAAAAAAAAAAGACAGATACCTAACAACGCCCTAAAAAGACCGAAACAAGATTGAGAAAACAGACTACACTATGAGCTGAAAGCCTAAGTGAAATAATTGATGTTATGTTTGTTAGCAGGCCCCATAGATATATAATATTAAAAAGAGGCCATATATTTTTATACGATTTATAATTTGCGAATGGGTCCCGCCTGCTACCAAACATAACATCAATTATTTCACTTAGGCTTTCAGCTCATAGTGTTGTCTGTTTTCTCAATCTTGTTTCGGTCTTTTTAGTGCGTTGTTAGGTATCTGTCTTTTTTTTTGCAGTCGGGTTTTTTAATTTTATTTATTTTATTGTTACAGAATTAATTTATATATTAATATTTTACATTTGTACATTGTTGAAATAGTGTTTTCGTTTTCACTTCTATCGGCAGTCCTTATAATTGCCAATATTTTTTATTGCTATTGAAGTGAAATGCGTATGTGTGCGTTCCATACATTTTTGGCCATCGTCCTTTTGGACAGCATTTTTAAAACGTGTCAAGATTTTTGGCTATAATTTCCAGTTCGAAAGGTCAAATTATCGTAATTTATAGACCAAATATCGTTTGGTCTCATTACCTCAGGCGATTGCTGGTCCCTGTGATCTTTGGCTTCTGTTTTGAATTTCAGAAATGTAACAGAAATCAAACGCTCAATCAATGCTCGTCAGAGTTGATTTCATTTGTAATACTTCGTGTTGTAAATTCAAATTAGTATTTCAATATAAATAATTTTTATTTTATTTCGTTAGATAAGACAATATCTTATTATATTTTTTGTTTTGCTTTCTAAAATCATACGTAGTGCTAAAAATTTATCTCATGTATGGTTTTAGAAAATTTTACATAAACTCTATATCTTCTTATTGATCAGTTCAGCTATTTTTTTTTGTTTATTTATTTATTATTCAACTATAATTAGCAAATAACAAAGACATTTCCACAGAATAGACAATAAAGGTAATATTGGCAGCCGTACTAGTATTAACTGTGTCACAGCTGCCTGTTTTTTTGAATTAGTTTGCATAATGTTACTTTTTCATTTAGAAAGCGACATAGAGTAAGGCGTGGAGTTTACGAAGTTAGGCTTGTAGAGTTAAGGACTGTATAGTTAGAAGTTTGGTAGAGCTAGAAGCTTAGTTTTTAATTTCCATATTTAGCATTATTACTTACCAAATTTCTACTTTCTAGGACATCCAGAAATACTATATAATTTTGTTGATCATCAGTAAGTCAGTGACGAAATCAGGGGTATTTACATATCAATAAAATCCAAAGTATATGAACTATGCAATTAAAACTTTACATATTTAATAAGTTCGCTACTGGCAACATATCCTGAAAATTTCATTTATCTGGTATAATTCAAACCCAAGTTATAAGGATTAAAAAAAAATCGACGAAACGCTTCGAGAAAAGGTATAATCTGGTAGTGCCCTTGCGCTTCGCTTGGCTCGTCTTGGCGGGGGCACGGTACGGCACAAATTATTATCAGTTATAAGTCAATAATTACAAAATTAGACAAACTAACACTCAACATTTTATCTTCTACATAATTCTCGAAAAGGGAAGGTTGTTGAGATTGAAAATCGTCGAAAACATCCATTTTTGCCTGCTTGGAAAGACCCCTGTCAAATATGCTTTGTGTTGACATCGAACATTTTAAATAGAAAGCCAATCCGTCAAAGTTGAAGCGGATAAAGCTTTGTTGCTGACACGGGCCCGCTCTACATATATAGGCAATATATCGAATGAACGATGATAAATGATAAAATTCCTTTTTCAATTATTTTCTCTTTACAAAAAGGAATTGACTTAATCCAGTTATGTATTGTATTCATTGAGTCCCTAAAATATTTATTTTTAAGGTCAGTATGTGGTTATTATTTATGTTTATTTCTAATTCCATTACGTAACGTATAACTCTTAAACGTCTGATTTGCTCATCGGATCGCTTTTGAAACATCAATTATTTAATACATAAGTATAAAAATTGTTATTTAAGGTTGACGAGCTTAAAAATTATAAGCAAAAAAAATCGCAAAACGAATTGTTGCGTCACAAGCTGCTACCGCATTTGAAATGACACAATTTGTCATAATGTATGGTGGTAGCAACTCGTTACGTTATATGCCGATGATATATTTATGATATACTTTCTTATTTTTTCCTAGCCTAGACTATCCCACTGCTGGGCAAAGCCTCATAATAATAATATCAATATCCAAGAGGTAACTTTTTCTTATTGTATATTTACGTTGTTTGTGTCTTTGTTATTTATTTAAGATATACAGAAATTACATTTATATTGTTTATAAATATGATATCTAACATCGAATAGATGAAAAGCAAATTTTTAGGCAACAAGCCTATTAAGTATTATCATGTATTTATTATTAGACACCGATCTAGCTGATCAATCGTTTATGATAAGGGGGTTAGAATATTATTAGCTATCCGCAAACGTCGCCATGCATTATCGTACTTATAAAACAATTTTGACGTACATTATGGAATTGAGATGAAAATACTAACTATGAAGTAAAAACGAAATTTGCTTGGCTTCAACTCAGCGTCAATGTGAATTAAGCCTAGCACGTTTTACAGATTTTCTCCCGGGCATTTTCATTTTAAAATTCCAGCGAATATTGGAAGCAACCATGATAAAATTATTATTAATTAAATACCATTAACTTAGTCTTTTTTTATGATGAATCTTAAATTCAAGTTTTTATAATTCACTTATCGAATATTTAATTTCTGATTCTTTACTACACAATTTCTGCTTTTATTAAAAGATATCCCTTTTAGGGAGCTACATCACGCTATACGTTAGTAGGGAATTATTGGGCATTCTGTCCCACCTCCGTTCGCTCGCGGTGCATAAACGAACAGGAGTTATTGGGCATTCTGACACCGAACCGTACCTCCGTTCGCTCGCGCCCTCGCTCACTTCGGTGTGTCAGAATGCCCATAACTCCTGTTCGTTTATGCACCGCGAGCGAACGGAGGTGGGACAGAATGCCCAATAACTCCTGTTCGTTTATGCATCAACTGATAGTAAATGAAATGACATGCTCATGACATGCACCTCTGTTCGCTCGCGCCCTCGCTCTCTTCGGTGTGTCAGAATGCCCAATAACTCCTGTTCGTTCATGCATCAAGTGATTAAAAATCGCTTCTCATCGATGATTGGATGGCTGAAAGATCTAGCGAGCTATTATAGGAACATTGAATTTCGTATGTTTGAAGTTATCTGTTTATATGAGTCAACACACTGCATGATTATCATTTTGTTATAATCCACTAATCACAGTGGTCGATTGGATTAAACAGCTATGAAATTTCTGAAACAAAAAGAATCACTTAAATTAGAATGTGTCTGTCCTGCAGTTAAAAATGAAGTTAAGCGACATGGAAATTTACTACCAAATACCATTCGCAGTATTGTTTGTGGTCCGTCAAACTGTGGGAAAACAAACTTAGTAATCAGTTTGTTACTACACCCGAATGGTCCACGATTCAGAAACCTTTATGTGTATTCAAAGTCTTTGTATCAACCTAAATACGTCTTTTTAGAAAAAGTATTGGAAAAAGTTGTGGATACCTACGTCGTATCACAAGTATAATCATAACAGTGAAATTTTAAGTCCACAAGAAGCCTTACCTAATTCTATCATCATATTTGACGATGTTGCATGCGAAAATCAAAATAATATACGTGATTATTTTGCTATGGGTCGTCACAAAAATATTGATTGCTTTTATCTTAACCAAACTTATACTAAAATACCCAAACAATTAGTAAGAGATAATGCCAATCTCATCATATTGTTTAAACAAGACGAGATTAATCTAAGACACATCTACGATGAACATGTAGGGTCTGATATGACGTGGTCGCAATTCCGTGAAATGTGTTCAACTGTGTGGAGTAAACCGTACAGTTATGTGGTAATCAATAAGGATTGTGAACGAAATAATGGTTGTTACAGAATGAAATTTGATACATTTATAATAGTGGATTAATTTATTCTATAAAGCTTATACGTACCCCACTACGTAGTAGTATAACTTGAGACATCAATCAGAGTAGAATTCTTAACATGGAGCGGAATCTTAAGGAACAAATTGTGAAATCAGCGTCTGCAGTGAAAAGAAAGGTAGAAATGATAAAAAATACTAAAAACACAAATGACATGGCACTGGAGACGATATTTCAACCGATCGTCAGTCCGCTAAAATTATTAGCAAGCAAAACTGAAAAAAAACGTCATGAAGAAGACGAAGAAGAATCTTCAAAATATGGTTCACATGAAAAATTTGAAGAATCTGAGACGGATCTTGATGATGAAGAAAATTCAGATAATGACGACTTTAGTTCTAAAACACCTGACAAAACGCTTACTACATCACCTTCTGAGGATTATGATATCCATGAGAACTCATTTAAATCTATTCAATCATCACCGAGTATCGCAAACGATTCTTTGTCTTGGTCTGTATCGTCTGAAGCGCTGAAAGAAGATATACCATATGGAGTAAGAAGTGAACGAGGAAAACTTTGGCTAGGCAAAACCCGTTTACACGATAATGGAAAAGTTCTGAAAATTAGAAGCCGCTCTTTAAAAAAAACTTCTGGTCTGGCAGAATTGTTGTACAAAAAAAACCTAATTTAGATATTATTACAGAGGAAGACTTACAAAATTATAAATTGCTACTCATCGACACAAATGCACATAAACGTAACTGGAAACGATCGAACCAAATAAATGGTAATAAAGGGTTCAAATATACTCACGTGATAAAGCCACTATTTAAATTCGCTAGAAATAATACCAGTAGCGTAGAAAGTCTTCAGCGAGGTGAAGGAATCGACATTTTGAAAGAAGTTAAGAAAGACACTGATTTAGTATACTGGAATGATCCTAATGAGTTAGTTGAGAGACTGAAAATACTATGTGCATCTCAGGCAGCTGGTAATACGGGATTAGATAATGAAGTTAATGCCATACTTGAAGAAATGAAAGAAGCTGGTATCATTAAAAAAATGAAATATATAAGGCTGCCATCAGGAAAATTTAGCAGTACTATTACACTACAGAACCTAGCAAGACGGCAATGAATATAGACAAATTTGGTCATCACGTTCATAAGCGTTTACGATTATCTGAATTTTCTGAAATTCTTAGCGATACATTGGTAAGGTCCGATACAGGGGAATTCGATTTAAAGTCATCGAAATTAAAAGGGGTGCAAATTCCAGAAAAAGACGACGAGGCTGTAAATAAAGAATACGTAGATAAAAGTGTCCAAGCCCTTAAAAATGAAATGATGAAAATCCAAAGTAATGTCAGAAACTTTCTCCATAGTTTGGAAAAAGTTACTACTACAAATTTTAGTAAAATGTACTACACAAAACAAGAAATCGATAACATGATTGCAGCAAAATCTGTTCAGAATGAGTAAACAAGATATAGTGAATGAACTACACAGAGGAGCGAGACGAAACTTCGTTCGTCGACATACGGTCATTAAAGGTCTGGATGATTTATGGCAAGCTGACCTAGTGGACTTACAAAAATATTCGTCGATTAATAAAGGATTTAAATATGTTCTCATAGTGATTGATGTTTTATCAAAATACGTGTGGGTTAGACCGTTAAAATCAAAATCTAAAAAAAATGTATCAAGTGCTATGTGCAGTATATTATCAGAATCCACACGAAAACCTAAAAACTTACAAACAGATCTAGGTAAAGAGTTTTATAACGATTCTTTTAAGCATTTAATGAAAACTTATAACATAAATCATTATTCCACATGTTCTGTAAAAAAAGCTTCTATCGTCGAACGAGTAATAAGAACTATAAAATCACGTCTTTACAAATTATTTAGTTTATGCGGAAAATATGAATGGTATAAAAATAATTTAAAGTCCGTTGTGCAGAATTATAACAATACTGTGCACCGCATTACAAAACATAAACCAATAGACGTTAACAGTTCAAATCAAAATACAGTTCGATTGAATATTATCAAAAGTCAACAGCCAAAAAAAGTACGCAAAGAATCGTCTTTTCGAGTTGGCGATTTTGTTCGTATAAGTAAATACAAAGGAGATTTTTATAAAGGCTACACCCCTAATTGGTCAACGGAAATATTTCGCATCATAAAAGTCAACGAAACTAGTCCTCAAACGTATCAATTACAAGACAAACATAAACAAAACATTGTTGGTTGTTTTTATGGAAAAGAATTACAAAAAACTAAATTTCCTGATATTTATCTTATCGAAAAAGTTCTAAAAAAAGAGGCAACAAACTTTTTGTGAAGTGGTTAGGATTGGGTGCCGAAGAAAACAGTTGGATAGATAAAAGTGAATTAGTTATTTAGATATATAAAGCACATAATCAGTGCTATATCACAATACATACTTATCAATGAAGGAAGGCAGTGGTGTAATCAATAACTTGATAGACCATTTACCGTTTGAGTTGCATTTACCTGGATATCAATTTTGCGGTCCTGGGACGAAACTTCAAAAACGAATACTACAAGGCGATCGAGGAGTTAACAAATTGGATGAAGCTTGCATGCATCACGATATTGCTTATATAAATAAAGATCCTAGTGCTCGACGTAAAGCTGATTTAGAACTTTTGAGTATGGCAAAGAAGAGGTTGAAATCAAAAGATGCTGGTAAGGGAGAAAAGATTGCCTCGTGGATAGTAAAAAATGCTATGAAAACAAAAATCAGAGCTGGAAGTGGTATTAAATCATTTAAGAAAGGTATTAAAAAAATACATGCCCATTTAAAAAAACTTAAATCCAAGGATCATCACTCTGCTATAAAATATGCGTATGCAGCTGCGAAAAAGCTGTTCAGCAAAAAGAAAGGAATATGTTTACCACGTATAATTCCACTTCCAAAATGTGGTGGACTTTTACCGCTTATTCCTATTTTTGCGGGATTGTCGGCGTTAGGTTCATTAGCAGGAGGTGCGGCAGGTATAGCCAAAGCCGTAAACGATTCTAAAGCGGCACAAAAGAGTCTCCAAGAATCTGAAAGACACAACAGAATGATGGAAGCGGTCGCTCT
This sequence comes from Glaucopsyche alexis, assembly GCA_905404095.1. Lineage (NCBI taxonomy): Eukaryota > Metazoa > Arthropoda > Insecta > Lepidoptera > Lycaenidae > Glaucopsyche > Glaucopsyche alexis. The sequence goes on from FR990046.1 coordinate 18,264,131, forward strand.
TGGAAAAGGATTATATATTAAACCTCATAAAAAAGGAGCAGGGTTATATTTGAACCCATCAAAAAACTAATTAGGCGGCTGCCCAGGCGTGCGCTCACGAATTTAGACATATTGGAGTATGCTGGTGATATTCCATACTTTCGCGGAGTTTACATGAGAGATAAGTTGCCTTTAAAACCTAGAAAAATAGAATGTGGAATTGTAAATTTAGATAGTAACGTGAATCCTGGCACACATTGGGTAGCCTATGTAAAACAAAACAGCTACGTTGAATACTATGATAGCTTTGGTAATTTAAAACCACCATTAGAACTGATGAAATATATGTATAATTTGCCCATAAACTATAATTATAACAGACATCAAGCATTTGGAACAACAAACTGTGGTCATCTATGTATTAAATTTTTAAAAAAATATTGGAAGAAACATTTAAATAATATTAAAAATAAATAAACGTGTCAGTATCAAAATGTCTTTCACTGTATCTATAACCGGGAGCGGAGCCTCTTTGACGACAAACTATTCTCCGACGTTGGAACTTCTTGGAGACTATGAATGTGGTCTTTTGTACTTTTCAACTTTCAACTCTATACCTAATATTGATGGACGAAACAACAAGTTTTATTACGGTGACAATGAAATGATCGAAATTCCTGAAGGGTCCTACGAGCTTCAAGATATTTGTGATTATTTGAAAACTAACATAAAAAATACACTGCTTAAACTAAGATGCAATAATAACACATTGAAAACAAATATATTTTGTTCTAAAGACGTTCATTTTAATAAAGATGATTCAATTGGGAACATACTAGGCTTTGGAATGGAAACAATAAAAGCTAATATAAGCACTGATTCACAGTATCCTGTCAGCATTCTATCAACAACTATCGTGAGGATTGAATGTGATGTAGTTAGTGGTTCATTTGTGAACGGAAAAGCAAGCCATATTATTTACGAATTTGTACCTAATGTACCTCCTGGTTATCGAATAATAGAAATACCAAAAAATTTAATTTATTTTCCAGTCAATCAAACTTCTATTAGTTCCATCAATATAAGACTGTTAGACGCTGATAACAAAGAAATAAATTTAAGAGGTGAAGAGGTCCAATTGTATTTACATTTTAGAAAAAAATGATAAATTTCCATAAAACCCCTACCATATCAAATGTCCAAGTCAGTCCTAAAAGATCTTCTCACAAAGACACACGACAGCAGATAAAAAAGAAGCTTACTAAAAGCAATAAAGAATACCTCAAGCTAATTGGTTTAATAAAATGAATATTTTAAACATATCTCAACAAACCTCATACGACAACAGCATCGAAAGTTTTGAGTATCATTCATACAGACCGTACGTAACAAGTTTCAACAAGAATGATGAAATACGAATCCCCATCAATCAACAAGACCTATATGTCCTGCCTTCGCTCAGCAGTTTGTATATCGAAGGCAAAGTAAATGTATACAACAGGACAACTAAAGAAAAGGTTTCAAATGTACATTTCGTTAATAATCCAGCGTTATTTCTATTTCAAGACATAAGATATGAATTAAATGGAGTAGAAATAGATAAAATAAAAAACGCAGGTGTTACTACGACCATAAAGTCTTATCTGTCCTTAAATGAAAACGAATCAAAATATGCTCGAGTTTGGGGGTGGTCGCCAGAAGGTATAAATAATACAAGTGGTGGAGAATTTTCTGTATCCATTCCTCTAAACAAGATTTTAGGATTTGCGGAAGATTATGAAAAAATTATCATTAACTGCAAACATGAGTTAGTGTTGCTTAGATGTAACACTAACCTTAATGCAATCAAGTTGAAAACAGGAGAAGTTTTGGAAGATATTGTTATAAGTAAAATTATTTGGAGAGTACCTCATATAAAAGTATCTGATCGCGAAAGAATAAATTTACTAAAACAATTAGAAAAAGATCGAGCTATTCCATTAGCATATCGTAACTGGGATTTATACGAGTATCCATTATTACCCAAAACTCGTAAACATACTTGGTCCATTAAAACTTCATCTCAAATAGAAAAACCACGATTTGTTGTATTAGCTTTACAAACCAACCGCAAACACAACAGTGAATTGTCGATGGCGGAGTTTGATCACTGTCACGTACGTGATGTAAGAGTGTTTTTAAATTCATCATACTATCCATATGAGGGATTAAACGTCAGTTTTACAGAAGACAAATTTACTTTATTATACGAACAGTATGCTAGATTTCAACAGTCGTATCACGGACGTCGGTCAGAGCCGTTGATGAGTTTGAAAGAATTCAGAGACGTTGCTCCCTTATTCGTTATCGACTGTTCGCGACAGCACGAAACGTTAAAAGGCTCAATCGACGTGAGAGTAGAAATCGAAACAGACCAAGAAATACCTGATCAGACAGCTGCATATTGTCTGATTTTAAACGACTGCATATTTGAGTATAAGCCTTTGAGTAATATCGTTAAGAAAATATCATGAATAGTAATACAATAATCGTTGACTTACAAGGATTTAAAAATAAAAATAACGACTTTTTAGTAAAAGAATTATGTATAGCCACTCGACAGCATACACATACATTTTATGTTAAACCACCATACCCATTCTCAGCGCTAACCGATGATGAAAAAAAGAATGTTCGGTGGTTAGAAAGAAATAGAGGGTTTCGATGGAGCGAAGGCTATATTGATTACAGAGAATTCAGAAGAATTATTAAACCTTACTTAAAAGACCGAAACATTATCGTAAAAGGTGAAGAGAAAGTGAAATGGGTGAAAGAACTGTGTGATCATAATAATATTGTAGATATAAGTTACAAAGACATTCCAAGATTTAACATTCTGTTCGATTTGTATTGTAAGGAAGAATCGTATAACTGTTTTATTCATAAGAAGTATTGTGCATTAAAAAACGTATTATGTTTAAAAAAATGGTGTTTAGAAAATAATGTACACTTTCAATAAAAAATACCTTATATCTATTGCTTTTTATTTAAATAATTAAAGTTGAATGAAATAGAAATAAAACAAATATATTCACATCATACATACAATTTATTTAAGCAATAATTACGTACACATTAATTTACAAAACAATCCATAACTTATATTATTTTCATACAAATATATCTTACAATTTTATCGACTTATTCATTCTAAAGTCTTGCGACCCTACAGCTAAAACAAATACTTAATACCAAAGTAAACTAAAACCAACTCGTATAACTGTAATTACATATTTTTTTTGATATATTACTGACTAACTTCTCGGTTTGGTCCATTATTTCATCACCGTTTTCATTCACAACATATTGTGCGGATAACATAAAATTATCGTCGTCTATACTGTCACAATGTTGCTGGGATCCATCTAAATCAAACACTGAGATCTTTATCAGACGGAAACCTTTTTTGGGAACGCTGTTTACCACAAACGAATGAACTGGGATATGCAGTTTACTTAGTGCACTTTTAGAAACACATTTTTTTCTTAATTTTGCTGGACGACGTTCCCGAATCTTAGCGTTCGGCTTTTGCTGAGCTTTCATTTTTAAAAATTCTTCAGTAAATCCTTCCAAAGGATCTTGAGCATACTGGAAAGTATCCCCATATTTATGTAGGTAGACATTGTCTTCGGATGTAGCAGTCAAATCTTCTACGCGTTCCATTATCTGTAAAAAAAAGAAAATATTTAACACCAAATCAGCAATCTTTGGAATTAACGATTATTTTTATGTATTTTAATGACTTAAATCAATAATAAATCAACTTACCGTTCTGTAGTCAGGTCCAAGACTCTATTACCATAAAATACGTAAATTATGTACACGTGAGTAACTATAATATAAGTTAAGGTTTGTTTTGTAAATTATGTAGACGTGAGTAACTAATTACAGTGCTTATCGACGCAAGAATGAATACTAAAACAAAGTCTTCACATTATTATAGTGATTGCAACATGTAGGTGGGATTATTATGAATGAGGACTCATGTTACAAACAGTACCGCGCATGCGCGCGCGGCACGTGTGGATTCAGATTATGCCGACACTACATATAGGCGAACGCGTTGGCCGACGCGTTGGCCGGCGCGCTGGCCCAATGCCGCCTCCCCACAAGACGGTATTTAGATACCTACCGCCAACGCGCGAACGCTCGTTCTACACATTGGGTCAGCGCGCCGGCCAACGCGTCGGCCAACGCGTTCGCCTATATGTAGTGCCGACATTACTCAAGTAAAGCATGTTTCAACTTGATAAAACTTTACGTTACTTGAATTTAGCATCAGCCTGCAGGTTTGCTTGCAAAATCTATGTAGTTGTGAAATAATAAATAAAACAAATGTATTTAATAAATGATATTTTATTTCTAAATCTACATAATTATATACATACTAAATACACAGGTTATGCTACAAAAGTAAATAATACAAAGAATTTCTTAATTAGGTACAGCTTATTATATCTAGTTAAAAATTAAATATACTAGTGTGTCCCCATGCTCTAGTTGAAATTTTATCTTTAGATATGACTCTCTTGTCATCATCACCAGACAGAGCAACTTTCTTCACAGCACATGTGTACAACTCGTGTTTTATTGACTTAAATAAAACATTTGTTTTATGAACAATGTTGCCTTCGTACAGAGTTTTTTGGTAATCAGTAACATTGAAATTGCTGACAATATTTTTCTTAATTCCTTTCGCTTTTTTTATTGTGCTATTTATGGTTTTAATACAATATAACTTTGAACGAAGGCCTACAAATTCACTTATGATTTTACCTGCCATTTCATCCTTGAACAAACCAGGAACTTTTTTATTTTGAATGGGTAAATCATATTGATTAGTATTACAAAAATTACTAGTATCAAAGTAAGGCAAAAAATGTCTTTTTATGTCATCATAAAAATCATGGGTCCGTATATGATATACAAAACTATCAGTGTCCGTGTAACACATTTGTACATTATTTTTATAAAAAGGTTTAATAACAGAGTAATGAAAGTTATACATATGACTTTTTGACAATTCTAGTACGGTAAAACCAATGTATATTGGTTTATCCAAAATTATTTGATCAGGGTTTAATTGTACCGCAACTAGATTTTCAGTAAAAATCGTCGCGCTATGGAAATTTGGACGAGCGATAAGCTTTTGTGCACATTGCCTTTTCTTAGTCACATTATTATTATCAACCCACTGATTAACTAAATGCACATTGACCCTCTTCTCATTATTTTCTAAAGTTTTTCCAAACACACTGTTATTCAAGAGTTTGAAAAAGTCTTGTTCAAATGTTGAGGAACTTTTTTGCCTCAGAGCAGTATTCAAATCAATGTATTGTTTCAAATACGGGCTTTGTCGAAAACTAATCACTCGATGAATTTTCTTTAATATTAAACCATGTTTTAAACATGTTTGCAAGTGAATGTAATGTATAACATACTTAAATTTATCATATAAATTTGGAACTAGTTTGAAAGTTTTCCCCCCGGGTGGAATGCATTTTTCAGAACAAAATGGTAAATCATTATGTAAGTTATGTAAATGTTTAGGATATTGTAAATCCACTTCTAGAATATAACCACACTCTGCATCAATCGGTATTTCGGTTATATTTAATTTGTTGATTTCTTGTTCATTGAGAAATCTGAAATCTGATAATGGTAAATATTGACACATACTATATCCATATAAATTATTACAATCAATATAAGTGACGTAGGAAGGAGATGCTGATGGTTTGTAATTTTCTAAGTAAGGATTATTTGCTTTTGCATGTCTATGAGAGCACAGACATACTCCTCCCCTGATACCACTCTGTAACATGCGCACCATCGACAAGTCATCGATAAGTTCCAATTGTATTCCTGTTTTTAATAACATCGCATCAAAAGATAAACTGGGTGCTGTTAAGTAAAAAGCTGGGTCTAATTGATAGTGTTGCTTGCAAGTCTGTCTAAAATTTTCAAAGATATCTGCCAGTAAAAGCACATCAGTTTTTAGATATAAATCCGTATAACTACCTAAATCTTTGATTTGAAATGTAGACCAAATTAAGCACGCGTGCTGGTAATCCTCATCAGAAATATCATGATCAGTTAGGGAACTATAAAAGCATTCTTTTGGGGGTAGACTTTTTTCGTTATACCGCTTCCACGAGTTCATATATTCGTATGGATAAATGCCTTTACGAGTGAGTAACTGAAATTCATCTTCATCGGGGAAATGATTTTGTAAGTTTTTAAACATTTCCGGTTTTAATGTCTCTGACAATTTGCTTAAGCTTGTTCCCAAAAACTTAAATGAATCAACGAATCGAAGTTGAAAAAACTGATTATTCGTAACTGGTACAAATTTGGTAAATGAGATGTAGTTTTCTTTTGTTTTAGGTATTATTTTAATATTACCAGGAACCTCACCTAACGCTTTTATAAAAAGATGACAATCATAACCAGCTAAGTTATGAAAAAAAATGGGGACGAATGAAGGGCGTTTATACTGTAAATTACAAAACGGATGCGCAGCTCCGCGGTAACGACCAGTAATGTGACAATGGTCACGGACTTTGTCCGAAAAAATAAAATTTTCACAAATATGACAACGTGTGGCATTATCAAAATCAGACTTATCCGCCGTAGAAAATATCATAGGGACTGGTGTACTAAGTATATCAAATATTTTTTGTACGTCTTTAAGAATCGAATCTACAAACTGCTTATCACAACCAGGTCCTCGATATGATACGTACCGATTGTAACTAGGGTCATCACGACAAACAATATAATAACCAAAAGCTATAGGTAAATGTTGGTGCAATGTAGTCGTATTTTTGCTAGAGGAACAGTTAGCTTCAGTATTGGTTTGTAGCATCGATTCAAAATCTGCGTAAATACAAAAAGGCATGTTTTGTTTTCGAGCATAGTTTTTAAATTTAATTACTGAGCCCTTATTTGGGAGGACAGTTACAACGCCTCCACATAAATGGTTTTCAACTTCTTTAGAAGTACTGAAAAATATCAAGCACAAATCACAGAAGTACAATTTGCTGTGATGAGATGTAACTTGGCTTCTAAACAGTCTAGAAGGTTCTTTGATCAAACAATAATGAGAAGTGTTATTATTTTCTAGATACAACAAATGTATAATTTTCTCGTTGCATGTTTTATTAATGTCTGATTTATACAACGGCCCAACAATAGTTTTACTTTTTTTTAAACCATAAATTATGAATTTAATATTAGGATTATTTTTTTCAAAAATTTTAATGTCATGGAAAGTTACAGGAAAAAACATTCCATTTATATTAAATAATTCACGAAAATTAGGATATGATGAAATTCTTTCAGGGTGATTTTTAGCTGGATATAAGGCTGCTGTCACACTCCATAGAAAGCAATGCTGATCTTTATTCATAATATTTAAACACGCCTTTTTAGCCTGAATTGATTTGGGTAAACTGATAAAACTCGAACCGCTAAGTGGTTGATATTTATTGATATTAATCTCAATGTATAAATTATTTAAAAATGTCCACCCACTGTCACGATCCTCAAATTCCTCTATACTAGTTTTTAAATAACTAACTGTTTCCAAATATATTTTTTCAAAATCATAATTACCATGTAATATTTTATTTTTGGTTCCAAAAGATTTTATTTCTTGTGAATTATCGTTGAACTTCAAAAACGTCCCAAATAGTTCGAAATTAACCTTAACACATGAATGTTTAATAAGGTTTTCATCTAAAAGAGATTTTAACTTGTTACGAATTTCGAAAAAAAATATATCTACTGAAGCTAACTGAAGTTGATCAAGAGGTAATATCTTATAAGTTACAATACGATTACGAAATGCAGAGCTGACGATTTCTACACCATCACTGTATTCTATTGTCTGACTACTTTTTCTATGTGAATTACTTCGCAAATGACCTACCCATGATTTACTATGTACAGATATGTTACACGTCGAACAGAAAGGCATTTTATTCTATTAAAAAAGGCAATGCTATCAAAACAATAATACAGTAACCGATACAAATGTAAAAAAAAATAAAAAGGTTATAAATCTATTCTAGTATATTAAAAAGAAAATTAATTCTACTATAAATTGATTAACTGTAAACCTACTTAATAAAATTTATTTTTTGTCACTATAATGGATGGGCTCCGACCCCTCAAACTCGGTAAAAGCTTGTCCTAAGAAGCCTTGCAGTGCCTCCCAAGACGATGATGACTCGTCGCACTGGAGCTTCACACTTACCAGCGCCGTCTTGTATCGCACATTAGCAGCGTGAGACACGTAGTCCGATTTTTTGTAGATCTTGAGGTCCACAAAATATTCGCCACCGGTCTTCGCAGTCCGACGAGACGTTCCCGTAGAAACTCGGCTGGAGAAGCTTGATATTATTTCCCCGCCACGAGATTTGGGTTCACTGCAACTAGCTTCCTCAGCCCGCAAGATATTGAATAAGTCCGGTCTCCCTGTTCTGTAAAAATACAAAATTAACATATCATTAAAATAAAATAATCGAGAAAAAATATTAGTAAGAAAACAAACAAAATAGGAATAAGTATATTGCACATTCACTTTTGGCTGTAAACAATTAGGTGCCTAGTTTTATCAGACTTCAATAGGCTACTGAACTAAGTTTTGATAAATAATAAAAAGTAGGAAATCATTGTATGCAAATTGAATTATGGTGGTTGGGACTGTGTTGACAGTTGACTATTACAAAGACACTTTGTAAGTAGTTAAAAACCAGCAGAAACAGAAATAGAATTTCAGCAAACGTAAAGTAGATAATAATCGAACATACCGTGTAGTGATAAATTCGTGCGGCGAGGAGTATTTTCGCTTTCGTTGAGCACTTTTGTCTGATGAGGTGCGGGTCAACTCCAGCGGAGGCGATGAGTCGCGTTGCTTTTCGGGGCCGGCCTTGCGTTTGCTGCTTGACGCCTTTGACTTCTTTTTCGGTGCTACCGACACCACAGATGGGGCCTCAAACTCTGAATCGGACCTATTAAAGAAGAAATATAAATTATTTTCCCATCTTGATGAATTAATCACAAAAAAAAAATAATAATATTAATTCTATACTCACTAACATTTTATATTCTTTTATTTCTCGTTGAAGTTGAAGACTGGTGCGAAGCCACTTGAAAAATTGTGACTTGTTCCAACGTGCATCGACTTTTATGTTGGAAAAGGGTCTTTGTCATCAAAAAATGTGTAAAAGTTTTCAAGCGTGAGTTGATTAATGTAATGTATGTGCGTATGTTTGTCCGTTTTAATGTTAACAATTACACCATAGCAGTCATTCAGATTGAAATCCATCATCAATGATTGATCATTGCTATGTAAAACATATAAAATATATAAATGTAAAAGACTTAAATAAGATAAATATAATATACGTTTCTTAATAGATATAATTTCCCTCGATTTTGACATAAATTTAATGTTATATAATTTTGCTTGATTTTAAATAATAATTAATAATATGGAATGTAAATTTTCTGAAATAAATGGTTTGATTTGATTTGACTGATCATACATCCAAATTTTCAAAATCTAGGTATCTTTATACATCTGTGCATTTTTTTAAGCATGTTAAATGTTGCATACTTTTATAGCGAATTTAATCTTGAACCAATACCTAATTCCCAAGAAGAGATTAAAATTAAATAAATTATTTTGTTTAAATAAGCAAGTAAATCCGAATATTTAATGGGTATGTGAATTGTGATGATATTATGGTAAATATGAAATATAAACGTTATTTAAACTAATGATGCCTTACTACAACTTTCGACCTTATTATTGATCAATGTAGCTGAATATGAAATAAAATTGAATAAAGAAGAATCTACGTTGCGCGCTCGCTGCGGCGTTCCATTGAAATGCTTTGTAATTGTATCTCTGCCGCTGTTCATAGTAGGGGAGGCGAGTAAGCTAATTTTGTAGTTACTCGAGTGTCATGGGGACCTAGTATAATTCGTAGATTAAGTAATGAGGAGAATAAAATATTAAGAGCATATCTTATGACAGTGGGGCAGTGACAAACTGCAGCTATTTAGAAGTTAAAAAAAGTAATTATATATAAAAATTGTCTTTAAAGGTAATTTATCATTCAATTTAAGGAAACAAGCATGTAATCGTCAAGCAGGATTAAAAAAATATATCAAGAAGGCTTTGTTTTTAAAATATGGACTTTAGTTTTTGAAAATTTCAAAGAGTCTTTATATCTTTCCCTTTACTTTAAGTCGTCTGTGCTTTAAATAAAAGCTTCTTTGGGGTCTACACAACGTTCTCTATTTTAATCTAACAATTTGATACTTAAAAATATATTTTTTTAACGCCCCACTCAGATAAGCTGATTTCTATACCACGTTAAATAGAGACATGTGGGAAGCATACACAAACTTAATCTGACGCGCTCGAGTCACTGCAGAAATCCCCTCTTCGGCTCCCCTACTATAAAGCGAGTGTTGGTTTTACAATACGTATGTGCAATATTATATTCTTGTTTGACAGCTTGCAGTTTTTTCCAGATCAGGGATGTGAACTAGAAGCGAGAACTCGATTAAAGAAATAATTTAAGAGGCGATCAGTTTTTACCCTATAAATCCAATAAATTATAAATGAATATTGTGTGTATTAAACACGATTATATTACCTCCAATCAAATTATGAAAATTATCATCCTTTAAATTCATTTACGCACATATAATATGTATAACAACATCAATGTGACAATTATTTGTTTCAAAAATTATTTACAAGCACGGTCTATCGATGTTTATAATTCCTTATTTTACTTAATTATGAATTTGACGCATGGTTTTATTTGTAATGGATAAATCTTATCGAATTTATTCATGTCTTACTGATTATTATTTGTATAACTATTAATTTGAATTATCACAACACTATGTTGGGATGGATAACTTCACGTTTCAACACAGGAACATCGTGTGTGCATGTATTTGCGTGCGACTAATAGAGTTACCAACTTTTTTTCTATCATATATAATACTTATTTATCAATAAAAAAATATAGTAGATGGCAAAAAAAGAAAAAATAAAATAATCACGTCGCACGCACACAACACAATACAACGTTATTGGAATAAGATTCATTTTAGCTTGGCTGCATTCTGCTTTACGCAAAATATAGTAGTTTCGCCTACTAATTTTTTTAGAAACATAGTATTTGATCCCTTAAAATAGTAGGATACTATAATATATAGTAGGTTTGACAACCCTAGCGACTCAGTCGGTCTGTTCGTATGATTTCCCGTCTTGGCTCGTTCATTTGCAACGCGGTGCGCGGTGGTTACATCGTGATTTCAGTACATCAAAAGTGTAAGTATGGGAAGATAAAGGAATAGTTAAAAGTAAGTGTAGTAGTTATTGTATTCATTATAGATTTAATTTATTACATAATTATTTAAGTTTTGAATTAAATTGATAATATTTTAGTTTTTGAACACGATTCATAATTTATTATATTGATACATTTTAAAATTAAATAATTACCAATATATTAAATTTATTCGTTACCCATCAAATATTTAAATCTAATGTGTTACTCTTATTGAATAGTATTTTCCTATATTAGCTTCATGATTTACAAAGAAAAGTTAATGCAATTAGACCAGGCGTACCATGGTATGGCAGGGATGAGTTATAAATTTAATTGAATAATGTAATATAATATGAATATCTACCTTATTCATAAAACACTATTACACTTTTACGTGTGTTGTTTGATGGAAAAAAATATATTTATTTTTTTCAGATGCTTGAAAATCAGAGAAGTTCATCAAAAATAACAGCGGAACGCAGAAAAAGGATTAGACCAGGCATTATTTAATTGTAAGTAAATTTGAATCTAAATGTATCTAGTTTATTGAATGAGGTTTATGTAGTAGATACATATTAGAGGTAATTATTTAATCAGAATAATAATTAATAACCAATAGTTATTTTAATAATAACAAATTTAAATATAAAAATTCATAATATATTTCCTGTAAAACTGTTATTGCATAATATAACGTTAATATTTTCGAGATTATTTGAATGCCAATAAGTCAAAGTTATTACTAGAAACATAATTAATCCATAATTTTTAGATGAAACATTACTCAAACACCCTCAATCGTCGTCGTAGTTTTAAAGTACTCGTGACTCTAAATGGTGATTATTATGTAAGTGTGGATGTACATAACATTCGGTTTTCTTTTTCAGATCGGATGATCAATGACGAAGAATTCTACATGACACAAACGAAGACATTATTTTGTTTATTTGTATAAATGCATAAAAACTGGTGTTTATTATTTACTAATAAGATCCTAAATTCCTATCCCCTGAAATGTAAGCTTAAACATACTAAACATCATAGTGTGTTAGTATATTTAAGCCGAGGTATGTTTTTTGGTAAAAAAGTAGGTGATCTTACCATGGGCCGTAACCGATCACGAGTTAGGAGTATGATCGGTGCGTGATCTTACCCACGGTAAGTGGCACACTGACACACCGAAGTGACCGAGGGCGCGAGCGAACAGAGGTGCATGTCATGAGCATGTCATTTCATTTACCATCAGTTGATGCATAAACGAACAGGAGTTATTGGGCATTCTGTCCCACCTCCGTTCGCTCGCGGTGCATAAACGAACAGAAGTTATTGGGCATTCTGACACACCGAAGTGAGCGAGGGCGCGAGCGAACGGAGGTTCGGTTCGGTGTGTCAGAATGCCCAATAACTCCTGTTCGTTTATGCACCGCGAGCGAACGGAGGTGGGACAGAATGCCCAATAATTCCCTACTTACGTTTTATAACAATACCTTCAAGGCACAAATGTTATGTAGCAAAGCATAAACATTAAAAACGGTCAGTTCCTAGTTTCATCAAATTCAAATAACATTGTAACTAAAGAAATTTCTTTTTTTTTTTATGAAATATGGGGGCAAACGAGCAAACGGGTCACCTGATGGAAAGCAACTTCCGTCGCCCATGGACACTCGCAGCATCAGAAGAGCTGCAAGTGCGTTGCCGGCCTTTTAAGAGGGAATAGGGTAATAGGGGAGGGTAGGGAAGGGAATAGGGTAGGGGATTGGGCCTCCGGTAAACTCACTCACTCGGCGAAACACAGCGCAAACGCTGTTTCACGCCGGTTTTCTGTGAGCCCGTGGTATTTCTCCGGTCGAGCCAGCCCATTCGTGCCGAAGCATGGCTCTACCACGTAACAACTTCAATAATAATTGTACAAGCAAATTGAGTGAATAAGTTTTGTGTATGGTACATTATCCTACTAATATTATTATAAATATGAAAATTTGTGATGATAGATGGGTTTGTAACTAAACTATTGAACATATTATATTTTGATGAAATTTGGTATGGTAGTAGAAAATATAGGCTACATTTTATCCCAAAAAAGGACAGTGTTCCCGTTGGATACTGTATTTACGGGCGGAGCTGAGAACAACAGCTATTCCATACAATAATATCATCTACACTAATATTATAAAGAGGAAAACTTTGTTTGTATGTTTGTTTGTTTGTTTGTTTGTTTGTTTGTAATGAATAGGCTCAAAAAGTACTGGACCGATTTCAAAAATTCTTTCACCATTCGAAAGCTACATTATCCACGAGTAACATAGGCTAAATTTTATTTTGTAAAAAAATAGGGTTCCGTCAGATATTTGGGTTTTTCGGACACAAGGTGTAAAAAATCAACCAGAAAAGTTACTTATTTTGCGTACGCTGCCTAAACTATAAAAGATAGAACCATAAAATGTTCTAATTAATTGTAGATATTATAAATATCTACAAAAAAGTCCGCGACACACTATACCTATCTATGTCGAGTGAGATACAACAACCATTTTTTTATTTAGAAATCTTGAATTTTTTTTGGACTACATTTAAACGCGTTTATTTTACTCATGCTATTAATCCTTATCAAAATAAATTATTTCATCACTAAGTACAGTTTATGTAGATAATATTTAGTCTTTTAATGATTAAAATTGGGTGTTTGGTTTTGAAGTTATGGCGAAATTAAAATATTACGATTTCTGCTGCACGGCCCGTTGCGAAGTGGTCGTCGTCACCAAGGCGTGCGAGTTTAGATCTTAGATGAGTAAATTTTTTGTTTTGTGTTCGTTGTAACTATGATGGATAGATACTTGAATAACTATTTATTTAGTGATTGTTGTATTGTTAGTCCTGAAGAGTATAGCTATTTCATACGATAAAAGTATACCCACCTACTTATTTCATTGAGTTTTAGTAGGTACCTATATTAATTTGTTTCTGTTTGTTTTGACTAAATTTCGCCCGTTTTGTTAGAGGTTTAAAGACATTCTGTAGTATTAGTATCAGTATTGTACCCGTGCGAAGCCGGGGCGGGTCGCTAGTAATTTATAAATGTGAATGTGAGTTTGTTTGTTAGTTACTCTTTCACGTAAAAACTAACTAAGCCGATCATAATGAAATTTGGCACAGACCACGAGGAAGGATATAGGCTTTTTTTTTCGTCGCGAAAAAATGTACTGTTCCCGTGGGATACTGTCCCGCGGGCGAAGGCGCGAGAAAAAGCTAGTGATATTTAAAATCCTTTAAAATGACAGAGAATTACTTTAGATACGTTTTTTCACAAAACATTCCAATAAATTTGTAAATGGGGTCCGTATATCTACAGTAAGTTAGCACTCCCCGGGAGACTTAGTTCGCAACTGTCACATTGTATTTATTATCAGAAGACGTCCATTGTTTGAATTAGAACAAATACTAAACCGTATTGGCAGCATGCCAACGATACCGCTCAACTTTGATTACATGTAGTAAGATGTTAGAACCGCCACGTACGTTCAGGTAAAGACAAATTGGTTCAAACAAAAGGTTTGATGTCCGCTAGTATGAATTGATAAATAACATTATATAATTATTATGTAAAACAGTTACTTTTCAATTACATTTGATACTCTGGGAATATTTCATATGTTACCCTTTGTTAATTATTATTAAAATTTGTTTCATATTTGACAAAACCTCTTATCAAAATTATTTTACTAGATTTTTTTTAATGTAATGAACCAGAAAACGAGACGCGACGAGACGGATCGCCTGATGGTAAGCGATTACCGCCGCCTATGGACACTGGTGTAACTCCTCTGGTGTTGCGGCTTGCGTTCCTGGTCCTTAAAATCCCCCAACGGGGTGCCCATGGGCCTCCGGTAGCCTCACTCGCTCGGCGAAACACAACGCAAGCGTTATTTCACGTCGGTTTTCTGTGAGGTCGTGGTATTTACCCGGTCGAGCCGCCCCATTCATGCCGAAGCGTGGCTCTCCCACAGTTAGTTTTCTACAGGGATACTAATATCACGCACATACGTACGGATGTGTGCCTGTTTCTTAAGGTTTTTAATTTTTTTCAATTTTCTTTTCAGGCATCTGTAGTACTTATCACAGAGCATGCCACAGTCTACTCCTTCAGCTACGCCGTAGTATAATATATCACATTTCTCTGTGGCTTAGTGGTTAGCGCGTTAGTGCTTAAGCCGGACTCGCTGGTTGTCTCGCCGAAGGGACATAAAGTTAGAATGTATTCCCCCAGGAATTATATCCCCATATTGGATGTGTATTAAATTTTTGTATGTACAGCATAATAAAAATCTTTAATTGTGTATCGTCGTTTCAGCCTGGTGACGTCCACTGCAGAACATAGGCCTCCAACAGAAATTTCCAGTGCGACCGGTCGCTCGCGGCCTGTATCCACCGACTCCCTGCGACTTTTTTCAGGTCGTCTGTCCACCTGGTGGGAGGCCGTCCTATGAGGTATGGTTATATGTGTAGTATAAAAGTATTTATTTATTTACTAGCTGTTGCCCGCGACTCCGCCCGCGTATATATAGTTTTTTCGCGGTCGCGTATAAAAAATAGAGAAAGACAATCCTTGATGCGGATTATATATCATGCTACAGCTCGATCGGTGCAGAACTTTTTGAGTTTTTGAAGCGTACACAAACCAACATAACATTTTTATATATACCTAAGATTTCCGTTGTCTTGTGATACACGTTCTTCGGATACTTAGTACAGGACCAGACTGACGTGGTGTAGAAGCGACCATAGACATTATTATTAATATATTATTTCACAAACATTCCCCTGCACATGCACCTGTCATCTACAACATCTGGTAATTACTTGGTTAAGTTGCCAAGGTTGGCTTTAAGTCCCACTTCAACTAATGTTCCTAGTTAGTGAGTGTCAAAATGTAACTTCCTCGGTTAGAAACTTATATTGAATAGAACGCCGTGAGTGTTAACAGAATTTGTTTATGCGTTAGCATCGAAATGAATTATGAAATTTTTGGCAGTATTTTTACTTTCCGATGCAGAAAGATGGGATTTATAAGTTTGATGTTCTGTTTGTCTAACTCTCTGTCTATCTGTCTGTGTGTCTGTCTGAAGCATCGAAGCGCCCAAACGTATATAACGTTAAATAAACCTATATATGCGTCTCAGTGTCCAAGGCTTATGATAAATAGGAAAAACTGCGGAAAATAGCCATATAGAGAGGTAAAAGTTAGATAATAGCAGATCAGCTTGAAAGAGGCATAGGGATGCGGCTCTCTATACGGCATTGCCTTGATTCAGGTAAGTAAACAATTAATGTTCTCCTCAAAATCAGTGTTTCATTTCGCCTCGCTATACCTAAATCAGTGTAACCTTGCTATCTTCGAGTTAATCAGAGTCGGCGGTGGAAAATCCTATAGAAAATTACAGTCCCATACATAAATACTGTTTCACTTCTGTCGGCAGTCCATACAACTACCAATTTCGTTTTGTTTGAAAGCTGACATGATAGAGAATGCCATCATCAGCTCGCTCACTGCTTGGAAATTCGGGTTTTATTAATTTTGTATATCATAGTAAAGTGTGTGTTGATCGGAAGACAAAATAAATAATAATTAGAGAATTTTCATAGTGAATTTCCTGTTTTCTTTTATAAAACATTCTTGACAGTAAAAAAAAATAGTTTGTTAATAATGTATAATATTTTAGCTGCTCGTTATGTCACATTGGTGCGGATAAATATAAGACAAAAAGCTTTTTATGAAATAAAAAATATTTTCTGCTTTCTAACAACTTAGTAAATAGGGATCAAAAAGTATTATGTTTGTATTCTTATTTTCCTTAACAACAAGTAGAAGGAACGACATAAAAATTCCACGACATCCGTGTACCTCGTAACCGTATGTGGTTCTCATCAAAATGCGGAATAATATCGCCTCAGGATGTTCATAATTTATACTGAGGAAACCCTTTTTGCTTCAAGTCAGTTTCGTAATTTTTAAACGAACGCGCTTTACGCTATCACCAACATAAAAAAAACTTAGACCTTTTCATCTGTTATTCGATGATTTAAAGTATTGTCTAATTGAAGTAACCGCTCTTTAAATTCTATAGTGCCTTGGACAGTCGGTTTTAAATGTCTATGGTTGCCCAAGTACATAGGCATTCTCACAACATAGTCAGCCTAGTCCAGAGGAATGACTGGTCAATACGTCTGGGGCCAACCATGTGCGGGTTTCCTCATGATGTTTTCCTTCACCATTAGAGCATCCGTATAATTTACTTGAGATCTAAAAAAGTCTCATTAGTACACGCCACAACATAGGAACCGAACCTGTACTCACTCGAGTGCAAATCAGACGATCTATCCACTAGGAGCCACGGAGCTCTGATTAATACAACTATAATGCTATAAGATTTACCATCTTTCATTGCCATATTTCATGCCTGACTAGTTTTTCCCCGCGTCTCCGCCCGCATAAAAAAGTATCCCGCGGGAACCGTATATTTTACGGCGATAAAAAGAAGCATATGTGTCCTTCTCCTTTGTCTACTTTATGGCTGTGGCAAATATCATTACAATTTTATGGAAAAGCTTAACAACCAAACTCAAAATCACATTTGTAATATTATAAGAATTAGTTAGTTTTATATTATTTGCTTTGCCATGCTAGACATTTCCCAGGCAACTATTTTGGAACCTTTGTTAGTAGATTATATTATTCTCTACATTTGAGTTATTAGGAACCATTTCGCTAAATGTATCTTCACTATCTATGTATTTGTTCAAAAAAGGTAAAAATACATTATAGTTTCTACTAGATTTTCCCCACAAATTCATGTGCGCGATAAAAATTCAATTCAATTTATCGCAATAAAAAGTAGCCTATGTCCTTCCTCGTGGTCTACTGTATATCTGTGCCAAATTTCATCAAAAGCGGTCCAGTAGTTTCGGAGCCTATTTAATCTAAAGAAACAAACAAACAAACTTTTCCTTTTTATTATATTTTCTATAACATTGAGACATAATTTGCACCACAGTACTAGTACAGTTTCGATTCAGGTTGCCTGGCGCGTATATTTTACTTTAATTCATTTTATTTCATTCGACCCGCATTTTTTACTATAGGATGAGACGTAAGAATGTAAGGTAACCATAATGCTACTGCATTTAGTGAAACTGATAGAAACTAAAAATTTGATTAAATGGTAACACTAAAGGTAACAAGAGGTAAAAGTTTCAAAAGGTAACAAAAGAAATAAATTGTTTAACTAAAATTATTACTATTAAGGTACAATACTTCTTTTTAAGGCGGGTAATTTCGACACGAACCAAGATTTCAGGGGGTGAGGTGTGGGGCGCCGGCAATGCGAATCTGAGACGCGCGGAGGAACTGTCCGCTCGCCCGCTCTCGCCACGATCACTGTCTTACGACATTATCGCTACGCCACAGTACAAAATATAATATTTTAGTAGTTCATTTTTTATTTGTTTTTATTACCTATAAAATGTGAAATAATATTATTGTAATAATAAACAAAAGCAGATGACCGAGTATTATTTATAATTATATACTAGCGTAAGCTAGCGTAAGTTAGCGTAAGTTAGTAAGTAGTTTCCTACATATTATAATGTGTTTCTTCTCGAGATTAAGATAATTAAAAATTAAATATACTATGTGCTTAACTTTTTAAAAACTAAAAAAAATTTAATCAAATTTTTTTTATGCAATTTTTTTATTATTTTGTAAATTTTTATTATTCTAACCCGTTTACCCCAAGATTTTATTTATTGTCAGTATTTATGATAAATGATGATACTGCCTACAATATGACGTAAAATACAACATCAAAAGTTTGCTCCTTCTACCGACAATCAGCTCTTGAAAGTATTAGAAAGTATACAGAAATTTGGGTGTTTTTAACCCAAATTACAAAAAAAATATACACAAAATTACAGAATAGCCCAATAGAAAGGTAATTCTTTGCATGTGTAATTTTTCATGTAATTTGGGTATTCCTATACTTTTAATAGCAATTAAAAATAAATAGGCAATAAATAAAATTAAAAATATACTTATAACATTTTTAAAAAAGTATTTTTTTACATTTTTCTAAGCAAGTACAGAAATAACTTATTTAATAATGTACAAAATATTATGTGGAATAAAATGAGGATCTTTTGATATACGTCATACTTACATAAAATTTTATTCAGGTTGATTCAACGAAACAAGAAGAACGCAAAAACATAACATATTTGTAATTATTATTATTTGCTTGTAGCTCGGAGGGGTGCGGGTTGCACCCCCAAAAGGTGATATTTTTTCGATGAAATTAAACCTTTTATTTGCTACTAAAATATCTAAACCTTGTGACGAAATAGACTGTACCTATAGTGTGTAAAGTCTCGAGATTAGGACTTTTACAAGCAGATACTAAGTGAAATTGTATCGGAAAAACACCTCCTTTTAGGGGTCGCGCGTCTTTTTATCGGTTAATTCGAAAGAGTACTTAATTATAAATAACCGAGTAAAACACCCATGAAGCTCTCTTGCATAGTTTTAAAATTATCTCAAAGTGAAAATTCGTATCCCGCATTGATAAAAAAGTGAAAAAACGTTTTAATTAAAAATTCTTAAGGAATAGCCAAAAATATGTAATACATTATTTAAAGAACATACAGAAAACTACATTTTGAACCCTTTTCAAGTCGGCTATGACTTATGGGGCCATAAAAACAAAGAAAATTGAATTTTATTTTTTATTTTTTTCTGACTAATTTTCGCAAAAGTCGCACCTAGAATTTACATTAAAAGAAAGCTAGTGATCACCACTGATAAAATAATCAAATTCTAAAGAGGTGGAGAATCGTAGAAAAATGGTTTTGATGGATTGGTTGTGATTCAGTCCTATATTGGATGTGAAGTGCCTTACAAAACGTTACAGGCTATTCATGCATATAACGATGTTTTGATCACCACTAACTCTTAACCTGAACATTTTCGTGCTTTTAATATTTGCGTGTATGATGGAAACACAGGACAGTCTCTTTTTTAAATCATATTCTTTATTTGCCTTTTCATTTTCACTGAATGAATAATAGGCGACACTGGAGCAGGAGGGTACAATAGGCCCCCTATTTATTTCGCCAACTGCTTAGTAAAGGCGGTAGCTTACCACAAAATATTATACAATTGTAATGACAATGATTATAAAAACAATACCGCCGAAAAAACTGAAGAAAAAAAAAACAAAGTGAGTATGAACGCAAGCGGGCAAACTCCTTGCGATTCATTCATTCTCGTCTTTAAAAATATTTATATCCCGAGAAAGAATTATGTTCTGTACCTGCGTCAGATTTTCTTCTGCAAATTCAGTTTCATCTTCAGTTTCGCTTTCATTTTCGCCTGTGATTATGTCGGGAGTATCAAGAAGAGGCATATCCCTGAACTGTTGTGGAATATGTATGTATTTAATATAATTTTGTCGGTAATTTAGGCGAATTTCAGCCAAAACAGGATCAGATGACTGCAAAGCTCGGGTAAACAAATCTCTCACTCTCTTTTGTCTGGTCATCTTTCTAGTATGGTGCTCTCCGCTCTCGGTCACTGCGCCAGAACTTATTCCGCAGCTTGATCCGAGAGCATGCTGACAGGTAAAGCTGAATTTTCAATAATGTATTTCCCACGAATCAGTATCTTATGTATGGTGACTGTCATGTATTGCAATCCATAAGTACTTACATATTTTTCTGCAATTTGTGTGCAGTAACTGCTAAACTTAGTACGTATATCAAAATGTAAGTCACAACTGAGAGCAACTAACAAATTGTGCATCCCATCTAGCAATTATTCTTCTAATCCTAAAATTTCAGAAAACTTGTGACGGTTCTTATCACTGAGAAGGATCCGTGCAGTATTACGGTCATTGGTCGTTCCCACATTGACCTTGACGACATCGACTAACAATCCTAGTTGTTGTCTAATTTTTCTTTGGATCTCGGTTTTTTAGCTTGGACGAGTTCTCCTTCTGCAGAGTTTTTCCGAACTCTCCAAGTTTGAACATCTTTCTTGTAGGAAAGATGCAGAAAAATCTCTAACACTCTGATTCAGCAGTGGAGAGGTGTTGTGATCCCATATTTAAGGGTGCCTTGATCGCAATTCCTGCATGCAACTAGTTCAAGGTTGTTAAAGTGTGAAGCTGTCACATCACAAATTGGGCATCTTAATTGTGATTTTGTGTTTGTGATTACATTGAAAACTTTGCCATCTATCAAGCATTATTTTAGACGGGAAGTCGTAATAAAAAAAGAACGGTCTAGGTTTTTTTTTGACCTCTATGTAACTTTTTCAGAAATTTTCCTTCTTGTATTGTATGTGCAATTTTATGTATAGAGTGACTGACTACTACTCCTGTCGAACCCCCAGGAAAAATAATTATAAGTAACAACTTCTTAATAACTTATTAATAACTAACAAATTGGTCATCCTATCTGGGATCAAAAACCGGTCACATTTAAAAAAACCGGTTTTTTCGGTCCCAGCCTTCTTCAAAACCCAGGTTTTTTCGGGTCTTTCGGGTTTTTTTTTGATTTTGTAGAATTTCTTTATTAATGTCATAAAATTTACCTTTATCTGTTTTTTACTGTTACATCGTAATACTGGTAAAAAGTAATCCCAAAATGTTGAATTACGCTGCCTTACTATAATTACTCTATGTACTTTTGTCGACAAATTACTTTTCAAATCGATCTATGATACAATCCAATCCATAAAGTAATGCGACGAACAAATCTCGCGTCAACGTCGCTCACTGCTCGCGCGTGAGTCCCTACTGATTGGCCCATTTAAGTGGGCCGCCGCATGTACCTACTTATATTTTCGATACCTACACGGAGAGTGGAACAGGCCTGGTTATACTATACTTAGAGGAACGAACTGGTCAAGCCACATGATTTGACTAAAGTGTAGTTTGTGAAGTTAGGCTTGTAGAGTTACGGCGTGTAGAAACAGAAGGTTGGGAGAGTCAGAAGGTTGTTATTACTTGAGATCTACCTAGCTTTTTGACAGTGCGAGTTATATGGTTTGGTCTTGGCATTACTTTACATGAAAATGTTTTTGGTGGAATTGGGGTAAGTCTCGAAAAGGTAGTCTGGTAGTGCTTCGCTCACTCGTGTTGGCGGGGGCACGGTAGTGCATACAACATGAAAACATTATCAAGACGTTAAAAGCGTTCATCCAAACAGTAATCCATAGCAGCACAGTGTGGGTACACAAACAAACAAACTTTCGCAATTATGATATTAGTAACATTGTTTATGCAATCTCTTATCTTTTTTTACCTCTAAGTGATAAAAAGATTAGAAGAAAGGAAAGGTCGAGATAGTATTTCACTCATACACAGCGGCTACATATAGACTAGTGCTTTTACCTCTAAAAATGGTCAAGAGTAAAATAAATTTATAGTAGGATGAAACCCATTGGCAAAGGAAGAAAATATAAGAAAAATAAAAGGAAAAATAATTTACGGGCGATCTGAGGTCGAGAAGTGAAGGAGGTGAGTTTTTAAGGGTAGAAAACGGATTATCTGGATTTCCGGCAAAACTACAAGTCATATGGAAATAACCTAACCAAGAGCATGTCAGGACATGTCTAAGGAGGGTTCCGTAACTATAAACGCGTAATATGATTTTTTTTAATTACTCCAAAAGTTACTGTCCGATTTGGTTCAAAATAATTTTCCTAAAGAGTTTTTAGCATGATCTATCAGCATGGAAATTTGCAAGTTTCTATCTCCTATAGTTTAAAAATGCTAGGGGGGGGACCAACTTACAAACTGCTTTGGAGGCCGATTACTCGAAAATGGTCAACTTTATAAAAAAGTAACGTATGAAACCTTGCCTTTATTTTAAAAGACCTATTCTACGATACCCCACACGATGGGGTATAGTGAAAAAATATTTTTCATCCCCACTTCACATGTATGGAGAGCCACCCCTAAAATATAAAATTATTATTTTTTTATGATCCCGAAACCGTGATCTATACACAATCTATAACTACACCAAATTTCATCAATTTATATTCATAATTACAGGAGCTAGAGGCGCGGACAGACAGACAGACAGACAGACAGACAGACAGACAGACAGACAGACAGACAGACAGACAGACGGACAGAGCGAAACTATAAGGGTTCCTTAAGTATTACGGAACCCTAAAAAGGTAAATAACAAAGTTGTAGGTAATAATAAGATCTACAACTTTTGTGTTTACACTCTTTTCATATAACCTCAAAATGTATGTGAAATATTTAAATAACCAAGTTTTAGGCTTTTTATTTGATCTTGTACAAAAAAATATATTTTTTTCACGAAATTTGGTGAAAAGGCAAGTATAGAATATCATTAAAAAACAGAGACTGTCCTGTGTTTCCATCATACACGCAAATATTAAAAGCGCGAAAATTTCTGAACATGTTTTGATCATCACTAACTCTTAACCTGAGTTAAGAGTTAGTGGTGATCAAAACATTGTTATATGAATGAATAGCCTGTAACGTTTTGTAAGGCACTTCACATCCAATATAGGAAAGAATCACATGCAAAATAAATGTATTATTTTCAGAAAATGCTTATGTGGAAAATCAATCTCAACGTTGTACACCTTTTAACGGTATAACATTAAAAGGTTACTATATTCAATCAATCAATCAACCAAATAATTTATTTGCTAGGAATATGGTACAATAAGGCATTTTACATATTCTACTACATGCATAGTGTGCAAATAGGTAAATGTTATTTATTTTAATTAGTCATGAATTTTAAGTGATTACTTAATAATATAAAATTGTCAAGAAAATAAAAATAAGTAACAAATGTCAATACATAACGATTACAATTCAATAATTAATACATTACAAACAATGGATACAAAAAATTGGTTAACAATCAGAAACAAAATAGAATGTTGATTTGCATTTAAGTCAGGAAAATAATACGGTTTTTATAATGTCAAATTTCAAAACAGAATAATTACAATGTCACATTACTTTTAATATACAATAGTTAAGTACAAGTGATATGATTATTATCAATGGAAAAATTACATTATGTTTATAATTCAATATTTTTGTCGTCGAATAGAATTCTTTAATTGAATAATACGTTTTGATGAGGAGCCAGGCGTTTAGTTCACTTTTATATCTTTGTATTGTTAGTCCTTTAAAATAGTTAGGTAGTTTGTTAAAGATGCGAACTGCCATACAGTACGCATTTCTGATAAAGATGTTAATTCTTTGGTAAGTAATAACTAGCTTATGTTCATCTCTGCTGCTTTTAACAGCTAAGCTACACTTTTTAGTAAAGAAGCGATCTATATTTTTATATACAAAAACACACATTTCAAAAATATACTGACAAGGCAATGGTAGTATTTTAAGATATTACGGCAGCTTGTAAGCTTACTTGCTCCAATTTAACGAACTTAGCATAGTAGTGGCGTGTATTGGCTTTATATCAATGTTAGTTGAAGCTGCTACTTCAGCGGAACTTGCTCAGAAAAAAATAATAACTAAAATTGTATAACAGTTTTTATTGTACACGCTAAAAAGGGTTTAAATGTGGCATTTTATCTATATCATCTATTTTTATTGTTCTTATTCAAGTTCTGAAAAGTCAAAAAGAAGTTTCTGTATCGAAAAAGTATATAATTTTCTAAAGACGAATCCCGCGAATCCCGCATTTTTTCAAAACCATTTTTCTACGATTCTCCATCTCTTTGGGATTTGATTATGTTATCAGTGGTAGTGGTGATCACTAGTTTCCTTTTAATGTAAATTCTAATTGCGACTTTTGCGAAAATTAGTCAGAAAAAAATAAAAACTAAAATTCGATTTTCTTTGTTTAAGTCATAGCCGACTTGAAAAGGGTTCAAAATGTAGCTTTCTGTATGTTCTTTAAATAATGTACAACATATTTTTGGCTATTCCTTTAGAATTTTTAATTAAAACGTTTTTTTCACTTTTTTATCAATACGGGATACGAATTTTCACTTTGAGATAATTTCAAAACTATGCAAGCGTACTTCATGGGTGTTTTACTCGGGTATTTATAATTAAGTACTCTTTCGAATTAACCGATAAAAAGACGTTGTCCGATTTTTTATCGAGATTGAACA
This sequence comes from Glaucopsyche alexis, assembly GCA_905404095.1. Lineage (NCBI taxonomy): Eukaryota > Metazoa > Arthropoda > Insecta > Lepidoptera > Lycaenidae > Glaucopsyche > Glaucopsyche alexis. The sequence goes on from FR990046.1 coordinate 18,289,706, forward strand.
CTGTGGGTCGCTAGTCGCTACCGTTATCCCGCTGATTTACAAGCAATCGAACATATTTAGTTTTGGTTGCTTCCTAACGTTGAATAAAATCTAATAAATAATTTTATTTATTTAGTTTTTGTTCTGTTATTAATTTTGGTAAAACATTTCTTTAATGACAAAGGCAGTATAGTCTTAAACATTCTAAAGGCATCGAAAGCGTCTTCTGAAAGAAGAATGTTGTTTGATGGTTGTATTGTTGACATACCAACAATACAACCATCAATCAACATTCATCAATATAGGATATATTGGCGGACATCCGGATGGACGGACAGATTTTTTTTTCCGTCGTTCTCCTGTAGATTGTGTAAGAAACTTGTCGAATTATTATCGCATCGTCACGACACAGAACGTAACAATGTGGATCTTTCTATTACGCGGCCTCCCGGTTTTAGAACAATCTTTCACTTCCTCTTGGAGCGCTAAAAACAAACATTACAGTCGTCATTACAGTAGTCACCTACTTAGTAGGTGTAGATGTAGTTGTAGGTGTAGTAACCTATTCTTGGAACTACTAGAGTACCTACAACTACACCTAATAGTGTCCATCCACATAGTAGTGTAGTAGTGGTAGTAGGTATAGATATAGTTGTAGATGTAGGTGTAGTTGTTTTTATTTATTAATTTTGACCAGCTTATAGTTCAGAGAGATCAAGTCTGTCGGGATCAGACTGTTCTAATATAAGTTTAAGTAAATTCCTTACGATTGACAGCACCAAATTATATAAATCAATTTTTTTTATTATCTGACCAAATTTTGTGTAGAAAAAGGTACAAGTATAAGTTAGGTTGTAGTAGTAGGTAGTGGGTGTATGTTGGTGTAGTTTTATGTGTTGATATATGTAGAATGTGCAGATTTAGGAAGTAGGTGTAGGTGTAGATGTAGTCGTAGGTGCAGTAATCTACCCCTAGTATTACTAGATTACCTACAACTACACTTACTACCTAGTAGGAGTAGGTTCAGTTGTAGGAAGTAGGTGTACATCATACATGTTGTTATAGGCGTAGTTGTAAATGTAGTTGTTGGTAGTTATTTATTTATCCCACTTCAAAGTTAAGACAGAACAACGTCTGTCGGGATCAGATAGTTCTAATATAATTAAAAGTAAATACCTTTCAATTGACAGCACCCAATTATATAAATCTTTCGTTTATTATTCTTTATTGTTATCTAGACAATATTTGTGTAGAAAAACTTACAAATATAGGTGTAGGTTGTAGGTGTAGGTAGTGGGTTCATCAAGCCGTTTAGGCTGTAAGGCGTGTCAAAAACATATATACATAATATACGCACATACAAGTCACTAAGCACACTAAATGTAAAACACTAAGGGAGTCTCCGATAATAAATTATAAAACCTTACCTGACATCGCAATTTATAAATAACTAGACTGTGTCATCAAATAATTATGAAATGTAATATACTAGATCACGACTATGCTAATCTAAAATACAAAAAGTGACGTTATTTTCATACCTTTTCGTATAGTTATCTTTTCCTGTCCCTTTTTTACATTTCAGTAGTGTTTTTTTCTTAGTTTTATTTATTTTATTGCACTGAAAAAGCTGACACAGGTCCGGCGCTGGCAGGCGCCATCGACCGACTGTCGGGCAGGCGAGGTTCAAGGCAGTTCATAATAAGCTGGACAACTTCAAAACATTTTGGAATAACCATCACTTTATTAAATATATTAAATTATAGGATTTAAAAATTAGTAAGATATCTTAAGTACTTCAAGATAAATTATTACATGTAAGAATTATCTTGTAAAAATAGAATTTTCCTACGGAGAAATTGGATTAAAAATTTTATTTTAGGCTGTTTTCGGGAATCTATTTAATCGAGTGAAGAAAATCTAAATGCGTAACAATTTAGTAAGTTATCTAGGCAATATCGTTAGTTAAATTGACAATTTTTTAAAATGGTTTTCCTTAATTGTAAATAGATAAACCATTAAATATAGTGAAATGCTTTTACTCGCTTGCGCCTCGGTGAACCGCCTTAAAGGTCTGAAGAAGAAGAACTGTATCTAGCACGTATTTTTAAACTTTTCAAGCATCTTAATGTAACAGACAATGTTACAGTACCCAAAATACGTTGTTGTATCTTAACTATGAACTGAAATAAATAAATAACTACTCACGTAAACCTAGAACTTACGCCTGCAACATATAGCTGTAGGTATTGGTAGTAGGGGTACACACCAAATATAAATATTATGTATGTATTTATTTCTATTATTTGTCTGCGGGGTCAGCTAGCATAACTATGAACTGGGATAAAAACTACACTTAGATACATGATAATGGATACATTTTTTACAGAATTTGGTTTGAATACAAATCATAATGAAATAAAAACATTAGTTACATCCAAAATTAGAAGATAACCATAAAATTAAATTTGTAGAAATAGAACAAGTCGATTCTTTTAAATACCTCGGCATCATTATAACAGCAGACTCAAGATGCACTCTAGATATAGTGGCCAGAACCTCGATAGCCAAAGGAGCATTCAATAGCATGAAACATCTAAATAACGCCAAAGCCATTCACAAAAACACCCGAAAGCGTTTCGTAAAAACTATAATGTCTGGAGTATGTATGTATATGAGACATGGACCCTAACAAAGAGAGATAAAGAGTGCTAGAAAAGGATGAAAGGTATAAGTTGGACGGAAAGAAAATCCAACCCACCAACCAACACGTGATAAATAATATAATAATATATAATATCTATGGACGCTTCACACCACGTCAATCTGATCCCGTGGTAAGTTCTCGAAGAACTTGTGTTACGGGTACCAGACAACGGAAATACATAGATATATTTAATACTTTTATACTATACACATATTTAAGATTTTTATTATATTATACATATATTTAATACACATCCGTGACCCAGGAACACAGAAAAACTTTTTGTTCCTTCGGCGGGATTTGAACCCGCGACCCCCGGGCCGGGCTTGAGCACCAACACGCTCAACCAACTGAGCCACAGAGGTCGTCGAATTCACTGACTAATAACGTGAATAGGCTATTGTGATAATTATTTCCCACAGAATTTCATTTAAAGAATAATTTAAATTTAAGTCCACATTTTATAGTTAATCATTGTCACTCTACCTTAAGAGAGCTTAATTAAACTCACAGGGAGTTCGGATTTTCACCGCTTTATTCACGTATATTATGAAAAATCTTCCATTTGCAATGAAAAATCCATTCTGGGCGCAGTCAAAACTTTTTTGTTGTGCAGCTGATTTAGTGTAAGTAATATATTTTGCATATTTTCGTGGAGGCGCGCACTTTAGCTTCGCAGAAATAACTTTATTCCAAGTTGAAATTCTGTATTAACTGGATTACTGGTTCCTAGTTGAGTTTAGTTTTTGTTATTATTAAAGCTATCTTTTTTATTAGGTAGGACGTATGTATAGTATGGTTACTGGAATATGACTGAAGGACAGAATTATACGTAGGTGTAAGTTTTTTATGTCCAAATTGTCAATTACATGAAATAATATAAAGTTTTATTTTGGTTTTGTAAAATTGCTCAGGATATAGTAATAAATTTAGTATTAAAAAGTATACTTGTGTAACAAGCAAAAGTTAATATTTATTCGATAATTATCCCACAACAAGCTGCGAAGAACATGTACAAAAGTAAAACAAAACACGGTGGTCTCAGACTAAAGAGTATACAGCGTGTCCCGACACCTATATCGGAGCCTTTAGTGGTAAAAAATATGGAATTTTTTATCGACAAATTGCCCCTCAAATTTTATTTTTCTCTCACGTTTGTAAAATGGCAGCCATTTTATTTTTTGGTTACCAAGATTCAGGCTCTCGTACTAATTCGACCACCACTACTCATGTAAATATCCTAGGAACATAAAAAAGGTCTCATTTGATAACTTAACATGTGGACAATAATTCACTGTTAAAATGTTTTAATTTTCTTTGAAGAAAAAACAAAAAAAGGTAATTTAAAAAAATATATAATTTTTTTTCGGTGAATTTTTTAAATTATTTGCTTTTTGTGAAAAATCTAGGCAATTAACCTGCTTGTTTTTGGTTCTAAAACGATAGAAGAGGACGTTTGCTAAAATAAAATACAAACCCCTTTACTCTCAGTGCAATAGTTTAGAAGTTATAACAATTTGTTGGTATCATCTCAGACAGGGGCCAGCCAGTCGTCTTTTTCAAATTGTTATAACTACTTATTATTTGTTCTACAACGATAGAAGAGGACGTTTGCTAAAATAAAATACGAAACTCCTTTACTCTCAGTCCAATAGTTTAGTAGTTAAAACGATTTGAAAAAGACGACTGGCTGGCCCCCCATACCAAATTTCATTAAATTACGTTCAGTAACACGCATTCGTGAAAGTGTAACAAACATCAACACATCCATGCATCCATATAAACTTATGCGTTTAAAATAGGTATATTAAGGATATTCATAGGATTTTACTTTTTCGTAAAATTAATTGAATAGTAGCCAGAAAAAGTTCTATATTAGAAAGCAATTTATGAATGCAAAGTAATGAATTCTTAAGTATTTTTGCCAACTGAAAATATACTTAAATTAGTAGGTATATAGGAATCCCAACAGAATAGTATTGACGAGTTTAGTACAACATGTTTTGTCATTAATCAAAAAGCCCATCCACACTCTCGACAAGCCGCGAGAAATTACTTGAATGTTGATCTTCATCTTCTCCCACTCGCATAGAGACATATCACCAGAAAGTCTCACCTTGAATCTGGCTGCCATAAGAAGTTAGTCTTGCTAAAGTTGCATTGAAATTGACTTATGATTGCAAACTCCGCTGGAGGACAATTACTGTAAATGAACGTTTCCTGACAACGCTTCCTCTATACCGGAGGTAAACTTCAAATTAATAAAGGAAGTTGACTGAATCTAATATTTTAACAAAACAATGATAACATTAATTATAAATAGGTAGTCCAGGCTTCGCGTAATGATTTGTCTACCATAGATTAAAATATTGTGACAAAATTAAATTTAAAATAATGTTTTATACATAATGTTATATTAATTATTAATCAACAATTTTATTCATACGAGTATTATGTATATCTATTACTAGATGTTGCACGCAACATCGTGAGCGCAAAAGAAAATCCCGCGGTAACCGTATATTTTGTCGCGATAAAAAGTACCCTATGTTCTTCCCCGTGGTCTGATCTATATCTGTACCAAATTTCATCAAAAAAGGCTTAGTAGTTTCGGAGCCTATTCAATGCTAACAAACAAAAAAACTCTTTATTAAATTATACGTATAGTAGGAGTACAGATGAAACATATGTGGCGGACCAATAAGCGCGCAGTCCTGAATCGCGCTATCGAAGTTTCTGAGCTCGGAAAGTATATATACGACAGCTGAAATGATTACAAGTAGGCTTCGGCCTGACCGAGCATACCACCTCGCTCGGTCGGAGATCTTCCTTTGGGGCTTGCCACTATATTCCCACATTGGTGACCCTCGACAGAACACGCCTCCTTCTGGACATCATCATCATCACTCCCCACCCCTCTGCAACACGCCAGCCAGCATTCAGCCGCATCGGATTCCTCGACCACCAGCCTCAACGCACCGCGGCCTGGTCGAATCCTCATCGGCTTCAACGGGCACTCTCACTACAACGACCGGTCAGCAAGCAGAGCACATCTCTCCTGGTCAGCACGTAGCATCGGCCCCGCACGGCAGCACTCCGACTCACTGGAGCCCGTGCAGCAGCAGCACAGTTCCGACTCACTGGGACTTTCTCCACTGGCACTGGCGACTCAAGCACAAGACTCATCAAATGGTTCGACCTCCGGTCTTCGGGGGGGAGTGATGTGGCGGACCAATAAGCGCGCAGTCCTGAATCGCGCTATCGAAGTTTCTGAGCTCGGAAAGTATATATACGACAGCTGAAATGATTACAAGTAGGCTTCGGCCTGACCGAGCATACCACCTCGCTCGGTCGGAGATCTTCCTTTGGGGCTTGCCACTATATTCCCACACATATTTTGTTTGCAGGGTATTTTTTGCGGGATATTGCTAAAATATATAATATTAATTAAATTGTATGCTATGAATTTCCGAGAAGTGACGCCTGATTCTATTAACTATTTTCATTATACATTATATTTATAGGCAAGAACGCATTCTTTTGTTGGCAAACACTAATTAATTATTATTGGTGTAGATTTTTGTTGCTAACACTATTTTCATTATTATAAAAACCTCTATACTGTCTTTACTCACCACCGTAACCGGGTTCTAGAATATTCAACATAATACTGTGTACTATTGGGCTATAAGGCTGTGGTTTGGGCGAGCATTACTCAGGGCGGTCGATGCATAAATTACACGCCCAATTAGCATCTGATGGTGCCGGTGATTAGCCATTGTGTGTATACTTTTGTACATACAAGCCCTGTATGAGGCACTAGGGGCTAATCCTGAGCCTTATTTGATTTTGGTCAGCCTCCTCACCAACAGCCTCCGTGGTCTAGTGGTCAGAGCATTAGCTCTTGTGGGTTCGATTCCCGCATTGGAACAACAAAAAATGTTGTTTCCATGTTTGGTTAGGATAATGCAGGCTGATCACCTGATTGTCTGACAAGAAAGATGATCCATGCGTCGGATGGGCATGTAAAAAGTCGGCCCTGCACCTGATCTCTCATCAGTCGGTTATCCGTCCTACTGGATTATGAGAGTAAAGGAAGAGAGAGTGCTCTTGTGTACTGCGCACACACTTGGGCACTATAATATTACCCCTGCGTAACTGGCCTGGTTTCAATTAAACCGGCCACCGTCACCGAGATTGGTGTAAGGAGTTATTTGATTTTGGATTCCACTGTATCTTTTGGAGACCAGTTACTCAAAAGTGGTTGACTTTGTAAAAAGTCACGTATAAAACCTTACTTTTATTTAAAAAGACCTATTCAACGATATCAGACACGACGTAGTAGAATAAGAAGATATTTTTCATCCCCACTTCACGTGTATGGAACAAGCCACCCCTTAAATATAAAATTAATTCTATATTTCATCATCAATTCAAATTACATATGCTACAAGAGCTGACAGACAGACAGACGGACAGAGCGATCATAAGGGTTCCTTGAGTATAATGGAACCCTAAAAATAGGGTTCTGTTTCCATTAAGTTCCACGCAAACGATGTTGCGGGCACCAGGATTTTTTTCTAAATAAGTGCCTATGACCTGACTTACAAATCGTCAGGAAATTTAGAACGTTAAGTAGCAGCTTTTTAATTTGACGCGACCGATTATATTTTTTTTACTTTTTTGACACTCAACCAATTGAACTGATTTCGATACCCTAATAATTATATCAGAGTCATGCGAGATATCCATTTTATCTTAGTCTGATGCACCCTAGTGACTAGATAAAATTTACTCTTTGTCTACTACTGAAAACAACTCGACTTTGCATTAATAAAGTAAAAAAAAAATACATCATTAGATGCAGAAGTTTTTTTAAAGTACTTAATTCCCAATATTTCTAGACACAGATGAAATTTTTTACTGTACACAGATTCTAATAAATATTCACTTACGCTGGCAATTAAATATACCTACGGGATACACATTGACCTCGTAAAATTGGTAATAAGGTTCAAACTTCACAGAAGTAATATGTACCATGAGGAAGCTTCACGAGTCATCATATTCAAACAACCTTACCTCTCACATAAACCTCACTTGAGAGTATATTTTATTCATGGCAGTACGAGTTATGTAATTTTAATATCTATTTCGGTAATCCAACCACGTAAGAGACGTGAATTGCGCTGGAAACTACAAGAAAGTTAGTGGTACTTAACAGTTCTCTCTCTTTCTTGGAAACGGTAAATAAAAACCGTGATTCTCTGCGAATGTTTTAAAAAGTTACGCCGACTGAATAATGGCGTATAGCGCCATTTTAAGTTGCGCCAACTTTTGTTTTTTAATTAGCCGCTGAGTGTATGAAAATTTTAAACTAAAACTCAACGGTATTAAAATGTGTAATAGAGTTAATAGAAAGTGTAGTGTGTTTGAGGAAGGTTATTGTGATATCTTTTTTTTTTTTTTTAAGAAAAATGGATCCTACAAAAAACGTTGCTTGTGTTAAAATCATTTTAATATTTAATAGTAGCGTGTATGCAACTCGTAATTTATTTAATAACTATTTTTTGTATTTAATATAATACCTTATCCATAATTAAATAAAATACGTATAACATACTTATATTAATTGAACATACTACAACTGTCAACTACTAATTAAAATGTTCACAAATTATGTTAATATTATGTTAGCTTCTGTGAATGCCTCAAGCTGAAAGCAATCCAATCTGTATACAGAGTGTGCACAAAACTTCGAATAAGTCCATGTTGTTCTTACCTCTAAACGCAAACTAAGCGCGGCTTTATACTCGATAATTATTAGATGAAGTTTAAATTTAGTTTCGCCCAAAACGTTATGTGAAAGTTTCGAAATATTGGAATGCTGTTATTGCCATAAATATTTTGAAATTATTAAATCGAAAACTTCCGCACTACAAATTTAATATTCTGACCCCCTTACTAATAAACGCTGTATAAGCTTTGAATGGTACAGTGTCTCCTTCTATCGAATTAAAAATGTCACTTGTGTGACGGGAACAAAACACTGTATATTCAAAGCTTATACAGCGTTTATTAGTAAGGGGGTGAAAGTATTAAGCCTAGAGTCTACGAGTAGACCATTAATTGCTCTCTAGACCCCGCATAAAAATTCTTATCTTCCTGATAATTACTACTATTTTCACGCACACATAATATATAATGGAATGGAGGGATTCAAAATCGGGAGAGCCATGTTTCGGCACGGATGGCTCGACCGGATAAGTATCACGACCTCAGACAAAACCGGCGTACAATAACGTTGCGTTGTGTTTTACCGAGTACGAGTGAGTGAGATTTCCTAAGGCCCAAGGGGGTTAAGGGCCAGGAATGCAACGGGGAACAGAGTTACAAGTGTAACTCCACTGGTGTTGCGAGTGACCATGGGTTATCGTTCTTGGTTCATTTAAAAAAACAAAGTATGTTACGGAATCACTCGGAGGTCGGATAGTTCACCGTGCCTCACATTGCCAACAATTAAGTACTCATTATATTTTACATAAGAGTGTAATCTATACTAATATTATAAAGCTGAAGAGTTTGTTTGTTTGAATGCACTTATCTCAGGAATTACTGGTTTGAATTGAAAAAAAAATGTATTATACATTTATCAAGAAAGCTTTAAGCTATATAACATTACGCTGTGACCAATAGGAGCGAAGCATCAGTGAAAAATGTTGCAAAAACGGGGAAAATTATTCATATTTGAGGGCTTCCGTTGCGTGCGCTGCGTAAAGGCAAGATCCAATTCTTAATAATATTGTTCTTCTGCCACAAGAAATTAAAACCAAAAATATAATTTACGCAGAAGTAGGTACTTTAAAATATATTATTTTAAAAACTTTTTAATCGCGATCATAATAACAGAAATTGATGCGGACGAAGTCGCGGGCAATAGCTAGTAAAATATAAGGGTCCACTCGTGTTTACTTAAGATAAAGAAATGTGATAAGATAAATTTTGTTTAAGTCGTTAAAACTGTCTCAGGATGAAAATCATTGCAAAGTAAAAAATGTTTCAGAATTAATTAGGATTATACGTAGGATTATACCTTAAATCCTATGCGCTGTGCATTTTCGTTTAAAAGCTTTTTTCCAGTAAAAGGATTTTTTTTTAATTAACATAACCTGACGTAAATGAAACAGACAAAAAAGTATTTCTGATTGCTTTACCGACATTATACTTAGGCTCACTTTGTACATTTTAAATGGCTAAAAGTTTTTATTTAGGGTTTAAAAAATATAATTTTTATCGTCTAATGTAAAGTTTTTCTACGTGCTCATTGAGATGTTGATCATTTCTCAACCAAACCTTTTTTTTTTCAGGTGACTTGCAACTACATAACAGTTCTCATCTGATAGTTATACTATATTTATTATATTATATAAGCCGTAATATAAATAAAAAAATATTTTTTTTTTAATTTTAATTTATTTATAATATATTTCACTGTGAAATTTTCACATAAGTATTAAATACTTTAAATAATTACTATTTTGTTTGAATTACATACATTACTTCTTAGAGAAACTTAAGTTTTATAGCACCTGAAATTAAGTAACACAAAACTGTAAATCGTATTTTAGAGAGCTTGCGTAACATTTTCCGAGCTTTTCGAAAAAATACTTTAATCCAATACAATTCGCTTGACGATACTAAAAAATCCACACCACTTTTTGTCCGTGAAACTGTTTCATTTACATAAAACGCGAGTAGAAACACTAAATAAAAGTTTGCATTTAAAATTTAAACAAATCTCCTTTTTAAATATGCATTTCTCTTCTGAAACTCTTTTGTTCCCAGCGCCGAATGACTGAAACTGCCAACTTGTGATTATTTTCAAGCAAACATTATGCAAATCTTGACAGACGAAAAATGTATTTTATAACAGTGGGACTCGAATAAAAGTTTTAATTAAAAATATAAACTTTCACTAATGAATATTTAAAACAAAGATGTAGATTGGTCGTGTCCCCAGTGAAACGGAACGAGTTGGTACAAGAAAGTTAAATACTCCAAATTTTCTTTTATAATGTTTACGCTTATAATTTTTTCTGTCAAAAATTTACATTCCAAGATTTCTTATAAATTTGGTAGGTCTACCTGTATTAAGATACAACTCCTATTGTCCTACCACTATTATTATAAATGTAAACGTTTGTGAGGATGGATGGATGCTTGTTACTCTTTTACGCAAAAACTACTGAATAGTTGTTGATTAAATTTAGTATGGTAGTTCTTTAGGCTCTGGATTAATACAGCTACTTTTTATCCCGAAAAAATACAATGTTCCCATGGAATACTGTATTTACGAGGGAAGGGCCGCTGGCTAAAGCTAGTATAATATATAGTCATCTATAATTATATAGTCATGATGTGCAGCAGAGTCTTGGCGCCATAGACGTTATGTTATAGACGAGGCAATATGTTGAGGCAAAAACTGTCTTCACTTAAATGGCTCCACTTTTGGAGTACTCGGGGCTATTTTGACAAATGAACTTCTCAAAATTAATATGGAAACATAATATGATAATATGGTGATTTTGAATTTTTCTGAAGTAGTCTAAGCATACGCTACCAAATAGTAAGATTTTGCTCCAAAGTAGACCCTGGATCCAAAAGTAGAACAGAACTCCTGACTCCTTATACATGTTTGGGGATTTCGGCGTTGTTTAAAGAACTGCAACCATATGCCACCATGTCAATGTCATCTTCACCACCACCATCACACCATACATCATCACAAAGTACTTTTCATAGTATTGTACACCAAAACGGAGATCTTTGAACATATTTTATTCTCTGCCGTTATTTGCAAAATTCTTTTGTTGTTATAAAGGATATAATTCGAAATTGGTCCTTTAGTTCCTAAAGTGGAAACCTGATGATGGGATCCAGGAGGAATCGATGGAACTCCTCGAAATTTATATGGACAAAATATATTATAGCGATTTACACTTTTCCTGGAATAACATAAGCTTAAGCTACCAAAAAATAAGATTTTACATACACCCTGTGGATCCAAAAGCACTGAACAGAACTCCTCAGTCTTTAAAGATAAGCGTTTGGAAATTTCAACGTTGTTTAAAGAACTGCAAGCGTATGCCATCATCATTATCTATCTCGTTTACAATACCTAATGGAAGTTTAGCGCGTATTCAATTAAACATCCCATCGTTTATTTTAAACGTTGTTAAAATATATTAATAATAATTTAACAATTAATATCACTAAAAAGGTTAAAAATTATTTCTGTGGACGTACCTGACACAGACGATTTGACACGTTTAACTCTCAAGGCTTGGAAGCCTTGAGAGTTAACGACGATTTCAGGAATAGAATACCCAGGTTTTTGTGGATGCGGTAAACAATAAACTATGATCAATTTTTTATACTCTTCTATTTTTTTTTAACTATTTAATTGAGGTCAAAGATTTGGGCACTACGGAAAAATCACCTGTATATTATTGCACTGTACGATTAGTCTATTCTGTACGTTTATGTATTCTACGCCGTTATAATCGTTCGTAATCATTAAATTACATGAATATGGCAGCTTTATTTTAATTTATTCACACCTAAATATCACAAACGAACACTCAATATGAACTGCATACAAAACCGCACTTTTCTGCGCCATATTCGGAATATTTGTGCAACATTTCCCCACGTGCAGGTATTATTTAGGTTGTTCAGAACATGTCCCGTTTGTATAATAAATTGAAAGCGATTCTAGTCGAAACTTTGGGAATGCCGTCATAACGACTTAGGTACGTGATTCCAGTTTGCTGGTAATATAAAATTTTTGGCAAAACAAGGATTTATATACATCTGAGAAGAAAGTTTCGACGGAATCTTATAGCGTATAAAAATGTAACAGATTTGCGGTGTTTAAAAAATAGTCTTTGCAGACACGCAACTGAAATGAAATTTTGAAATCAAGCTACCAATCCAGTTATCTATGTATGTAGTATGTACTATGTAATAAAAATATTGACCAACATTATACGACATGCATATTCAGGCGCCTCGCCTATGTAATGTCACGGTCGAAGCCTGAGTGGCTTTCCTTTAAACATGTAGCACGAGCATTGCACACAGACATTTTTATTCATTTTTAATACACCTAGCTTTTAGTTCTTGTGCCAATAGATGTCACTACGAGCTACATCGCGTTATTTTATATATTAATGATTCAATGTCACTAATGTAATTTAGATTTGTGCAACTTTTGTATATCGTTCACTAAAAACTCTTGTTTCCGTATTGTATTAAGTCCAAATCTTGAAACAGGTCTTGAAGTAAAGCTTATTGAGTTTTTTTGGATTTTTAAAAAATAATTTAGTTTCGCTTCTGGTAAGTACTCTATACCAGTGTTTTTCAACCTGTGGGTCGCGACCCTTCTGGGGGGTCGCGAAGCTTCTGTAGGGGGGTCGCCGGAGGTCGATGGAACTTTAGTGAAAAACAATAAAGATTTTTTTATTAATTATTATTTATTAAGGAAGAGAATTTTAACAAAAGAATATACTCATAAATCGATCATCGATATCATCTATGTATATAATAGTACAATAATGTGTTTGAACTTTGAAGTAATATATAATGTACTGATATCCGAATAATAATTATGGAGACGCATAAAAACGTCGTATGGAATGAATATTTGTAACACTGTAACATACACATACATACATGATAAAAAAGCGAAGGGTCGGGCGGTCGCGAAATATTTTTTTCATACATCGTAAATCGGTCGCATCATAAAAAAGGTTGAAAAACACTGCTCTATACAATGTACTCGTTAAATGCGTTTTTTATTTAATTTTTTCTTATTAGAAGTCACATTAATTGAGAGTCTATTCCTAGAAATCTAAAATTCCTGCATCAAAAATACTCGATACATCAAACATACTTAAACTGGCATTTGCAATTACGCTTCAGTCGAGATGCGATTCGCTGTTTGTCTAACAACTTTATGCAGTTTGCTTAGTTCTCGTCAATATACGTTTAGATCTCAGAACATTTTCGTTTTTGATTAGGAAAGCAAAGGTAAAGTTTGCTAACTATGATTTCAACAATTTGTACAAATAGGAACTTAAGGTTAAGCTGTTTGATGGTTGTTGTTTTAAAAATAAAGTATTAAGGTATGTTTCTAAGAAAACGTTTCTAGATGACTGCTAAAACTAAGCTTTAGATTTCCTTGACTGTTTAGTTGTTGAATGGACTATAACTTTCAGTAACTGAGATACTTGCCAAATTACTATAGTAATTAATATACACTAGACGTTGTAACAAATATAAATTTATAATCAAAAACGAAGAAATATTTTATGACTTAGTAAAGTAAGTAAATCTTTTAATAGCCAATGTATACGCCTATATAATAGGATCCCAGAAAACGTTCAAAACCTTTCTATTAATAAATTTAAAAAAAGTAGTTAAAGAACGTTTGTGTGCTAAAGCTTATTATTTAAAAGTAAATGATTTTCTTAACGATTGCACACCTTGGGAATAAAATGCACCCCTACAAAGCTGTCTCTATGTACTTGTGTACTGACTTTTGTTATATGTATTTAAAATAGATTTAAGTTTACAATGTAAAATATATATTTCTTTTAAAAGAACAATTTCCATCTTTTTGCTCAAAGATGGCCCCGTGCGAGTTTCTTACGCCGGTTCTTCTCGGCGGGTTAGGGTAGACTTTCCGAAAATATCTTGTTATGTTTTATTTGGAAATAAAAATTTTCATTTTTATTTTCATTTATCTAAAAATTTTGAACTGCTCATGATTCTTGATTTTTCTTATACAAATTCATAAGAAATTGTAAAAATGGTACTCGTACAAACGACTTGCTATTTGTTACATTGTTTAATACAAACGAGGCTTTGATCATTCAATCGTAAGTAATTGTAGCAAACTTGGGAATAAAGCAAGTGTGTCGTTGGAAGTTAGTAATATTCTATACGTGGAGTTAAAATTAATATTTACAAAGGCTTTTTACAGACTAGGCAGGCAGGTAGTAGGTGCATAATAAAATATAAAAACTGGACAATAGCGAGTTGGACTCGCCCATCAAGGGTGAAGGTGTAGGTAGTAGGTTTAGGTTATAGGTGTAAGTGACTACCTACAATACAACCTAAACTACCTACCTCCTTTGTGTAGGAGTAGGTTGTTAGTGTGGTTGTTAGTGTAGAAGATGTAGGTGTATTTAGGTAGTTATTAATTCCTTTTCATAGCTAAGACAGATAAACGTCTGTTGGGTACAGCTAGTAGGTATATTATATTTTAACAATTAGTATTTTAGGGTTCCATACCTCGAAAGGAAAAAACGGAACCCTTATAGCATCACTTTGTTGTCCGTCCGTCTGTCTGTCAAGACCCTCTTTCTCAGGAACGCGTGGAAGTATCAAGCTGGAATTTATAATATCAAATACTTCTGTCTACTTACTGTCCCTTAGAGCTTTGAAAAAATCAAACTTCTTAGCTAACGCAATCAAAAGAAACAGTCGTTTATGCCGCAAATTTCAGCAAATTTTCGACACTCGCAAGGGAATCAAAACCTACAGGGTACGATAACAATACAGTTTAGCTACATACTATAATAAAAATATTTTTAATAATTTTATACTACTACCCCTACTATGACTCGATTGTCGTGATGGGTGAACTTTTACTGAATAACTACAGGTTTGTACCTACGGAACTCTCGGTGCGCGAGTCCCACTCGCACTTGGCCGGTTTTTTTATGTCTCCTAGTACGTATTGTATAAATATGCAACCAATTACCAATTAAATGTATTTAGTGGCACTGTGATTGCAAGTAAGTAACTCGCCTTAGGCCCACTTGCGCCAATCCGGGTTAAAGTTAACCCTGGGTTAAAAATCATGTTATCTCTCTCGTTCTTCGTATTTGTGAAAGAGAAAGCATGATATTTTAACCCAAGGTTAACTTTAACCCAGATTGGCGCAAGTGGGCCTTAGACTACAAAGTTTCCTTAATTTGTCAGGTATAAATTGTGTACAAAAACGTATATTACAGCTACAAACACGTATCGATCATCGAGTTAAGTTCGTTATTAGTATAATTTCATAATTTGGTACCTACTTAGCGTTTTGCAGATGGAATAATTTATATTTCAATATTAACTCACACGAATACACTCTAGCTATTAGTGGAAAATTATTATTTAAAATGAAAATGTTTGTATAATGTATGCACTGTGTTTGATGTTTTGATAAGTAATCATTAATTAATACTCTCAGCCTGGTTTGGGACAAATTATTATTTTCAACTAAAATGTACTGTACTTTCTGATAAAGTATTAGTGAATAAATTTTTGCCTTTGTAATGTTGCTTATTTTAGCATATAATTTTATTAGATATCGTTTGACTGAAGATAGGTTATGAAGAAAAGATAGAACAATTGATCTTCATACAAGAAATATTTACGCCATCTTGTTTTCACCATACTTCAAATGTCAGACATATTGATTTCACCATACCTCAAATGTTAAAATGGCCCCAAAATATTCAAAACCCCACTTAAATGGTCCCATTTAAGTGGAAACAGTTTTCACTTCAACATACCTCGTCTATAACATGTAGGTACGTTTATCGTTACACGTTAATGTTTGTCAATTTGTCACAGCATATTTTTAAAGTTATACCTATATATCCGTCTGTTAACATAACAAAATTATTGTTATTATTATAAAAGTATTAAAAGGAAGAAGAATATGACAATATACCTATGTGTCTAGTTATGAGTGGATAAGTTTTAAATCTGAACCTCAATTCTCGAATTTAAAGTAGACTTTCATGTTACTTTGATTTAATTATAAGTGAAGTGACTTATTACCTTATACTGACTTTGTGAAGTTTAGACTAATCAGAACGCATTACACGTTGGGTTAACGTTTACGTGAATACCGTTTGACAGTTTAAGCGTATCGGGACTTATTTAGCAGAATTGACCTCAGGGTATACTGAAGTATAAAGAGGCCAGTCGACAATACTTTAGAAATATCTAGAAACAAATGTTTTAGATATTTCTAAAATATAGCCAACCATGTTGATGCCAACTTCTTACTGCGATAACAAATTATAGAAATAAGAAGTCTTGGCTTTTAGTACTAGCTATCAACTAGAGGTATTTTGCCAAGATTTTGAGGGCCAGTCTCCTCAAGGTTGTATTAACTTATAACATAAAATAACTCCTAATACTTTTAAGTAGTTAGCTATAGATCTATACATATAAAATCCTTTGTCCTGAATGACTGACGGATCAACGCACAGCCTAAACCGCTGATCGTAGAGACCTGAAACTTGCAGGGCTTGCTCTTTGTAATGCGTAGGGATCCGATAAGAAGGGATTTTTCGAAATTCGATTCCTAAGGGGGTGAAAAGGGGTAAAACAGTTTGTATGGGGCAACGTGATTCCTTGGTCCAATCTACTTCATATTTTGCACAAACATTATGTAACAGAATTGATGGAATTCGTGTATCATAGTTTATTGAAATTCGTCCGCTAACGGGAATAAAAAGGGAAAGAAAGTTGCTTGGGAGCGATTTGCTTTAAAGTTGATATAAATACTCCTTAGTGCTTTTGATATAAAGCTCCCCACACACAAGCGATCGATCGATTTAGTCTTTACAATTTAAACATTTACTGGATTCGTAGTTGCAAGTAAATCGGTTTAGATAAAAATTTAATATAGTCTGAGATCCTAGGACCACCTTACTATACTTTTTATATGAAACTCGTATATATACGCGTTAATTTTGTTCTAAATTTTGACCCCCACCGCAAAAACTAGCTGGTAGGTCTTACACTAATCATTTTGTGTTATAGTTTTTCGTTAGCAATTTACTTTCAAATACGAATTATTTTCCAATTTGATCGAAGCAATCGATAGCCCGTGAGTGGGAAGCTTTATTTTTATTTTGACATAATATATTGTCATCGTGTTGAAAAATAAATCTGACAAGAATGCGAAAGTTAAATTTGATGAAAATCTCTTTGAAAAACTAGGCACGTAAATATTTGCGATTGCTGCATTAATTATATTCATAATAATTATTATATTACATAGGTACTATTTCAGTAGAATATTTTGAGTGTAGGTATAATTAAATTTCTTTCTCTTTTGTTGTTATAATATGTAATATTTAATTTATTTGTGCTTGATTTATCAGTGTTTAATATATAGGTTTTTAGTTTTTAACCCAAAACAATGACTTAAGATTTTCTTAAAAGATTTTTGATCTGTACGTTTGTGCGCACTGATCTCAGAAACTACGGAACAGATTTTTATAAAATTTGTTACCGTAGTAGTTTAGCCCTTGGATAAATACATAGGACTCGCTTTTATCGCGGAAAATTTTTGGGTACCTAACTACCTACGGGTTCCACGCGGTTAGGAATTAGGATAGCTCTGCTTATTGACAATATTTAATTCGTTCTCGGCGTTGTCGAGCGGCAAGCCTTCTCTTTTCTTTAACTTCCTCTTTGGTCTTTTTGGGATTTCCCATCCTATAAATTAAATAATTTAATGAATGGTCAGCATATAATATAGACATATTTACGGACAATGATAATAATAATCTACGAAAACCGCGGGAAAACTTTCCATTGGTAAGAAATCGGGGCTTCAGTTAGTAAACAAGTATTAATTTTTCATACAACGGTAATTATAAACATATGGTAATTAGTATACGGTAATTAGAAAACGATAGTTTTTCTTATAAATTTTGAAAACCGACACAGTATGCAAATACTAGCTTATTATAACGTACGGAGGCCGAAGTACTGTCTCCATTTACATGATCAACTTGGGTCTATCTTAAAAAATCAAGTATTAAAATAAGAACAACGGTAATTAGAAAAGTTTTTAACCAAAGCTACGGTAATTAGCTTTTAGGATAGCTCTGCTTATAATTTTGTGTAGGTATTTCAATTCAATCGGTTCATACCTACAAAAAGTTTTATCAATCTAAAAATAACATAGTATAAAATGCTATAAAATAACCAGATATTTGAATTGGTTAAAACTTTACCTAGGTTAATCCTAATCATGATTATTATATGAGTAATAAGTGAATGAGAAGTTAGATGGCTTCCCGGTTGTACTGCTAACTCATCTCTCTCTCAAACTCTGCCGTAGTCCCAACTAGGATGGGCGAACACAATCCAAATTATTTTTATTAAGTTCAAAGTCCACAACGTCCTCCCATTCAAAATATTTTCGAAATCGTTATCAACAATCATAACGGTCATTCTCCGATTCGGCGTTCTTTGCCTAATTACCGTAACCTTTTTTATTTTTCACTGATTTGACTTAAACATATTAAAATATGAAGCAAATCAAAGATACGAATTCAATAATTAATGAGGCATGTAAAAATTAATTGTTGTTTTCTAGATAATGAAACTTAAAAATGTTATGACTATGGTAATTAGAAAAAATAATATTTATTGTAACGGTAATTAGAAAATATCATCAAGTCTATGTAAAATATGATATAATGAAATGATAATAACACACATTAATATTTTTTACACATATAATTATAATTGAAGCGATAGAATTAACGATGTCTCTCATAACTATAACCTACCAATAGTAAAAACAGACACTTTATAATTTCTATAATTAAATAAAAATTTGACACTTTTTTGACATTTCTTTTGGTTTCTGATACAAAACAGGGTTATTTTAAAAGCATATTTTATTTAACTTGCAATGTATGTTAGTTCGGGTGGAAACTTGCTACTCAATTTTGAAGCAGATATCTTCAACCGATTGAGCTGAAATTTTGTACACACTTAGTTTTTTTAGTTTGGATGACAATATTTAATTCGTTCTCGGCGTTGTCGAGCGGCAAGCCTTCTCTTTTCTTTAACTTCCTCTTTGGTCTTTTTGGGATTTCCCATCCTATAAATTAAATAATTTAATGAATGGTCAGCATATAATATAGACATATTTACGGACAATGATAATAATAATCTACGAAAACCGCGGGAAAACTTTCCATTGGTAAGAAATCGGGGCTTCAGTTAGTAAACAAGTATTAATTTTTCATACAACGGTAATTATAAACATATGGTAATTAGTAAACGGTAATTAGAAAACGATAGTTTTTCTTAAAAATTTTGAAAACCGACACAGTATGCAAATACTAGCTTATTACAACGTACGGAGGCCGAAGTACTGTCTCCATTTACATGATCAACTTGGGTCTATCTTAAAAAATCAAGTATTAAAATAAGAACAACGGTAATTAGAAAAGTTTTTAACCAAAGCTACGGTAATTATATACTCACGTGCTTCATTGGCGGTACACTAACGTTAGAGACGTGCAACTGCTGCTGGGCCTCGGTACACACGGAGGAGACGCGACTCCTATGGTAGTGATGTGCCAAATACCTTTATTTAGGGATGTGCACCCGAGAACAGCAAATGTTACGGCAATTATAACTTTCGATTGGACATGCAATTACTTAATGATAATTAATTATAGACTGGTTCTATTGAGTCGATATTTTGTTATGCGATACACGTTACTTAATATCGTTTAAAAAGTTAAATGGATCAAAGTAAATCTGTACGTTATAAAAATAACAAGCAAGTTTAAAGATTAAGTTGGTGTGCGGACACGCCACGGTAATTAGAGAATAGAGGTTTTTTGAACATAAGTTAAATTAATTTAGTCATAATAACTTAAAACAGAAGCCAATGTTTTTGTTTGCAGATAGATACAGATGCTATCTAACATATAAAAAATAATGCATGATTGAATATGATAATATTACGGAATAAACAAGCCCGGACACGTAAAATTTGCTAATTGGAGAATGGCCGATAATATCAAAATACTAATTATCGGCTACAAAGAAATCCTTACTTAATATTATACCTAAACGCGAAAGTTTGTATGTACATAATAATAATAATAATATGTTTAGTTTTACATGCAATAAAGTAAAGTAAAGAAAACACGTAAAGAGTTTTGATGAAATCAGGTATGGTAGTAGGTTAAGCAGAATTAACACAGAATACTTTTGCAGCTTATTAAATTTTATTTATGGTACAGTTCTCGGTAGATTTCTTGAGCGTACCTACGAAGTCGCAGGAAACATTCAAATAAAATATAACTGATACGGCTGTGCAATACCAACACCATTATGTATTCAATTTTGGTATTGGTATTTTCCCGAACAAGCTTTCCCTCTGACGCGAGCGAAGCTGCGGGCAAAAGCTAGTATTATACTATAATTGTTATTTATTGAGAATATATAAATATAAACATTATTAACTGACACATAACTCCTCCACATCGATTTCGGTGGCAGTGGCCGGTTTCATTGAAACCGGCCTGGTTTCAATGAAACCGGCCACCGTCACCGCACTCACGCACATTTACGCAAGATAATTTTATAGTGCCAAGTGTGTGCGCAATAGGTACACAAGAGCACTCTCTCTTCCTTTACTCTCATAATCCAGTGGGACAGATAACCGATACGACTGACGAGAGATGAGGTGCAGGTCCAACTTTTTACATGCCCATTCGACGCATGGATCTTTCTTGTCAGACAATCAGGTGATCAGCCTGCAAGGTTGTATTATTCTTGGCGCAGCTAAAAGGTAAAACTTATATTAAAACTGTTCGTATAGGTAGGTATTCGAACCCTCCCAAGAAATAGGTATTTTGTACACGAAAACATAATTGGCAGATAGAGAAACACTTAACTATCCTTACCAGAGTAAATGCGGACACTAGAACTGTCGACACGTTGTTGACGTTGTTGCTATTATCGAGTGCCTTCCACACGGTAAGCAAGTAACGAGACCGTTACGACAAATAAGCAATATTGCTACTAAAGTTTAAAATTATCCTATGCTTCTTAAAGTTGAGATGCTTCAAAGTCCCAAGCTGTTCTTGTTAGCTGCCAAACAGAGTCAGTATATGATTAAAGAAACACAAGAAAGCGGTTGAGAATTTAGGCGTTAGTGTCGCAACTACGTAGCACTGGTATTTGCGAAATTAAAGTTCTCACATAGACGCAAAAAAAAGCAGACACCGCTTCAGTAATATGAATTGTGACGCAATCAAAGTAAGACGGCCGTATCGTAGCGACACGTGCCGCACGCAAACATTCACAGCAAAGTAAGACGATCGGCCGCCAGTACGCCAATGGCAATTGTCCGTAATCTCACACAAACATAAGTCACCGCCATTGTTGTGCTTCACTCAATGCTTAGCTCACCTTCCGTCCCCTTTCCGCCTTTTTTCTACGTCCATGCGTTCTCAATACTAGTTTTGATTATTCTGTTAATATTATTCCCGTGTATATTGCTCATTAAATTTGAAAATATATCAAATGGAAAGCTGCGAGTAGCTAAGCAGTTATAAAATCTCTTAAAAATTCAAATCAGCCTTCACTGGGCCGTCTGCGTAATAAACCCTAATCATTTAAATTAGTAAAGTAAGAAAGACATTGTTCTGTAACGATCTACATTAAGATCTACTCATTATGAACAAGGTTTGAATATTTAATGTTGTCAGATTTATCTTTCTTCAGATTTAATTTGAGACGATTTAAATAAACGCTTATCCCTGACTCCGCTTCTATTACTTAAAACTTTACACTTGAGATTAGGATACGGTTACAAGAAATCGTACCCATCAAGAGTATAATATTATGTTCTGTTTACTGAAAAATTTAGGAGTGGCGTAACATATCAAAGAAGCCAGCCACATAAGTAAAACCTCAAATATTTCAATGGTATGGAAAACTCCTTTTATGGCATTAAGTAGAAAATGAGTAACAAGTGGGTATCGAAGATTTTAACCTGCGAGAGAATAAGATAGAAGGCATATTTTGAAGACTTCTCATTAAATAATGAGAATACGTATGCTCTGGGAAAGTTCCACTATTTTATAATCAATTATGGAATATATATTTTAAACAAGCTTTACTTTTACTGAGTACTTTACTATAGGAAGTTTATCAACCACTATACATAATTAAAATTCTAACTCGCGTTCCAGCTCCAATACATCACATTACCCCACATCCAGACTAAGTTAGAACTTGCAACATAAATCTGTCGATTCCCATATGAACTTTGTATCTATTGGGAATGTGGGTTTCCTGCAGTCTTTACAACTTGGATTTCAGAGCCAAGACAATTCATCCACGATCTTGTTTATTCCCAGAAACAATTAAGTTTGGTTCGTTTCAAATATTTTATTTGTTTTAAAAATAAGACAAATTATACGTTGTATTTATATTATGTATATGTCACCGTAAAATTGTAAAAACCGTTAGATTGTAAAATAACTAACGAGATTGTAAAAATATGTCGAAAGATTGAAAACTATATATTTATAATCTAACGAAAAATAATGTGTTAAATTATAGGCAGCCTATTCGCGTCGGAAGTCTATCGACATTTTACAATTTCACTAGTTTTATTACAATCTAACGGTTTTTACAATTTTACGGTGGCATAATTATATATTTGTCTTTTCTTTCTACTTTTTCTGGAGAGGTATATTACATTGCGTGCTTAGAACACTTTAGGGTAGAATCGAGCATGTAATTTGTCGTGCTGAATTATTAAAATTTGTGTAGAAAATCTTGATTTTGCAATTGAATTTACGAGTAATTATTTTCATTATGTTTAGTGTAATAATTATTCTATAAATTATTTCGACGAAATTAACACTAGGCACATTATTCGGACGTAAATGTAATTACAACGCAATTGTAGATCCTATTAAAACAAACAATGGACTCTAAATGTGAAAAAGAAATAAATGTCCTTCTAAAAACTCCAAGCAAAATAAAATACTAACTATTTTGTTGGTAATGTTTCTTTTCGATTTAAGTAGACGTAAATGATCCAAATACAACAACAGGGACTCTCCATCCAGACTCGAAGGAATAGCCGAGGATATCACTTCGAGCCTATGTGGAAGAATTTTGGACAACTTATGTTAGCCCAAAGTACTCGTAATATGGGAGCCTTGGCTGGGCACCAGCTACAAAACTATTCAGCCCTATAAAAATTCAGTAGTACTATATCTATACTAATATCATAAATGCGAAAATGTGTCTGTCTGTCTGTTACCTCTTCACACTTTGACCGTTGAACCGATTTTTATGTAGATGTCACCGTAAAATTGTAAAAACCGTTAGATTGTAAAAAAAATTACGAGATTGTAAAAATATGTCGAAAGATTGAAAACTATATATTTATAATCTAACGAAAAATAATGTGTTAAATTATAGGCAGCATATTCGCGTCGGAATAAGTCTATCAACATTTTACAATTTCACTAGTTATATTACAATCTAACGGTTTTTACGATTTTACGGTGACATAGACATACTTTGGGTCCCGGGACAATCCACGGGAAAGGACATAGGATATTTTTATCCCAAAAAAGTACAGTGTTCCCGCGGGATAATGTATTTACGCGGGCGAAGCCGCGGGCAAAAGCTATTAACTTTTAATTATTCAGAAAATAGTTTGTATTGTTGAAACAGATAATAGTTTGCCTTGGAGATAACACTGAACTTCACCAACTCATGTTTATGTATTTTTTTATTAAATATCATATTTTCTCCCTCGTTCTTCATATTGAAGAAAAATAAGGCATGATATTTAGATAAACAAGCAGCACTAACAAGTGTGTGAAGTTGGGACTAAAGCTTTGCCTTGTTTTATTTCCATAGTTAAACTAATTAGCACATAGGTATTTTTTATTTATTTAAATAGATCTATTTTGTTTGATAGGTAAACAATGTAGTAAAATCATGCTTAGGATAACATGGAAAAAATAAAAATATTATTAACGTTGAAAGTAATCAATTAGACAGAAAAATTCGTAGTGTAACGTGACGTCACATTACACGATTTATTTTTATTTATTTATTTTTTTTATTTATAACACTTTATGCACGTAATGTACAAAGGCGGGCTTAATGCCTTGTGGCATTCTCTACCAGCCAACCTTAGGGTGATGCAGAGACATGGTGAAGTAGGCGCATTTCTTGTACTACAATTGAACTGGAATCAGATAATAATAAAGTAAATTAAAATTAATAATCTAATAAATATGGTAATATTACATATATACATACATATTTTAAAACCTACATAATACATACACATCAATACATAGCATAGCAAAAGGCTAATAAAAAAAATACATATTATTAAAATATTGTTTACATAAGATACCTATAATACAATACATATTATTATACTAAATACATATCATAAATCACATGTAATTGAAAAAAAAAAATAAAAAAAAAGAATCCTTAGTTTAAAATGTTCAGATTATTCCGATAGTAATTTTAAATATAATTGACGAACTCTGCGTTTAAAAATGCCTTTAGATGGGGACATCCTAATCTCTTGGGGGAGCGCGTTCCAAAGGAGGATAGATTGTATATGAAAGGAGGAATGGACGAGGCTAGAATTATGGGAAGGACAAAGGAGAAGCAGATTGTTAGTGGAACGAAGGTCTCTACTGTGCGTATTGCAAAGAAATTTAAAGTGAGGAGTTAAATAGTGAGGAGCGTTAGGAGAGTGTAGAAGAGAGTACAGCATACATAGTGCACGTAGCGAACGACGTTGACGAATTGGTAGCCATTGCAGTTTAGACCGGTAGTATGAAACATGATCGTACTTGCGGAGATTGAATATGAACCTAATACAATTATTTAACAGACGATCAAGCTTATTAAGGAGGTCTGCACTAAGGTCAAAACAACATACATCACCGTAGTCTAATATTGGGTATATTAGGGCCTGGACCAATACTAATTTCAACTTCAACGGCAAGAAGTTTTTAAGTCGATATAGAGATCGCAGTGAACCAGTAACCTTACGACTGATATTGGCAATCTGGGTATTCCAGTTAAGATTGCAATCTAGGTATAAGCCAAGATCTCTAACATTGGGGCTAAAGGGAATGGGATTACTGTCAAATATAACGGGTGAAAGGACTCCAGTGTCAATTCGGCTTAGTAAACGTGGGCTACCAATTAAAATTGCTTGACACTTGCTGGCGTTCACTTGCAATCCAAAGTTAGCGGACCAAGTTCTTATTGTGTCTAGATCTCGGTTTATGTCCCCGATTGCCATAGATAAATTTTCGACCGTTTCTTGTTTATAAATTTGCAGATCATCGGCATACAAGTGATACTCGCAACAAAGCACTAGAGAGATAAGATTAATAAATAGTGAGAATAGGAGAGGGGACAAAATACCGCCTTGAGGAACGCCAGCATCAAGATCCAGCCATCCAGAAGAAGACTGATCCACCCTGACACACTGCTGGCGTCCTCGAAGATAAGAAGAGAACCACTTTAATACTTCAGGTGAGATCTGCAAATGGGTAAGGATCGATAGGAGAATATCATGGTTGACGTTGTTAAAAGCACTAGAAAAGTCCACCAAAACTAAGACAGTGATTTTAGATTTCTCCATGCCTGCCCTCACATCATTTGTTATTTTTAACAGGGCAGAGGTAGTGCTGTGTCCCGGTCTGAATCCGGATTGGAGTGGTGAAAGAATTTTATTCTGGAATACAAACCGGGACAACTGTTTATAGACACATGCTTCAAGGACCTTGGAAAGGAATGGAAGAATGGAGATCGGACGGAAGTGAGAAGGTTGGGAAGGATTAGGTACTTTAGGTAAAGGACGAATATAGGCTTTACGCCACAAATCAGGAAATGTTGAGGACTCCAATGAACAATTAATAATGTGAGTAATAGCAGGCAAGAGTTGATCAAGAATGGGGATTATCATTTGTCGACTAATGTCATCACATCCTACAGCTTTGGAGCCCAGTGATTTAACAACAGTGCTGATCTCACCCGAAGTAATTGGAGAAAAGTGGAAAAATTCATTGTTTGCAACTGGTAAGTTCTGCAAGTGGGCAATGGTTTGGCTTTTAGTTTGGGCGTCTAGTGTAGAATAAGAAGAAAAGTGAAGGTTTATATCATCCAAACTAATTGTACTAGGTAGATTACCTTCAACCGTTTTGCCAATCCCCATAGTGCTAAGAAACTTCCAAATGCCAACAGATGAAGAGGAGTTAGAGATGTTATTTAGGATATGTCGGCGTTTAGCATTGCGTATCACTTGGTTACACCGATTTCTGGCCGACTTAAAATTGACCCAGTTATCCTCGCACCGGTTAGACCTTAGTTTACGGAATGCCCGATCCCTGCGCCTCATAGCAGATTTAATTTCCTCCGACATCCAAGGAGCCGGTTGATGCTTTAACTTGATCTTTTTAAACGGTGCGTGAACATCATAAAGGTCATTGATAATCTTATTAAAAATCCGAACCTTACTGTCAACGGAAGTCTCTAATCTGAGTAGTTCCCAGTCAATCATCCCAGCATCGGTCCTCAACCTATCAGTATCAATACGTCCAAAGCAACGTCTATACATGACCTTGGGGCGCGCTTTGGCAGGTTTTAAATTGTACCTTATAAAGACAAGGTCATGAAAAGAAAAACAAGGAGCAGGATACTGTCCGTGAGAATGAACCAAAGAAGGATCGGAGGCCAGAATCAGATCCAACCAAGAACCCTCACCATTTGTGCTACGATGTGTCGCTTGTAGAGGTAAGCAATGAAGACTGGCAGACTCGATAATATGAGTAAGTTTTTGCGAGCGTGGGGAAGAAATATTTAAAAGATTCGTGTTGAAATCACCCATGATAATGTGATGACTGTAGTCAGGGCCCAGAGACTCCAACACAGATTCAAATTGTGAAAAGTAGTCAACGGAGGGAGGGCAGTAAACAACTCCGAGGACCAACTTCGTTCCCTTAATGCAGACCTCTAGAAAAAGAAATTCCGCGTTAGCAGCATATTGAGGAGGCGTAGATGCAATTATTTTAAAAGGTAGATCACTGCGTAGGTAAATGGCAACACCGCCGGCACGTCTGTCAACTCGGTCATTCCGGATTAAGATAAAGCCAGGTAAACTGTACATTGTGGAGAGAAGATGAGGTTTGAACCAAGATTCTGAAATGAGAATAGCATGAACGTTACACCCCGAGAATGTTTCTATCATGTCATTAAAATGGCTAGGAACACTCTGAGCGTTTATGTGACATATATTCAGCATATTATTATGATTGGTGCCAGTATTAAAAGTTTGCTGCAGAAGTTCACCCAACGTATCATTTACTGAGCTAAAACTATCGTCAATGGATAAGTTATTGCTAGAGCTATTAGCAGAGAAAAAGGATTCATTGTCAGAAGAAGACATATTGTCACAAATAATACAATATTATAATAAACTAATATTGAGAATTATTATATAAATAATAAATAAATATTTATACCTATATAGTATTATAATTAATAGTAATATAAATAATATTATGTATGTCTAGAAATAAAATAAAAAAAAAAAACAAATAAAAATAATGTAGATAAAATATCTCGGCACCACCCGCCAACTGGCAACGAATACTTCATTTCTTATTACAATAAACATAGGAAAGAAAACGAAAACAAAAAAAAAATGAAATAATACTAAAAAAGCGACAAAATATAAAAATTAATAACTATGAGCTCATTCTTATCACAAACATAACTTTGGCGAATACAAATATTATTATTATACTAGGAATACCGCTCTATAATTTTTATAAAATCACAAAGAGAAAGAGAACAAATTAATCAGATTAATATGTGAACGCAACCAGCAAATAAATATATATATATCATTCACAAGTGTTGACATATTATGACAACTAATGACAATCTGGCAAAAGGTTAGCCGACGCCTTGTAAAAAAAAAAACTAGTTGACATTGACAGAAGATAGCTGACAGACGACAGCTGTACATAAAAGTTTTAAAATGAACTGGTTTGTCTTATAAAAACATAATTTTGTAAATAATTTGCAGAATACCCCTTAAGTAATAGTTAACTATTAATATAAACAAGTAAAGAAAAGGTATCTATAGTATAATCACAATTATAGGCCACTGAGGAATACTATGAAACACTAAAAATGAAATGTACTTAGTGGAAAGAAACAGAGCAACACTTATTGACAATTATTTACCGGCACTGGAGTCGGAAACAGAAGAAGATACCTTTGGGTATTTCAGCGAAAGAGGCTGAAGCTCATCCATGGATGTTAATTTGTGCCGTTTACCATCTGGACTCTTGACAACAATGATTCCGTCCTGTGTCCAACATGATCTCACTCCAAAGTGCATCCTCGCCTTTGCAAACACCGACTGTCTTGCCTTAGTCAGAAACTCCTTAAGTGTGTATGGAGTCCCTTTCAATTTAGCTTTTGCTTTCCAAATAGAGGTTTTTATGTCAGTGGAGGCAAATTTGACTAGCAAAGGTCGGGCACGTTGATTGTCAGTATTTGAGATATTTCCTAGCCGATGACACACCTTGATAGAGTTAGCTGTGACATCCTTCAAGGACATTTTTTGATGTAGAATGTTAAGGAATACAGACACACAGTTCTCACCACTCTGTTCCTGAACGCCAGAGATTATTAAAGATTTTCTCCGAGACCTTGTTTCTATAATATCAATGGCTCTGGAACATTCTGCAATCTGTGTCCGCAGCAAACTGAGCATGGAGAAAGTGAGCTCTCTGAATGTGCGAAACTCTTCAGCAACTTTAGCCACTGTATCCTTTGCAGAACCACACTGTAACTGCGCCTGGAGCTCCTCCATCTTCCTCATGACAAGTTCCTCTAAATTCTGTTGTGCCTTTACTATTTCAGATATTTGTGACATCTTTGGGATATGTATTTTAGAATAATAAAAAAAAAAAAAGTGTAGTGATACAGTAATCGTTTGTTCAGCTGGCAGGTGGGTTTCAAATATTCAGTCAGTTGTTCATATAAAGTGCTGCTAACATAAAATCTTCAGGAAACTGTATGTATTAAACTTAATTAAATACTTTTTACATTTAAATATTTCACAAAACCATTAATTTGTTAAAAATAATTAGCAGATTGTACCCACTAAAGTATAAAGAATGTTCAACGGCCAAGTCACACAACATTAACTATAATAATAAAGAAACCGCAGTAAGGAACCTTAGACTTGGCACGATTTTGTCTAGATTTCATTACTTTTTAGAGATAAACAAGCAGCTCCATCGAGACTTGGCTAGTTTTTTACAGAATGTTTTTGGTGGGATTTCACTTCTTTTTGTAGAAACGTGGGCATATTGATTTATTTTCCTAGATTTTAGTGTAATTTGTTTATTTAATTTGTGTAATGTTCGAGTAGAATAAAGGGGCCTGAAAATGCGGCAGTGTTTGCTTCGCGCTCGACTTGGCGGGGGCACTGCCGTGCCCCCAGATCGACGTTCTGGTCTTATCTAGAGGTTCCCAAATAGGGGCCTGAAAATGCGGCGAAATAGTTCCAGTAAAGAATGGTACGGCAGTGTTTGCTTCGCGCTCGACTTGGTGGGGGCACTGCCGTGCCCCCAGATCGACGTTCTGGTCTTATCTAGAGGTTCTCAAATAGGGGCCTGAAAATGCGGCGAAATGGTTCCAGTAAAGAATGGTACGGCAGTGTTTGCTTCGCGCTCGACTTGGCAGGGGCACTGCCGTGCCCCCAGATCGATTATCCTAGTTTTTATAGTTTTCCCTTTATGTGGCCATTAAACCCCAACTCTGTACCAAATTTCAGCTCTCTAAGTTTATGGGAAGTACTAGTTCTATTTTGATGATCATGAGTGAGTGAGTGAGTGAGTGAGTGAGTGTCGTAAATGCGAAACTTTGCTTTCGCTTAACTTCGGAACTAAATGACCTACAGACTTGAAATTTTGGATTTTAAGTATGTGATTATAGCTTATTGGATGACGAAAATTTCTGCGTTCTGGTCTTATCCAGAGGTTCTCAAATAGGGGCCTGAAAATGCGGCGAAATGGTTCCAGTAAAGGATGGTACGGCAGTGTTTGCTTCGCGCTCGACTTGGCGGGGTCACTGCCGTGCCCCCAGATACGTGTATTATATTTCGAGAAAAATGGCATTTTCTCTTTAAGAGATCCTGTAGCGCAGATTGTAACATGATAAATTATTGTCACGCGTGTATTCAGTGCCTCGTGTCCAATAATAATCAGTGAAGGACCCAATAATAAAATATATAATTTCATATTATTATATAGTAATGTATTTGTCTATCAAATATTTACCTTCCTCTTGAAATATAGTGGCAATCACACCGTGTTCACCAGAAATAAGTTTTTTATATGTACCTAATAATATTATGGTAATAAAAGAAACAGTTTATATTTTATCTGCACTTAAGTAAAGATAGGACGCTATCTCCGAAGTAGCCCTGTATAAGTTTGGCAAATATCTAACATGAGTGATGAGACTAGTATTAAAAAATTTAAACATGATAGTTCTTGACGCGGTGGGACAAACAACCATAAATTCGGGCGCCAGAGCGGACAACACAGCGTCCGTGTCAGTTACTGAAAACACGGCTACAAATTGTGCGGGTTGTAATTTACACTGAGGCGTAACACAAATAAAGTCACCCTTTAATTACGCGTAATAGCAGCCCGGGTTAACTTCATAATTCAGGCATAGCTCATAGTGTACCTACTGTTCGACAGTTCGAACTATGTACTATTTTTACCAGACAAGGCAAGGGTAATGATTTTGGCAGTTTATGAATTATGTATGTACCTATATATGTAATTATGTATGCAATATACATAAAATAAGTACTATGCATTTTTGTTCGACACTAGCGCCAAAACTAGTGATTTGATTTTAATAAGTGTCAATAGATTCGTAATTAATTGTATTATAGTTTTTTTAAACGGGCAATTGGCCTACCACACTTACCCACTACTGCAACCCCTGTATAGCCAGGATCGACACCAACCACAACCACAAAAACCCTTTGATAATAAATTATCTCAGGAGTGCCCGAGGGACGTGCTAAATCTGTCTTGGGACCCGCAACGAAATTAATCAGAAGATTGTAGGAGGAGTAGGTTCCGCTTATAGTTTAAAATATATCATTTATTGAAAAAAAATATTATTACTGGAAAGTAGTAAGTATACTCATCAAGACGAATCAAACGAGCCCAAGCTCGCGGAACACTGTACTTTTCCGGAATAAAAGTAGCCTATGTTTTAATCCAGGGCCTAAACTACTACCATACCAAATCACATCAAAATCCATTCAGTACATTTTGCGTGAAAGAGGAACAAACATCCATACATCCATCTATCTATCCATACATCCTCACAAACTTTTACATTTATAATATTAGTAGGATTTAGAAGATATCGTAAAATTTATATTTAAGCGCGAAAATATGTATATTAAGTATTTCAAGCGTATACAGAAGTATATTGTAGTGTGTAGAGTAATTTTCTGAATAAGTTTCTTCTCCAAGAATATAATTCCACGCGGGCGAAGCCGCGGGTAAAAGCTAGTTTGTAATTTAATCGGTTTCTCAAAAACGGCAGCAACTATTACCATGAAATTTAGTATACAGGAAGTTTTGGTGATGAAAATCATTCGTACTTAAATCCTTGGAAAACTATATAATTAAATATTTTTCCTTTCATCGTGCAACAATATAATTTCGACTCTATTTTACGAGTGTGGTTTGCAGTTTGATATGCGTATGTGTATAATTTTCGCATTGTACGAAAATTCGGAATACGATGGGTTCGAGTCCAGGTGAGATAAATATTTTATGACTCTTTTAAATTAATTAATATTATGTTTATAGCAGTTTTTCCGCTAAATAATACCCACAACCTGCAAGCAAATGTGTGAGTGCACGCATAAGCATGCGTAACGCACCTCCCTCCTCCCACACTGCTTATGCGTGCACTCAGATGCAAGATCGTGCAAACACCACCACCACACAAGCAACAATGTCGGCAAGATCGTGCAAAGCCCCACACCACCATGCAGGTTGCAAAACTCGACGCGCGTTTCGCCCCGAACCCGGAGCATCCTCAGGAAGTGGACCTGCGAACAAAGTTCGTTAGTAATGCTGCCAAGCAAACCGCCACCTTATATAGACTACTGGCTACTAGTACCCCCACCAAACATATTAATGAGCGGTGACGTAGTCAAGCAAGTTTGGTCATTCAACAATGCATGTCTATTGTTGTTCTTTTCTTTAATTATTTCTAATTTTTCCAACACGCTCAGTCGAAAGCCTTTGTCACATTTATGTAATATCTTATAGGAATGGCCATCGGGTACACTATGACCACTATCTAAAAGGTGTTTAGCAAAATGTGATTTATCACGATGACCATTTCTATAAGCCGCGATGTGTTCTTTGTACCGAGTCTCAAAGTTACGTCCAGTTTGACCTACGTATACACTATCGCATTCAGGACAATCGATTTTATAGACACCGGATTGGTACTTTAAATCAATCCGGTCTTTATTATGACACAATTGATTTTTTAAAGTATTATTTGTCCTGAATGCAACGTGCATATCGTTATTTCTCATTATTTTAGATAAACGTGCAGATACCTCACCCATGTAGGTCAAACTGGACTTGTATCTAACCACTTCCTTATCAGGAGTCCCTGCGTACAAAAACTTAACCAATTCCTTTTTAATTTTTTATTTATAATATTATTAATAATTTTGGGATTATACCCATTCGACTTAGCAATTTGGTAAATTATGTTTAACTCTTTCTGATAATTTTCTTTACTAAGAGGAATGGACATTAATCTGTGAACGTAACTATGAAAAGCCGCGAGTTTATGTTGCCAAGGATGACATGAGGATGCATGAATAGTAGTATTAGTATATGTCGGTTTGCGAAAGATTCCAAAACTGTGTTTATCGTTATCTCCAGTAATAGATAAATCAAGGAAATTAAGTGTTTTATTGTCTTCACATTCTAATTTAAATTTAATTTTAATATGTTTTTTATTAAGATTTTTAACAAAGACGTCCAGTTGTCTCTCTGTACCGGTCCAACAAAGGATGCAATCATCTACATATCTGTAGTAATATAAAATACTTTTGTCATTAACAATATTTCTTTGTTCAAAATCATTCATAAATATTTCGGCCAGCAAGGGACTCAGTGGTGAGCCCATTGCTAGACCGTCTTGTTGAACAAAGAATTGATTGTTAAATCGAAAGTAGTTTTGTTCCATGCAGATTTTAGTAAGAGTAAGCAATTCCAGACCTTCACCAGGAGGCAAACGTTTTTCCAATTCATTCCCCAGAATACCCAACGTTTCCTCACACGGAACATTAGTAAATAAACTATCTACATCAAGCGAAACTAATTTGCAACGAGGTGGCAAAGTCACATTTTTTATTTGATTTACTAATTGCAAGCTATTTTTAATTGCATAAGGTGGCCGAAATGAAATCCTTTGTTTAATAATGTAATTTAATGACTTTGCCAACTCGTATGCCGGTGCACCTATATATGAGACAACTGGACGCATTGGGATATCAGTTTTGTGAATCTTTGGCAAACCGTACAGTGATGGTGCGTGAGGATTCATTGGAATAAGTTTTCTCTTCGCTGATTCGGTACCAAATAAATATTTATTATTGTTTATGGCTAATTTAATCTTAGCCATAAACTTGTTAGTTGGGTCAGAAGGAACCCTTAGAAATTGATCACACCGAATCACGTTATTTACTTTTTCCAAGTAATCGTCACGCTCCATCACCACTATTGTGTTACCCTTATCTGCTTTAGATATAACCAAGCCATTATTATCTATTGTTTGTTTTAATGACCTCAAAGCTACTCTTTCATGGTTAAATGAATAACCGGAAGGAGTACCCTTGATTTCATTGGCTAGTAAACCCTTAACCATGTTATCCTTTTTATTAACTACAGTTGCTATCTCTGATTCAACCGCAAGCATTTCCAAAGCATTCTGATTAATATTAGGAGTAATATTATATTTAAGACCCTTTTCCAAAAGTGACATGTCATCCTTGGCAAATTGGACATTGGTTAAGTTTTTGACGCGAGGATGAAAAGAAAAAGCTTCAGACTGTCTCTGTATAGGATTGTACAAATCTATTTTTATTTACTCTTTTAATTTTTTTAATTTATCAGAACTCCGAGCAAAGCTCAGTTACCCATTTACTAATAATATTATATCCCTTCATACCCTGACGTTACGACTTACGAATCTAATGGCAACTGTATAAATATAGTTTAAAAAAACTAAAAAAACACGCTTTTTTTATTCATCATTGATGTAAAAGGCAATTTAGATGTAGATACTAGACTGTTGTAAGATAGAGGTCTATTTAATAAAGCATATAATTAGCAGAGAGTTGGCGTGTGGCACAACACGAGCACATGTCACAACTCACAGCACGTGTGCGGTGTAACGCGTGGAATAACTTCATACGGTTGCTTGGCGACCGCATTGTATTGTTAGTTACATACAAGCAAGCAAATAAGCTTACATACAGGTGAAGTTAATATAAGCGTGTTAATAAAAAAAATCACAGATTTCGTGCCTTACACGACTATCGAGCACATTGGAAATGAATCTACGGAATTCGAAAAAATATTGTCGCTGAGTGACTAGAAAGTCGGGATAATAGGAAAAGGTTACAATAAAACTACAAAGTTAAATGATAATTATTTTATACCTAGACTAGCTTTTGGCCGCGACTTCGTACGCGTATATATATTGAGGTGATTAATTTTCCTATTATTTTTAGAAAGAGACCTTAATTATTATGCTAAAAATAAATTAAATTAAATAGTAAATTAGTCATCAAGAATAGGAATTATTTTACGCAATGAATAGCTATATTTACATATACTGTACGTAGGGCTGGCCCAGGCCTCATACATTTCTTGAACATCTCTTTTAAAAGGGGGATTGTGACACATATTTTATAATAACATCCATGTATTATCCCGATCCCGATCCCGATCCCGATCCCAATCCCAATCCCAATCCCGATCCCAATCCTGATCCCAATCCCAATCCCAATCCCAATCCCAATCCCAATCCCAATCCCAATCCCAATCCCAATCCCAATCCCAATCCCAATCCCAATCCCAATCCCAATCCCAATCCTAATTCTAATTCTAATTCTTTAGCAATTAAGTTTTATTTCATAATTTTTTGTACATTTTTACTATGGAAGTCGGTTTTGTTGAAAAATAATATTAGTTATATTTATTATTTTATTATTTAACATTAATTAACATATTTTAAGAAACTTATAAATACAGAAACGCCCCCGCTATTCTCACTCTCTTGGCAAAACGAACTCAAGCGTTTATTTTATGCCACGTTTCTGAGAGGTATTTCACCAAATAAACATTTCATAACTCTGGACCTTAATATACAATCACCAGTGATGATAATCATTAGGTACTATAATATTAAATTATTATTATTTATTGTACGAGTAGTCGGTGGAAAAAAAGGAAGTAGCAATAAGCATTAATTAATATAATATTATAGTGATGATGATGATGATCACGAATATAATTTTATACTATCACGAATATATATACTGGTAAACAAAACTGATAATAAGTAGTGAGTGCTTATGTCATCCTAATTCATGTTGGTGTTTCGTGTGATGACGATGGTGATGATGATTATTACTGTAATTGACAAAGTGGTATATAATATGCTTGTAGTTCTTTAAAAAACGCCGAAAGCCCCAAAACATCTATCTATAAGGAGTCAGGAGTTATGTTCATTACTTTTGGATCCAGGTTATACCTTGGTGCAAATTCTTACTTTTTGGTAGCACACGCTTGGATTACGTCGGAAAAAAATTTAAATCGCCGTATAAGTCCATATAAATTTCGAGGAGTTCCTTTGATTACTCTTGGATCTCATCATCATGTCACCACTTTGAGGTCAAAAGGACCGATTTGGGATTGTACACTGTACATCAAAAAAATAAATTTGATAATCGGTCCACAGACGGGGAAGTACCTAATCGTTGAACACACAAGAAAAATAAAAATATATACAGCTGAATGTATATCGCCACTGCACTCCTCCGAAACGGCTTGACCGATTCTTAT
Source organism: Glaucopsyche alexis (assembly GCA_905404095.1). Classification (NCBI taxonomy): domain Eukaryota; kingdom Metazoa; phylum Arthropoda; class Insecta; order Lepidoptera; family Lycaenidae; genus Glaucopsyche; species Glaucopsyche alexis. The sequence goes on from FR990046.1 coordinate 18,326,522, forward strand.
GAATTTTTTTTTGCATATTCGGTAGGTCTGAGAATTAGTCGTAATCTATTTTTTACATATGGTAAAACAAAGTTTGCCGGATCAGCGAGTACAAGATACAAAATTAATAGATTAACATAAGTATCCTCGACATAACACGTGTGAATAAACAAATTGCAAAATTTCTACACGCGTATCGAAGTTTGAATAATCGTCGACGTGGCGCATAAGTATAAAGCACCTAGGAGCCCGAGCTTTACTCGGTGTTTTTTAGAACAATAAAATAAGAAAAATAAATATAAAAATCTTTTTAATATTATACATCTATGTAAAAAAAACAAATATAAAAGAAAAAGAAACAATGAGAATTACAAAAATATTTTCTTACCGTGATTCGAACCCATCACATTCTGAATTTTCAAACAATGCATAAGTTACACGTAGGCACGCATACCAAGCTGCCAACGAGACTGACGTAAGAAAGTCGAAATTATTGATATATTGTTGCACGTCAAAATAAAAAAATATATATTGCTTAAAATGCGCAGTTTCTAATGTTAAGACCTGGCTAGATCGATTTTTCACACCCAAAACTCACCGCGTACTAAATTTATGTAAATACTTGTAACCGTTGTCGAGATTCTGAATATAAACATACAAGATGGTCTCGCTTAAAGCATAAAATATTAACTTTTTTGTTTCAAAAAGGTTAGGCTATAGGGCAAACCCTTAACCCGATCATATTTGTTTTAAGCTCAAATTGTAGCTGACTTAACTGTCCAGAGGAGTTTTTCTCAAATTTTTGATATCATTCTTCGTTTCGAAAATATCGAGCACCAAAATCAAAAATTCGGAATAAATTGAATTTTTTTTTCACTATTTCGGCCATAACTTTTTTAGTTTTTGACTTTCTCGAAAAATTCTTTTTGCACTTTATAGATCTCGTGAATACGCATCTTTTAATAATAATTTTTAGTATCATATCTTTACAACTCTCCAAGATATAACGGGATCGCACTTTTTCGTGAATTCAGCCCCTATACTGAAGCGACTGAAAAGACATTTCCAATGTCAAAATGTAGACAGACTCGGACACCACGGTCCACGAAACGCCGGTCGCATCTCCCGTCATCACTGCCTCAACGACTTCATTCGTCGGGCGCTTGTCACTGCCGGAGTGCCAGCTGTGCTGGAACCCTCTGGACTATCTCGCGACGATGGCAAGAGACCAGACGGAATGACCCTAGTCGCTTGGAGACTGGGACGAGCTCTGGTATGGGACGCTACTTGCGTCAATATACTCGCTCCGTCCCATGTCCAGGGCACCTCAAGTACTGCAGCCACACGAAAATCAGCAGAAAACCTAAAGCAGCGCAAGTATGAGAACTTTAGTAGGGATCTCATATTTGAACCGTTTGGGGTTGAAACCCTAGGCCCGGGTCCGGGGGCACACAAACTATTCGGAGAAATTTCGAAAAAATTCGTAGAGGCCACCCGAGACCCTAGAGCCGGCACTTATCCGGCTCAAAGAGTTAGCATAGCCATCCAGCGAAGGAATTCTTTGAGCCTGATAGGCACTCGGCCTGATGGGGACGACCTAGAGGTTTTCTTTTTTTTATAGCCTATCTTGTACTTTAGTTTTCTCTTTTTTAGTTTTTTTTTCTTTCTTTCTTTTAGTCTGTAAATAATTTAAAGTTGGTACTTAGTTATTATTATTTTATTGTAAAATTGTTTAATTTTAATATTCTTTTGTGTGCAATAAATTATTTGAACTATGCAGCAACTTCAAGTTATTTTAATACGAAAGTACAAACAACTTATGAGTACCACCTAACTGCTGGAAATTCACCTGGCTGTACGTTCAGAAATTTTGAATAAATCAAACTGTATTCTGAAAATGAGAGTGCTCCTGCGAACAAAGCGCTAAAACAAGGGCAGGTAAAATGCCGGATTTATGAACACAGCCGTAAACAATCGATGAGTTATTAAATTAAATTAAATTAAATACCATTTATTTCGGGCTGCATAGGCCCATATTATAAATACCTTATAGACTAACATACATATTACTATATTATATTATATAACTAACACTAACACTAAACACGTATTGTCTGCGACGTGGGGCGCAAAGTGTTCGGGAGTCGTCCTCTGAACCTTCTGTAGGCGACTCCAATCGGCCAGAACTCCTCCTTCTCGAAGGTCGGTAAATGATGGGTTGGAACTCTCACCACAAAAGAACTAAAATTCACTCTATGACGAGATTCCAACCGCTCGACCCTCAAGGCGAAGTTGGTTCTGCTCCTGATGTAGTCCACGACCTGATCGACCGTCGTGGACCAATGCAGCCGGGACACGTACAGCGGTGTCGCGGGAGTCTCACACCGCAACAGCTGCTCGGGTCCTCCGGGTGCGGTGCCGCGATGGTTGCGGACGACGGGTTTCTTCTTCTTCCTCTCGACCTTGATGAACCCGTCATCATCGCACGTTCGGTCCTTTTTAGAAAGAGGACGCTCTTTTGAAGGGGCCACCTTCTTCCCTTTGTTTTTCGAACGCGGGGGAGGTGGCGGGGGCTCGCTAGCGGCGACACTTGCGTAACTCGGCACCGACTCCTTCGCGGGCGGGGAGCGGGCAGCGGGGGCGGCAGCAACAACGTTCATTGACCCGTCGGATAATGCTGACGGGCTAAACGTGACCGCCTGCGCGCTTCGACGACGAGTGACGTTTGCGGCATCAGGTGACCTACATATTGAATTAACACTTTTTAACTGTGATAATTCACTACGTAGATCACTTATGGTAGACTCTGATGCCTGCAATCTACCTCGAACTCCGGCCAGTTCTTCCTTCAGGAACTTGATGTCCTTCAGTAGGCTGACGACGTCGACGTGGTCCAGTGTCACTGGCGGCAGCTTATGCAGATTTTTCGCTACAAAAGCTGGCACCTCATCCGGATCCGTCTGCTTCAGCAGGGAGATGATGTCCTGCACGCTTCTTTCGGTTCCATCTCTCCGTCGCGATGGCATGTTCGCGCTCTGGCCGAGCGTCTCGTACAACAAGTGCTTGCCTTCGCAAATCTCCTCGCTGGTGAAAGAAGACTTGCAGATCTGCATTATGCTGACTTCGTCCATGGTGTCAATGGCATGCTGGATAAACGCCAGCAACTCATTGACCACGAGCGCCATGATCACGTGCAGCGGCAATCAGCCGCGCGATTCGCGAAAATATTAATTAATTAATATTTGCTGCATGTGTATAACGCGGAGCGCGTCCGTTCGCGAGCTCGACACATTACACACTTGACATTCAGTACCAGCTATTCAGTCAAGGGACCCGAAAAATACTTGTTATCATCATAGAAACCCAAAAATGTGGGATTTTGTTACAAAATTATCATAGCCTGTTTACGTTACCTGTTTTCTTTATCTATCTAAGTTTAACATCATCACGCCCGTAATTTATATTTCTAACTCGCAGCTAACGTACGTTTTTCCTTGTTGAAAAGTAGCCTATGTGTTAACTTAGGGTTTACTCTGCTACTTAATTGTTATTTAACAGCCTCCATGGTCTAGTGGTTAGAGAATTAGCTCTCGACTCGGAGGTCGTGGGTTTCCAAGTTTGGTTAGGACAATGCAGGCTGATCACCTGATTGTCTGACAAGAAAGATGATCCATGCGTCGGATGGGCATGTAAAAAGTCGGACCTGCACCTCATCTCTCGTCAGTCGTGTCGGTAATCCGTCCCACTGGATTACGAGAGTAAACGAAGAGAGAGTGCTCTTGTGTAATGCGCACACCTTGGGCACTGTAGGAATTACTCCTGCGTAACTGGCCTGGTTTCAACCCGGCCACCGTTACCGAGATCGGTGTGAGGTAGTTATTAATCTGCTACTATATTTTAATTGATTCTGTTTAGTTATTAGACCGTCAAAAGTTATCATATATTATATGTAACACCCCCGCAACCTTAGAGAAGTAACAAGTATTTTGCCAGTTTTATTGGAGTGTGGCCTAAGCCTTATTGCGTTTCATGAAGATTTATTTTAGCGAGACTACTGTATAATGTAGGTATCTCTCGGTTCCCTATTTTTTCGCATAAATTTATATATGTCATAATTTTACTTGCCATAATTTCATTTGACCTAATAGTAGTTTCGCATATTATTCATTTGGCATAACTATCTTAGCATAATTTTTTTTCGCATAATTATTAAAAGTATAATAATTGTTAGGCATACTTATTGTAAGGCATACATCTTTTTACGCATAATATTACTTAAGAATAATATTTTTAAGCATAATATTAAAAAGCATAAATAAATTTACGCATAATGGTATTTAAGCGTACTATTATATTTACGCATACTTCTTTGTAGCATTCTTTTCACATACTTATGAATGATTAATTGTACTAGATGTGCGAGTTAAGACGAAAGAACAATTATAATTGTAATTTTCGGCTAATTTCGAAATTAAACTCGGACAAACAACACGAACTGCTATCTAAGAACATGCCAAGCCATAACCACGAGCCCAATGCACTTAAGGATAAAGTAAGTTCTTAAGGATAAATTTTAAAAATGTTAGCGGCTTACGGGTGGCCCAAGGGCCACCCCGCCGCAACTTAACCTACTGTTACACAACATGTAAGGTATAATGTGTGGGTATCACTAGGTTTAATATGTGTAATACCTGCTTTTAATGTTTCATAAATATGCGTTTAATTACCTTAACCATGTTTCATTATGTCTTTTCATTTTATGAATATTTGTGCCTTGTGTCAGAATTACTTGAATTTATTATGACAAAAAATATGCCTAACGAGTTTATGCCAAAAAATAATTATGCCAAAGTATTATTATGACAAGAAAAATTATGCCTTACGAGTTATGCCTCATTAAATTAGGACAAAAAATATTAGTCTAAATGAAATATATGCCTAATGATGAAATATGCCAAGAAATCATTATGCCAAGTAATAGTATGCGTAATAATATTATGCCAAGTGAGGTTTGCCAAATGAAATTATGACAAATAAAATTATGCGAAAAAAAGGGATCCCGTATCTCTCCGCTGAGGCGGCCATTCGAAGCATGTTGCGGTAAAAATAACAATAAAAAGTGTGCCCCCCAATGGTTCTATTAAATAAATACAAATAATAATTCGTGTATCCTTTATTTTCACATATGTTACATTCTTATATTACCTATATTATTATTTTAAAATCGCCATTTAAATTAACAATTAGTATATTACATTACTATAAAACAATATTATAGGATTTACATTAATTATTAGAATGATGACAATAAAAGTATGTGGCTCTAGGATGACGTACGCGGCACTTCACTATTGTCATTTAGAGAAGCAAAAAAGTCGAGAACAACAAGATTATTTCATTAAATTTACAGTAAAATAATTATTTACAACATTTAAATTTCCAGCAAGTTAGCATAGAATTTAAACTTTTATATGTCTGTCATGTTAATGTAACTAATTTTCGTTTAATTACGTTACAAAATCAAATTAATTAGCATCAGTTATATAAATGGTATTTTATTTGTAATTGTATAAGTTAAAAAAAACATATTATGTACTTAGATAAAATATAATATTTACATAAATCATACAACTAATTATTATTATTTCAGTTGAAAAACAACTGAAATAATAATAATTAATAATTATAATATAATAATTAATAATATGTCATGGGATACTCATCCCAACTTACCTGTCCGGTAGTTGTGGTATAGTATACGGGTACGCGACCCCGGCTTCCCTAGCTATTACTGTTCTATCCCTTACCCTCCTGGGGGGTAATATCCTACATTTCCTATTTCCCACTCTAACTTACCAATCTTCCTTTCCACATCACCTATCCTTCCATTTTCCTATTCCTATCCTCTCCGCAAATCCATGGGAACGCAATGGATAATTATAAAAATAATTTAATTATCCAAAATGGCGGCGATGTGGTTCGCCACCCATCACGTCTCGTTCTCGCGGAGCGAAAAGTGGCCCATGGAGAGCCGCTTCGCTACGTTGAATGTAAGAGGAGGAATGGATGGTAAGAATGAAAGTGGATGAAGCGAAACAAGTATGTAAGGATCGTAGCAAGTGGAAAGAAGTGGTCTCTGCCTACCCCTGTGGGAAAGAGGCGGTCTCTGCCTACCCCTACGGGAAAGAGGCGTGTTTATATGTTTGTATGTATGTATGTATAAAAACAACTTATTAAAAAATATCATGTTAGTTGGGACTTTTGAATGTTACCTACAAGCTTACAAAAACTAAATCAACAATATTATTTAATGCTTAGGCTAGGTTAGGTTTATTTTTAGAATAAGATCTAATTTATATAGGTGTTATATAAACAAAAACATTAAAATTTTACAATCATTAAAATTTTACTTTACAGCTTAATATATAGCTATAATATAGCAGTTTTCAGTTTTTTTTGTTCGTGTGTAACGTCAATGCATCGAACATAGGATAAGTACCGTTAAGTAAATATAATGTTTAACAGTTTACATAATAAATTAGCCTAAAATTAGTTATATTACTGTTTCTCAGCGGTAAGATAATAATTAAATATCATACAATAAGGTCGCAATCTGCAAAGCATTAATTTTACCTGAATGTACCCACAGCTTTTATTTTGTATCGTTAAAGATCGTTAAGTATCTATTTATTTTAGTATGAATCGGGTAAAATGAAATTTTAGATTAAAAATTTGCATCATGTGGATTTTATTCTTGATTTGATGACCTTTGTGGTTCAATGTTTGAGCGTGTTGGTGCTCAAGCCCGGGGTCGCGGGTTCGAATTCCGCCGAAGGAACGTTTCATGTTCCTGGGTCATGGATGAGAATTAAATATGTATATGTGTATAATGTAAAATTATTAAATATATTTCCGTTGTCTGGTATTCGTAACACGAGTTCTCTGATAACTTACCACGGGACCAGATTGGCGTGGTGTGAAGCATCCATAGATATTATTATTCTAGAATATGTAACTGTGGAAGCAGATGATGCTTTCAGACACACGTATATCAAGTCAGAATGATAAGGTCATGATCTCTATAAAGGTCCTTTCATACGAATCGCGCGAAGTATTCTCAAATTAATATTGGTACATACTTCGTTCGAATTCAATGGAATGTATGGGTCTGATTACACCGAAACGAGACGATACGCGATGCGGCGTTGCTTTTATAAGACAGTGATAAAAATATTAGTAAAGTTCGAATTTCAAAAAAAAAAAGCTCTGCAATGAAACTTGAATGTTCTTGTGCACTCAAAAGGTAAGTGAAGCCGATAGGGATGGAGTTATAAGAACCCCACACCACTGGCAGGTAGTAGTCGGAGAACTAAATACATTATCCCGCGGGAACACTACTTTTTACATACATACATACATATAATCACGCCTCTTTCCCGTAGGGTAGGCAGAGATCGCCTCTTTCCCATAGGGGTAGGCAGAGACCACTTCCCTCCACTTGCCACGATCCTTACATACTTGTTTCGCTTCATCCACTTTCATTCTTGCCCTCCATTCCTCCTCTTACATTCAACGTAGCGAAGCGGCTCGCCATGGGCCACTTTTCGCCTCCGCGAGAACGAGACGTGATGGGTGGCGAACCACATCGCCGCCATTTTGGATAATTAAATTATTTTTATAATTATTCATTGCGTTCCCACGGATTTGCGGAGAGGATAGGAATAGGAAAATGGAAGGATAGGTGATGTGGAAAGGAAGATTGGTAAGTTAGATTGGGAAATAGGAAATGTAGGATATTACCGCCCAGGAGGGTAAGGGATAGGACAGTAATAGCTAGGGAAGCCGGGGTCGCGTACCCGTATACTATACCACAACTACCGGACAGGTAGTTGTGGTATAGTATGGGATGAGTATCCCATGACACTACTTTTTCGAGATCAAAAATATCCTATGTCGCCTTTTCAGGGACCCAAAGTACGTCTATGCCAAATTTCATAAAAATCGGTTCAGCGGTTAAAGCGTGAAGAGGTAACAGACAGACAGATAAACAGACACACTTTCGCATTTATAATATTAGTATAGATTTTACTGGTACTCGTTGAAGGTGCAGTACCTAAAGAACCGTATCGTTTTACAAACACTTATCAATAAGATAACTAGCAATTGAAAATTAAAGCAACACAGTTAATTTATTCTATGTTATCTTATGATCTTAAACAATATTTACATATTTTATTTACAATTCCAAGTAATTCTATAAAATCAGTCTATTTTAACATAGCTATTATGGATACTTAATTCACGTTTTTTAACAATTCAACACCATTTAATTTAACCTAACCGATACTAGGTATATTAAATAAATAACAGCCTTTATTTAACTAATTATATTATTTATGTAACGCCCTACCAAATACATAGAGCTGTGAATTTTAGCGGTTAGCATCAGTACATGCAATTTTTCTCAAGTGGATATGGACGCTCAATCGGTGAAGAACCTAATAAAAATATAATATGGTGCAATGGCCTACATAACAGACTGACATAAGCCTTCGAAGGTACAAGACTATCAACACGCTACTGAGCTAGAAAACTAAGTTCCTTCGGAGAGCATGTTAAATCTTATACTTTAAACGAGAACGAAACCTTGTATATGTATATTAACGGAATCTCGGAAATGGCTGCAAATAATTTCTATAAAATTGAGTATGCAGGGAGTTTTGGGAGCGGTGGTGATTGACTTTATTTCAAACTACAGGCTGGCCTGTCCAAAATACCCATAATATAAATATACGCTATGGTTGTTTCCCACAAGAATACCACAGTAGATACCCACAGTAATATTTCGCACTAAGAGTTAGTTCACACTGAAACAAGATGATACGAGACGTGGCGCTGTATTTTTAAGATAGCTATCCAAAATAAAGCTACATTCGCTACACAAAAATATACAAGTTTCATATTATGACATCAGTCATACACTGCACAGTGTACATAATGTGGAGCGCAGTGCAACAGCTAGACATTCGACCTTTTACAATGAAACGTGTATCTTCTTGTGTGAAGAATAACGTTAAATTTTAATACCTATTTTAAGAATGCGGCGCCGCGTCACGTATTGTTTCCTTTCGGTGTGAATTGACCCTAATAGAACCATGCGTTTCTAGAAATTTCTTTACCTTTCCAGACAATGATAAAGTTGACGTCAGAAGTCAGAACTCAGAACCCTCAAAACAATTTATTCAGCAATTGTTATCTTCGGTGTAAGATTTAATTAAAACTTCTAGTACTGTTTATTCAATTAAAAATAATAATATGAAACAACATCCAGCTGGCTTTCATTAATATTAATAATTAGAACAAAAACAAGTCCTATTATATTATGTAAATACTCCTGACATTGTAAAATATGTCAAGGTTCCTCGAGTCGTGAAAAGCAACTGAAATTTACGTTTTATGTCCTCAGAGTTTAATTGTTAGATTTACTTAGGCCTTCTACTCACGAAGTCACGACGGATTTTTGATGACATACCGTTATTTAGCGACTACTCAGTTTTCTTATTATGGTTATATGGTTTTAACACAGCAATTAGTTTTGCAATTTAAAACTTTTTTATCGTTATGAAATCTTTGTGTTAGGGATTATAGACCTATTTGGTACGATTGGATATTTCTTATTAATTGACAACTCAACTTAAAGAAGTTGTTTTTTAACTGACTACAAAAATATTATTGCAAACTATTTTCCTTTTTTAATTGAACAGAAGTTAACTTTTGGGGATTTAACATTAAAACTAATCATTTGTAATTAATATTTGTGACAATTAATACTTATTATAATTAGTTCTTAATCATTTATGAATATTCACAACTCATAGCGCGATGTATTTGGTAGACAATTAGGAAATTAAACGACTATGTTTAAACAATATAAAACATTTCAACTTAGTTTACAACCCTGACTACACGTGAGACGCGGCGCTCACTGTGTGTAGCTATCTTATCGAAGTTTCCCGGTAAGTTTGTAGCAGGAACTGCAGCAGTAGTTGTGTTGAGAGAACCAGGATTGTGGGTAGACACAAATCTGCTCCACCTGTAGACATAAGATAAGTTTAGGACGTTATACATAACGATGTTGCGCGCGACTTCGTGCGCGCAAAAAGAAATCTCGAAGGAGCAGTACATTTTGCCGCAATAAAAAGTTCCTATGTCATACTCTGTGGTCTATTCTATATCTGTGCCAAATTTCATCAAAATCGGTTCGTTAGTTTTGGAGCCTATTCGATGCAAACAAACAACAAACCTTTCCTCTTTATTATATTAGTATAGATATATATTATAGGTAAGACATACATAGCCTATTAGTTGGCTATGCAAGATCTAATAATAACTAATTATTAAAAATTGCGCTTTAACATAAAAAACATATAAAATCTATTAATATACACATAAAATCTATTTTTACAATTTATTCTTGGAGTAGATAAAAACTGAACAAAAACTGTGTCATCCTGAAAATAGGTGATGAAAGTTTGTATGAAGAAGCTATTTTATTGACATTCTGCGTTTTAAAATTAAAAATTATATACAATTAGAGAATTGTTGTACAATAAAATGATGTTTCTAAACAACTAATACAGTGATTTACGTTTAACAACCTAGCGAAGTGAAGTGTCTGCTACCCTAAATAGGTTAATACAACCTGTGGTAAGGGTTAGCAGAAAATCAAGTAGTCTAATTCACAAGATCCCTGTCAGAAAATTTCTCTCCAAGTGCACCGAAAATGATGATCTAGGGCTCATTCGATTCGGAATGACCTCTAGAAACTTTTTGAAAAAGAACCGTGCTCCGATTTGGGCCATGGTGCGTCCATTGATGAATCGCATACTAACGGATAGGGGTTAACGAGTACAGTCACGGAAAATAGAATTCATTGTTATTCGAAGTGGGCGTAATGTTTATAGGCAACCCAACATTGATGACTTAATTCACATTTATATTTGTGAAGATTCTTCATCAGTACTATCAAATCTTATAAATATGTCTCCCATTTCTGTTGATGGAAGATTTTTTTGGCTGTGTCAGATGCCTTGCATACCCTAAGTACTAAATAATATTTGCTATATATAAGCGCAACAGCCTACAATTCGAGCCCCATTTTGTCAGGTACAAAAGAAAGATATTATTGAGTTTTTCCTTCCATTTTTTTGTCGGCCAGGACGTAAACGTAGTATTTTGTTTTATTTACATGCCTAGATTGAATTCTTCCTTTGAAAAATATTGGTTCTTGTACGTTTACCTAACGATCTTCAAAACTCATCTATGCGTTTACCCCATAAGAAACAAAATCAATATTGTGAGTAGGTATCTGTACAAACTTCGTTTCAATACCTTCCGTCAGAAGCTATGTTTCAGCATAATTCGATTTTGCTTCATTGATTTGATAGCCTCCAAGAGTAACTAAGTATACATCTTGTTCTGTCAGAACGCATTAAATCACTAAATCTCCTTGCCATGATGGCTTAAAATATTTTTAGAGACTTGGCCGGTCAAAGTTTAAACTTTGACCGTTACTACCGTCACCGTGAGGAGGTGCTCTGGTCACAAAAATAATAACAGTGCCCTATAATATTTCACAGATAACTTATAGGCGATATTTTCACAAATAAAATGGTTTACTGCTACCCTAATATAACGCAGTTAACTTTTTTGCTAACAAGGTATCCCCATCAAATATGCTCATATTAAGAACGATACGGATATATTCTATCGATATAGGTGATGCACTATCTAATGATGTACCTACAAGCTACTTCGAGACTCGTCATGGCCCAGAACCTGTACTATCCGGGACACGATTCGTTCAAGAGGGGCTGGAAAAAATTGCAAAAGTTATAAACAATTTAGTAAAAAACAAAAACAATTAAAGATAGGAAGCGCGCCCGCGCCGCGGCGCGGCGGCGCGCGGGTTCGTACTGTAGGTGAACGAGCGCGGGACGCGTATCACCGCTTTTAGCGCTATTTTCACCTCCGAATTAAAATTAAAAATTTTCTAAAAAAGTTCCAACTCCCAGAACTCTATCACCAAATAGAGTTCGGGAGTTGGAACTTTTTTAGAAAATTTCCTCTTTAAGGATTTTTTTTTTCAAAATTCGGATCTTTAATAGTTTCCGAGATATATTCAAAAAACCATACCCCTTTTGTTTCTTACTAAATTGTTTATAACTTTTGCAATTTTTAGAGCCCCTCTTGGTATTTTTCAAAAAGTTTCTAGAGGTCATTCTGAATCGAATGAGCGCTAGATCATCATTATCGATGCCCTTGGACAGAAATTCACTGACAGGGATCTTGTGAATCAGACTAAAGCCCTTGAATATGTTTATAGCTTCAAATTGAGAGGTTGACCGGCTCTTAGACAATTGACCCTCTATTTTATAAGAAAGCTTCCAAATCTGCAGTTTTCTTGAACTTGTAGAAAGTAATGTATTTTATCGATGTTACTTGGCAAGTTTTTTACTTATAGGTCAATGGAAAGTAGCATGTGAATTTTGATTCTTTTGAGAGTATCGAAATATGCGTTTTTTGAGGTAAAAAAGACGGTAACTTTTTTACTTTAATATAAAAATCTGATTTATTGAAATATTAATAACCTAACCAAGAGCATGTCAGGACATGTCTAAGGAGGGTTCCGTAACTATAAACGCGTAATATGCTTTTTTTTAATTACTCCAAAAGTTACTGTCCGATTTGCTTCACAATAATTTTCCTAAAGAGTTTTTAGCATGATCTAACAGCATGGAAATTTACAAGTTTCTATCTCTTATAGTTTAAAAATGCTAGGGGGGGGGACCAACTTACGAACTACTTTAGAGGCCGATTACTCGAAAATGGTCAACTTTATAAAAAAGTAACGTATCAAACCTTACCTTTATTTTAAAAGACCTATTCTACGATACCCCACACGATGGGGTAGAGCGAAAAAATAATTTTCATCCCCACTTCACATGTATGGGGAGCTACCCCTAAAATATAAAATTATTCTTTTTTTATGATCCTAAAACCGTGATCTATACACAATCTATAACTGCACCAAATTTCATCAATTTATATTCATAATTACAGGAGTTAGAGGCGCGGACAGACAGACAGACAGACAGACAGACAGACAGACAGACAGACAGACAGACAGACAGACGGACGGACAGAGCGAAACTATAAGGGTTCCTTAAGTATTACGGAACCCTAAAATGACAGTTGATCTAAATAAAAAAAATGAAGAGTATATTTTCTATAATGAATGTGATCTTGAATATTTTAAATTAAAATTGAATTTAAAACTGATAACTAAAATATACATTATAATGATATTAATTTTTTGGTAAGAATTTAATTTTTAATTAATGAACATAATATTACAATTTGTAAAAAAATTAAGAACTAGTTAAAATAATTTATATTAATTATAAATAACTTATTATCTAAATAAAAAATGAATAAATAAGGGGCTGTAGATAAAAAACTGTATCTAGGTCAGAGACTGCGGATAGAGTATCTAAGAGGCTGGCAGCATTACCTCGCTGTATGGCTAAACTGATTCGTTGATAATAATAGACACATAGATATAATAATATTATGATACGTTACATCCATAAATAAGGTTTGGTAAAATCAATTACGGAAACATTGGGTACGTCATATACTGCTTAAGTAAAGTCATTTTGGCAAAAAATATTTGAAACTCGTGGAATTTTTTTATACAAAATTAAATAATGTTGCAGGAAATTACATCTTATTGCATTATATCGACCACGCGCGTACAGCTGTTCAGATATGAACTCGAATGACCTTTCCTGGTGTATGCAATATGTATCGCTGTCTCTGTCGTGCTACATCTGCTGTCCTTGTCGCGCGCGGACGCTTTAAGCAAAAGATTTAATTTCTTGCAATATTTTAATTTAATAATTTTAGTTTGTATTTTTTTTTACACAGGTTTAATTTTTTTTGCCTAAACGTCTTTACACAAGCAGTAGATCACGTGCCCGAAGTATTCGTAATTGATTTTACCAAACCTTATATATCACAGTTGTATAACTTTTAAATTATAATAATTCTGGATACACGCCACGCAATTTAAGTGGTCTTTATAACTTAAACATTAAAGCACATAATAGGTACCTGTAAAACTCCGTCCTAATGCAGACGCAGGGTTGGCACTTCGCTCCTGCAGGACTAGAGTGTGGCTGGTCGACTTCCACACATCGAATATCGACGCTTCACATCTGTGGCAATAATATTGTGCGGTTTATTGGGACTTAATTTAATAACCGAGTTCAAAATAATTTAGTTATTTTTTCTTTCCAAACCAAGAAGACATTTCTTTTATCGTGTTACTGGCTTACTAACCATCTTGCATTAAGTATATATTAAGAAGATATTGATAAAATATGTCATAAAATACTGCTACCTAATGTAAAACGAAAAAGTGTTTTTCAAATTAAATTATTATTCTGTTGATGCATTTAAAAACCAATAAATACATGACAACAGGGTTTATAAATTACTTGTGCTCGCGGCCCCGCTCGCGTAAATACAGTATACAATTTTTTCGAGATAAAAAGTAGTAAGTATCCTAGAGCTTCATCTATTACCATACCAAATTTCATCGAAATCCGTTCAATAGTTATTGCGTAATATAAAAAGTAACAAATATCCATCCTCACAAATTTTCGCCTTTATAAATGTACTAAAATAAATCCTATGTATGTATTAGTTTTAACATTATAAAAACTAGAAGTTAGAAAATTATAATTTTATCTTATTGGTTCAGCATCCCTGATACGTCAGTAGAGGTAGTATTTATCTTCATATAGGTTATTGAGCTTCCGTTGTTGGACAACTCTTTAGAGAAAAGTGAAATAAAATACTTCTTTGAAGCCAATTCTTGCTATAGAAAATAATATAATTGAAAGATATCTTCGATATTTTATCTGTAAAGCTAATTTGAACGTATCGAAGTGTAAATATATTGAAGAAATATTTTAAGCTTAAAACTGTAGCGTTATGGTCCGCCATAGCGTCTATGGGTCTAAGGGTTACCGAGTTTAGTTAAGTTCAACAATAATTATATTAATTATTAATATTTATGGTCCGTTACCCTCAAAAACTCTACAAGATACGATTTGTAATTAACCATAATATCAAAATACTTATAAAATATTTTTATGATAATACGTGAAGCAAAAACTTATAGTAGGTACAGTTTTATGAGAATTGTGTAACCGGAGGAGTATGAAATATTTTGCCTGCACCCATTAAAGTTTATGTGGAGGTAGGTGCGCAGATTTTTTTTTTAAATAACGGTCAGAACTGCATAACATCTACAAAAATAACAACACACACTTTCTTTAGATTATTAACACACTACCGAGCGTTTCATAGATACCTCAGATAGATACAAGTAGAAACAATTTTTAACTGACTTCCAAAAAAAGACGTGGTAAGGTTTTACATTGACGTTAGTCAAACAGCTGTAATTTTTTTAATTTTAACAATATAAGAGACAAAAGAATCCTTATAAAGTTCAAACGTAAAAATCATAATGTAATGAATTATTGTTATGAATTATTGAAATATAATGTAGATAAGTGTAATAAAAATCGATATTCCTCAAAATTTTGGGTCTACAATGTTTGAATAGTGCTGCCATAGCGTCCTTAATTCTGGGCTCGGTAAAGTAATCCGAAAAGTAATCCGTTACTTTACAATGTAAAGAACAGCAGCAAGCTTCCAGGTAAGCGTTTGGGAGTATCAATACAGTATCAGCGAAACATACTCCATTCACGTAAAATACTGTGGTAAAGTTGCCGAGTCCAGGTTCAACAATTTAACAGTCGGGAGTGCTGCAGAACAAACTTTCTTATTGAAATTTACTGCAAAGTTTAGGCAAATTTGGCTGTTGGGGTGAAATTGAAGCAATATGTAAGGATTATGTGATTTACCGTATCATAAGCGTCGGCACGGGAGACAACAAGGCAGCCTCCAACTCTAAAGTAGATAAGCTAGATGCATATCCGTTGCTGAAATTCAGAACGTGGTTCGCCGTGAAACTTGGCACCTGTAATTAGAAGATTATTTTAATAATTGTTTATTAGCACTGCTAAAACTGGTTTGGCTGTGAATAAACTTTGAATCCTAATTTGTATACGCTTTCGTGCTTCTCATCGGTCTCTCTGTGCATCTGTTCGTGATATCGTTGCTTCCAAACGGATAAACTGATTTTCATCTAGTTTTTGGTTTGAAAACTGAAATGATCGAGAATATTGTTAGTTATAATTTATCATCATCATCACTGGTTGATTATTTGGGATTTACTTAAAATATTTAATTTTGTTTATTACTTCTGTCCTTTGCAAGTAGAAGCAATAATTATTCTCTATTATTGGTCATCAGAGCTCCATAGCCTAGTGGGTAGAACGTTTGGCTTGCACTCAAGAGAGTGCAGGTTCGAATTCCAGGTTGTGGTGTGTACCAATGAGACTTTTTCAGATCTTAAGTACATTATACAATACAAGAGTGCAGGAACACATCGTGAAGAAACCCGCACATAGTTGGCCCTAGATGCATCGACCAGTCATTCCTGTGGATTAGGCTGACTATGTTGTGAGAATGCCATCTGTGATTGGGCAACCATACGACATTTAAAAAACAACTGTCCCAGGCACTACAGTATTTCAACAGGCTTAGCATGGCGATCCATAGAAATACATTTAATGAAGAAATATTCTATCCAAAACAGTTCGTTGCAAAATAGTTCTTAATCCATGATAACAAGGTCGTCAATTATAGAAGTCAACATTTCTAAACCGCCATATTTTTAAAATGGTTGCCGGGAAATCTTCTGTCAAAAACGAACAAATATTCAAGTATATGACTCAACGTAAAGAAACTTTTTGTCTAGGTCCGCCATGATGTGGAGTGGTTGACATTACTGTGGGACTTTTTGACATTAAATTAAGAAAAGGTTTCTACTTTAGCTGTCAAAAGAGGCCATTTTGTGCGCTCATGCTCGGGAAGAAAAGAAATGTAATTTCTCATAACGACGATACATCGACCTTGCTACCTTATAATAAGACCTATTTTGCTCCGAATGGTATTATTGTTTCTTCAATCTGTCATATTTTCTTTTCTTCGGTGTTTCTTCTATGCGCATGCTAAGCCTGCAAGAGTGGTTATTTCGCTCGGAGAATACTGTATATTAAGTGATGAAAGAGAAGAGATTTGTTTTTATTGTTAGTCATTATTTTTTAATTGCTTTAGCCACAGGACGTTAACGCTAGGATTAGGTGGTGACGTAATCTTAGAGTAAAACGTCCTTGATTGAGGGTGCTCAATCTATATAATTTTCACTGCAGCCTTTTTTATTTATCCGTTTTTTACCAACTATTTTCACACATTTCAAGTAGTCCAACCACCCAGTGGACATCTTATCTGTATGATAAAGTTCACTGATCTTTTTCACCGTTAATAAATAAAATTAAACATATTAAGTAACCCCCGAATCATTGAGCAAGCTGAATGGTGAATAGGCAAGCGGACTGATTTTTTTTTTGCATAAATGAATAGTACTCTTAAATATGAGTAACTTCTCAGAAGAAACCGTATATCAAAAGTCAATATTTTCAAAGGTACAGCGAAGCGACAGCTTTCAAACCAAAAAACTAGATCAAAATCGGTTCATCCGTTTTGGAGCTATGATTCTACGGACAGACACACAAACAGACAAGTCAAATCTGTTTTCACGGGGGGTAAAATATCAGCAGTGTTATTCTGTAAGAACATTTTCAAATATCTCGACAGCTGAATCCGCGGTGAGTGTCAAATATCATATACGAATTTGACACTCACCGCGGATTCAGCTTTCGAGATTTGAAAATGTTCTTAGGCCCACTTGCGCCAATCTGGGTTAAAGTTAACCTTGGGTTAAAATATCATGCTTTCTCTTTCACAAATACGAAGAACGAGAGAGATAACATGATTTTTAACACACGGTTAACTTTAACCCGGATTGGCGCAAGTGGGCCTTAGAGTATAGACAGGCTGACAGTAATTTATAGACGGCCATTCGTGTCCGGTATCCAATCAGTGACTACAAGTTGTAATGATGTCATTTCGACCTATGCGAAGAACAAAGTTACTTAAGACAATAAAGCCAAATTCCTTTTTTCGTACATTTAGTACTAAATTAACTCATTTATTATACTAGTAAAATCCTTTTGAAAATAGGAATTGAACAAAGGTACATAATATGAATTTTGCCTCCCATAAACAAAGTTTTATGTTAATATATGCATCGGAATCTATCTAAACATATGACGTATGGTTACATAGTCACCTAGATAACAATATATTAATATTAAATATATTTAATTAGTAACTAAACATTCGTTTATACATATAAGATTATTTAAATATTTTTCGAGTTAGGCCAATCAGGAAAAAAGTTAGAGCAAAAATTTACCGAGTCAACCTTCTCTCCTGTAAAGGATTTTGCAGATGTAACTTTGTTCTGCGCATAGGTTGATTTTATTATGGCTTTAATTCGATTTCGTGTACCTACCTAAATAAGCTGTGGGCACTGAACATTTGCTAGTGGCATAAACGTAATGTTATCGAATGTAATCGTATGAATATATTATACGAGTACGAATATAGTGAAAAGTGCACCTGGGGGCCTCGCGTAAAGGAGCATAGACGTAACATTTATCGAATGAAATTTGTATGGGTGCTACCATGATTTTTACAGTCTATCTGTCTGTAGACTGTCAAAATCATGAGGTCCCCAGGTGCACTTTTCACGACGGAATTACGACGTGATTCGAATCGAAACAGATGTATACAACGTGAGACATATAAGGTATGTCAATCCGAAACCCAAATACTCATGAAACTGAACAACTTTCCCCAAGGAACATAGGTCGAAATATGCAAAATTTGGGCCTCCCTTACAAACCGCACGATCAGCAAATCAACATAGTATGGGAGGACCAACATTTTTTTCATATTTCGACCTTTCATTCCTTAGGGGAAAGTCATGAGTATTATCACTGGATTTCGGATTGATACACCTTATATGTCACACATTGTATATGTCACCGTGAAATTGAAAAAACCGTTAGATTGTAAAATAACTAACGAGATTGTAAAAATATGACGAAAGATTAAAAACTATATATTTATAATCTAACGAAAAAATAATGTGTTAAATTATAGGCAGCATATTCTCGTCGGAAGTCTATCGACATTTTACAATTTCACTAGTTATATTACAATCTAACGGTTTTTACAATTTTACGGTGACATACTTATATATAGAAACTTCTGACGATACTCACCATCTGCTCGTTGACGTACCACGTGATGTTGGCGGCCGGTAGCGACGGGGGCGAGGAGCAGTTCGCCCGGATATGGTCGCCGCCGACGTACGTCATACGGTCTGACGTCACGTTCGGGCTCAGCAGTGGTGGCTCTGCAGAAATATAAATTATTAGCTGTTTCCCGCGGTTCTGCTCGCATTAATACATTATCCCGCGGGAACACTACTTTACCGGTATAAAAAATATTATAGTATGTCCTTTCCCGGGACCCAAAGTATGTCTGTACCAAATTTCATAAAAATCGGTTCAGCGGTTAAAGAGTGAAGAGGACACAGACAGACAGACAGATACACTTTCGTATTTATAATATTAGTATAGATTATTTTTAAACAAAATATTAAACCGACTTCCAAAGTAAAAATATACAAAAAAGTATGAAGTAAAACTTATTTTCTCAATAAGTCCCCTTTTATATTCGGCAAAATTTAACTATTTCTCTACTCAATCTTCTTAATTTCGATGCCGGTACCATGCCAAACAATATCCTACAATATTTTATAGAGCTCATGTTCAAAGCTGCCTCTACCTACTTCAAAATTAAGAAGATTGAGTAGAAAAATAGTTAAAACTTTAGCCTTCGCATCGCTTTCTACATAACGCATACGAAACTTGTAACTTTCCATGTTATTGTTAGTATAGTAAGCAGCTTTAGGAAAAAATATTAATTTTCATACGAAAAATAAATATTTTCTCTTAAAGCTGCTTACTTGCTTTCTCAAGTGGATCTACCACTTGAGAAAGCAATCAATTTGAATGCTTCAAAAGATACTAAAATATCTACAGATAGCAAAGGCAACAGTGTAGCGAACGTCGGAGTAGGTACGCCCCTTTAGCTTTCCTTTAAGGTTTATTTCCAGTGAAGTAAGCAATTCAATATAAAGAAATAAAGTTAAAGTAAGTACTCAAATAAGCACCGTACTTAAGATAGTACGCGAGCATTTACATACATTTAATAGAATTTACTAAGAACTTTTCAGTTTCGGTTAGTTATGTACGAAGGAGTTTTAAGATATTCTATCTTATTGCTCTCAAAAATTATGAGTTTTGATCGAGCATGTCTTTGAAATAAATTGCCGTTGCCTTACAGACAATCGACGTGAAATAACGCTCTGGCATCAAACGATCCGTCTGCGTATTTGCCAGGCCATGAACGCAATGGCTGTGTTCGGCGGAAAAAAGCTCTAAGCAAAATGGCGATCGCTAAGCCTGAAATAAGCAAGGTGGCGGATTATGTTAGCGGTATTGAAGTTAGTAAACTACCTAGTAAGTAACTGACCGATAATTTGTATTTTTTTTTCAGCGCTAGCAAGCGCTAACCAGCATATTTTCCGCCGAACACAGCCATCAGTATGACTAGCTTTTATCTCCGAAAACATTAACAAAACATCTCACTTAAGTCTTATGAGCGAACCTCTATTAAGTTAACAATAAATTGAAAGGTCGTCGTGAATTGGCTCGAGTGCAATATAAAGGGATCAGCTCGTATAGAGCCCGTATGAAAAGATATCTTGACCCCTTTGTATGAGAATGCTCTTATCTAGAGATATTATTAGGTAATGCCATAAGACATTAACCGTACCTTTTACACTTAACATATAAAAGGTTAAGTGTTAATAATAACAATCGAGATTTGGTAACAGCAAAGTTATATCAGTTTTGTATCAAAGAGATCTACGAAGGTTATTCAACTTTAATAATCTATATAATTATATAAAAAAATGTCGTGTTAGTTTCACTATTTATAACTAAAGAACGGCTGAACCGATTCGGCTGAGAATTGGTGGAGAGATATCTTAAAACCAGGAAAAGGACTATTGTTCTTTTCCTGGTTTTAAGTTTTTATCCTATTGGATACTTTTTATCCCGTTCCCGAGGGACTCAAAACTCGAGACTGGACCGATTTGACTTATTTTGGTCTTGAAGTAATTGTGGAAGTTTAGGGAAGATAAATAATGATAAATATTGGAAAAAGTGAAGGTTGTAGGAGTAGGTGTAGTCATTTAATCATTCGAATTCGTATTTAAGACAGAACAACGTATGCTGGGATAGCTAGCAGTAACCTAACAATGTGTGAGGCTATAAACTGTTTGAATATTAAGAAACACTTAAGCACGAATGGCCTAGGAGAAAATCTAAAATCACCTTTAGCCTTTTCATACCCGGTTGAGGGTTTCGAGTCCCAAAAGGGGAATGATATGTCGACAAAATTAAACATAATATTATTATCTGCTGTTACATTTCATTAACCTCGAAACGATACGTCAAACTATATTATAATATTTAGACCATCATAAAAATACCTTAATTACATTAAATCAAGATACAGGCAAATTACTTCGTTCATAAATAAAACAGTAAAAAGCTGCAAGTATTTGTAAGATCCTGCAAATAAAAACAAATAGAGCCGTAAGCTCAACACTTTGAATGAATGCTGACAACCGAATGGCCTCCCGGTGAAAGTTTAACCGGATTGAATGAGATCGAGTGAATCAAAAAAAACTTTTTCGGTTCAGTAAACTAAACTCTCTTTCTTAATCAAAGTGAAATTGTACTTTTTCATATAATTGTACTGAAGAAATTCTTTTGAAGTTGTCTATATAAATTCACGGTTCAAACTTGCTTTGTTTTTTATTAGTTTATTATAGAGACTTAATACACCAAAAATACTGAGAAAACTAGCTTTTTAAATTAGACCATGATGTTCAACTATTTTTCTAGGTTATAATATCTATGCAGAAACTTGGAACAATTTTATATAAATTAGGAAATATTTCTTGGAAAATGCCTAAAATTAATACGAAAGCTTAAATTCTTAAAATACATACTCCTGTTACAGGCTCTAAAATGAGCTTCTTGAATATCTAATAATGTGGTTACGTTGTTATTATTAGCAAAAATTTTGAAAAGTTGAAGATAAGCTTAATTTTTTAACTATGATATAAAGTTTGGAACAAAATTGGTTATAAAGTCTTATCTATGAAGTCGAATAAATAAATAAATACACATTCACCAACTATTTACACCTACATCTACTTCTACAACTATACCACATACCTACACCTACAACTTTCACCTACTAACTTCAGTCTATACCTGCAAACCCGATTCTTTTTCGGTGTGTGTGTTATACCATAATATATTTGTAAAGTGGGAATGAAAAATATTGTAATACCCATATAATATTTTTTATTCGTCGAATAGGTATTTTTAGGGTTCCGTATATCTAAAGGAAAAAAACGAAACCCTTATAGGATCACTTTGTTGTCCGTCCGAATGTCTGTCAAGACCCTTTTTTTCTCAGGAACGCTTGGAGGTATCAAACTGGAATTTACATCAAATACTTAGGTCTATAGTCCCTTGGAGGCTGGAGCTGTGAAAAAATCAAACTTCTAAGCCAACGCAATCAAAAGATAAACCTACAGGGTACTTCCTATGAACTCAGAATCTTGAAATTTGGTGCGAAGCAACTTCTTATAGCACAGATAAAGGAATAATTATGAAAACCGTAAATTTTTTGTTACATCATAATATAATAAAAATATTTTTAATAATTTTAAACTTACTACCCCTATCCTCATGAACGCGTAGAGGTATTAAATTGAATTTAATATCAAATACTCAGGTCTATAATAACTTTAAGCTTTAAAAAATCACTACAGGTTTGTACGGAACCCTCGGTGCATGAGTCCGACTCGCACTTGGCCGTTTTTTTTTTTAATAAAGTCAAGGTTTCTTACATTACTTTTTATAAAGTCAACAATTTTTGAGTTTTTGCCCTGGCATTACTAAAATATAAGAGGCAGAAACTTATAAGTTTCCGTGCTGATAGGTCATACTAAAAACTGTAGGCAAATTATTTTGTGCGAAATCGGGCAAAAACTTTTGAAGGAATTTAAAGAAAACCTTTAGCGTTGATAGTTGCGGAACCCTCCTTAGAAATGGTCCGGTTAGGTGAACATATCTGTTCAGTGTCATCCGATTTCTGAACGGAACCCAAAGCATAGATTAAGAAACAGACCCAGAGACTATATAAACGCTGATTGGCTTATTGTTCCCAAATCCCTTTTATCCTCGACTGTTGTAAAATTCAAAAATATACGCTACTTAACTTTCACTGAGGCTTTTTTTTATCTCCACAAAACGTTTTATTTTATCTCCACAAAAAACCACCATCTTAGTCAGCCAGTAGTCCACGATATTTCACATATAGTTAGCTGAGCATACGCGGCAACATATCTATCTATATCTATTCTTATTCTATACTCTATACAATACAAATTTAATAAAATTGAAGTGTCTGTTTGTAATTTCAAATTAACAGCTTTTTACTTAATGCATACGAAAATATATACGGTATACGGTACTAAAAAAAAGTTTGACTGTATGTCTTTCTGTCTGTCTGTTTATTTCGGGTAATCTCTGGAATGGCTGGATCGATTTTCACGGGACTTTCTCTGGCAGATAGCTGATGTTATAAGGCTAACTTAGGATACTTTTTATCCTCATCCTCATCATCAAAAAAAGTTTAACGCCCAACAAAGTGGGCAGGGGTCAGCGAGATATAATATTTCCAAAGAGCTCTTCTTTTTTCTATACTAATATTATAAAGAGGAAAACTTTGTTTGTATTATTGTTTGTTTGTTTGTTTGTAATGAATAGGCTCAAAAAGTACTGGACCGATTTCAAAAATTCTTTCATCATTCGAAAGCTACATTATCCACGAGTAACATAGGCTATATTTTATTTTGGAAAAAAATAGGGTTCAGTAAAATATTTGGGTTTTTCGGACACAAGGTGTAAAAAATCAACCAGAAAAGTTACTTATTTTGCGTACTATAAAAGATAGAACCACAAAATGTTCTAATCAATTGTAGATCTTATAAATATCTACAAAAAAGTCCGTGACACACTATACCTATCTATATCGAGTGAGGCACAACAACCATTTTTTTATTTAGAAATCTTGATTTTTTTTTTGGACAACATTTAATCGCGTTTATTTTACTCATGCTATTAATCCTTATCAAAATAAATTATTTCATCACTAAGTACAGTTTATTTCGATAATATTTGGTCTTTGAATGATTGAAATTGGACGTGTGGTTTTGAAGTTATGGCGAAATTAAAATGTTACGATTTCTGCTGCACGGTCTGTTGCGAAGTGGGCGTCACCAAGGCGGGGGTGCGCGTGCGGGGGGAGTTTAGATCTATGGTATTTCATAGGATAAAAGTATACCCATCTACTTATTTCATTGAGTTTCAGTAGGTACCTATATTAATTTGTTTCTGTTTGTTTTGACTAGATTTCGTCCGTTTTGTTAAAGGTTTAAAGACATTCTGTAGTATTAGTATCAGTATAATTGTACCCGTGCGAAGCTGGGGCGGGTCGCTAGTATTAAGTAAAAATAATAATATCAAAAACACTACGTAACATAAATATGTTAATTGGATTTAATTACACTAAAATAAGTCAATATAACTCATTTTAAACGACAAATATTGACAAATTTTTACTTTGAACTGGATAATAAAAAAAAATAAAAAAGCCTTTATTTTTTCCATTCTACATAGTTAAGTAAACAATGATTGAATTTAAACAAAGTTAACAATGATTTTTAGGTTTGTATTTAGTAAGTAATTAGTAGTAAGTATTTGTATTTGGTAAGTAATAAGTAGTAAGTAATAAGTAGTAGATGCCGGTCCCAAGCCCGGATGAAAAAGGAGGAGGGTTGGTTAAGGAAAGACCAAACCTACCGTAAAAGGTCAACGCCGAGCCTCAGGTGGCGGTAAATAACCTGACAACATGGCTACGAAGCGCACATGAAACGGTAACCAGTGACCTCAAAAAGACTGATTCGGAAGGACACGGGAACCCACCGAAATTATATTCCCAAGACAACCCCCCAACCATGAGCACAGAGAATAGAGAGAACGATATTTTGTTGGACGATCCGACTAACACTCGGCGCCACTCGGTACCCGGGCCTGGTGTTGTGAAATATGCTACCGAAGCTCCAGATGGAGGAAGAAGCTGCAGGAAGACAACCTCTCAACATTATAAAACACCACTACGCATACACCAGCGTATAGCAGCCTGGTATGTTAGAGGTCTACTCAAGACAGGCAAATTAAGTATCATCGAACATGAAATGAATCGTAACAGGATTAAGATTCTAGCTATAAGCGAGACACACATGAGAGGGAATGGTCATTTCAAGACTTCTACAGGGAATACCTTTTATTTTTCTGGTTCCGAAAATTCCAGCTCTAATGGGGTAGACATTCTGGTGCTTTTTGAGCTAAACAAGTACATTTTAGGCTATAAACCAGTGTCAGAGCGAATTATTTCCATGAAAATAAATGCAAAACCATGTACTCTGAATATAGTCTCAATATATGCCCCAACCTCACAGTCATCGGAGGAAGATATAGACCAATTTTATGGACAACTAGAGGAAACACTGGACTCCATACCAAACCGAGAAGTAACGATGATTCTAGGTGATTGGAATGCAAAAGTCGGTAGCACAACAGAGGATGACCATCTGCGTGAAACTCTAGGAAGATTCAGACTAGGCAGCCGAAATGAACGTGGAATTAGACTGAACTAGTAATTTTAAACACCTGCTTTAAACATCACCCTAGACGACTATATGCCTGGAGATCGCCAGGAGATTTGTACAGAAACCAAATTGATTACATCGTCATTAACAACCGCTGGAGATCTTCTGTGAGCAACGTTAAAACCTTTCCTGGTGCAGAATGTGGTTCAGATCACAGCCTTCTTGTTGCAAGCTTTGCATTGCGACTGAAAACACCCAGAAAATGTTCTGTTCAGAAACCAAGACATTTCAGCACTACAGAAAATATATGTTTTCGACAGACTGTGGAAGCTAAACTAAAAACATCGAGTTTTAATTTCAATAGTACTGAATCAGCGTGGAACAAATTCAAAACGCTCATCCATGACTTCATAAAGGAAGTGAACAAAAATAGCAAGGCTTGTGAATCAAGGAGGTCATCCTGGATATCAGATGAGACGTAGGAGCTCACAAAATGTAGGAGGACAATAAAAGTGAAAGGGCTTCAAAATCCAAAGGTGCGCCAGGAGTATGAAAATCTATGTAGAGCTATAGATAAATCTTGTAGACTTGACAAAAACAAGTTCATAGAGAATATATGCATGGAAATTGAACAACACTCCTTAAAATATCAAACAGCAGACCTATTTAAGAAGGTCCGATTACTTAATAGAAAATTCAAGCCTAAAAATTGGACTATCAATGATAGCAACGGAAATCTCTTGCACCAACTAGAAGAGATTGCAGAAAGATGGCAAAACTACGGTGATGAGCTATATAAAGGCAACACACCTGAGAATGCAATGAGTTCAATAATAGCATGGGATAATATCCACAACGAACCCGTTATTATGCGCTCGGAGGTGTGTGCCGCTCTCAACTGTCTCAAAACGCAGAAAGCACCAGGAGTTGATGCAATAACCGCTGAGATACTGAAATCCCTAGATGACATCGGCATTAATATACTACATGAAATCTGCAAAAAAATCTGGACTACCGGAGAATGGCCTAAAGACTGGACGGACTCAATCATATTGCCTCTACATAAAAAGGGATCTACCAAACAGTGCAATAACTACCGTACCTTGGCCCTCACGTCACACACGAGTAAAATTATGCTCCATATAATTAATAAGCGCATTCGATATTACCTGGACTGGCAAATTTCACAAGAGCAGGCGGGTTTTGTAAAAGGAAAGGGAACACGAGAACAAATATTGAACATAAGGCAAATTATCGAGAAAGCGTATGAATATAATAAACCCACCATAATGTGTTTCATTGATTATAGCAAGGCATTTGACTGTGTTAACTGGAACTCTTTGTGGACAGTTCTTAGAGAGCTTGGTGTACCAGACCATCTAATCGCCTTAATTCAGACTCTCTACTGTCAGAGCCAAGGTATGGTCAAAATTGATGAAGTTTTGTCGAAGCCATTCAAATTTGGTAAAGGAGTGCGCCAAGGCTGCATTCTCTCGCCAATATTATTCAACGCATATGGCGAATACATCATGAGGCAGGTATATGATCAATGGCATGGTGGCGTCCGCACAGGTGGAGTAAAAATTAGCAATCTTCGTTATGCCGATGATACGACGCTACTGGCCGCAAATGAAGCCGAAATGTGTGAAATGCTCGAGATAATGGAACGAATCAGCAATTAATTAGGTCTGTCAATTAATAAATCTAAGACCAAGCTTATGGTGATAGACAGAACTAATAGCTTAATATTATCTGGTGCACTAAATCTGGAAACCGTGGAAGAGTTTATTTACCTTGGGTCAACAATCACAAATAACGGGTCTTGTGAACCAGAGGTAAGAAAAAGGATTGGAATGGCAAAGAGTGCCATGTCCCAATTAAATAGAACATGGAAAGATAGGCACATAACGCTGAAGACCAAAATAAAACTCGTTCGTACGCTTGTCTTCTCCATATTTCTCTATGGAGCGGAAACATGGACCTTGAAGTCCGCGGATCGCAAAAGAATAGATGCCTTTGAAATGTGGTGTTGGAGAAGAATGCTCCGCATCCTATGGACGGCATTCCAGACAAACGCATCCATAACTAAAAGACTTAACATCAAAGTTAGGCTCTCGACCATCTGCATTCAGAGAGTTCTTAAATACTTCGGACATATTGCCAGGAAAGACGGAGATAATTTAGAAAAGCTAATTGTCACTGGCAAGGTGGAAGGCAAAAGACTCCGTGGTCGTAACCCGATGCGTTGGTCTGATCAGATACGCACAACACTTAATAGCACAGTACAGGATACACTTCGAATGGCCGCGGACAGGGAAAAGTGGAGAAATATCGTAAGGATAAAGACCATGGAAGGTGGTGGTCACGACCCTCAGACATGAGGAGCACGACTGATGGAGGAGGAAGTAGTAAGTATGTATATAATATTCATAGCTTTATTTGTTTAGTAGATTTATTGTAATAATTCTTTATTTTCCGTGTGTAGTATGGGCCCCTTGTCGGGTGAAGGCCTCCTCCAATTCCTTCTATTTTTCCCTATCTTTAGCAGTAGTGAGCCAGTGTTTGCCTGTTATTTTAGTTAGGCCGTCTGCCCATCTTCCTTTAGGCCTGCCTACTCTTCTTTTGCCATAGGGCTTGTCCCATTTAGTGGTTTCTAGTGTCCACCTGTCATCTGTATACCTTGATACATGTCCATTTGAACTGGATACAATATTATTATTATCAATATGCAATCGGTCGTAGTTTAGTTTTTCCATCAAATATTTATTTCGTCCAATGAAATTCACAATTAGAATATTGACCAAAAAATTTATGTTCACGCTGGATTGCAATTGAACAAGTCAATTCGTAATTGTCAATTCAACAAAATGCCAGCTGCGTTTTTGTGTCCAATATGCATATTGCGTCAACCCTAAATAAAGTGATACGCATAATGCATATTGGAGAACGCAGCATCGCGCGTAAACGCGCCGCATTCGCGCGTTTCAAGTCAATAATCGTCAATATTACATGACCAAGTCTGTAGCCGCCAAAACACAATTATAAAACATCGTACCAATTTATTATTTAAATTTTAATCTCTACAATAAAATGACTCCATTTTACAAAGTTAAAACTAAGCTTCAACACTTTTTCTGCCCAGGGTGATGTAATTACAAACCAAGTTTTTATACCGCAGCTAATGGAATAAGACTGCATTCGCAGTTTTGTCGGCTCTTAACTAAGAGGAATTAAAATATATACCTAGAGGCCATCCGAGAGAAAAATTGTAGCTTTTTCTGGAAAATTTTCATAAAATACTAATATATTTTATGTGTTCCTGCCGAGACATTTTATCTTCAGTACAAGACAGTTTTAAATAAAATAATTAATATGTATGCACTATGTACAAAGATTTCAAAGTATTAAATACAGGTGATTTTTTACTCTCCATCCAAACTTTCAGGAATGAATATAAGCTCTTGAATATAAGCAACTTTTACTATGGGACCAACTTTCCTACTTGAAAAAAAATCAGCTGTTTCATACAAAATGCTATCTATGCCGAAGCTCTTTTCAACTTCTGCTGCGTCGCTGCCGCCGCGGTTCCGCTGCACTAGAATTAGTTTTTATGACACAGCGCTGACGATAAAACGCCGCAACTCTTTCGGCGGCACCGCCACTGCCGCGACAAGTGTGTAAAGACACTAACGGCTGAATATTCAAAATATGATGAAAGTTATGGGCTCCCTTAATTACAGTCTCTGCTTGGCTATTAAGCCAATTATATAAAGACATCATGTGACTTGAGAGCCGCTTAACTTAAGAAGCATTTGAACATCTACGGACGTCAATATTATAGAGTTTTTTACAATATATACCAACCAACAACAACCATCTCAGCGGCCTTGATTTCGGTGTGGAAGAGTGGCGCGTCGGCGGACACTTCGCACTGGTACTCGCCTGTCAGCACCCGGTCTACTTCTGTCAGCACCACGCGGTTCTGGTCCGATGCTGCCACCTGGTGATCATAATTATTATATGTAATAAAATAGATAATATAATATCTCCCCACACCGATCTCGGTGACGGTGGCCGGTTTCATTGAAACTAGGCCAGTTACGCAGGAGTATTTTTATAGTACCCAAGTGTGTGTGCAGTACACAAGAGCACTCTCTCTTCCTTTTGCTCTTGTAATCCAGTGGGGCGGATAACCGACATGACTGACGAGAGATGAGGCGCAGGTCCAACTTTATACATGCCCATCCGACGCATGGATCATCTTTCTTATCAGACAATCAGGTGATCAGCCCGCATTGTCCTAACCAAACGTCGAAACAACATTTTTTGTTGTTCCAATGCGGTAATCGAACCCACGACCTCCGAGTCGAGAGCCAATGCTCTGACCACTAGACCACGGAGGCTGTTATAATAATAAAATATATAATGTTACTTGGAAACGAGATAGATTTAAGCACATTTTAATAGCGTATTTAGATAATAACCGTAACAAAGTCGTTAGTGAAATATGTTGTGATAATGTAACGTATTATAATAATTAAGTGTTAATGTTTGGCTATAAAATTTTATATGAAATTACATTATGAATAGATGTAAACAAATACTCGTGATGACAAAATTATATCGTAAACATTTTACTAACGGGAATCGCTACCGGAAATCGATTCTGTAGAATTAGTAGTTATAGGTAGTTACGACCTCTGTGGCTCAGTTGATTGAGCGTGTTGGTGCTCTAGCCGGGGGTCGCGGGTTCAAATCCCGCCGAAGGAACATAAAGTTTTTCTGTGTTCCTGGGTCATGGATGTGTATTAAATATATGTATAATATAATAAAAATCTTAAATATGTGTATAGTATAAAAGTATTACATATATTTCCGTTTTCTGGTACCCGTAACACAAGTTCTTCGCACGGGGCCAGATTGGCGTAGTGTGAAGCGTCCATAGGTATTATTATTATTATTTTTGCGACTTTACACGGTGCGTTTTAAATGAGCTGAGGACGCGCAGGTCAAGATTGGAATGAATTTTTATATACTACAATTGGAATCTACGGTTCCGTGAGGGCGCGTCGATAAAACGTCGTTTTTGCGTCACACGTTATACGTCATATCGCCATAAGTCGTGCGTATTACTATATTTATCCAATGGCGATTCAGGTTATACGCGCGCTGAATAGTCCGCCACGCGCTGATTGAATCTCCACAGATTTGTTCGACAAACGTGATGACGCTCGACGAGTGAGAGTTGGTTTGTTTGCGAGTTTCTTACGCCGGTTCTTCTCGCCGGGCTAGTTTCCGAACCGGTGGTAGGCATCATGTAGGACAATTCTATAAGCGTTATATTATAACCTACATGGAAATAAAAATTTTGAGTTTGAGTTTCAGTTTTGACTTATTTCGTGTCTATAGGTGTGATAGGCCGTTAGTAGAAACCCCGTATTGGATATAGAAATACTCATTATTCACGATCTCTGTGGCTCAGTGGTTGAGTATCAGTGTTCAAGCCGTAGATCGCGGGTTTGAATCTCGCAAAAAGAACAAAATTATTTCTATGTTCCTAGGTTAGAGATGAGTATTAAATATGTAATAAAAATCTTAAATATGTGTACATTATAATAAAAATCTTAAATATGTGTATAGTATAAAAGTATTGGATATAGAAATACTTATTATTCACGATCTCTGTGGCTCAGTGGTTGAGTATCAGTGTTCAAGCCGTAGATCGCGGGTTTGAATCCCGCAAAAAAAAAAACAAAATTATTTCTATGTTCCTAGGTTAGAGATTAGTATTAAATATGTAATAAAAATCTTAAATATGTATATAGTATAAAAGTATTAAATATATTTGCGTTGTCTGGTACCTGTAACACAAGTTCTTCTATAACTTAGCACGGGACCAGATTGACAGGGTGTGTCATCATAAGCGGTTCCCTATCTTTTCGCATAAAATCATATGTCATAATTTTACTTGGCATAATTTCATTTGACCTAATAATACTTTCGCATAATATTCATTTGGCATAACTTTCTTAGCATATTTTTTTTTCGCATAATTACTAAAAGCATAATAATTGTTAGGCATACTTATTGTAAGGCATATATTTTTTACGCGTAATATTCATTAAGAATAATATTTTTATGCATAATATTAAAAAGAATAAATATATTTACGCATAATGATATTTAAGCATACTATTATATTTACATCTTTTTAGCATTTTTTTTTTCACTTACTAATGAATGATAAATTCTACTGGGTATGCGAGTTAAGACGAAATAACAATTATAATTGTAATTGTCGACTGATTACGAAATTAACTGGAACAAAAAAACACGAACTGTTATCTAAGAACATGCCGAGCTAATTATTTTAAACATGTTAGCGGCTTACGGGTGGCCCAAGGGCCACCCCGCCGCAACTTAACCTACTGTTACACATGTTACACTAGGTATATGAGTGTAATACCTGCTTTTAATGTTTCATAAATATGCGTTTGATTACCTTAACCGTGTTTTCATGATGTCGTTCCATTTTATGCATATTTGTGCCTTGTGACAGAATGCCTTGAATTTATTATGACAAAAAATATGCCTAACGAGTTTATGCCGAAAAACAATTATGCCAAAGTAACATAACTCGTAAGGCATAATTTTTCTTGTCATAAGACAAAAAAAATTATGCCTTACGAGTTATGCCTCATTAAATTAGGACAAACAATATTAGTATAAATTATATTTATGCCTAATGATGTAGTATGCCAAGAAACCATTATGCCAAAGTATTATTATGCGTAGTAAAATTATGCCAAGTGAGGTATGCCAAATGAAATTATGAAAAATAAAATTATGCGAAAGAAGAGGATCCCATCGTAAGCATATTAGATATTAAGATGTTATTTTTACTCACGTCAACTTTGATCTCCGCGACAGGGAAGACCTTCGTCGCTGGTGACTCCTTCGGCACATATCGGTAGAACTCGATCATGTTCCTGTACCATCGGATGGAATAAAGTTGATCTCCCTCCAGCTCGTATATGCACATCAGCTCCGCGTTCTGACCAGTCAGCACGGCCTGGGGCACGTGGATCTGTACTGACTTGAGGGTGTTTACTGTACCTGCGGATGAAAGAAAAATTGAATTGTAGAAGATAAGTTATAAGCCCAGCTCCGAAAATTGTAATTTGTATATTTATGTTTATAATAATTATATTTGTGGGAGCGCCACGCTTCGGCAGGAATTGGCCGGCTCGACCGAATAAATTCCACGACCTCACAGAAAACCGGCGTGAAATAACGCTTGCGTTGTGTTTCGCCGAGTGAGTGAGGTTACCGGAGGCCCAAGGGGGGGAATTGGGGATTTGAAGGACCAGGAACGCAAGTCGCTACACCAGAGGAATTACAAGTACAACTCCTATGGTGTTGCGAGTGTCCATGGGCGGCGGTAATCACTTACCATCAGGCGATCCGTTTCCTGGTTCATTTAATTTAAAAAAATTGTATGATAGGTAAATAATACATAGACGTATATATTATGGACGAGGCGTGTCGAGGCAAAAACTGTTCCCACTTTAGGCTCCACTTTTGGGGTTATTTAGAACTATTTTGACATTTAAGGTGTAGTGAAATCAAGATGGCTGACATTTGAGGTATGTTGAAATCTATATACAGTCTGACAAGGATCTTTTGGCACGTGGACAAAATCAGTACTAACATCGCCGTCTTGTAAAATGTCACTTTTAGTAATAAGTATTGTTCTTATTTGCGACACTCACGCCCCCATCCAAGTGCCAAAAGATCCTTGTACGACTGTAACTTAACTTTTTCTTAAAGGTTTGTTCTTTCAAATGAACGTCATTGCCTATCTTAAGTTTTGATTTTTTTTAAACAATCATAATAAAATTAAGCTTCTGTTTTTCTAAGTTGTACCTTCGAGTATATTAGCTAAATGTAAGTAATCTTCAGATCGAGTGACTTACAGCCGTAAATAAGTATGTAACCTTTGAGTATAATATTAGGTAAATGTAGGTTATCTTCAGATCGTATAACTAAATAATCATGATACGAACTTAGAAACCCTGATATTATAATAGGTAATATGTCGTAAGCTTTTGCTACGAAATGGTTCGTAGCGGATGCCTACGTCCGCAAGATTCATAAGAAGTCGGGACTCGTGAGCCATTCGTGAGCAAAATATGGTTGATTACCATCTATTAGCCTCCTTACTAATAAAAATATGTATTTACACAACGGCCAATCTATTCAATGTTGCTGTATCTGCTTTCAAGTAATTGTTCTTTACATATCAGACAAAGAAAGCAACATTGAATAACTTATCCATTGTGTACATTTTTAGTGAGGGGGTTAGTGATTAAATTGTATGTTAAAGAACATAGATATAAGTTGCTGCAGGTTGGCCACATTGTACTTTTTTTTAGTAGCCTATACTGTCCCACTGCTGGGCAAAGGCCTTGTACATTAATTTTAGCTATAAACTGTTATTACGAAATATAAAATCTAAAAAACTCGCGCACGAAGGTTTCTGTACAAAATGACAAATAAACAGGTTTTTTGCTAGAGTGCCCGTCTTAAGTATTTAAATTATTCTGTGTCTTGTATTTGCTGTTATAGCGGCTACAGCAATATGTAATCTGTGAAAATTTCAACTGTCTCGCTAACACAGTTAAGAAGATACCTACAGCCTGGTGACAGACGGACGGATAGACGAACAGACAGGAAGATTTCAACTGTCTAGCTAACACAGTTAAGGAGATACCTACAGCCTGGTGACAGTCGGACGGACAGCCGAACAGACAGGAAGATTTCAACTGTCTAGCTAACACAGTTAAGGAGATACCTACAGCCTGGTGACAGACGGACGGATAGACGAACAGACAGGAAGATTTCAACTGTCTAGCTAACACAGTTAAGGAGATACCTACAACCTGGTGATAGACGGCCGGACTGACGAACAGACAGACAGCGAAGTCTCCGTAATAAATTCTTAATATTATTATTATTATAAGGTCCCGTTTTTAGCCTTTGGATACAGAACCGTATAAAACATAGCGATCGAATCAATATTTTCTATTCAAATATTAACCTCCAACTTAGTAATCCCCAATTTTTACCTCAAAAATGATATTTTATTCAGCAGACAAGTTTATTCACCTCAGAGACACATTACTGGGTGGCGAAAAAATATTTTGCGAGCTTCTTCGGATGTTTATTTTTAAGTCAAGAACTTTTTAGTGTCTCCCTTCCGGACTAAAATGTCACAAGTTTTAGGATATTATATTTGTATTAGAATTTAGAAAATTAACAAAAGTATGGATTTATAAATACCCATATGAAATGTTTTCTAATGGTATAGGGGGTAATAATTTAAGTTGCATCGCTTGATAGCCAAATTGTTATCAGAGAGAAACAGAGGAGCAACTACTAGGACTATAATATGATCCTGAATACTGCGGGACTGGGAAAATTTAGAGCACTGAAAATAGAACGCTTCGCTAATACAATAGAGTAAATTGTAGTAAATTGAAGTCATTATCATCGACACCGTGTGTGCGATTTTTTTACAGTTCTGTTTTCAATGCTCTGATATGCGCGGGCCTTCGCGGTCTCGGTTAACTTGGTTACGATAGTTTTTAAACTGAAAAACGCATAAAATATAAGCTACTTTGGAGCTACTCAAATTTTTATTGCACATAAAAATTTTTGCTGTGGCAATTTATTAAAAATTTCAAAAGAAGCGAATTGGTTTGACTAAGGCAAAAATCTAGCTGTACCACTATTCAGTCTGAAATGGAGTTTATAGTTTCAGAATCGCCTCAATTTAAAAAGCTAGTACAGGATAATATTTACAATATATTTTATCAAAATCACTTGTGGATATATATCATATACGAATAAAATATTGTACATGTAGTATGTCATTAAAAAACCGGCCAAGTGCGAGACGGACTCGGGCACCGAGGGTCGGAAACCTACAAAATCACTACAGCTGTAGGTTTGTACGGATACACACCTGTAGTGATTTTGTTACAGCTTAGAGGTATTATAGACCTAAGTATTTCATATGGACAATTTAATACCTCTACACGTTCATGAGGAAAGGAGTAGTAAGTTTAAAATTATTAAAATTTTTATGATATTATGATGTAATTAAAAATTTACGGTTTTCATAATTTTTTCTTTTATCTGTGCTATAAGACGTTGCTTCATGCCAAATTTCAAGATTCTGAGTTCACGGGAAGTAACCTGTAGATTTTGAGTTTGCGAGTGTCGAAAATTCGCGGCGTTAACGGCTGTATCTTTTGATTGCGTTGGCTTAGAAGTTTGATTTTCTCACAGCTCCAAGGGACTATAGACCTTAGTATTTTAATAAATTCCAGTTTGATACCTCCACCTAAGAAAAAGGTCTTGACAGACATTCCTGACAGACAAGGTCAGACGGACAACAAAGTGATCCTATAAGGGTTTAATTTTTCCTTCTCGAAACCCTAAAAACTACGGCGGAACCCTAAAAATTATGGTGGTAACTAGATAGACTTACAAACAGGAAAACAACCTGTTTGGTGAACACATATGATGAAATATTAATATAATATTACATACAAATTATATGGGTGTCGAGCAAATGCCGAGACTACGAAACCCTAAGAACTGACACTTTTCCGATAACTTTAACGTTCGTCATCAAAGATGTTATAACACAACAAGTTAGGAAAGTATTGAGCCAGATTTGAGCTAAAAGCGATAACGGCCTGCTGTCATCTAATGTTATGAGCCAAC
The DNA here is from genome assembly GCA_905404095.1 of Glaucopsyche alexis. NCBI lineage: Eukaryota > Metazoa > Arthropoda > Insecta > Lepidoptera > Lycaenidae > Glaucopsyche > Glaucopsyche alexis. The sequence continues at coordinate 18,363,291 of FR990046.1, forward strand.
TTCTAACGAGCTGCCATAAACCGGATATTTACTCTCGCGGATATATCAAGGTGAAATACGGGGTGTACTCGTAAAATCTTATATCTACCCTTTACTCGCGCTAACGCAATTACCCGATTTTAACTTTACCTACCTTAAAAATAAAGTTTATTTTTCTTCGTACTAATTCCATCTCGTTAAAATATTAACGCTTGTAAAATTTAAGCACGCCAATATAATTTTTGTTCTTTACCGTTTCTCTTATTCTTTTCTTTGGCGAAGTCAAAACACTTTTATTTTAAGAGCCGATCATCGTAAAAAGGACATAAATCCAGGTGCTGTTTATACTTGAATTCTGCTTAACAATTTTCTTTAACTCCAAATACCAGTAGTCACAACCTAGGAATAAAAATAAATAAAGGACATGGGGATTTTTAGATTATGTTAGATAAATTAGGATAGAACGTAAACAACGGTTTAGGTCGTATATTTTCTATTCCGATTATCTCCACTTCTCCATGGTTTTGTACTAAAATAATAAGGGATATAATATAAACTATGAATGAAATTTTTTTAACAGTGAGTAAAAAACCCCTAATGTATTAAAACTTCATCGTACAATATACTTAACATTCTACGATGAATATATTCAACCAAAATACTATATGTCGTGGGATACTCATCCCAACTTACCTGTCCGGTAGTTGTGGTATAGTATACGGGTATGCGACCCCGGCTTCCCTAGCTATTACTGTCCTATCCCTTGCCCTCCTGGGCGGTAATATCCTACATTTCCTATTTCCCACTCTAACAATCTTCCTTTCCACACCACCTATCCTTCCCTTTCCCTATTCCTACCCTCTCCACCAATCCGTGAAAACGCAACGGATAATCATAAAAATAATTTAATTATCCAAAATGGCGGCGATTTGGTTCACCACCCATCACGTCTCGTTTCTCGCGGAGGTGAAAAGCGGACCATGTAGAGCCGCTTCGCTACGTTGAATGTAAGATGAGGAATGGACGGTGGGAATGAAAGTGAACGAAGCGAAAGGAGTATGTAAGGATCGTAGAAAGTGGCAAAAAGTGGTCTCTGCCTACCCCTTTACGGGAAAAAGGCGTGATTATATGTATGTATGTAAAATACTATACTCGTTATTGACTTCATGGCTGACTGTACCTCTACAATAACATACTTTACTGTGTAACAAAGATTATTTCGTATTAACAGTTGTTACTTTATTAATAGTGAGAGAAAATTGAATTCACTGATTGTATTTTTAATCCTACAGCTCGCTAGACTTTATTGAGGGGTATTTAGGGTTTATACAAAAAATACACGGAACCTCCGTTTGTGGGCTTAGAGATAATCCCCTTCCGTTCGTAAATGTTTACATCCACCAATATCAAAGATAACAAAGCACTGGGAAAATATTTTCATCATTACATTTTTTTAAGAAGATATATTTGGAATTAATCTTCTTGTCATTTTCATGTCTTTTTAACGTCATGTCACAGAGTTATAATATGTTTTTGACGTCATAACGTCTTACAAATCGAGGAACGCTGGCTGCACATGTGAAATATTGTCACGTTACGCCTGTGCCGAGCGTGCAAGCGAGAGCACGGAATAAGCGATAGAGAGGCACGATCGGCCTAAGCGTTCAGCTTGTGCCATCACAATCACGTAAAATTATCGCCCATTATCCGACTTAATAGACAACTATTTTTTAACAGATTAAAGTATAAAACAGTATATAAAAGCATAAAAAGGTCATCGAATACCTTCAATGAATAAAAAAGCGATTTTCAATCTCGCAGCATTCTGTTTTCATAACCGTCTCGTAGATTTCATTCCTTCATATTACGGAATGAAATAAAATTCGTTTGGTATTCTCGACGCATCGTTGCACTCAATAGATGTTTCTTGTTTCTTTTGAAGCGACTATTATCCGATACCAGCTCCCGGAGATTTTAAAAGAATTTTGTCACTAAAGGCTTTCAAAAGTGAACGTATATTTTGCAGTTAAAAGATTTTTTATCTCTTCTCAGCATTTCTAGATGACTCATTTTAAATCTCGATGAATGCAACTCGTTTTAGCATTTGATTTAGCCTGAGTTTGTGAATTTGTCTTCCTTATGTGGTTAGATATGGCAAGAGAAACATACTTCATTTCTTTCTCCTGGTTGAGAGGTACATATTTTTTGTGTGGTACTTGGGTTATGGGCTATTTTTTTTTTGACGTGACGTCTTATAAATCAATGAACACTAGCTGCACGCTCGAAAAATTGTCACGTTCCGCCTGAGATGAGCGTGCAAGCGGTAGATAGCGGCGGATAGAGAGGCACGATCGGCCTAAGGTTAGGACTATATGCTCTGAAATCCGGAACGCCGGTAAAATTTCAGAGCACTGAAAATAAAACTCTGCACTAATACAATAGAGTTGATGGTTCCCTATTTTTTCGCATAAAATTATATGTCGTAATTTTACTTGGCAAAATTTCATTTAACCTAATAGTAGTTTCGCATAATATTCATTTGGCATAACTTTCTTAGCATAATTTTTTTACGCATAATTACTAAAAGCATAATAATTTTTAGGCATACTTATTGTAAGGCATACATTTTTTTCCGCATAATATTAATTAAGCATAATATTAAAAAGCATAAATATATTTACGCATAATGATATTTAAGCATACTATTATATTTACGCATACTTCTTTGTAGCATTTTTTTCACATACTTACTAATGAATTATAAATTCTACCGGATGTGCAAGTTAAGACGAAATAACAATTATAATTGTAATTTTCGACTGATTACGAAATTAAACTCGGACCAACAACACGAACTGCTACCTAAGAACATGCCGAGCTATAACCACGAGCCCAATGCACTTAAGGATAAAGTAAGTTTTGTTTTTGAATTAAATAACTTTTCGTATTAATTATTTTAAACATGTTAGCGGCTTAGGGGTGGCCCAAGGGCCACCCCGCCGCAACTTAACCTACTGTTACACTAGGTATAATGAGTGTAATACCTGCTTTTAATGTTTCATAAATATTTATGAAACATTAAATTTTCGCGTTTAATTACCTTAACCGTGTTTTCATGATGTCTTTACATTTTATGCACATTTGTGCCTTGTGACAGAATGCCTTGAATTTATTATGACAAAAAAATATGCCTAACGAGTTTATGCCAAAAAAGAATTATGCCAAAGTACTATTATGACAAGAAAAATTATGCCTTACGAGTTATGCCTCATTAAATTAGGACAAAAAATATTAGTCTAAATGATATTTATGCCTAATGATATAGTATGCCAAGAAACCATTATGCCAAAGTAATATTATGCGTGATAAAATTATGCCAAGTGAGGTATGCCAAATGTAATTATGACAAATAAAATTATGCGAAATAAGAGGATCCCTAGAGTTGATAATCGAAAACATGAGTGTCAAGTCAAATGTCAATGTCATAAATGACAGCTCGACACTAGTCACTTCCATTTTCCACTCTATTGAATTAGCACAGAGTTCTATTTTGAGTGCTCTGAAGTCTGAACTGAGTTTTCACCGGCATTTCGGCTTTCAGAATTCGGCTTGTGATGACGTTATTACGTAAAATTATCGTCCGTAAACCGTCTTAACAGACAACTAGTTTTTTAAGACTATCTTTGTTATTGACATCATCTAGTATAATTTTGATATCATCGATAAATGTTACTAATATGAATTGACAATTCGATGAAAAATTTAGTTTTTTAATTCATTATTTTATACATTAATGTATGACGTTTCTCTCCAATAAGTCAGCAAAGTTCCCAATTTGAGTTTTATTGAAATCGCTAATAGTTGATCCCTTTGAATGTCATGCCCTATTAAAAGCAGATTTCATTTAATCCAGATGTCCAAAAGGTTTCCCGTTAGCAAAAAGCCCAGGTTTTTATTACGTTACTGCAAATAATTCCCTTGGGATAATTAATATGCCAATGCGAGAAACTGTGGACCTTTTATCAAGATTAAATGGCTATTATTTTATTAAATTACACGACATGACATAAAGAGGTGACAAATCCAGTATTATTTGAATTTAATTGAGATTTATGGATTAATTTCGTGGTGTAGGTTTTAAACAATTAACTATTCCGGAGGCTCAGATGTGGAAATAATGATTTTGATATTATTGGACATTCAAAATTGCTCTCTTTTGGAACGAATACTATGATTTTAATATTATGCGGGCGTTCGTTGCATTTATCTATACTATACTAATAATAATATAATAAAGAGGAAAAGTGTGTTTGTTTATTTGCATCGAATAGGCTCCGAAACTACTGGACCGATTTTGATGAAATTTGGGACAGACATAGAAATAGACCACGGGGAAGGACATAGGCTACTTTTTAAAATTATTCCAATAGCTTCATAGCCTCTTCAATGCAAACATATAACCTGTTTAATCAGGTATATAGTTAAAAAAGCCTTCATGAATATTTTTAATCAATATACCATACCATACCAATAAATATGTGGTTAGACAATTTATCTACAATATACTTATCTACTGTTAGCAAAATTTTTAGGACATTTGGGGTTGTGTACAAGTATCCACTACCTTTTCAAACTCAAGAGACTCCTACCTGGAATATAATACCAATACAATGTAAAATTCTACACAGAAATTAAATACCTTTAAATTTCAGGGTTACATTAAGATCAAATTCGCTTTCCACAACGTATGGGTTTTCATACAAAGAGGGGTCGAATAGAAAAGGTTGTCTGAGAGGATAAATCTTTGCTTAATCTCTCTCAGTTAAGTGCAATCCTTTGTGTAAACAGGTTAAAATCCTTTCAAGTTGTTCATAACATTTTAGAAAAAAATGAATTTTATTAAAAATGTGTAATCATTTAATATTTTTTTGTCACAAGTGGTCATTTAAATGTTTATTTTAATGCAGGAATTTATAACGAAAAGAATGACTAATACAAGTCAAAATTTATTAAAACCGGGCAAGTGCGAGTGTTAATGAAATTAAATTGTTTTATATATATATATATATATATATATATATATATATATATATATATACATACATATATATATACATACATATATATATATATATTATATCTACACTAATATTATAAAGAGGAAAACTTTGTTTGTATGTTTGTTTATTTGTAATGAATAGGCTCAAAAAGTACTGGACCGATTTCAAAAATTCTTTCACCATTTGAAAGCTACATTATCCACGAGTTCCGTAAGATATTTGGGTTTTTCGGACACAAGGTGTAAAAAATCAACCAGAAAAGTTACTTATTTTGCGTACGCTGCCTAAACTATAAAAGATAGAACCATAAAATGTTCTAATTAATTGTAGATCTTATAAACATGTACAAAAAAGTCCGCGACACACTATACCTATCTATGTCGAGTGAGGCACAATAACCATTTTTTTATTTAGAAATCTTGAATTTTTTTTGGTCTACATTTAAACGCGTTTATTTTACTCATGTTATTAATCCTTATCAAAATAAATTATTTCATCACTAAGTACAGTTTATGTAGATAATATTTGGTCTGTGAATGATTAAAATTGGACGTTTGGTTTTGAAGTTATGGCGAAATTAAAATATTACGATTTCTGCTGCACGGCCCGTTGCGAAGTGGGCGTCACCAAGGCGAGGTGCGCGTGCGGGTTAATGTTTAGTTTACTTTAGTTAAATAGTTTAGTTATTTTATAAACATCAAATTGATAATATCTTAAAATATAATACATTATAATATCTATACATTTTAACATAATATACAGTTAAATACAATTTAAGTGTCTGTTTGTAACTTCAAATTAACAGCTTTTTACATAATGAATCTGAAAGTATATTCGGTACTTACAATAAAATACATATTTTTTTTAATTTTTGTCTGTCCGTCTGTTTGTCTGTCAGTCGGTCTGTCTGTCTGTTTGTTCCGACTAATCTCTGAAACGGCTGGACCGATTTTCACGGGACTTTTACTAGCAGATAGCTGATGTTATAGGGTCTAACATAGGCTACTTTTATTTTAGGGTTAAGTTTAAAAAAATAGGATTCCGCTTTCGTTAGTCATAAATAAAGACGCGGGTAAATTTCAGCGATATCCCAAAGTATTGTTCCACGCGGACGAAGTCGCGGGCAAAAGCTGGTATATATATATATATATATACCAGCTAGAGTAACAATACAATTCTTACACTGAGATTAAGGTGTATGATATGGCAACACACGTGAAAAGAATGAACAAATTGAACTTATATGAATGAAACGTCGATTAAAAAGACACTGACAGTTAGCTAAATTTTGAAATTGACACTTTTAATTGACAATCATAACTATCACAAGCGAACCTTAGTAAATTCTGTATCAAAATAGTGGTTTTAGAATTTGTGCTATTTTATATAAAATGTTATATTTATATAAAAAGGGTTATTGCGAGGTTTATACAATTTCACATGCCTTATTAATGGTAATATTGCTTCAATTCCTTCTATCATTCTCAAATCGTCAATAAAATAATCTCTATTCATTTTAATCCATAATAATTACAAAATCAGACACTAGTAAGTACTTGAACGAACACCAAACAAATATGAAGATATATTTAGGTATGTTTAGTATATATATCTTAAAAGAAGTTGGAAATACAATAAAAATCTATGCTTACTCAAGCGTTAAACCATGTGGCACCGCGGAGTAAATTTTGATTAGTTTACTCCGTCCTTACTCCTAGTTTATTAATACCATAATTGCCTAATCTTTGCGTAAGTCTTGGAGTAACGTTGTTCTGACGCTAATCATAGTTTTTTTTTTTTTTTTTTTTTATGAAATAAGGGGGCAAACGAGCAAACGGGTCACCTGATGGAAAGCAACTTCCGTCGCCCATGGACACTCGCAGCATCAGAAGAGCTGCAAGTGCGTTGCCGGCCTTTTAAGAGGGAATAGGGTAATAGGGGAGGGTAGGGAAGGGAATAGGGTAGGGGATTGGGCCTCCGGTAAACTCACTCACTCGGCGAAACACAGCGCAAACGCTGTTTCACGCCGGTTTTCTGTGAGCCCGTGGTATTTCTCCGGTCGAGCCGGCCCATTCGTGCCGAAGCATGGCTCTACCACGTATTTATTAATAAGGTGGCGAAGGGGTAAAATAGGGGACGAAGGCTTAAAACCTAATTACACGCGGCCGAAGTCACGGGCAATTAATGTCACTGAAATGCTTAAACACAAGAATAAAAAAAAAACTGGCCAAGTGTGAGTCAGACTCACGCACGTCGATTCCGTTCCATTGTATCAATATTTTATATGATTACTCCGAATTTCTTTAGTTTTGTACAATGTTTTCCAAGTAAATCCATTTTACAAATTAGACTTTCTGAACTCCAGAACTAACAGAGTTATATGTACGCCGTTAATAATATATTTAAATTAACAATATTACTAAGATATGCATTACTTAGACGACCTATATGGCGCAGTGGGTAGCGAACTGCCGAAGAACAAACAGTGTTTCTGTGTTCCTGGGTCTTGGATGTGTATTAAATATATTACCTATAGTAAAATAAGTATTGTTAATATGTATATTGTGTGTAGCATGAAAGAAATAATAGATATATTACTGTTGTCCTGCGATACAAGTTCTTCGGATACTTAGTACAGGACCAGACTGACGTGGCGTAAAAGCACCTATAGATATTATTATACATTAGATTTTCCATAAAAACCATTTTTTTGCAAAATATATTTTTATTTTAACGCGTGATGCCGCATAATATAAAAATTCGAACGGCTCCCCGTATTATAATGATATTCCGTCGACAAACTCTAAAATTCTCCAAATGGCGTTCAGTTTGTACAAACAAACCATAAATTCGGAGATTTAAAAAGCTTTTATCTCTTTGTTTGTCCCGTTGTTTGGTGCAATACTGTTCAATATAATACCGGTTACTGTTAATATAATCGTTCTGCTCTACATGCCTATTCCAAACGGTAGGGTTATTTTTATTAATTTTTATTTCATTTATATGTAAATTTTTACTATTATTACAAAAATAATTGGCGGTACACTCTAACTTCGTCCGCGTGGAGTTCGGTTTCCATACAAAATTTTAACCCCCTTTTCACCCCCTAAGCGGACGAATTTTCAAAAATCCTTTCTTAGCCGTTGCCTACATCATTACAACTATCAGTATTTTTCATCGGTTTCGGCTGTGAGTTGATAGATGAGTCACGTTTGCCTTTTATATTATATTTAGATAGATAACATTCCAGTATAACTTCTTAGATGGCTTTTACGTTGATTGGTGCTAATTTTAGTATAATATGCGGCTGCATGTATTTATAACAGCATCGCTGCAGCCACAAAATTTGCTAGCGTAAATATTTGGTTATACCACTTACTAGTGGTATTCGCTCTATAGATGCAATATAATTAAACAAAATAAAACAAGAGCCGATGTTCTCATTCCGGATAATGGAAATGGAAATTCGATTAGTAGGTACAATACATAAATTAATAACTCTACCCTTACCGCTCATTTAAATTATCGTAAACGATTATAAAATCGGTTAATGAAATTAATAATGCTATATCTACCTAATTGTGGCATAACCTTAGAAAGTTATTAATAATTTAAGATGACAGTACAATCAATTACACAGATTCTTAAGATTTTGACACTTCAACGACATAAACTTTTCAAGCTTTTTTTCGAATCTTTCCAAGCTTTCAAAGTTGATGTACCTCAAGGCTTTGTGTTGAGACCGCTCTTATCATAAATATATACATCAATTACTTCAATAAATACTCACTTCATAGAATGTTAGGTACCTACAATCTTGAGGGATCCTCTTTTTTCGCATAATTTTATTTGTCATAATTTCATTTGGCATACCTCACTTGGCATAATTTTATTACGCATAATATTACTTTGGCATAATAGTTTCTTGGCATACTACATCATTAGGCATAAATATCATTTGGACTAATATTTTTTGTCCTAATTTAATGAGGCATAACTCGTAAGACATAATTTTTCTTGTCATAATAATACTTTGACATAATTGTTTTTTGGCATAACTCGTTAGTCATATTTTTTGTCATAATAAATTCAAGGCATTCTATCACAAGGCACAAATATGCATAAAATGGAAGGACATAATGAAAACAAGGTTAAGGTAACTAAACGCATATTTATGAAACATTAAAAGCAGGTATTACACTCATTATACCTAGTGTTACATGTGTAACAGTAGGTTAAGTTGCGGCAGGGTGGCCCTTGGGCCACCCGTAAGCCACTAACATGTTTAAAATAATTCATACGAAAGGTTAATAATGCAAAAACAAAACTTACTTTATTCTTAAATGATTGGGCTTGTGGTTCTTGTGGCTCGGCATGTTCTTGGATAGCATTTCGTGTTGTTTGTCTGAGTTTAATTTCGCAATTGGTCGAAAATTACAATTACAATTGTTATTTCGTCTTAACTCGCACACCCAGTAGAATTTATCATTCATTAGTATGTAAAAAAAAATGCTACAAAGAAGTATACAGTCGTACACATAATAGTACCTATGCTTAAATATCATTATGCGTAAATATATTTATGCTTTTTAATATTATGCGTAAAAATATTATTCTTAATTAATATTATGCGCTAAGAAAGTTATGCCAAATGAATATTATGCGAAACTACTATTAGGTCAAATGAAATTATGTCAAGTAAAATTATGACATATGATTTTATGCGAAAAGAATCTTGATCATTAAGTTTGCTTACATTGCCTTTACTCAAAGCTCAGTTTCATGTATTTTGGACACTGGGCATTTTGTATGAAGCAATTTGCTATAATATAACGACCAAAGACAAAATTAGTTTACAAGTAAGCGTAATTACACCTAAGACTCTGTCCAGAAAGTGCGTAAGCCTGCGTAAACCTACGCACGTAAAGATTCTTAACTTATCACAACAAAATTTCTGCCGGTCTATATGTGATGCCAACTTGGGACTTTTTCCCTAAATTTAGGGAGAAAAGGTATCTGAAGGGGTTATTAGGGGGGGGGGGGGGTTTGTGCTTGTTTTATTTAAATATGCAATTGATTTGCTTGACGATAAGTTATATAATATACTATTATTATTCAATTACAGCTGACCTATCACTTATTGGTATAAAAAATGTATTGTATAAAAAACCAAAATTCTTATTGCAAGCGTCTACCTGTTGCCAACTTGCCATTAAAGAATCACGCCAAAAACGTCAAAAAATTCACGTTTGTTGTGTCTAAGGAGGGTTCCGTTACTATCAACGCGTAATACGTTTTTCAAATTACTTCAAAAGTCACAGTCCGGTTTGGTTCAAAATAATTTTCCCTTAGTTTTAAGCATTATACATATATCAGAATGGAAACTTACAAGTTTAACCTATAATTTAGAAAACTACTCTACAACTACTCCAAAATTTTTAAAATGTCATGTATGAAATCTTGACTCTATTTTAAAGCGCTATTCAACGTTATGCAATACAACGGGGTACAATGAAAAAATATTTTTCATCCCCACTTCTCATGTATGGAGAGCCACCCTCAAAATATAAAATTATTATTATTTTACGATGCTAAATCCGAGATAATATAATATACAAAAAAACTATACCAAATTTCATCCATTTATATTCATAAATACAGAAGCTAGAGGCGTGGACAGACAGACAGACAGAGGGACAGAGCAAAACTATAAGTTATTTTTATTACGAAATCGACTATTTTTAGTAAAGGTTATCTAAAAATTTTAACTGTCTAGCTATCAAGGATTATGATCTCATGAGACATAGCCTGGTGACAGAGATACAGTTTTTACCCTCTAGATATATACGAAATAACTTATAGTCTGTAAGTGTTAAAAAAGCAGTGAATCATGCATACAAATGTCAAAATTGACGCATTAGCTGTGATTACATTAATTTACCTATTAAAGTAAGCCATTTTGACATATAATATAATGATTATAATAATATAATATATATGGACGCTTCACACTACGTCAATCTGATCCCGTGGTAAGTTCTCGAAGAACTTGTGTTACGGGTACCAGACAACGGAAATATATTTAATACTTTTATACTATACACATATTTAAGATTTTTATTATATTATACACATATTTAATACACATCCATGACCCAGGAACACAAAAAATCTTTTTTGTTCCTTCGGCGGTATTTGAACCCGCGACCTCCGGCTTGAGCACCAACATGCTCAACCAACTGAGCCACAGAGGTCGTCAATAGTATGTAGATACGCATAATTCACTGCCTTCATAACGTGAATAGGCTAAAGTATAGACTTTATATGACACGAATAGGACGCGACCGCGTCATTCAATGTGCTGCGTACAGTGCAACTAATTTGTTAATGCCTTCGGCAATCATCGTTTTTTTTTCTACGGAAATGACGGATGTTGGAAAGCATGTGTGGGACTTCCGAAAGATATTAGCAAAGTAGTTTTAAGTATCTCTATAGGTATGTTTTTCTAAAAAGGTAATACTTACATATTTGATATGTAACTTTTTTGATTTTTAAAGGAACCTATATATTTTATCGTATTATGTAACTTTATGAAGTTTCGATGAGGCATAAGTACTTTAATAATTATATTTGAGAGTATTCGCATGCTAGGTAAAATCCACGGGAACCGTACTATTTGTTTTAGGGAGAAATATTTTTTGAAACTTGGCAACTCGATCTTACTACGCTTTCATTTCACTCCACAATACAGGAGATGACACTTTTGACTATTTCAAATCGATATCAATTGTGTGTTGAAGGTTTTAATATAAAGTGTCTCCAGAAATAATTGGTTTTGACAAAACATTGACAGCACAAAATTTCGGAACACTCTGTAAAGCAAAATGCCAACAGTGTCAACCGATCTGAATGCTGTGTAACGAATGAACTGAATACTTCTGTCTCACTCTGAATCATACAATCGGAGCGAGAAAATCATTTTTCTTTCACTTCGTGTCTCGCGTGTACTCGAGGTAGCTGCGTATTACTGCGTAATTTCTGCATCTATTTGAGTCAGGAGCGGAGCATCTATACGTGTAGTATGGGCATACTCACAACCCCAACAGCCTTGTGAGTGCATACCTTCAAGGTCTATTAATTTATAATAAAAATAGGTTCAGTGGGTAGTAGTATTGGTATCGTTAGCCTTTTGAGACTTATCTGGTGCTTTTTACCTGCTGGTCATACTTATATTATTGTTAAAATACATATTTATAGTAGTGGATTTAGTGTTAAGCGGACCTTTAGTCAGGTACATTGAAGAAAGCGCAAAATCTGTCACGTCTCCATAAATTTTCGGCCCTTTTTTATTTACTAACCAACAGATTTAAGAAAAAATAATACTTTGTTTGAATCGATAGGAATTTTTCCTGCCGATGTTATATAATCTATAATTTGTGTATGTTTCTATACTATAGATGCATATATTTTTTATTTAATTAATTTATAATCTTAGTTGATGTTAATTTATTTAAGGTACCTGTATTGAAAGCTTATTTTTTTTACCAAACATAAAATAAATTTTTTGCTAAATAAGCGAAAAACTTTCTCGCTCACTCCGCGCGTTAGCTTTTAATTAACATAATATTATAAAAAAAATAATACAATTCTTTTTTTAAATTCTAATAACCATGTTATGAAGGAAATAATAAAATCAAAATTTTCGGGCCACATCTTCTTTTGAGAGCTGGATCCGTGCCTGAATCAACCAAAGCGGTTTAATAGGTCAATTTTGTACGATACGCGCATAGCTAAAATAATACGCACGTAGCTTCTGGACGCAATGTATGGGGCCCTAGTACCTCGACTACGTGCGTAGACCTTACGTGCGTAAGAATACGCAGTTTCTGGACATTGTCTAAGACTATGTCCAGAAACTGCGTATTATTTTAGCTATGCGCGTATCGTACAAAATTTCGTCAAAAAGAAACGATAAGATAAGAATCTCTACGTGCGTAGGTTTACGCAGGCTTACGCACTTTCTGGACAGAGTCTAAGGCCCGTTTCAATAACCTATCTATATATAACTATTTGAGACATCGTCATTCAATCATTTGCCGGTTTTTCTCGATACAAATTTGACGTTTCTAACAAATAGCTATAGATAGGTTATTGAGACGGGCCGTTAGACTACAATGATATAGGTCCCATATCTGTAGGATGTGGGGTTAATAAGAAAATTATAATTAAATATTAATGAGTTCATACATTTAAGTGCACTCACTGCGTTTGTCAATAACGCCTAGACCCATTCAAATTTCGAATCGGTCTAGTTCGAATTTCGAATTTTTGTTTGAAAGAGTGTACTCTGTTGGTCCCATGATCATGAAATCAGGAACTGACGATAGGATTCGTAAGAAATCGAGAAAATCCTTCGATTTTATAAAGGCACCTGTGTTTTTTTAGCTTGTATGTAACTACGTAATTAAAGCAAATTTTACTAAAAAGTAAGAGTTTGTGCCAAGGTATACACCAAATACGTACGTGACGTACTCACTTCAATAACTTTTATCCCCCATGGACCCGAATTAAAATAACTTCCGAAAATGAAATGTGGATGAAAATAGTATCTACAATTTAAAAGTATTTTGGTTTGTGGTTGCGACTTTTATAAAGCGGGTCAAAAACGCCCAGTAATAATAATAATATTTATGGACGCTTCACACCACGTCAATCTAGCCCCGTGCTAAGCATCCGAAGAACTTGTGTTACAGGTACCAGACAACGTGAAGTATATTTAATACTTTTATACTATACCTACATATATTTAAAAATTTTATTATATTATACACATTAATACACACCCATGATCTGGGAACAGGGAAATACTTTTTGTTCCTACGGCGGGATTCGAACCAGTGACCCCTGGCTTGAGCACCAATGCGCTGAACTATAGCCACAGAGGTCGTCAAAGTCAAAGAGGTCAGCCCAGTGTTTTTGAATTGTGTTATTTTTCAATAAATCAAGTTCTATAGTTGAAATTACAATCCCCATTCAATCCGTACCTATTGAAACTAATTTATTTCCAATTGGATGATTTTCAATATGTATATATAAAAAGTCAACCAATTCGTAGTTAGTTTTATCGAAAGTTTTATTTTTATGAAAAAAGCTACCTTTTCTGAATTGGAGAGTTTATTTATATTCGACATAGAATATCCCTATTTTATTTTAGAATAGAAATCTCTTATCGGTGTCAGTTTGAAAAACGGCAGTATTTTGGCATACGATAGCAGTATCGAAATCATTCAGTTGAACACGTTCCAGATTTGTGTGCAATTTTACGTATATATATTTCGCCCATACCAAGTTTATTGCTCAACTTTATATTATAGTTTTCTTCATATTTTATACAGGATATTTTCCGCGAAATCTTGTTGAATTAGGATTATAATTTCGGATAATATGACGTATAATAAATAAGTTTTATATATTGACAATAGTAAAAGATATAAATAATAGGATTTTATAAGCATAATTTGACAATCACACACATTAGATTTTTTTTAAGTTTCATTTTGTGGGATAAGGTGCTTCAATGGTAAAATAAGGTGATTATTATATATCAAAGGAGGAAAGGATTGTACCTAAGATTCCGGTTACCTCGTAAGTTTCCAGTTGTAATGGATTCCTAAATGGCTGACTTTATGTCCAAGACTTTATGTTCAAGCTTATCTAAAAATGGCTGTTGTGCTGGCACTATCTCGGAGTACAGATACAATATATTTTAGTTAAAATCTGATAAGATTTATTCTTTCCTTTTAGTTTTTAAAAAAATTATACAAATTCATAGTAGGTATTTAAAAAAATCTATATTTTTAAATACCTACCTAGTAGTAATGTTACCGGTCCTTTTCTACTATAAACGTTTCGCTTTTAAGAGTTCCGTAATACTCAAGGAACCCTTATAGTTTCGCTCTGTCCATCCGTCTGTTTGTATGTTTGTCTGTCTCTCTGTCCGCGTCTCTAGCTTCTGTAATTATGAATATAAATGGATGAAATTTATTATAATTAAATACTTTGTAAGTTTGTATAGATCTTGATTTTGGCGTCATAAAATAATATACGTTATTTTTTTAATATTTTAAGGGGTGGTTCTCTATACAATTACGAAGTGGGGATGAAAAATATGTTTTCATTCTACCCCTTCGTGTGGAATATCGTTGAATATGTCTTTTAAAATAAAGGCATGGTTTCATACATGACTTTTTTACAAAGTCAACCATTTGCGAATAATAGGCCTTCAAAGTAAAACTATACTTATTAAGTAGTTGCCCCCCCCCCTATTATTTCTAAACTATTGGAGATAGAAACTTATAAGTTTCCATACAGATGGACCATGCTAAGAACTTTTTAGGAAAATTATTTTGAACGAAATCGGACAGTACAGAAAACGGACAGGGAAATAATTTGAAAAAAAAAAAAAAACATTACGCGATGATAGTTACGAACTCTCCTTATCGCGACATGCTCCTGGTTAGGTTGTTTTTTTAAAGAGGTAAACTAGCCTGTCTGTCTTCGAGAACTATTTAGTTTTTGACGTCGCAACACCAAAATGTCTATAATAATGCTTTGGTTGCACACAAACAAAGCAGCATTATTTTTATATCCCACCTAAAAGCCGGCCATTATTATGACAGAAATATTGTCACCCTTTATAGTCCAAAAACAAAAACTGAATCATAACAATCTGTTAGTTTTCATTTAAAGGCCGTTGAAACGAGTTTTGGTACGAAATTGGTTTTCCACTTCGCGTTTACCGTTTTATTTCAATAGCGTTGCAAGTGTCAGCGCTTTGTCGAGTCGCGGAAGGGTTTTACTAAACAATTCGTGTAATTGTGGCTTAATGAAGACTTTCGACCGAAAGGAAGTTCGCAATTTGTCCGCATTAAAAGCATTTTCAATTCGCCTATTTTTTATATGATAAATTTATTTTATGAGATTTTAAAAGCATTCTTATAGTTTATTTTGAGTAAGTAGACAAGAGAGGCCTACTTTGTCTTTCTTTTTGGGTCAAGAAGAGCATATATTTTGTATGGCTCTGGTAAACTAAGAGTGAGTTCATACCGCGACGAGACGACGCGGCGCTGCATTTTCAAAATATCTATTCCAAATTGAACTTTATTAACTACACAATAATATACACGTTTCAATACATGAGTTCGAATGTCAAGTCAATCAAAGACAATGTCGAAGGCGCCGCTATGAATGAATGTATGAATAAAGTCATGAATTGACCCTTAGTCATATGGCCACAACAATGCATGGCGACGACGCGACGCATCGCACAAACAACGCCATACAATAATTATTGTAAATTGTATTGCAATGCGTCAATTTTGGCGACGCGTCGTCGCAATCCGTTGTTCGCCCATAGATTATATTATTGTCCCATCTGAAAATATCGAGTTGTTATGCCAGCGCAATTATAAAATGTAGCTTCAATTATTATAAGAAACAACTTAATATGTCCTAAAATCATAACAAACGAGGTGACAGGTTTTTATAATATCTTATTATGCAAACATAAATTCTCCGAGGATCGTCATTTCAGCTATTCTTAAGAAGCATTAAAAACTGATCCGTCCCAGCGGCAAAAGTTCACAGAACGACCATTAATCATCTGGGGAAATGGCAGGGTCTGAGAAAACAAAGGGATGTCATATCTGGCATGGCATAAATCTATTTTGTAAATCAGCTTAATATAGTAAATCCATAAAATTATAATACATAGAGAAAGGAATAATTTCAACAATCAAAAACACATTTATTATATAGCAAAAAATGCCAGTTTAATATTAATACAAAACCGTGCGTTTGAAAGATACAATTTTGTTGCATGATTCATTTCTTAATCACTAGTCCCAACATTCACATATAATTATATAACATGTATGTTATATAATTATATATAATAGTATAAAATACTATTATATAAGCTATAATAGACTTCACTTGTATAAAGCACGGATTAGAAAATGAACGTTACAAATGAACTCCTAGGTCTTCCAAGTTCCAACAGCTCGATAACTGATCAATCAAGTTCGAAGAGACTCTAATTTGTCACAGAATGAAGTACAATTCTGTTTTTTACCGCTACTAGTAAATTACATAAACTGTTAATGAAATGGTTCTGGTAATAAGATCCAATGAGTCTGGGAACAAAGAAGAAATTCGTCTTTCACGAACTTTTACTTGCAATACAGAGATCCCTAACACCATTTATAGACATTGTACCTACTTAATAATTTTACAATGACTACGGTTCCCCTTTTCGTAATATTTGCATACTATTAAATTAGTTGAATGTTTTGGACTAAAAGCTAGAATAACAACATTCTTGCAAATAAATTATTTATTAATATATTTGTTTTTTTTTATTTTGGGTATAATAGTATATTTTCGTCTATAATTCAGTTTAAACAGGTACTTATTACGTTTACTTCAACTTTTAAATTTTAATGTCATTGAGTACTTTACTTCAAAGTAAGACTGGCCAAGTGCGAGTCGGACTCGCACAAGAAGGGTTCAGTACCAAATGTTAAAAAATCACGTTTGTTGTACGGGAGCCGCAGGTAAATATTTAGATACCTGGAAGACTTTGCTCGGAGTTATATTAGTACGGAAAAAATTAACAGATGGCGATAGTAACCAATTAAAAAAACAATCTCAAGAATATTAGTCTGACCGGGATTCGAACCCAAGACACTTAAAGCTAAACTTCCTTAGGCGCGGCGCTATTATACTCGTATATATATTCAGTCGTCGTAACAACTCGTCTGATGACAAATGCAAACTCTATAGGAGTAATAGTGTTCTGTGGACAAATGTCACCAGTTGTAATTTGCATTATTTGTTAAATATGTTATAAATTATCTACAGATTTCAAATATTTTTGTATAAATCGTTATATAAACTTATATTTAAATAAAAAATTTAGTAAAATTCTCGAGAAAATAATCTTAAATCAATTGCTAGCCCACTTTAACATAAATACTTTATTACATAGTAAGCAATTCGGGTTTACTAAAGGTCGGTCCACAACAGACGCAGGCATCAGCCTTCTATGCAGCATATTTGGGGCCTGGGAGGGATCGCATGATGCACTTGGTGTCTTTTGTGATCTATCCAAGGCTTTCGACTGTGTTGAGCATGCTACGTTGGTCAGAAAATTATACCATTACGGTATAAGGGACATAGCACTTAAACTTTTAGATTCTTATCTTAAAAATAGAACGCAGAGAGTAGAAATTAATTCTACAAGGTCTACTGGGACCAAAATTGAACTAGGTGTGCCACAAGGGTCAATTTTAGGCCCGTTTCTTTTTCTCATCTATATAAATGACCTTCCTTATCTAGTTAAAGATAAGCATGAGATAGTACTCTTTGCCGATGACACTTCACTAATTTTTAATGTGAAGCGACGACAGTCAAATTATGACGAGGTAAATAGAGCTCTCTCAAAAATGGTACATTGGTTTAATGTTAATAATTTACTTTTAAATTCAAATAAAACAAAATGTTTAAAGTTTAGCCTCCCAAATGTTAGACAGGCACAAACCAATATACTATTAAATGATGAGAAAATGAACTTAGTGGACACCACTGTATTTCTAGGAATAACACTAGATTGTAAATAACAGTGGGGTCCCCATATTGCAAATCTGGCAGATAAGCTCAGTTCTGCAGCATATGCAGTCAAAAAAATTAGAGAAATTACCGATGAGGATACAGCGCGGCTAGTTTATTTTAGTTATTTTCATAGTATAATGTCATATGGCATCCTTCTATGGGGAAACGCTGCGGACATTAATACAATATTTGTGCTACAGAAGCGAGCTATACGTTCTATTTATAAGATGTCATGTTTTGAATCTCTGAGAGAAAAATTTAAAGAAATTGGTATTCTGACCGTTGCTTCTCAATACATTTTGGACAATGTGTTGTATGTCAGAAAGAATTTAACGAATTTTAAAAAGAAAAGTGACACACATTGTAGGAATACTAGAAATAGGAACAAGTTAGAAATACCAGTGATCAGACTTAGTAAAGTAAGTAAATCTTTTATAGGTCAATGTATACGCCTTTACAATAGAATCCCAGAAAACGTTCAAAATCTTTCCATTAATAAATTTAAAAAAGCTGTTAAAGAACGTTTGTGTGCTAAAGCTTATTATAAAGTCAGTGATTTCATTAACGATTGCACACCTTGGGAATAAGATGGCCCCATGCAAGGCTGCTTTTATGTACTTAAGTATATTCTTTGTACTTATGACTAATTTTATATAGATTAAGTTACAACATTGTCAAAATATTTTTTGAAAAGAACAATTTTCCCATCTTTTTGCTAAAAGGTGGCCCCGTGCGAGCTTCTTACGCCGGTTCTTCTCGCCGGGCTAGTTTCCGAACCGGTGGTAGGCATCATGTAGGACAATTCTATAAGCGTTATATTATAACCTACATGGAAATAAAAATTTTGAGTTTGAGTTTGAGTATGAATGTCATAGTATTGTATTTCGCTGCAATTTAGCGCCAAATACCAACACAAAAAATTTCATTCCCGGTGAAATCATATTTGATATTTTGCATGTTAAACGTTATATTTTTTGAATATAAAGTGTAGAATGTTTATTTTAGTTTCCGAAAATATATAGGTTTACTTCAATCGGGCGTTAAGGTTTTTTTTAGTATTTGTTGTTAATAAGGCAACGGAAATACGTCATCATTTATGAAAATTTCAAATGTCATAATTACGGTTCATGAGACCCATTCAGCCTGATTCCAGACAGCCACGGAGTCTTAGTAATAGGGTTTTTATCCTTTGGAAACGGAACCCCTTAAAAATTAATCTTCTTAAATGTATAAAAGGCAAACCTGACTGCAGACTCATCTATCAACGCACAGCGATAACTACTGAACGGATTCGAGTAGTAATGACGTAAGCATCCGCTTAGAAAGGAATTTTGAAAAGGGGTTAAAATTTTGTACGGAAACCGAGCAACACGCGGACGAAATCGCGGGCAAAAGCTAGTAAATTACTATATTTAAAATAGCTCTCACATTATATAAGAAAAACTTCTGATATTAGGGAAGTTTTATTTTAAGTATGTGCAAATTGTAGTCGTGGCATTCCCGTCACCCTCACGGTGTCAGGAAGAGAAATTGTTGGGAAACTTCTGATAAAGTGCCCCGCACGAAGTTCGTACTGATTAGCTCCGGGAAGAATTTGGCACACATCGCCTTTGAAGAATGACTGCGATATTAGTCCACGTAAACGGTTTGATGCTGTAGTTTCTCATAATAGAACAGAGAAAATACTTTTATGACTTATTTTATACATGCATATGGCAAAATCTATTTAATATTTGAAGACTTATAATACAACTTGGTAAGTAAATTTTTGTAAACAGTTTCATGCCCACATGAAAATAGAATCTAATGTGCACACTATATTGTCTGGAATCCGATAGGTAGGGGGTCGGGGGTTTAGAGCATCGAAAATATGCGCTAATACAGTAGAGCTGAAAATCGAACACACAAGACTCGAGTCAAGTGTCAATGTTATAATATTATACCGTTGTCGGCATTTTTGATATGGAAGTAGTTGAAGTCATGTAGACTTATTGACACCTGATGATGATTTATTTCGAAACCGGTCGTGTTATTTATTAAAACTTATTATATCTTAATATAGTGGAAAAAGTGCACGAAAAATTGTGTTTTATTAGTGTTCAACATGAATTTCCACCAAGAACCGACAGTACAATCAATTACATACATGTAGACTTAGACTACTTAAGCTTCTTTACATAGACTAATTTCCGTGGTAGCGTGACACACCCAATTGCTAGCACTGTACCTAATAATCGCGTCCCGAACAAATAGTAGAATTGTAAGCTTCTCACTAATTAATTTTGGTTTTCACTTCTTAAAAACAAAAATGTAATGTTTCTGGAATCTACTGCCAGCGACACCATACTTTAAACTTTAAAGTATTTTCCTCTGTAATAATCGAGGTATTATTTGGACCATTTTTAAAGTGCTGATAATTAGTACTCTCACCTTATATTATATTTACGCGGGCGAATCCGTGGAAAAAGCTTGTATAATATATTTATAGATGAAACTTGTCATAAATAAACCTACTAAAGTCATTCATTTTAATATACTTATCCACAATAATGTACAATTTACCGACGTATTAACCATATTCAACCAGCTCGAAGTATAACAAAAGCTGATATTCCATAAAAAATGGAGTCATGATAATAATGGCAAAGTTGACAACGGCAAAGATCTTATTAATCCGGCTTACATCCTTTCGAAGAGCCAATTTATCTACCTTCCACTCCAGTAAGTCATATTCCTTTACAAATGACACGCGTCATTAGTTTCTTATATTTAAGCAGGAAAAATTCCGCTCGCTACCCGAATTATCAGTAACAAGGTAATAAAATGAAAGCATTTTTGCGATATCAAAATATCGAATTATATTATTATTATTTTTTATGTATTACATGTTTTCCTTTTTAAGTTTCCGTACCAAAAGGGTAGAAACGGGACCCTGTTACTAAGACTGTCTGTCCGTCTGTCTGTCACCGGGCTGTATCTTCTTAAGTATAGCTAGATAGTTGGAATTTTCACAGAATGTGTATTTCTATTGCTGCTATGACAAAAAGACTATAATCCGAATAAGGTAAATATTGATTAATCCTATGCAACAACTTTTTTTTTACCTTTTGTACGGAACTCTTCGTGCTCGAGTCGAACTCGAACTTGGCTTTTTTGTCTCATACTAAGTATACTAACTTCATTTCTATTAGAGTGTGTTTTCTGAGAAACTGTGCCTACGTCCAGCAAGACCCTCAAAGGCGAGAGAGCCGTAAAGGGACATATAAAACTTATGAGGCCTATTATCTATACAAATAAATAAATTTGAAGTGTCTTTTTGTAATTTTAAAATAACGGCCTTTCAGAAATCGTATATGAAAGTATATTTTGATACTTACTTTTAAATAAAACAATTTTTAAAACTTTTGTTTGTCCATCTGTCTGTCAGACAGACAGAAAGATTTTCACGGGACTTTCACTGGCAGATAGCTGATGTTAAAACGACTAACATAGGCTACTTTTGTTTTAGGGTTCCTTTTAAAAATAGGGGTATTAAAAATAATATTATGCTCTTAAACTAGTTCAGTAAAACGAATTTTTAATACAGTAAGGTTTAAAAATACACAAGTTGAAATGTTACATTCAATATTATAATAAATTGTATTACACGAGCTAAAATTAATTTTATTATTACAATGTTAAAACGTTAAAAAGTTCGGTCCGGTTGCCCAGATTCGTATTTATTGTTTTTAGGTACTTTACAAATTAAATTTAAATTGAATCGTCGAGTAATTAACAAACTTGTGTATCATATTCAACAAACTTTAAACGATTTGCATGATAAAGGTTACGGATAAAATCATATTATCCTAAAATATTCGGCTCGCTGGTTTCATCTTTTGTCTTCGTGAAACTTTCAGACAATAGTTAATCGCTGAAGTTTCTGATAACTCACACGTACTCATGGGTTCGGAGGGACATTTGCGTCTCGATACCGATACGAGAACTATGTTATTAATCATACTTAGTCCTTTGTATGTAATATTCTGCGTATTATTAGCAGATGCTTTGATATTTATGTAGTTGTATATTATAGTATAGTATATAGGTATAATTGGTTTGCTAATATGTATTATGTTAAATTTAGTTAAAAGAGATGTTCAAGAAATGTATGAGGCCTGGGCCAGCTCTACGTACAGTATTTGTAAATATAGCTACTTAATATAGTAACCGTTTCTTATTATTTATTTTGTTTAATTTCACTTCGTTTCCATGTACATTTAAATTAACTTCGTCGAGGAGAGCAACACAAAGTAAAATAAAACATGGCGGATCAGATCAGAATTAACTAAAGAATGTCATTTTGTCAATGACATGACTTTTGACAAAGAAAGACGTATGGCATTCAAGACGACGTTTCTTCATAAAACTGTCTACTACGTCAAAAGTCAAGACAAAACAACTGTCATGGCCGTCCTAGAAATAGTGTTGTCGCAATAAAAAACTCTTCAAATAATTATTTTTGTACGCATGTACCCTTCTTTAAATATTTTTTTTCGTATTTTTATGATATTCCCATATTTTTTTTCCTATATATGTACACTACATAGTGTACATATAACTGGCCCAAAATCAAACATCTCTTTTATCTAGTTTGCTACGAATATTATTATATCTATTTTTATCATTAGTCTTACACGACCTTCCGTATAGTTTAATTTTTTTATTTTTCTAGATGGTATTTTGAGTCTGTCACCACCCTATGGTTAACTGGTAGAAAATGCCCTATGGCATTAAGTCCGCCATTGTGCATTGTGCAGAAAGTGTAAAAATAAATAAATATTAAGTGTATACATATTATCTATGTTTTCATGTTAGTTCTTAGATTTTAGTCTAGTTACTAACGCTGTAATAACGTTACGTACAATAGGGCCGATGTATCTTGGCGAGTCTGAACTTCGCGCAGAAGGTTGCGCAATAATTATTTCTTGGTGTTTTCGTATTTATTTTATTTGTAGTAATTGATCAACTGTATTAGGGAAATTTTATTAGTACATAGGTATATGAAAATAATACAATAATAGTTTTTTTCACGAGTTGTACATGCGCTAAAGTTCGCAGAGCCTATGTTCAGACCCGTCAAGATACAGCGGCCGTAGTGTATATCTGCGTTATCTGCCTCAGTATTTGAACGAAACCTATATATACGAGTACAATAACCAACGCAAATATCACACAGTGACTCTGCTCTTCAAATGAAGAGTTTTATTATTCACAAACTTTGTTCGTGACGGCATGATGAATGTTATAAAGAACTTCAAAATTTTATTATTCGCTAAAGCGAATGAAAGTTGTAAAATTTACGACTCAAACTCTTGACGAATTGCCTAGTTTTTCATTTTCTATATTTACCCTGTTTTGTGACCGTTTCATTCGTATTTTTATAATAATAATAACTGAAGGTAAAAAGAAGTGACTTCCTTTCTTCTTGAAAACGGTGGTAAGAAATAAATTGCATATCCTCTTCGGGTAAGAGAATCCCGAGTGTATATACCTACAGATACCTTACCTCATGAACGTAAAAAAAAGGCGGACACCGCTTCAGTAATATGAATAGTGAAGCCATCAAAGTAAGACGACCGTATCGTAGTGACACGTGCCGCACGCACACATTCACAGCAAAGTAAGACGATCGGCCGGTAGTATGCCAATGGCAATTATCCGTTAATCTCACACAAACGTATGTCGCCGCCATTGTTGGGCTTCACTCAATGCTTAGCTCACCTTCCGTCCGCCTTTTTTTTTACGTCCATGACCTTACTCATCTATTATGAGCATAGGTTTTAATTACACAGTTTATTATTACTTTGACAAAATGATAAAATTACTTGACCGTCTGTAGCGGCTAGAAGAAAACGTTTCTTATCGATACTAAATCAGGGTTAATTTTTCGGTGTGGGACCTTAAAATTTATAGCCGTAATTTTAAAAGTAATTACGATTAATTGCTTTCCTCTAGCGTAATTGCGGATGTGACCCACATAAAAAAATTAATTGTGCTCGTGGTTTATTAATGCGGTAACAGATATTATTTTTATGAAACGAATTATCTTTTTATAATCATTTACTCAGTGACGTACCAGGTTTTATAGGTATACCTACCATTGCCATCATGGGCCAATATACTCTTCTAGATAGGAAAACCAGCCTAAAGTAGTACAAAGGTATAATTTTTTTCTGCAGCTCAGGCCAAGTATGGCTTATCTTCTTTATTTGTAACCGCAACTTGACTTTCTGTCGAGTCTTTGAAATTATGGATTGCAGTTTCTGTGTTTCTGTCGCCGTAAAATTGTAAAAACCGTTAGATTGTAATATATATATAGAGATTATAATATGTCGACAAATTGTCAAATAAAAATTCTCCTTACAATTTTACGCATTTTTTTAAATATTATTAACGAACTGGAATTTGTCAAATTATAAAACGGAACGCACTCGCGTGCGTCGCGTGCGATTGGTTGAACCGTTAACGTCTTACTTGCTAATTTGTTTGTTTATTCATTTCTTATCGAATGTAAAGTGTTTTTGAGAATATAAATTGATTTCGTGTTTAAAATAACTCTAGAGCTAGGTACTTATATAAAATTGTCGTAGAAATATTTAAATCTGTGATAAGCCAAAGAAGTGCAGTTTGAACGATAAATTACTTTTCACAGATCAACTTGGAAACTATAAGGGTTCCTTACAGTTACTACGATTCTAAAAATAGGTTAGGTTAGAATATTTTTATCGCGTTTAAAATGACCTTAAATATGAAATAAAACAGAAGGCAATAATTTAACCCCTCCTTCCCCTCCCTCCGCCAGTGCTTCTCTCCCCAAATCGTAGAATATTATACAAACATTTTACTAAATTTAGGCTATGTTTGGTGACTAACACTTCTCTTTTTTCATATAAAGATTCTTTGAATGTAATAAAAATGTTATAACTCAAATGACCTGATGTATCCCATTCTTAACTTTATGGACATAAAACCGCCTACCTACAGCTGTAAAACCGACCAATCAGGGACAACCTACGGACAGTTGACAATTTGACGATTTCCAGTTCGTAATATTATAATATTACAATCTAACGGTTTTCACAATTTTACGGCGAGATATCGTCGCTAAAACTCGAGAACGGCAGGACTAATTTGAGTAATTTTGATCTTAAAAATAATTACGAAAGCTCATTAAAAGGTTTAAAAGGTTGGAATCGACTTGACTGTCAAATATTTATGGGTGCGTTCACTAATTTTGTTAGGTAAATAGTTTAGTAGATAGGTAGGTAAATATAGACCTAAGTGTAGATGTAGTTGTAGGTAGGTGTGATAATATATTGGTGTAAGTTGTAGGTGTAGGTGTAATAGTTATATATTTACATATTACAGTTCATAGTAATTAAGACTGAACAACATGTCAGCTTGTATAATATTAATTTCTAGTCAATCCTTTAATGAAAGGTTAAACTTTAATGTCAGATGCCGACGAGTAAATGTTTTTAGCGAAATCAACAGACATAATATTGTGTTGGAGGCCCGAACATTAGAGGTTTTGCTCCCGCTTTGTTTTGATAATTGCTACTGTTAAGGACCTCATTTTCGCGGTATAAATTGTAAATAGAAATTTTCGGCTTTTGTGTAACAGCTATTTTAAGAATGATTTTAGTGAATAGTTTTATAATTTAGTTTTTAAAATATAAATTATTACTGTATAATCCTGTCTCACACATTACGATTTTAGAATAAACTATTTCCTTAGAATATGTGCTTACGCAAAGGCGGGCAACGCACTTGTTTTATTTCATAACTAACTTTTGCGCGCGACTTCGTCCTCATGGACCCTCATCGCACCGCCATGGGGGATGAATTACAAAAAATCCTTTTAAACGCATGTCTACGTCATAAAAACTACCTGCGTGCCAAAATTCAACGCAATCCGTAAAGCTATTGATATTTCACAATTCAAACTTTGAACCCACATTTCATCCCTTTAGGGCTCGAATTAAAAAAAAGTGGAAACAAAACAAAACAAAACGATTACTTATACAAAATATAACATTTTTTTTTTTAATTAAATGGACAAGGAAACTAGCAGGGATTGCCTTATGTTAAATGATTACCGCTACCCATTATAACAGCTACGGCGCGTAGAGTAAGTAGTGCTACGACTTTTTTGAGTAAATATAATTCGTACCTACTTAGTACCTAATAAACCGTATGCACTTTATTATGCCACATTAAAATAGCTACCTATATTTAAAAAAGTACAAAACATATATTTTTCTATATTACTTAAGCCCATAATTAATAATAACCTACGACTTACCTTAATACGTCTTATTTATTTCCTTGCGTTTTAAAAAAGAATATTTTCCATTTTCTAACACCAGTTATAAAAGCAGAGCATATAGCTGGGTTTATTTTACTAATGGACATTACATATTCAGCTTGCATAAACAAGCTTTAAGCTAGCGCACGTTTGGACGGGGATGAAAAACTACTCCAGTTACTTGATAGAAATATGAAAATGATCTCAGTTTATTTTAAGTCACAAAACATATATATATACTAATATAATAAAGAGGAAAAGTTTGTTTGTTTGTTTGAATTGAATAGGCTCTGAAACTACTGGAGCGATTTTGATGAAATTTGGCAATGGTGTAAAGTAGATCACGGGAAAGGACATAGGCTACTTTTCATCGCGCGCTACATTTCATTCAAAATGTACGGATTCTGCGAAATTAACTTTTGCGCGTACGGGATCGCGAGCAACATCTAGTATAATATAATTTGAATTGATAAGGTAAATGTGTACTCGTATAAGAGAGTAGACTTAACAAACATGTCAAGGCTTTGAAATCTAATGATGAATATACGATTAAAATATTCATTCACGGCTATTAATACCACTTTTGAAACGGATCTTATGGTAATTTTTCAATAAATATTTATAATACAAAGAGTCCCAATTTCGAAAGAACCCTACGATACAATAAGAATAATATACTCAAGTATTATTATTTGTTTCTTCTATGAAAAATCTCTCGGAATCATTTTATTTACTTTTTACTGAGCACCGATAAAATTCGTGAAAACATGTTGAGGTGATTATAGAACTGAGAGACTGATGGGTGTTTCAGAAAAAGGATACAACCCTTTCAGTGTCCTTTCAAAAGTCCCCTTTCCTTACAATGTTTTTTTTTCGAAAGCGGCCTCCATTAATTGTGTATCCACTTTGGCACACTACAAATAGACGGACAACGAAAAATAGTAAGTAATGACTCTAGTTCGCAATAAATATACCAGCGAAATTCCAATTCCTTTTAAAGTTTCCATGCGTCCATTGAAAAGTTTAAATCAATTCAGTGAATCGTAAAGATAACAAATATACACAGGCGAGTGTTAACAAACAAGTAGTAAACTCGGCAACTTTCGTATCGGAGGGCGCAATAAATTCAAGTAAACGCCAAGCTTAGGTGGATACATTGAAAGAGTTGCCGAGGTATTGGCAATTGTGTACAAACTGATACAAATATCATTGAATTGGTTGCTCTGTACTGTTAAAGTTTTTACTAGTGGTGAAGTTTTAATAATTCCTATTGGATGCAATTTCATCGCCAATTTTCTTATTTACTACGGAAACAACTGTTTTGGTTTTATACGTTTAGGGTCAAGAAGGTTTAAATAAGACATTTCAACACTTAACGGGTTGAATGCCAATGAATATCTCTGATATTTTGTAATATTTTATGTTGTTACTTTTCAAATAAGTTATTAATTTTGATGACCTCTGTGGCTCAGTGGTTGAGCGTGTTGGTGCTAAAGCCGGGGGTCGCGGGTTCGAATCCCGTTGAAGAAACAAACATATTTTCTGTGTTCCTGGATCATGGATGTATATTAAATATGTGTATAATAAAATTAAAAATCTTAAATATGTGTATGTCACCGTAAAATTGTAAAAACCGTTAGATTGTAATAAAACTAGTGAAATTGTAAAATGTTGATAGACTTCCGGCGCGAATATTCTGCCTATAATTTAAAACGCAATATTTTTCGTTACATTATAAATATATAGTTTCGTTACATTATAAAACCTTTCGACATATTTGTACAATCTCGTTAGTTATTTTACAATCTAACGGTTTGTACAATTTTACGGTGACATGTATAATATTAAAATTATTAAATATATTTCCGTTGTCTGGTACCCGTAACACAAGTTCTTCGAGAACTTACCACGGGACCAGATTGACGTGGTGTGAAGCGTATAAGCGTAAGTATTATATTATATATTATTAACATATGTACATATCCTTATGAGAAGATTAATCGGAAGAAAGTTAAGCCTGAGAAACATGCCATTATAATGTATTTAAATTATAATTTCGCCACTAACAAAATGATCTGAACATTGTAAAAAAGTAATGATATTATTTGAAATTCAATTCAATCGATTCAAATGGAACCGTAGTGGATCTATAATGCGTTCCCATTTATACGAATGCTCGTTTCTATTACACTTGCTCCTCCTATATTTTTCTGATTCTTATTTATGGCAACACTTAGTCCTAGTTTTTGTGAGTCTTTTTAGGTTTGCTATTCGCATACCTACTCTGTCTGATCTTTATTGTTTTATAGGTGTTTACTCAAATAGGAACATTAAATTTATGGACCACAGTACAAAAACTTATAAAATCTGACAAACTAAAAGTATACATATTTAAGTTTTGAAGTGGAAAATCGTCGTCAAATATTTCAGAAAATTCTATGACCCTTTGAATTCTATGAACAGTAGATCATATAATTTTCTAGAATATTATATAAAATATATAATATAATATCTTCGCAGTCATCGGAAATAGACCATAATATATAACAATATGTAGTCTATTTCTGGTAATCGGAATCTATTTCAGGTCGTGATGAACCTAGCTATCTACACTAATGGGAGATTTATCCACCTGAATAGTCGTCAAAGGATAATTATTAATTGTCTTCCTTCAGCATGAGTGATAGCCCAGCTAATTTCTATCTGTATTGTCAGGTGTATTAAGCATATAAACCATATACATTATATTATAGCTTGCAGCTTTGTGCATGATTCTGGTTTTTTATTAGTATTCTGAAGCTTAATTTTGTTATATTTTTAATATCAACCGAATATTTTTAAAATGAAATATTATGTAAAGTTAATATATTTCATATCAGTTTCTTTTTCCTCACAAATATTTAAGGCTATCCAACTCTTAGCTTTGTATTTTGAACATAATTATTATCATAATAATATGACAGATCGGAAAAGATTATTTTTGTGCACTTTGGGTTTACATGCATGGTCTCCATATATAAATTACCGAAGCAGAAAAAATATTTTACAACACTTGCTCATAACTTTTGACGTCTTAGCACGTTCTTATAATGAATAGCCCTGTCGGACATAAATGCACACGCGACTGGGCCTTGTACAATAGGGCCAGACTTTAATTGGATCCCTTTTGTGGTGTCCGATAGCGCTGTACAATAATTGGGTCAGCTTGGTGCGGCGCTTTATTCGTGCACAATAACTTCACTGTCACAATAATAAGTTTACTTATTTTTATTTTTAATAGATAGAGCTTCGTTCGCTTAAAAAGTCTGTATTAAAAGTTAGCGCCAAACTGTCCTTGTGCGAAATTGTCTTAATTAAAAATGTCGAATTCACTAAAATTCAATAGCAAAAATTCTTCTATTTTGATATTGAATGATTTGTGTTCTGAGAAAGTAAAGTAGGTACCATTTGATTCCCACACGGTTGACCCGTACATAAGAAATTATGTCAAGTGTAATGAATTATTAAAGTTTAAACGAGACAATATTGTATACATATATAATCAGAATCTTGGCAACGGCTACAAGTATTACTATGAAATTTAGTATGCAGGTAGGTTTGGGACAAAAAAATTGATCTAGGTATGTCTTATTCCTTAGAAACTGCGCATTTTTAAGCAATATATATTTTTTTCTTCAGTCTGATTGGCAGCTTGTACCTATGTATAAATCCAAAGAATTTAACAATATGGCTGCTGTTTGTGATGATTATTGTTTATATTATACACTATTGCAATATTTATTGATGAATTGTGTAATACATATACCTGTGTAATGGATATGCAGGCCCAAGTCCCAACAGAGACAAGGCTACGTCAATTCATATTATCCTGAGCTACAACAAGATTATAATCTATACTAGTTATTAATATACTTACTAGTAGACTTTATTATATAATGTACAGACGAGGAAATAGATAGACTTCTGAAATTGATCAAATATCTATTTCTCAGCGGTAAGCAACGGTCGCCTTATTTAACACAAAATACAAACAATTTATGAGAAACGAGGATGATTAAACTGCTCAGCATTCTTTGGCTATGTTCCGCGGAAAAATCGCTTGTTAGCGCTTGCTAGCGCTAAAGAAAAAAAACAGATTATTATCGGCCAGGACACATTTGCTAACTTACTGAAGTTACTGTTACCATAATCGCTTGTTAGCGCTTGCTAGCGCTAAAGAAAAAAATCAGATTATTATCGGCCAGGACACATTTGCTAACTTACTGAAGTTACTGCTAACATAATCCGCCATTTTGCTTATTTAACGTCAGCGGTCGCCATTTTGCTTACGTTTTTTGTTAGTGCTATTTTCCGCGGAACACAGGCATTTTCACAGACTGTGCTAACAAGTTTCAGGGAATTCAAGTTAAGAAGGTAAGTGACTTATAAACTAAATTAACTTTTAAGTGTCGAAACAAATTAGATATTGATATTATCGAATATTACCCAATATATTAAAGAGAGCAGCCAAACCTCATTGGCTCCACCAGTATTTAAGTAATGGCCTTGGTAAATCATGCCAAGACTTCATCCGATTAATTTTATATTAACTAGTTAACGAACAATTGTAGTTAAAGCACATACTGCTAGATTTACTGCTATATAATGCTAGAATTACACGCTAGCTAACAGCTTGTCTAGCAATCCTTTTTATTCCGATACCTTGACTCGACCTGTTCTGCTTGTTTAATCTACATGGGCACTATAATATTAATATTTATTATATATTTGGAGCCGTTTGAAATCTATAAAATTGAATAAGAATAAAGTTATTAAAATCATTCTACAAGCCTTAGATTAAACAAACTATCATATACTTAGTTCGAAAAATCCGACACTTATCGTAAGAACTCTTAGAATGACTCAATTTAATAAATTTTTACGGTAAATTGAACCTTTGAACTTAATTTAAGCCCACCGCTTCCAATAAGATTAGCTAAATTAATCCAGCAAGATTATCGCTTGATGATCAATTAATAGCATTGAATGTTCTGAATAGTATTTTGTATTTTTTTAATTTTCATATCTTTTACCTTGGAAATAATATTTTGAAATTCAGTCCTGAGAAGGTAATCTATGCATATTTTCTATAACGAGACCTAATATTTTGTCTGCTTAGGTTGCTTGAAGCGTACAATAAATACGTAATTTGTACTAATAATAAAGAAGAAAGATTTGTTTATTTGCATTTAATGGGCTCCGAAACTAGAAGAACTAGGTACTTACGCTCCGATTTTGATTAAATTTAGCACAGATGTAGAGTAGACCACAAAGAAAATAGGCTAATTTACACGAAATCTGCTACACCTCCACTCCACAAATCCTACTAATATTATAAATGTGAAATTTTGTGACGATGGATGGATGTATAGATAGATATTTTTTACTCTTTCACGCAAAAAGTACTGAACGGATTTCGATGAAATTCGGTATAGTAGTAGGTACTTTAGGCTTTGGATTATTATATTATAGACTACATTTTATGCCGAAAAAGTACAGTATTCCCGTGGGATACTGTGTTTACGCGGGCGAAGCCGCGGGCAACAGCTAGTAAAGAATAAAAGGAGGATGGGCATTCTGGTCTACCTACTCACTAGTCACTACACACATAAGCTTTATTATTATTAGAAAAGTCTTTTTTATTTTTTATTTTTTGTATTGCCTTTAAACGTGTAAATAAATAAATGGGATTTTTGTGTAGACGCTAAAACCCAAGTAAAAAGTTTTTATAAGGAAAAAAATATTTGAGCGCACATTACATCATTCGTATTGGAGAGCGTGGATAAGTTCTTTCTCAAAAGTAGTTTTTGGCGTATTACATAAAAACCCCATTACTTACATGTATGAGGTCAACGAAGGAAATTATATACAATAAATGCTCTTTTCAATGACATACGGCTTGTTTGTATTGAGTAGGTAGACATATATACGTATTTATACATTTCTGCCCATCCTCCTTTAAAATAGCGTAAAATGGACAAATATGGCTACTAGGTTATCTGTACCCACGGGAAAAATATTGTGGGCAAACGCATAACCGTGGATAAATATATAGCGGGGAATTAACGCCTATATGCTATTCTCGTCGCGGCAGAAGATTTATCCCCGTTAAATATATGCTGTTGTCCTCCTGTGACACCGAAGTATAAATTATAATTTTTCACTTGAGGCTTAAGCAGATTAGAAACTTCATGTGAAATTAATTCCGTTTACGGTAGTTGATCTTTTAAATTTGATGTCAATAATTATGTACAATTAAATAGACTTTGTACAAAGTAAGGATGGTATAAAAAGAGCGATAAAAATTAAATTGTCAGTAAAAACGTGTCTGCTAAGCGAAAAATAAAAATTTGCTACGCTGAAACGCTCATTTAAATTTTCAGTAATTTGATTTTGTAATAGAACTGGAAAATGAAAACGTAAGTTCATTTTCAGTTATAGTACTTTCAGTGACATTACAACGACCAGACGCCATATTGTTGACCCAAAAAGCAATAAAATATGGTGGTGATTTTCTACATTAAAATACTAGTACCTGGATAACCGAGGTTTGCTTGGACCTCTAGTAGATAAAAATAATCCCAAAACTATTTTACCGGGGTTCGAGCCTACCAGATTCCGAATTTCTGACGCAAAAATATACATACACATACCAAACTGCCAACTGGACTGATATAATATTAGAGTTGAAATTATTAATATTATATTGTTGCAAGATGGAAGCAAAAAACATATTATATAACATAAAAATTTCCCGGGGATACATTTTTCTCCCACAAAAGTCCCTGCATTCTTAATTTCAAGGAAATAATTGCAGCGGTTTTTAAAATTATGAATATACAATATTGTCTCGTTTAAAGTATAAGATTTGAAAGATAATAATATGAAAGAGTGCGAGTATTGAACGCATTTTATATTCATAAATCACTTAATTTATTGCGATTAAGTTTAATAAACTGAAAATATATGATATCGACTAATCTTTTGATATCGACATCACATTACGCTTCGGTGTGATAGCAAACCGCCAGCCCGGCATAATAGAACAGCTTTCATCTAAAGTAGGTTAAAAGCGAGTTGCATTAAGGTGGGTTGATACGGGCGATACGCTTTAGAATATGCTCGAATCCCTGCTCATATCATAAACATAATATAATAATGCAGCACTTTTGCACCGTAAGTCAATCCACAGTGACATTATAAATTGATAAAATCCGTGAGTTTAAAAATTTTCGCAGGTAAACTAAACAGTTCAAAATGGTCTTGTATTTTGAACAAAAATATTTTTAGTTTATTTAATAACTAATCGGATTTTTATTAAGTAACTACTGCAACAGTGGCGAGGGGTTGACCAGTGGCGAGGGGTTCCTATAACTCCATTCCTATCGGCTTCTCTTACCGCTTACCTTTTGAAGACCTTCCCTACCTATTATACATGCTACGGCTTCCCTATGAAGAAGAACAAGCCTTCGCCACTGTACTGCAATATGTCAGTAAACTTGAAGTATCCTATAAATCTAGCACAATACGGTTAAGGAGTATAGACCAAACTACTATAGAGTGGATCAAATGCATAGCAACAGGGGGCATTATCAACTATCATAGACTTATCCGCAGGGAGGGGTAATGTCATCGCTAGTGCTCTGGAGGTGAATGGGCTGCTAAAAAACTGAATTATAGAAGGTTCTTCACTCAAGGATATTCTTGCGGGCACTAGCGGTGGGCAAATACGCATCAGTAGTCGCTGAGTTAATGCAATAAGCACTGAGAGTCGTCGAAAGTTGGTGCGAGAGGGTCAAGCTTGTTAGCTAATAAACAAAACTAAACTAAATAAACGCTGATAAAACAATCTTGATACCTTTCACCAAAAGGAGAAAGATACAGGGACTAAAACCCCTAACACTCTATGGAAAAATTACCACATAAGCAAACGAGATTAAATATCTAGGACTTATTCTAGACAAGGTATTCACTTGGAATAATCACATCAAGCACATTACGAAAAAAGCCAGATGTGTTTTAGGGTCTTGCTGAAGACTTGTTAGCTGTAAATGGTGCTATATCTTCATGAAACGACTATTATCGGTTGTTCATTAGAGAGCCTGGAAATTTTCCTAGTCCATAAACATGCTGTAGGCTGTGCTGATATCTGACTGCACCAGAAATCTTATTTAAATTAGTTTTTCAGTGCTGCGACAACAGTATCCGTCTGGTATGGAGTCTGGGCCACAGCAAAATCCCTGGCAATGTAACCGCAGCTACCTCGCCAGACTGGGATCCTAAATACGCATAGGGCCTAGAATCGTTCTGTGGAAAATGACGTCAGGGCTCTATAATGACCTACCTTTGGTTAAGAAAAAAATACGAATAGTGGATACGTGTTGCAAGGCGATCTTTTAAAATCTACAAAAATTGATTATAAGATCCTTCAATTATTTATAAGTATATTATTATATTACTTATAAGTAGTAATAATAAATGAAGGATATATAAGTCAATTTCTGTAGATATGATACACCTTTATTGTATCCACAATAATAATAATGGGTTCTATGTTAATCGAGAAAATTATGTCATTTTTTAGATTACAAAATACTCACGCCTATTTCCCAACAGGGGTAGACGAGGGCCACAGAGCAAATTCGTAAAATAATTCCATAAATAAAATATAATGTTGTGAAAGTATTTTAATACTTCTCAGATATGAAAAATGGTAAAGCCGTGATATTATTCAATAAGCGTGGTCTGATCGCGTCGCGTCGTGAGCCCATGGGGTTTGGCTCGACTTTTGCTGCCTCTATCCAGGAATAGATGTCACTACGTATTGGATGGACGCAGGGGAAATACTTCTTTGTGATTTTTTTATAAAATGTTACGTTTTAATGTCTAGTTTGTTAGCACAATACACTTTATTATTTTGTTGGTTATGTTTCTATTTCAATCGTTAATAGTGGAATGGAATAAAAAGTTAATTATAACTAGGCAGTGTTCGGCAAGTCAAAAATATAGTGAAAATACTGCTGTATTATGCTATTCTTCGAAGAACATAAGTATTACTTTATATTTAAAATGACAAAAGATTTTACATTTTATTGTCCAATTAACTTTTTCAATTCCACGTATAACGATTGAAACAGAATTAACAAAATAATGTTATAATGAAACTTACATGACAAATAACCATCATAAAAGATATAATAAACAGTACAACATTTTATAGTAAAAATATTAATCTTCCTAAATTAAACATTACAAATATAATAAAGTTTATAATGATATAAAGCCTTTACGTGGGGAGTTTATGGAGTCTTGACACAGGCTTAGTTTGTTTTACGGTCGGCCGTAAGCCGCGACACTCCCCAAATCTCTTCGCACTCACTTATTTGAACTGTTAATAAACGAGAACACGAATTTACGCTTAGAGTTTTAATTTAATATTCAATAACTTTATATGAAGAGAGGTTACCCAAAGCTGAATATTACTTCATAAAATGGAAGTTACTATTAAAATACATATTATTAACTATTTATATAAAAAGTAAATCTAATTGACTGATGTATCAATGCGCAGGCCAAACCCTCAAGACTAGAAATTTTAAATTTTGCACACGTACTCCTCATATGACGTAGGCATCTATTAAGGGGTCGTCCATTAATCGCGTGAAATCACCAAGTATCACCAAGGGGAGGAGGGGGTATAAGGAGACATCACGTGTATTAATTTTCAAATCTAGTCTATGCATACCGAAATTATTATCGGTTGTAGATTTGTGTTGTTTAAATACTTACAAGACAAATGACTCGTATAGTTTTAAATTGCTTAAATTATTCGAATAAATTGTTTTTTAAGTTAAAATTTTTCTTCAAACATCACTTGCTTACTATGTAAAAAAAATACACGTGATCTTAGGTGGGGAGGGGGGTATTACAAAACCTCACCACGTATCACCAGGGGGAGGGGAGGGGTCTAAAAAGTTGTTAAAAACATCACGTGATTAATGGACGGCCCCTAAACGCGGGCGAAGCCCTAGGAAATAATGCTAGTTTTATATACCTAATATCATTTTCTTGTCTGATGGACTTGGAGGATTACTGTTTGAATTTTTTTCTTCTATCTTTAAAAGCTTTACACCACGTCAATCTCGCCCCGTGCTTAGTACCCAAAGAACTTGTGTTACGGGGAGCAGACAACGGGAAGTAATAAATTTAACTAGAGGTCGATCTGTGGCCAAAATTTGACCATAATTTCATGTTTATGTTTTAGTTTTAAAGTATCAACATAGTCAAGTATCAAATCATAAAAATATGTAAATGTTGTATTTAAAGGAATGTGAAAGATAATCGTCACTCATTGACAGTTGTATAAAACCTACTGTAATACTTAAAACAAAAATGCTAGTATGGGTGTGCACCCACTACCGCGTGCGTGTTGCTGATATTATAATTCATTTCATGTATGTATTTCTAAGCATTATTTAAAGAAATTGAAGCTTTTAGCTCGCCTTCCTTAGCATAAACTTTAATTGCGCCTTTCACTCTAATCCGTATCTACGCATAATTCTCGTAAAACTGTACTTGAAATTTTTGTTGTATTAATATTATAATGATACTAATTTTAAACTTAGTATACATTATACTAAGTTTATTTTTTATTATATTATGCACATATTTAATACATATATACATAACGCAGAAACACGGAAGACATACGGCCTCTTGCAAAAATTAGGGACAGCTCCCTTTGTGACTGTGGCTTAGATGAGGGCACCTTGGACCATATATTTTTCTCCTGTACTAAAAACCAGTGTTCCCCATATGATCTTCCGGCTACTATTCCTAGCCCTATCAATTTTAAATCTGTTTTATGTTTTGTAAATACTTCATATATTAATGTCTTATGTACATATAATATTACAAGTACAACTAACAACATCAAACTGTAACATAGCTATTAGTTACTAACCCCTAAATGTTTGTGTTTGTTTTAGGTTTTTTCAACAGACCTCGCTATTCAACTTACCGTAGGGGAGACCGAGGGGTTTTGACACAAAGGTGATTTGAAACAGTAGCGATTTCATGGAACTTAAAACTGTTAGCGAGTTTGCAATATTGCATTTCAACCACTTTCCTCCACCCGCTGACTTGCCAATACGCGTCGGTGGCATGAGTCGCGCGGTTATGGGGTTCTGCGTGCCATGTGACAAAAATCGTGAAAAGTAAGTTATTTACGTTTTCTTACCATGCCTATATTTTGATAAGGGTATTGTATTTTAGCTTGATTTATATTGATTTCAGAAGCTCATTATCTAGAGATTTATTGTATATATTTGGTAAAATTGATTTTTGTGTATTTGATTATTGATTGCAGCTTGAATTAATATTGAGAGGTTTTTTCTTACTGAGGGGATTTGAAACAGGTTGTTTCAAATCTCCTCGTTTTCAATATTGTATCAGAATATTTACGCATTGAGAAGCATAACATTGTGTCAATTAAATAAGAGTTTTTTAAATTAATTTATTTTGTTTCAGCATGCCTACTGATCATAAAATAAAGACTGACAGAGGTATGGTAAGTCGCAAAATATATGATTTTGCAGCAGAAGATATAGTATCAAGTAACTTTGGCACATTTTTGCCAGATTGTCATTTTTTTGTTTTCTATTTACATTTTTGATATTTGTGAGATTATTGTTACATAAATATTTTAAGAAATAATTATCAAAACTGAACTGAAAGTCTAAAGAAACGACTGAAAGTTAATTATTGATTTTAAATCAATATTTTCTTTTAAATATGTTCAATGAATGTAAAACATTTTGTTTATCTGACAGTTATTTTAATTAATATTATGAATAATGACGTTATGATACTTTTAACTACTTTAGGATTTGATCATAATTCATATTGTGTATCAGAACTGTAGTTATCTACTTATGCGATATATCAGTACAAAATGTGAATAGATACGTAAAACAACAAAGTATGCGCTTGATAAGATAAATTTTAATACATGCCATTAAATTATATCACCACTTTTATTTTACAGCCCTAAATATTTCACAGAAATCGTATGTTTTAACTGTCCTCGGCCCCTGTTTCATTTTACCTCGGTATGAGGGGAATTGAAACAAGATGACTTGTTGCGGTTCAGTCGATATTTTACCACAATATTTAACACTTACAATTTCTTTATGTTAGTCATTTGCAAGTGTAAAGAATGACCTAACGTTTGGTACTAATATCATACCATTTCTCGCAATAGTGTTTGGTATATGAGACAAAATGTAAAAATTGTGTCAACACCCCTCGGTCTCCCCTACCCTTGTTTTGTCATAAGACCTACTCTTTAAGCAGAGTTTCCGTTGGTCACTCTGGTATTAGCAAATCACTACGGAGCCAAATATAAAAAGAATAATAAGAAGAAGAAGACATACGGCTTGAGCGCCAACGCACAAGCGCCCGCACTTGCTCTAATCTAAAAACATGCGGTAATATTAACACAAAATCAGTCATGGAAACCTCAAACCACAGATAACACTATTAATTAGTGTTAGTCATTAATAATATCCAAAATAATGTCCTTTACTGCAGAACCTTGAAAAATGTTCAATTTTCTGCAAACAAAATATGCTATCGCTTGAATTAGTACTCTCTGGTAAATTGCCCAAGTTTGGCCAAGTGTGCCAATTCGTGACCGCAAGTGTTGTGAAGTTTCTCCCATATTTAATTCGGAAAATTGGCACTAAATCCACATAATTAAGGCAATAGAAAATAAATGTTTTCTCAATGCCACTTACTACAGTTCGCGGCTTCGCCTTATTTTTTATTTAATGTAGACGGCTACATAAGAATAGATTTGAGACTATCGACGTACGATATTTTAACTGATCGTGAGTGACGTGATAGATAATCTTCATTTATTTCAATCCGTATTAATGTAAACGCAATAGGCTGAGGCCCCACTAGTGCGTTACGCTGAATCGCGTCGTCGCAACGGATTAACGTACTCAATGCGACACCTACGTTGCTTTGACGCACGACCTCACAATGCAAGAGGGCGATAGCGCAGTGCATCATTTACCCTCCCTTTCCGTCCGCCGGTCCGTTGAAACGTCGTGCTCGACGACGCAACGCATTAATAGGGATGTCATTAAAAATCTATGAAAAACAACTCTCCAACAGCGCAACAACGCGTTTACTTTTCACCCCGTAAGCAAATTAAACAATCGAATATTTATTTTAGTTAGAACTATAAAAAGGCAATGTAAAAGTTTGAAAAACGAACAAAAAAATAATTTGCCCTTACTTATTTTAGAATTTATAGGCTTATTAGGTAAGGAGCACCAAGGTGTTCCTAGAACAGCTCAGAAAATAAACCTCTGAAAATTATAAAAAAATAAGGGTCCTTTTCGATACGGATTATTGTCTTTTATATAGTAGAAAATAAGAACTTTATCTAGTAACCAAAAATATTGAAAGCCCCTGCGCTAGTAAAGATATGAATTAGATTAGCCTTATTAGGTACAACATAAGACTACAGA
Source organism: Glaucopsyche alexis (assembly GCA_905404095.1). Classification (NCBI taxonomy): domain Eukaryota; kingdom Metazoa; phylum Arthropoda; class Insecta; order Lepidoptera; family Lycaenidae; genus Glaucopsyche; species Glaucopsyche alexis. The sequence goes on from FR990046.1 coordinate 18,403,931, forward strand.
ACTTGCTCGTAAGCGTTCAACTTAAGTTCTACAGAATTTGCTCTTACGCGTTCAGTCTAAGGGTTAGTTCATACCGCGATGTGAGGCGGTTCGAACTTATAATATAAAATGGAAATTGCTCGCAGCTGCATAATCTGCATATTCCTACAGCATCGTCGTGTCTCTGTGTGACCTGACCCTAAGACGCCAATTAAGGGCTGCTTCACAAGTGGATCTAGAGACAGCTGAACTTGGACAAACTTGTTTAATCACTTTGTACTAGTTACCTGGACTAGAAACTTATGTAGGCAGACTATGTAGTCTGAAGAGTGCGCTAGTCAACGGCTCGAACTCAGTGCGGCGCGCGGAGAAAATGCTTTTTATTTTACCTAACATCGGGGAAAAAATGATGTGCCCGTAAAACAGTAATCAATACTTATAAAAGAAACTATAGTACACACATTTATAAATATAATATTATATAATATAATATGTATTTTAGAAAAGGCGTCCTCAAATTACGCAAATCGACACTCAGCTGTTAGTGTTTTATGAAAAAAGTATATAATATTTTTGTCTGAGGTAAAGTTATCTCAATTGCTAAATAATTAAACTGTGTCGGTATGTACTTGCTTTTTTATTTTCATTCTTTGTTTATTTTTTATCCGATATTAAAATCCGATTTTTAGAGGCTAATATCTTCTAAACTAATTTAAATTTTAGAAATATAAAACATACCGACCTAGATAAGTGTCATAAAAATCGATATTACGCTAGATTGTGGATCTACAGTGTTTGACTTTAGAGTAAATCACCAACAGCGTTGGTATGAAGAAAAAACAGATTACGTGCGTTTAAAAAATTATAGTCCATGCCAGCGTTTCCCAACTGCCGGGTCGCGACCCGGTACCGGGCCATTAAAATTGTTATCGCTTAGCGGGAAGTTGCACGGATGGCCTTTAGGTCAACTGGTTTCCTATTATTTTTTTTATTTAGCTTTCCATCAGCTTGGGTTTAAAATTAAGTGGGCCACGAAAGGATAGTGTGACACTTACCGGGCCATGGCAGAAAAATGTTTGGAAACTCTGGTCTATGCCATCTGTGCATGATAAGACTATTCTAGTCGATCGTACACGGGGAAAACGTAGTGATGGAAGTCAAAATCTTTTTTAGGGTTCCAAACCCAAAGGGTAAAACGGGACCCTATTACTAAGACTCCGCTGTCCGTCCGTCTGCCTAACCATCTGTCACCAAGCTGTATCTCATGATAGTGATAGTTAGGTAGTTGAAATTTTCACAGAAGATGTATTTATGTTGCCGCTATTACAAAAAATATTAAAAAGCAGAATAAATAATAAATACATTAAGGGACTCCCATTCAACTAACTTGTTTTTTTCCGTTTTGTACGGAAACCTTCGAGTTGGGGTCCGGCTCGCACTTGGCTGATTTTTATTGCAATACTATTTACAATGCTAGTTCAAAACTTATGAAAGGCTTTTAAATATGTAAGCTTGTATTTTATAATTTATAACAGAAGTTTGTACCTATCAATTACCTACCTATAAATAATAATATTATATTTACAAATCATAGAATATTTATTGTATTTAAGTTAATATGTACTTTTTGTAATAAAGTAAAAATAATCTCCTTAGTTTTTAATGTTTTTTGTAAATTCTATGTTTAGAAGCATGGTAGATGGCCCAAAACAGTCTTATTTTTGTTTTTAGGTAAGTAAATAATATTTTAGCTCAATTTAATTTATTTTTAAAGCATTACTTTAATTGTTTTTTTTTTTTTTTGAGAAACAAAATTCATAGACAGGTACACTATTTTCTACATAGAAACATATTGTACTTGAAATGTCTCCAGAAACACAATGAAAAGCTTCGAATGCATAGCGATATTTTTATTTCAAAACCGTTCCATTCGTAAACATATACATTACAAGAAATATATTTGGCTACGTTTCAAGTAGTGCTCATATAAAGTTTTTTGGACCAATTTGGTTGGGAACCGGTCTCGAATTTATTCGAAGCTGTATCTTGCAAGCAATCCGCACTAATAGGCGAAGTTACTATGTTATGAGTTTAGACTAAGCTTATCTAAGAGAATTTAGATAGTGTTGTACATTCGAGAAACTAATAATTTAACATGCTATTTGGGTTACTCTATTATTTATAAACGCAGTCAGTAAAACTTAATATAATATGGGCACTTCACTTCTCTTTCCCGCTTTATCAGTAAGGGTGACACGAACCGTGTTGATATTCGACGCGACATGGCGTTGCTTTTCAAAATTATTATTTTTTATTCACGCCAGAAAAAGATACACGTTTATTATGACATTAGTCATACGTGGGTAACACTGAAAATGTTTAGAACTGGCCAGTTGGAAACATTGCTAATGAAAACTTTTTTTTAATTTCAATTGAAATAGATCTTTTTGGTTGGTCTAATGTAGTATATTGCATTCATTTGTCATTTTATTTTGTGAATTGGCGGCAAATCTAAAACTATCTTGTTACACGTGAAAATTAACCCAACGCGAGAAAAGTTTCGTTCAATGATTTATTATGACTTTCGTTGTGGGCTTACTCAACAACAAAGTTATGATAGGCTGCATTTCTTAATGAAGCCTCATCTCGTACCACTATTTACAATTGGTTTAACGAGTTTAAACGTGGACGTAGCAATCTCAATGATGATCCGCGTCTTTTAACAGCGACTACTGAAGATAACATCAGTGCTGTGTGATGCATGATAAAGCAGATACGGGCAAGCCTAGGCATTGGTATGAGTCAAGTTCAAAAAATATTACACGAACATTTAGGCGTCAGGAAGCTTTGTACCAGATGGATTCCCCATACTTTAACCGACGACCAGAAACACCTTCGCATGGACTGGTGTCGCCAAATGTTAGATAAGTTCAACGGCGGTGACTCAAATACTTTATTTGACATCGTCACAGGTGATGAAAGCTGGATATATTGCTACGAACCCGAAACCAAAAGACAATCAGCTCAGTGGGTGTTTCCTTTCGAGGATCGGCCAACTAAGGTAAAGAAATGAAGAAGTCAAGGAAAAAAGATGATTGCCTCATTTTTTGTTCGGAAAGGTCATTTCGCGACAGTTGTGCTAGAAGATGGAAGGACAGTTACTGCAGACTACCAGTCTGTCAATCGCTGTTTACTTGTTGTCTTGGAAAAAAATCGACAGCAGCGCCCTCGAAGCAGGATGGTGTGCTATGCAGCGCGGTCCAACTTGACATTACATGTTTTTTTTTTTTTTTTTTTTTTAATGTAATGAACCAGGAAACGAGCAGACGGATCACCTGATGGTAAGCGATTACCGCCGCCCATGGACACTCTCAGCAACAGAGGAGTTACACTTGTAACTCCTCTGGTGCTGCGACTTGCGTTCCTGATCCTTAAAATCCACAATCCCCTCCATGGGCCTCCGGTAACCTCACTCACTCGGCGAAACACAACGCAAGCGTTATTTCACGCCGGTTTTCTGTGAGGTCGTGGTATTTACCCGGTCGAGCCAGCCCATTCATGCCGAAGCGTGGCTCTCCCACTGTTAAACAAGTATTTTTACAAGAGCCATGCTTCGGCACGAATGGGCCGGCTCGACCGGAGAAATACCACGGGCTCACAGAAAACCGGCGTGAAACAGCGTTTGCGCTGTGTTTCGCCGAGTGAGTGAGTTTACCGGAGGCCCAATCCCTACCTACCTACCCTATTCCCTTCCCTACCCTCCCCTATTACCCTATTCCCTCTTAAAAGGCCGGCAACGCACTTGCAGCTCTTCTGATGCTGCGAGTGTCCATGGGCGACGGAAGTTGCTTTCCATCAGGTGACCCGTTTGCTCGTTTGCCCCCTTATTTCATAAAAAAAAAAAAAAAAAAAAAGAAAAGTGTATCTTTTTGTGCAATGAAGAACGTTCAATTTTGAATAGTTATCTTAAAATGCAGCATTCGGTATAAATTGACCCTTAGTTAAAACCCTAAAAACAGAATAATATAATTTACTCTCATACAAGATTTAATAATTAGATTATCGAGACGTTTATTTACTACGTACAAAGACAACTCTACCGAAAAATTAATGGTTGTCTGTTAAGTTGGTTTACGGACGATAATATACGCCGATCGTACCTCTTTATCGCTTGTCCCGCGCTCTCGCTTGCACACTCGGCTCATGCGGAACGTGACTCAGGCGGAACGTGATAAATTTTCGTGCATGCAGCCGGTGTTCATCGATTTATAAGACTTCTAGTTTTTGCCCGCGACTTCATCCGCATGTAACAGTTACTTTCTAGCGCTTCCACCTCACGACTGCCCGCCCGCGCCGCGCGTCGTACATTATAATTGCGCGTTTGACTTTTTTATTAATACGATATCTTTTAAAATACTCATTGAAATCAAATGATATACACGGCAAATTTCTTCTAGATTAAATTCTTGTAATAAATAACGTATTTACTTGGATAAGGATTAATATCATCTTTATGAAAACACCTTCACAAATAATGCTTACTTTAAGAACAAATTTGGTTACCATAAAAAGGTTACAGTGAGCCAACCTTAAAAGATAGACATATACTGTCGCGAACTTTTTTGTAGAACTTTTAAAGGGGAACAATTCTGTCATACATCATTTTAACGAAATTTTAACCGCTTCCGCAGCGTACGCAGCGAAAGGAAAAGAAAACCCCGATTTTGTAACATTCTTGATTGGTGCTCCGCTCGTATTGAACTTATCATGATGTTATAGCTTAAAGCCTTTCTTGATAAGTGGACTATCCAACACAAAAATATTTTTCATTTCGTACCAGTAGTTCCTGAGATAAGCGTGTTCAAACAAACAAACAAACTCTTCAGCTTTATAATATTAGTATAGATATTATCAGGTCAAAACTCTTTCATTCGGGAAAAAAGATGTTTGATTTTGGGCCAGTTCTATGTACACTACATAGGTAAATAGGAAAAAATATGGGAATATCATAAAAATACGAAAAAAATAATTTGAAGAAGGGTACATGCGTACAAAAATGATTATTTGAAGAGTTTTTTATTGCGAGAACACTATTTTTAGGGCGGCCATGACAGTTGTTTTGACTTTACTTTTGACGTAGTAGACAATTTTACAAGGAGACGTCGTCTTTAATGTCATACAACGTCGTCTTTGTCAAATGTCATGTCATTGACAAAATGACATTCTTTCGGTAATTCTGATCTGACCCGCCATGTTTTATTTTACTTTGTGTTGCTCTCCTTGACGAAGTTAATTTAAATGTACATGGAAACGAAGTGAAATTAAACAAAATAAAAAATTGAAAACGGTTAGTATATTATGTAGCTATATTTACATATACTGTACATAGGGCTGGCCCAGACCTCATACATTTCTTGAACATCTCTTTTGTTAAACAATACAACGTACAGAAGTTATTTCTAAAAAGTTATTGAGATTTAAGTAAATATTTCCTAAAATACTCTTCCAACAAAAATTATAACTTCGCCTATTCCAAATTGGCAATAGTCGTACGGAGTTTCTACATAAATTTGCGTTCTCATTTATTCTGTTCGAAGTTCTACTTTAAATAACGTTGAATAGGACGGAAATTCAAAAATTTCACGACTGATATAATATTGATGTATAAAAAATATTTGCATTTTACCTAAATGCACTAAGCTTTGAGAGCATTTAAGTTAATACTTCACAGCGGACGAAATGTGTACAAATATGTTCGCTGAAATACACTCATGTTCCATGAGTTTTACTCGTCTATTAACATGGTATAATACAACTATTTCAACGAAATATTTTTTTAAGCCAAAAGGATGTTTTTCCTATGAGTATATCGGCACTATCGTATGTACATGGTTAATAAACCAGGTTCGATATTTATTAAAGGATTAAATTTGTATACGTATATGTATCACAAAAAACCGGCAAATGATTAAATGAGGTTTTTAACATATAGTTATTGGTAGAATGGTAGGACGAATAGTAATTGAAACTGTACCGTAAACGAACAAGTCTTATATCGTTTATAATATCTAAATATAATATATTTAGATATTATATATATTTATATAATATATTCATGTCATGGGATACTCATCCCAACTTACCTGTCCGGTAGTTGTGGTATAGTATACGGGTATGCGACCCCGGCTTCCCTAGCTATTACTGTCCTATCCCTTGCCCTCCTGGGCGGTAATATCCTACATTTCCTATTTCCCACTCTAACTTACCAATCTTCCTTTCCACACCACCTATCCTTCCTTTTCCCTATTCCTACCCTCTCCACCAATCCGTGGAAACGCAATGGATAATCAGGAAAATAATTTAATTATCCAAAATGGCGGCGATGTGGTTCACCACCCATCACGTCTCGTTTCTCGCGGAGGTGAAAAGCGGACCATGGAGAGCCGCTTCGCTACGTTGAATGTAAGAGGAGGAATGGATGGTAAGAATGAAAGTGAACGAATTGAAACGAGTATGTAAGGATCGTAGCAAGTGGCAAAAGGTGGTCTCTGCCTACCCCTTTACGGGAAAAAGGCGTGATTATATGTATGTATGTATGTATTTATATATTGGGACACCATTTATGTATATTATACATAAATGGTGTCCCACTGAATGACTCACTGATGTATAGATGTAACCGTCAATGGTAGAAATGTGAAATTTGGACAGTAGTTTTATTTCATATTTTTTTTAAGTTTCCGTGCCTCGAAAGGAAAAAATAGGACCCTTAAGGATCACTTTGTTGTCCGACCTTCTGTCTGTCAAGACCCTTTTTCTCAGGAACGCGTGGGGGTATCAAGCTGGAATTTATATCAAATACTCAAGTCTACTGTCCCTTGGATCTATGAAAAAATCAAACTTCTAAGCCAACGCAATTAAAAGATACAGCCGTTTATGCTGCAAATTTCCGCAAATTTTCGACATTCGCAAGGGAATCAAAATCTACAGGGTACTGTCCTGTGAACTCAAAATATTGAAATTTGGTACGAAGTAACATCTTATAGCACAAAGGAAAAATTGTGAAAACCGTAAATTTTCTGTTACATTATATTATAATAAAAATATTTTTAATAATTTTAAACTTACTACCCCTTTCCTCATGACCGCGTAGAGGTATTTAATTGAAATTCATATCAAATACTCAGATCTATAATACCTTTAAGCTGTAACAAAATCACTACAGGTTTGTACGGAACCATCGGTGCGCGAGTCCGACATTCACTTGGCCGGATTTTTTTTTAATCTAAAAGGAAAGGAACATTTATAAAGCTCAAACTAAAAATTAAATGAATAATGTAATGGGCATCTTTCAACCACAAGGCAAATCTAGTTATGAACAAATAAGCAACCGTGCGAACAAATTATTATAATTATTGTTATCATTACATTTCGTTAGGAATTATTCTCAGGCGATTCAAAATGTAAGTCTCTTTGTCAATTCCAGTCCTGTCTAAATAAAACATAATGTTGAAACACACAGAATAATGAATTCGCATAATGGAACCATCGTAATAATTAAAATATTTTGATGAGCGCTCGAACCTAACAGTTGTAAACGACCACCGCACTAATTTCATTAAAGCACCAATGAAAACATTTTCACTGCACAAGCTGTAATTGCGCTAACAAAAGTACATTTCATCAACTGTTTATACTATTTCACGCCACTAGAGCGTATATTGCGCTATGGCCTCTGTAAATAAGACAACGGTTACGAAAATATATTTAGGTATACGGAGATAATTAATACACGTTATGATTTTGGTGTTCTGAACCCGACTGACTTACGTGACTAACTACTACTACTACTAACTAATACATTCATTACTATATACTTGCTGATTTCACATATCTTAAGGTTAGTTCACACAACAACGATATGTGACAGCGTTAGGTGCACATTTTATAATAATACTAGCGACCCGCCCCGGCTTCGCACGGGTACAATACTAATACTACAGAATGTCGCCCATTTTAATTTCGCCATAACTTCAAAACCAAACGTCCAATTTTAATTATTCAAAGACCAAATATTATCTACATAAACTGTAATTAGTGATGAAATAATTTATTTTGATAAGGATTAATAGCATGAGTAAAATAAACGCGTTTAAATGTAGTCCAAAAAAAATTCAAGATTTCTAAATAAAAATGGTTGTTGTGTCTCACTCGACATAGATAGGTATAGTGTGTCGCGGACTTTTTTGTAGATATTTATAAGGTCTACAATTAATTAGAACATTATATGGTTCTATCTTTTATAGTTTAGGCAGCGTACGCAAAATAAGTAACTTTTCTGGTTGATTTTTTACACCTTGTGTCCGAAAAACCCAAATATCTTACGGAACCCTATTTTTTTCCAAAATTAAATTTAGCCTATGTTACTCGTGGATAACGTAGCTTTCGAATGGTGAAAGAATTTTTGAAATCGGTCCAGTACTTTTTGAGCCTATTCATTACAAACAAACAAACAAACAAACAAACATACAAACAAAGTTTTCCTCTTTATAATATTAGTGTAGATGGACAATACTTATACAGTCATACATTGCACATGCGCTGTGCAGCACGGTGCAAACTAACATTCAAACTCTTACAATGGCTGTGTTCCGCAGAATAAGCGCTAACAAATAAACGTAAGCAAAATGGCGACCGCTGGCGTTAAATAAGCAAAATAGTGGATTATGTTAGCAGTATTGAAGTTAGCAAACGTGTCCTAGCCGATAATCTGTTTTTTTTTTCTTTAGCGCTAGCAAGCGCTAACAAGCGTGATTTATCTGCAGAACACAGCCTATGAAACGTGTATCTTCTTGTGCTATAAGTAAAGTACAATTTTGAAAAGCTGTCTTAAAAATACAGCGCTTAAAATCTTGAGACAAAAAGAATAAATTGGCCTTTTCAGCTTTCAATATAGCTAAAGCGATTGCTTGTTTTCTCGAGGCTTAGCCGAACCAATGGAGTCGAAATATTATTTTATCATCATCATGCAATATTAATTATTATTGGTCAGTTAATAGTCATAATTCGACCATAATTGATATTTTAAGTTTTTAATTTCACCTTTTATGGGTTTGCCTCTTAAAAATATGTAAATGTTGGACATATATAAAATGTAAAAGAAAGATTAACAATTGTGTCAAACCAACGCCTATTGTTAATATAATATTATTAAACAAACGCATTATAGTGCGTGTAACTTTATTAACTTTATTTCTGAGCATTATTTTCCTAGAAATAAGGTTAATAAAAAATATTAGCTTTCTACATACATTCCTCCACAAAAACCTTGACTTAACAAAAACTTGCTAAATATGATACTCCTCCGTTCGCACAATTCTCGTAAAGCTGTACTGAAAGTTTTTGCTCGTATTATACAGCTAATATAACAAAAATGATGCTATAGATTAGCATCATCTAAGATAATGGCATCAGTTAACAATTCTTTCATAATTTTCCTTTACATTAACCGAGTAGTTGTGTTCATTTAAAGGCTCAATATACCATGAATTCAACCCTTGTACATAAATTCACCGCCTAAATTCTCATTAGCCGTAATCGTAGATTGGAACTATGATTATAATTCTGGCTCGAACACGATTTTATATCACCAATTATGCCAACGTCGACCGATATACGAGAAAATGATTGTGTGGAGATTGCTTTTGTCTGTTGTTCTACTTCATTGTGTGGAATATCCCACTATACATTTGAAGTTTTTTGAAGATGGATGGATGAATAGATGGATGTTTTTCAAATACAAAAAATAATTATTTTAACCTAACTACTTACTGAAGTGTTATGAAATAACAAGCTTTTTCGCCGAGCTCCACGCGCGTAAATATACTATTCCACGGAAATATTGTATTTTTGTGGATAAAACAATAATTTGTGTATAACAATAACAATAATTGATAATATTTTCTTGTATGTCTATCCGTAGATCCTAATAATATTATAAACTAGCTGTTGCCCGCGTCTCAGCCCGGGTAAATACAATATTCCTCGGGAACACTGTATTTTTTCGGGATAAAAAGTAGCCTATGTTTTAATCCAGAGCCTAACCTACTAAGATACCAAATTTAATCAAAATCCATTCAGTAGTTTTTGCGTGAAAGAGTAACAAACATACAACCACCCATACACACATCCATCCTCCAAACTTTTACATATTTTATAACTAGCTGTTCCCTGCAACTCCACCCGCGTAAATATAGTATCCCACAAGAACACTGTACTTTGTCAGGATAAAATAGCCTATGTTTTAATCCAGAGCACTAAATACTACCATACCAAATTTCATCAATATCTGTTCAGTAGTTTTTGCGTGACAGCGTAACAAACATCCTAACACCCATACTCCATCCTATAAACCTTTACATATTCTATAAAAATGCCTAGTAGGACGTCTAAAAATAATTAAACGAGAATAACATCAAAATATTTATATACTAGATGTTGTCTGCGGGTCCACCCGCGTAAATATAGTATGCTTTGAGAACACTGTACTTTTTCGGGATAAAAAGTAGGTAGCCTATGTTTTAACCCAGGGCTCAAAAAGTATCATACCGAATTTCATCAAAACCCGTTCAGTAGTTTTTGAAACTTTCACATTTATAATATTAGTAGGATCTACGGATAAACATACAAGATAATCTTATCAATTACTAAAATTTTGCGGCAAAATCCCACGAATAAGCTGTACATAATTACGAGTATTTTGTGTTTTTTCACGCTGCGTCGGCATAAAATCTAATGTAATATCTCGAACGCAACCTTTCATCTGCCATCAAAGGGAGCAGCAGAAATGCATTTTCTGCTGGCAACCAATAAAGCGAAGCTTTTCGAATGATGATATTACCGTAATGGATTTCTAGCTAGAAAAAACACGGGTATGAGCGATTTAAATATTCATGAGGATGAAAACTTTTTAATTTTTAATAAATTATGCTTTCTTAGTCCTACTTCTATACTATCCCCCTTACTAATAAACGCTGTATAAGCTTTGAATAGTTATACAGTGTTTTGTTCACATCACACAAGTGACATGTTTAATTCGATAGGAGACAAACACTGTGTATTAACTATTCAAAGCATATACAGTGTTTATTAGTAAGGGGGTAAATCTATACTAATAAAGAGGAAAAGTTTGTTTGTTTGTTCGTTTGTTTGTTTGCATTGAATAGGCTCCGAAACAACTGAACCAATTTTGATGAAATTTGGCACAAATGTAGAGTAGACCACGGGTAAGGATATAAGCTACATTTTATTGCAAAAAAAGTATGGTTTCTGACTTCTGCGCGCACGATTTCGCGGGTAACATCTAGTCTATTATAAACGTGAAAGTTTATGAGGACGAATGGATGGATGTATCGATGGATGGATGGTTGAATGTTTGGTACTCTTTCAGGCAAAAACTACTTATCGTATTTCGATGAAATTTGGTATGCTAGTAGCTTAGGCTCTGAATTAAAACAAAGCTACTTTTTGTACAGAAAAAGTTCAGTGTTCCCGTGGGATACCGGATTAATTTTGGGCGGAACCGCAGACAAAAGCTAGCATTATGATTTTGAATTAGCCAAAAATATATATAACTTTAATCTTTGGACATAGATTGGATTATACCACTGAATCTACTTTGAAAAAATATCGCTGGTCTTCGAAATTATACATTTATTTTACTAAAACACAATACAGAAACTAATTAGGATCAAAAACAGCATAATTTTCGCACAATAGAATGTTAACGAAGTAGAGAAGTTAACACCGTATTTAATTAGGAGGGACAATATTTTGGAAGAGCGTTATAATGCAAATCAGAGCTGTATGTTCTGTGTAATATTCCGATAATATAGCCGTTATTGTAGTGGACTAAATGCGGTAACGGACTAAAGCGAGGGGCGACAAATTTGAAAATGGTAGGCTTGTATTAAACTAATAATTACAAAATATACAGATGTTTCTAGCCTGTGTAAGATATGCTATTAAACTACGCAGTTGTATTTATTACTTTTATTTTTGTGCTGAAATCGTTCCATAAAATTTCTAATATACCGGCGTTATTAATCTAAGAATATAACTTTAAGAAAAGATCAGAACCTCTTCACCCAATTTTTTTTAAAAAGATGACACGACCGTGTTTAGGACAATTTTTCTGCTCCTAAAATACCAAAAGATAGCGGATTAAATCACCTTTAAATTGACTTAAAAAATAATCAACATAAATAAAAAAGTTTGGAAAAAAGAAATATCAGTCTATTTACAAAACGTGTAGTTTTGACTCGGCTTCTGTCAAACAACACATTTTGTAAACGCGTCCTTTACTTACGATATAGTTATTAGATATGACTAGTAATTAAAATTCCTACTGATAGCTTAATACCCACATAACCACTGCATTGTGTTAAACAATGACAAGAACGTTATTCACCACCATGATAGATAGTAACTACCTTTAAGGGCGAAATGATTTCAAACGTATTTTCAGCAGCCCTTACAAAATTGATGACACATATTTTTCTATTTATTTGTGCGTATTACATGGAATAAAATTTTAGGAGCATTTTACAAACCTAAGCTGACATAATCCATGAACACTCCAGCCGCCCATCTCATATTCTCTCCATATTTCCAGCATACAAATTAACTCATAACGGAATTCTAGCCGACTATTTACAGAGGTCGATTGCTGAATAGTTTTTTGTTTACGCGAACACAATGGAGGCGTTGGTTAAATCGCTCTTATTTTTATAAAGAAAGTCAGCAGTATGAAAATATTTATTACTAGATATTGCGTGCGACTCCGTGCGCGCTAAAGGAAATCTCGCGGGAATCGTACTTTTTTCCGCGATAAAAAATAGCCTATGTCCTTCCCCGTGGTCTACTCTACATCTGTGCCGAATTTCATCAAAATCGGAACAGTAGTTTCGGAGCCTATTCCATGCAAGCAAACAAACAAACAAAAAAACTTTTCCTCTTTATTATATTAGTATAGAAGTACATATAGACTTTTCTTGCTATAGTTCGTTGTAACGTTAAAAAATAACATTGCTTATCACGATAACGTTTTATATAATATGTTAGTTATGTAATCAGATACATTTTAGTACATTTTGTTATAATACAATTCTGTGTGTATCTGATTTCAAATTTTTAGGAATCCGTACCTAAAGGATAAAAACAGAACCATATTACTGAGACTTCAATGTCTGTCTGTAAGTCCGTCTGTCTGTTACCAGGCTGTATTTCCCTAGCTAGTATTTCTAGCTAGACAGATGATGATCTATTGCCACTTTAACAAAAAATAGCAGTAACAGAATAAACAAAATATTTAAATACAGGTATCCCATACAACAAAAGTGATTTTTTGGCCATTTTGTACGGAATCCTTCGTCAGTGAATTCGACTTGCACATGGCTGGTTTTACCTAATACAATCAATATTAATAAAACAAACGCATATAACAATTAAAATTATAAGGACAAAGTCAAACACGAAAATTTGTTAATAGCGAAATAATTAATGTCATTCCACATAATAACCACTGCCAAGAAAGAAAGAAATTACCAAATTGAGATGACTTAAGCTGTCTCCAGTTTATAACAAAGTTATGGCTCCTAGCGCAGCAATTAATTTTGTTTTACGCTCTCTTTTAGATGCTAATGTCCTCGTAGATTGTTACTTAAAATGTTACTTAAAATGTTGCTTTATTTTGTATTCTGAACCTTGCGCGACTTTATGTTTATAAATACTTCGATCGTTTGTGTGTTGGCTAGAGAGACTAATTTCCGTCTCTAATAAGACTCATTATCAGCACACTTACTTAACTGATACCTACAGTTTCTAATATATTTTCGTAAATTGTGTAGCTAGTAGGTTAGTGCTTACTATTATCTATACTTATATATAATAAAGAGGAAAAGTTAGTTTGTTTGCATCGAATAGGCTCCGAAACAACAGGACCGATTTTAATAAAAATTGGCACAGACATAGATTAGACAACGGGGAAGGACATAGGCTACTTTTATCGCGGCAAAATGCATGGTTAATGCGGGATTTCCTTTTGCGCGCACAAAGTCGCATGCAACATCTAGTACAAAATAGAATTTTAATAGCTGGGTAAAGCTGAGGGAAGACCATAAAAAACAAAATAAATCACGTTATCTAAAAACGTTCAGCATGCTGATCGCCATACTTTACGAAAAGAGACTCAATGACGATGAATTCTACTACTCGTATAAATGTGAAAGTATGTGAGGATGGATGGATGGATGTTTGTTACTCTCACGCAAAAACTACTAAATGGATTTTAATGAAATTTAGTATGGTAGTAGTTAAAGCTCTGGATTAAAAGATAGGCTACATTTTATCCCGAAAAAGTGCAGTGTTCCCGTGGGATACTTGGTCAAAAGATTAAGTATTTATACGATGTGTCAATTCAAATCACTAATTACTGGATGATAAAAGCGGACTTTTAAAATTATTATCCGTTTTTATTCTCATTATTCCCCTAACAAAAATTCCCTACGCTTCTTTTTAAAACGAGGCAAGAAAATTAATATTAACCGTGATTCTATGGAATTAATATGAACTTCTATATATTTTTCACCTGATTATTCATTTTAATTAACGAATAAAATATCATAATATTATTAATTTAGGTATCAATTACAGATTTTATGATAAAATACATTTTCATGAGACTATTAATTACTGAAACATAAAGACAAATAGATATCTGTCTGTATAATAAAGGTAAATTATAAGCTGGTTTGTAACTACAAAATATTTACCAATATGTACCTTCTGAACGCTTAGCATGACCACATAAATGCGTTTTATCTACGCGAGAATAGAAAATACTGATATATTGTGTGTACAAAATGGCAGATTTCCTTTGTCTATCTGTCATTTTGTCTATTCTCTTCCCCAAAAAGAAACTATTTCTATGGTGATTCTGGTTATTCTACACGTGCTAGTAGGAGAAAGTACATATAGGCTATAATTATCACCACATAATGTTTTGTATCTCGTAATATTATATTTCTGAATTGAAACGTTATAACATTTCGTAGCAGATTCCAGAAAGTTCCAAAGGTTCACATTACGCTCTTACCGTTGTTACCGGCTTCCTGGAGTGGGGTCCAGACCTCGACACAGCAGTTTGTTTATAAGTGACTCTCAAAAGTCTCTTTTTGATGCTGAATGCTCAATTGTGGTAAATACTGAAATAAAATTATGCTGAGCTGAAAATGTGTGGAGTTTCTGGAATTTATGTTTTTATTGCATGATATTGAAACGGATAAATATTATCAGTTAATTGTTTATTTTTTATTAATACGTTAAGCAAACATGTTAAGTACGGTTTTACGAGAATTGTGCATACGGATATGTGTAAAATTTGTTACATTTTAAGTTTAAGCGAAGGTATGCCAAAAGCTGATATTTTTAAAAATAACGCTTAGAAATACATTTTTATAAAAAAAAACAACAACATATACTACCTCACTCACACTAGCATGTTGTAGGTTTATGTTAATAACTCCTTTAGGCTTATGTTAGCATTTTATAGTGCCTCTTCCTTTACTCTCATAATCCAGTGGGACGGATAACCGACACGACTGACGAGAGATCAGGCGCAGGTCCGACTTTTTACATGCCTATCCGACGCATCATCATCATCTTTCTTGTCAGACAATCAGGTGATCAGCCTGCATTGTCCTAACCAAACTTGGAAACAACATTTTTTGTTGACCCAATGCGGCAATGGAACTCACGACCTAAGAGTCGCAAACCAATGCTCTAATCATTAAACCACGGAGGCTGTTGCTGTAAATATGTTACAGTAGGTTTGACACAATTGTCAATCAGTGTCAATCTGTCTTTCACTTTCCTTAAACAACATTTCCATTTTTTATTATTCTAGTGTAATAAAAAATATAAGAGGCAAAAAAACCTAAAAAAGTTGAGACTTTAAGATCAAAATATGAATTATGGTCGAATTTCGACCACAGGGCGATCTCTAGTTCCTATAAATATGCCTGCTTTATCAGGTAATTAATCAACAAACATAAGTAATGTATTTATTATTATTACTAGCTGTTGCCCGCGGCTCCACCCGCGTAAATATAGTATTTTCGCGGATATATGACTGATGCAAAAAACAAATAAAAACAATCCTTGATGCGGATTACATATCATGCTAAAATTTCAGCTCGATCGGTGCAGAACTTTTTGTGGTTTTGAAGCACAAACCAACATAACATTTTTATATAAATAGATTAACGTAATATTATGTTAACGTTAATAACTAGTTAGTAGGTACCTAATATTTAACAACAATTTTTAGGATTCCGTAATACTTAAGGAACCCTTATAGTTTCGCTCTGTCCGTCTGTCTGTCTGTCTGTCTGTCCGCGCCTCTAGCTCCTGTAATTATGAGTATAAATTGATGAAATTTGGTGCAGTTATAGATTGTGTATAGATCACGGTTTCGGAATCATAAAAAAATAATAATTTTATATTTTAGGGGTGGCTCTCCATACATGTGAAGTAGGGATGAAAAATATTTTTTTAACTCTACCCCATCGTGTGGGGTATCGTAGAATAGGTTGTACTTTTTAATAAAGTTGACCATTTTCGAGTAATCGGCCTCCAAAGTAGTTTGTAAGTTGGTCCCCCCCCCCCTAGCATTTTTAAACTATAGGAGATAGAAGCTTGCAAATTTTCATGCTGATAGATCATGCTGAAAACTATGAAAATTATTGTGAACCAAATCGGACAGTAACTTTTCCAACATCACATAACATTTTAACCAACATAACATTTTTATATAAATAGATTAACGTAATATTATGTTAACGTTAATAACTAGTTAGTAGGTACCTAATATTTAACAACAATTTTTAGGATTCCGGGTACATAACCTTAACCCTTATAGTTTCGCTCTGTCCATCTGTCTGTCTGTCTGTCTGTCTGTCTGTCCGCGCCTCTAGCTCCTGTAATTATGAGTATAAATTGATGAAATTTGGTGCAGTAATTAAAAAAAGCATATTACGCGTTTATAGTTACGGAACCCTCCTTAGACATGTCCTGACATGCTCTTGGTTAGGTTAGGTTAGGTTATTTTTTTACAAATGATCGCGGTTATTGTTTTGTTTTTTTTTTTTTAATATTTAATATACATTTTTACATTCCTTAAAAATTTTGAAAGTTCAATTATTCTTCGCATCCCATTTTTCAAAGAGAAAAAATCTTAATTGTCATAGTGGACGATAAGAAATATCGAACCCTCGTAAACACCAAATAAAAGATTAGAAATCAGTATTGTAACAAGATTTTATCAATTTCATTTTGAGGAAACATTAATGAATTCAAAAGAAGTCGTAGGTTAGATATTTTGACACCAAAATATGTATTGTTTTAAATACACAGAAGGTACCTGTGTAACCGAGCTTTGCTGGGAGTTTTGAAAATTTTTAAAATAAAAAAGAATCACAAAAAATTCAATTATCTGAACTGAGTCAGAAGAATCTTCGTGAAGTTTGAACAACTTTAACAAAAAGACGAATGGCTAGCTAATTTTGTGGGGAATCTTCGAATTGGAAAGGTTAAGTTTCATACACGGCTTTCATAAATGAACCATTTTCGAGTAATCGACCTTCAAAGCGATTTACAAGCTACCCTCCCCCCTTGGCATTTTTAAACTATGAGAGGTAGAATTTTGTTACTTTTTATGCTGATTGATCATGCTAAATACTTTTAAGAAAATTACCTTGAGCAACATCGGAAAATAACGGTCGTTAGTATAAGTTAAATGTTTTATGTACTTTTTAGTCTAAATGTGTCTTTAGTGTACATAGCCCTATCTCCACAACCAAAATACACGTACGATTATGGTTTGCTGGAAGAGTTCGTTCAAAGAGATAAGTACGCCATTGTATTAGTATTACTTTAAAATATGTGTTTATTATTTCTGTACACAAATAATAAATAAAGAAATAAAAAAAAAATAACTCTTGAAGTAGGTAATTTAAAAAAATGTATTCCGCGGTGATAGCTACGGAACCTTTCTTAGATATGTCCTGGCACGCTCTTGTTTAAATTATTTCAGGTAATATAGGTGAATATTTGTTTTCATTGTAAATAACTCAACTCAAGTCCATTTTTATAAATATTTAAATATAAAATATAAGGACGTTGAAATTTTCATAATTTCATTCTTCCGTACCTACTCCTAAGCTTAGAGCTGAAAGTATATTATTTTTAAAGGGAGATTATAGGGGGACAAAACGTCGTAAGTACTAAAGTGGTAAGGACGCCGTGCCGAAGAATTAATGAGGTGTTGTTTCAGCTAACTACATGTTTTTACTAGTAAGAAAACCTAGTAGATGCTTTTGCAAATTTTTGCTGCATTTTATCATTTTGCTTATTATTTGTAAATAAAAATGTAGTAATTGGAAGAGTTTTACGATGTTTGTCTTTAGAATTTCAGCAAATATTGAGTAAGCTACAAAATTGCAAAAGTAGATACTTACAGCATTTTGTTATAGTTTATTATTTATTTAACATTATTTTAGTATTCAGTATCTGTATTAGTTTAACATAATTTTAGTATTCAGTTTATTACTGTCTGTTCTCTTAAGGATATTAAACATTATAGCTTTTTATTATATACAGGATTATTTTTTCACCAGTAAAATAAATCAACATACGTAATAGTTGTCAAAAATAAAAAATACTAGCGTTTTTTGTTGCTACCCCTTTGGAACAAAAAAACAAAATTATCAATCCCCGAACTTATACACTAAACTAATATAAAATGTGGATGCATTACGCATCTATCGATGCTATGTTGCTAACTCGTGCACCACCCCGCCGCCCCCTACCTCATACCGCACCCGTTGACGCCTTGTAGTTAGTGCGCCCATGCGGTATTAGATTGGTTAAAGGATAAATTGAAATGAAAAAAAAAATATTTGTAAAATGTACTCTATTATCGATAACAATGACGTGGTAAAATTTAGTGTACCGATGAAAAAGTATTCCTGTATATTACACCCATAATAGGTACCGATGTTTTGGGCCATAGACTTATAACATAGTGGCGTATATTATAGGTTTATAGTTTTGGTCCGGTGTTAACAAAAATATAATCAACTGTTAAAATTATAGTTCACATATTCGCGTTAAATTTGAATAGAGTAATCAGTAATCACTCATCGGTGCAAATGTCAAAATTGACCAATGACGTGTCTTTACTGATTGAATGGCTCACTTAAATTGTTGAATATGAAGACGACTAATGATATGTGTCAAACTTAAAGCGAATATTCTATTAATTGATTTTTGGATATAAATTGTTCGATTGATCATAAATATAAGAGTATAGGTACTCTTATAATATTTACCTGGGTAACCGATATTTGCTCGGAGTTTTTATAAATAAAAAAAATATCACAGAAAGGGTTCGAACCCACCACATTCCGAATTTTCAAACAAACCAAAAATTATAGATACGCATACTAAACTGCCAATCGGGCCAACATAATAGAGTCGATATTATTGACATAATGTTGCACGACAAAAGAAAAAAAGCTTAAAATGCGCAATTTTACCAGGGATAAGACCTTGCTAGATGAGTTTTAATGCACCAAAATTGCAGCCATTTTCAAGAAACCGAATTAGGTATACAATATTGTCTCGTTTAAGATAATATCTTATTATTAGCAATTTAAAAAAATATGCGAGAATATAATTAATTATATCGACTCCCTAGACTGTGTCTATAATATACCAATATAAATTAACAAACATATCGTATAATATACAAGCTAACGTTCACATATTTTACATTAGTTTGGATTGTCACACGATAAGTTAAACGGTCGTTTGTATGACGGTTACATCGGCCTGTGGGTATCGTAAATTGCTAGTATATGCCTTTTCGTTTTACTTTACCTTTTAGTCGAAGGTTTTCCTTTTGAGTCTTATATAGATCTGCCTTGTCGGCAGACAACTTACATAATTTTGACATAAATTCTTACGTAAGAATAGAAGGTATGGATACAACTTTTGTTATTAGCTAGGTATTTATTTAGTATTTAATGATGTAAAACATTTTGTTTCAAACTAAGTATTTCTTAAGGAATCCGCGCTATTCTAAAAGTTAAATCAAGAATAAGGGTTAAAAATGTGGGGTCTAAAAAACAAAAGTAAATAAACTTCTGAAATTTGTTTTGAAAGAGATAAATATCGTAGATTATTTAAAAAAACATGCGATACGTTTCATCTTGAAAGAAAATGAGGTAGGAAAAATTCACTACATTTAGTTAAAATATACAAATATTCAATAAACCCTGTATAAGGAAAGTGAACAGGAAAAGTCCTCAATTGAACAGTAAAAACATCATAAAAGCTATATTTATAGTCGAAGAGCCAAGTCAACTCAAAAGAATAATGGTCGGACATGTTACCGCTCCCGCTAATCTAACTGGCCAGCGATTTATGTACGGGGAGAAATATGGCGACACATTTTGTCAGCGTTTTTTTAAGCGAGTTTCTGTCTATGTCCCTTTCATAATGGATGCCATGTCCTACATAACATAACGAAAAAATAATATTTTTAAATATTACACTTTATAGGTTCTTCAAAATTATGAACGAAATGCATTCTAATAATTTTAAAATAGTAGAAAATATATACTTTTCTATACTTAATATTATAAATACGAAAGTATGTCTGTTACCTCTTCACACTTTAACCGCTGAACCGATTTTTATGAAACTTGGTATACCTAGACATACTTTGGGTTCTGGGAGAGGACATAGGGTATTTTTATCCCGAAGAAGTAGTGTTCCGGCGGGATAATATATTTACGAGGGTGGAGCCGCGGGCAAAAGCCAGTTCAAAATAAAACTACAGTATTCTAATTCTCACACAAAGATATCGGTAAGTAAAAAGATATCCGCATTACACATTCAATAGGTACGCGGTTAGGCACGAAATTGCGTATTTTTGTATTCCCAGGCTCAATTTTTTAAGACGAATACGTCTATAAATAATGGCACGATGCGCAAAGGCTTTTACCATCAAATTGAAATTGACAAATGACGCCAAAGGAAAAACATCAATCGGAGGAATGATGCAATAAAACGTTTTTCAAGTAAAATAAATAAGCAAATAGAATCCTGTGACATACTGTCAGCTGAAAATGGAAATCTAGAAATTGATCCAGTTAAGTGCCTACTCGCAAGTGAATATTAGAAATTGCCCACGGAAGATAGCACTGTCGCATCGATATTAGGAATTACAATGATTTATCTATACTTCTATACTAATATTATAAATGCGAAAGTGTGCCAGTCTGTCTGTATGTCTGTCTGTTACTAATCCACGCTTTAACCACTGAATCAATTTTGATGAAATTTGGTACAGATATACTATGAGTCCTGGGAAAGGACAAAAAGTATAGTGTTCCCGAGGGATACTGCATTTATAGGGGTGGAGCCGCGGGCAACAGCTAATAGTTGATAAATTAATATTACACCACTCTGTCATTATAATAGTATTAGTATGGTTTTCATGAAATTGTAATATCTCATATTAATTATTATTTATCTGGTTCATATTAGAACCGTGTACCGAGAAAAAAAATTAAATATATTAATGAAAATGATTATAACCTATTAACGTGTTACGAATACGTACTTGACAATTTTTCGTGCTAACTCCACTGGTTACTCGCTGTATGTATGCAGCTTTACCATTAATTAAAGGATACAATATTAACACCATACTTGTATTAAATTATTAATGTTCATAATATATTCAAACGTGATTAAATTATTATTATATCACCTGTAGGAAGAGACTGTAGCTATGGAGCTTGTGAAAATTTAGATATTTATTATGAACTAGCTTTTGCCCGCGGCTCCGCCCGCGTAAATATATTATTCCGCGGGAACACTACTTTTTCGGGGTAAAAAAAATTCTATGTCCTTTCCCGGGACCCAAAGTATGTCTATACCAAATATCATAAAAATCGGTTCAGCGGTTAAAGCGTGAAGAGGTAACAGACAGACAGACACACTTTCGCATTTATAATATTGGTATAGGTATTGTAAAAACTTTTGAGGTTTGCTGCAGAGTAGGCATCTACAGAGTCTACAGACACACGAATTTGGTACGGAGCGTACAGCGGACCATATCCGCAGACCGAATCCGGTGTCGCTACACACGCACGGATTTGGTACGATGCAGTAGACCGAAAAGCTCGACACTCGTGTGTTCGATTTTCAGTTCTATTGCATTAGCACAGAGTTCTATTTACAGTGCTGTTTTTCGACGACGCGATGATTACCGAAATTCATTGATAACAGGCAGTGATATCAACTCTCAAAAATATTTCTCCCCAAACTTTACCCCTGATAATTATACCATTGACAGGTCTAAGAGATAATAAGCTAGAAAGAAAGGTTATGTGTTTAACATAAAGACTTACGCGTGAATAACATAAAACTAACTTGTCTTAATCTGATTTCACTCCCAATATTATATTTTCATATCCCTGACTCACACACTGAATTACACACATTTAAATATTTTGTATTATTACATACAAATTGATTCATAAGGAGTAAACTCTAAACATCCTGGCCCCTAGTAAACCCCCGTAGATATTTTCCCTAATTTTGGGTGGTAAATCCCTAAGTTGGCAACACTGACACCGTTGTACGGCTTAACCGCAGGACTGCTCTACACACGCACGGATTTGGTACTGAGCGGACCAAATCCGATGCGGATAGCTGCGAACTCTTCACCTTCTTCTTATGTTCGCCGGACTGCCCTACACACGCTCGGATTTGGTACGGAGTGTACCAGATCCGCTGTACGCTCCGTACCAAATTCGTGTGTCTGTAGACACCATTATTCGTAATAAGATACCTACCAAGCTTCAAGTTCAACCTAATATACAATTACTTAGTACCTATAATATGGTAGGATACTCAAAGATATAACATCAATTTAAAGTTTATTTCACTAAAATTAAAGAAGACGAATGTTATAAAAGTTGAAACTATTTTTTCACAGAATAGAATAGTAAGTATTTGAAACTTTGAGTATTTGAAATTATTAAACAGTTATTCTTCTATTCTGCTCAGTCAATATCAATACGGTAAAAAGACTATGACTGTGTTCCGACGAAAATAGAGCTTGTTAGCGCTTGCTAGCGCTAAAAAAACAGATTATCCGCCAGGGCACATATTTTGCTAACTTCAATAATGCTAACATAATCCGCCATTTGCTTATTTTATACCAGCGGTTGCCATTTTGCCTACGTTTTATTTTCCGCGGAACACAGCCTATGTATGCGGTTTAATTTTGAATTTCGAACGCAAATATTTCAAGAGCCTGAACGAAATAATATCAAGGTACATTTTTACCGGCTAAAAAAATAGTAGGTAACTTATTAAAGACCACCAAATAGGTTGACCTCTCGCTCAAAGCAAATTCTTAGTTTAAGTAGATCTTGTACTATTGGTTTACTCCTTCGCTATTTATAATTTGTGTTGAGTAGGATAAAAAATAGATTTATTTTTATAATTTTAATTTAATAGTTTTATTTCAAGAGAAAACATGCGAAAAATGATGATTTATTTCGGTTTGTGAAGCAAGTTCAAAAATACAGTTTTTTCATGATCCCGTGGGAACCGTTTTGGTTTCCAAGAAAAAAAAAATACTGTTAGTTATTTTATGTTCTAATCTACCTTTGTGCCAAGTTTTATTTAAATATGTCGAGTAGATTGCCTGAAATAACGTCAAACAGGTAGGTACAGTTTTTTGAAGATCCCATGGGAACCCTTTAATTTTGCGGGATAAAGAGTATCCTATTTTACCCTTCAGGTCCTAAGCTACCTACCTGCCAAATTTCATTTTATTCCATCCAGTGGTTTCGGCGTGATGTGATAACAAACACACAGACAGACAGACAGACAGACAGACAGACAGACAGACAGACAGACAGACAGACAGACATTTTTTTCAAAAACGTTATTTTTAGGTTCTGTGGCCTTTATAGACCCCCCATTTTGATTTTCACTTAGATAACTTTAATGTACAGACATGACCCCTCTACAGATTTATTATATGTATAGATTAATCGTTCTCGATACTAAGACGAAGTTTAGCCTGGAACTATATGAAATAGAGAAAATTAATGGCGCTTGGTAGCTCTGATTAAAAAAAAATTAAGTTCGAAGTTTTACGACGCCAACGCCTTAGTATCAAAGACGAAATCATATAGGTTAAGGTAAACTGCCATCGGCTCCCTAGCTATAATCCTTACTATTTACTAATGTTACAAATGTGAATGTGAGTTTGTTTGTTTTGTTACGTATCAAGTAAAAACTACTTATTACCGATCATCATGAAATTAGGCACAGGTATAAAGTAGGATATAAGCTACTTTCTATCGCAGGAAAATATACGTGTTCTGTGGGATACTATTTTTACGCGGGCGGAGCCGCAAGCAAAAGCTAGTATTTCATAAATATTGAAATTTTAATTATACCTATTTGAAATTAAATGCATTTGTAACTCTTTACTTTTATTGTGTTTTTTTAGGGGAAAGCCGGATAGTAGCGCCACTTAAAAAAACTCCTGTATTGTATACAATATTGTGCCAATTCAGACTAATTAAATGTGTTCATCGAAAGATAAGTTCTCAATCTTAAGCGGATAGTTGCCTAACATTAAAACATATCTGGGTATAATTTGCCTTACGCTATCCCTTTCGTTTGATTTGATGGAGATTTGCATCGCAATAAACAAATTAAACCCTATTTCGTCGTTAAAAAGGGAGTTACTAGGAAGGTACTGTGGAAGTTTTGAAAATAGGTAGTTTTAAAGATTTTAATCCTTTCTCTGATAAAACTTTCTAGAAAGAACTACTATATTAGTAGGCATAAAAAACATATGGAACATAGCGAAATCAGAACCAAAGCAAGTATCCGACCAGAGCAACTATCCGGCTTTTACCCTATTCCCACCTACCCTAAGCCTGTTTTGTACGGAAAACGAGATGATGATCTTCAATAAGTAAGGTTTTCCTTGTCTTTTTGCTTTGAAGCCTGGTTATAAATATATTTTTTGTTTGGTGGTTTAATTCGTATGCAAATTTTTCGTTAGGGAACGGTATTTTTAGGTTTAACATAAAAGAGGAATGTATTTTATAAATCAACAATGTTTTTTGCATGTTTTCGTTAGGTCTCTGGATAAAGAATTTATAAATATTGAGCCTTTATCATTTTAATCCGCATCTGTTGTATAAGTGCTATGTGAAAGTGGCATAAAATTGTATAAAACAAAATAATATAATATTACATAGTTACATTTGATACTTAAACTAACTTCTAGGCGTTAACTACAATAGTACCTATCTATATGATACAAATCAAACAACCATACTCTTCTTGGCAGTCGGGTAAAAAATAGATGTTTAAAGTTATAGACACATCATAAGTAATTACTTAAGATATGTGTGTACTGTGTACATTGAAAAAGACTCAATATCAAAAGTTTTTACTTAAATCTGGCCTCAGAAATCTCTGAATCCTAGCCGACATATTAAAAATAACCTAACCAAGACCATATTGGGTCATGTAGAGCATTTCTTAAAGAGTATTTAGCAAGAAAAGTTGCAAGTTTCTACCAAAGATTTCAAATAAAGCTGGGCTATGACGTACATTTGACAGAACAAATCTTCATACAAGTAAAAGTTACGCCATTTTGATTTCACCGTACCTCAAATGACAGCCATCTGATTTCACTAAGCCTCAAATGTCAAAATGGCCCCAAACAACCTCAAAAGTGGGGCCATTTAGATGGGGATTATCCTAACCAAACTTGGAAACAACATTTTTTGTTCATTCAATGCGAACCTACGACCTCCAAGTCGAAAGCCAAGCTCTAACCACTAGACTGGCTGTTAAAAGAGGCTATTGTATAATATAATATATTGCTATATTATTTAAATATGTATTATATGTATCAGTGGCGTGAGGTTCCTATAACTCCATCCCTATCGGCTGCACTTACCGCTTACCTTTAGAAGAGCCTCATCCAAATCCCGTTATATCTGTATATTAGGTAGGGATTTTCATGAGTCTGTGCTAGGGCTTTCCTATGAAAGAGAACCAGCCTTCACCACTGCATCACACTAAGGTTGGCTGGTAGAAAATATTACAATGTATGTAAATGTAAATAAAAATAATTCGTCTGTGTGTATCGAACGCCAGACTTTTGATTGATTGATTTACGCCACAACGCCTTTCTACAAATTGAATAGCAAGAAGTTGTACTCAACAAGGTACTGATGTTGCTACAATCTATCATCTATGATGTATGCCTTTTATTGCTTCCAATCATTCCAACATTTGTAGACACAATATTTTTGGCAACATTATATTTTTTGTATACTTTGTATCATACGTACCTATTATTTTTTAATATTTATGTAAAAACTGCAAAGTGTCTGCAAAAGTTACGTACTGCAAAATGTTTATTGTACATTGTGCTAATAAATCCTGAATATTATAATATCTCAATACAAATATTATATTATTATTATGTATCATTAATATTTTCTGTAAACGCGTAATAGGTTTTTTTTTTTTCAAATTACTTCAAAAGTTACCGTCCGATTTCATTCAAAATAATGCTCCATAATCTTTAGATTATTTAGTATAATCTATCAGTATGAAAAGTAGAAAACGAAACCCTAAAAATTGCCTAAAAATTTCGATAATGTGGAAATTCATTTTCATAGAACAAGTTAAGGAATCTGTGCCGCGTAATGCCGCGTATAAGCTCCGATTTCCCTGTAAGTTTAAAAACGTCAAGTTGAGTAACATTGTATGTTACGTCAAGTTTATATTGCTGCAAGTTATAAACTAACTACTAATTATTATCAGTCATGTTACATTGCATTATGAAGCTTATAAAATACTTAGGTCATTATATTACGTTAAGAGATTTTTGAAATGATAACTTCTTATTGGAGGGTAAACCGCTTCCTTACGTAACGCGATAAGGCGCCAAAAGATATGAGTAATTTTGAATACTAATATCAGATACGCGTAGTGCAGTTTCATAGGCACTTGGATTTTTGACCAATTGGTCTCGGTTTCGAATCTCGGTCAGACGAAATATTTTCTTTTTATTTCTTTTTTTTTATAATTTTTATTTTTCTCGCAATTTTATTTTTGATTTTTCCAGCGTTTTTTATTTAGATTATTCTAAGTTATCACTTCTGTCGGGCGTCCCGAAACGTTTTTTTTATTAAATTTATAATATGACGAGTAGATGCATGACTCTCCCAAGTTACAAAAATTTGCTCAAATTTCTATACATTTACATACTTTATATAGGGGATTTGGCACGAATGAATATCCATTCTCTTACAGAACAACGACGACAAATTCCGTTTAAGTTGTGTTTGCAGTTACGTCAGCTAAAATACTTAGTAAAATATATTTTTAAATAATTATACATAAGCTTTGTACCCTTTCGCGTGCTTTGGCCCGTGATAAGCATCTAAAGAAATTGTGTTACAACTTACAGGTACCAGACAGCGGGAGTATATTTAGTACTTTTATACTATACATAATATATTTCAAAAATTCGTTACATTATAACCTTAATTAACACAGATCTATGGCCCAGGAACGTTAAAAACTTCTTGTTCCGTCATCAGCGGTATTCGAATTCGCGACTTCCAGCTGACGCACTAACCACTGAGACATAGAGGCCGTCTCATATTATTAGTAAGCCGTTACTTAAGAAGTGAAAAGCTTCTTGCTGACTTAATGAATATCTCTGTAAAACATCCTGTCGTCTTGTACATTACCTGTCAGCCGTGCTACATTAGCAGTCAAAGCAAAAGAGGCATAATTAGGCCACGCCAGTCATGCTTTATGCGAGACCCTCTTTAACCCTACCTAACGCACTAAATAATAAAAACGTTTTTCAAAGTGACAACTTCAAGATAACCCTACACTGACGTAATATTTGCTTAATTAATTGGTTTGTATTTGACTAATAGTTCGTGATTCGCGACTTGGTGTAAATTCAAGATTGTTGAAATTCGGCTACATCTGTATAATGAAATGAATAGTATATTAATATACCACCTATAACGGAATAAAAATTATATTATAGTTACAGGTTCGTTGCAATAGTGACGTGGTGATGATAGCTCTACATCAAAAAGTTTTAGTAGGTCAAGCTACCCATTGTTGGCCCCGAACAGCCAATTGTTGGCTCCATACCCCAATTATTGGCTACTCCCTTATCATATGAAATACGGGTTGCGTATTAGTTTTTTATATATTTTATACTCCTATATACTTAATATGTTTTCTCTTATTTATTTACATAAAAATGAAGAGTGGCCAACATAGTATGTAGTTAAAATTTTGAGGGTCAATAATTAGGGGGATACCAACAAGAGGTCAGCTTTTCCCAGTTATAACTTATTCTAGAAACTTACCGATTAACTGGAGTAAGGTACATGATACACTTATGATGACAATTTGAAGAAGACTCATTTTGGTAACGTCTTTGTCTACAATGGTTCGCACACTATGTACACTTGAAGTTTTTCTCCTTTCTTTATCGTTTCTACCATTTTAACATGCAATCCAAACACCAAGAATCTGAAACAAAACGATCGAGCATTTGAATATTCGACAATAGCACATTCTGGAAAGTCTCCAAATACTTGGGACCGTTAAAATATTTTGTTTTGATGTAGTGTAACGATGTTGCTTCCCTATCTCCACAATCTCAGAAAAATGTTTATTTTTATGAACGCAAGATTTTCCGTCCGCCCTCTATGTGGTGTTAAATATTGTATTTCCTTTATTCCAGTGCAGTGTTCTGTAAAGTTTTTGGATTTTATTTTTATTAATGTCATCCGAGTGCCTGTAAATTTTTATTGCCATAATATGTTGGAATTTTTTATGAAAACGAAAAACAAATTTATCAGTCGATATCCAGTCTTTGAGTGTTTGTAAAAATAGATGTAATTGTATATTAAAAGTAACTGCCGGTTTAGTATAATGTAATTTGATATTCTCTTATACGATGACGTAACACAAGGATAACATTGGGATCAGAAGTCAATTAATAGGTACCTTGTACATTATACATCGGGGTAAATCAATAGTTCACATTGTTCGAGAGAACCATCTCAAATCTATTTGACATTGGCAATCTCAACTAGTTTTGTTTCTTGTAATTTTACAAACCAGCGAGTTAATTTATTAGATTTACTGATGTTATTTTTGTTATTTTATGCTTTTGTTATTTTCGACTTTTAATCCAAAATATCTGTTTTTCGATGTACTGTTGCCCAATTCGACAGTACCTCTATCATTCTAAATTTAAACTTATTCATACATTAGATATTTTATCTAAGGTAACATTTCAAAACTACATTTCTAGAAAGCATTCTACAATATACTTCAGTAGCTATTTTTATGTTAATTAACATAGATTTATGCAGTTTCATATTATAACTATTATAAAAGAAAAACTATTGTATAAGAATGTTATAATAAATAATTTAATCCCAGAACATCCAGTGCACAGCGAAGTTGTGTGTTAACAGATGTCCAGCCTAGTTCCCAAATGTTCACAACTTGCTAAAACTGGTTAGTAGTTTTACCAAGTGACTTCAAGTGAATTAAAGTAAGTTGAGCTTATTTAACTATTTTGATATAAGTCAGATATATCTTGGGTTCATTAACGGCCTGTTTCAATAACCAATATATCTATAATAATTTGTTAAAAAGGTCATCATTCTACAATATTATTTGCCGGTTTTTCTCGATACAAATTTGACGTTTCTAACAAATAGCTATAGATAGAGAGGTTATTGAAGATAACCTTTAAGATATTTATTGAGATTGAGATATTAATTAAGTTGATCTTAATTAACCTTTTAGATATAAGTCAGATATACATCTCGGGTTCAATAAATCAGCTAACTGCTTACTTTTAGTTATTTAAAATATATATTATGTTGGAATATCTATTAATTATTTCAACAAAAATTTACTATAACTAGTAACTTATATACCTACTTAAATACTATGATATTAATTAAGTTGAGTTTATTTAACCATTGTGATATAAGTCAAATATATAATATTTCAGTTGAGCAGAAACCAGTAAACCTGTGCATGAATTGAATAATATTATTACACCTAAGCAAACATAATATTCGCTATTCAAAGGACTACAAATTAGTAGTCATAACTGCTAAGTTTGTTTACTTTATACAATTAATATCGAACCTATAAAAACAATGTACCTATGTCCTTAAAATTAATTTCACAATCAATTCATCTGTTAGAATATCAATCTAAATTTAAGATATGAATTTCTGCGTTAGCGCTTATCAAAATAAGTCAAATTAAATTCATTTTCGCGTAAAATTCATAATTGCGTTCTCGGGCCCGTTTAATTGCTTCCTCTTTATTTTGTTTAGGTAAAATGAGCTTTATTCTATTTATAATTTCATCGCTTGTTTTAATTTACCTAGACAAATTTATTGCACATTGTCCTAGATTATTTTGAGGGAATCTAGATATTATTTTCTTGGTGCTTGATAAAAGACTAAATAATAAAGCTATTGATGTTCTGGAATAAGAGCTATCCTTTGTAAATTAGGATTTTGCTATATTTTTAATTATGTACTAGAACGCTTCGCGCCGCATTTTGAAGATAGCTATAATTCAAAATTAAGCTTTATCCACTACGTAAAAAAAGTTTATTCAAAACCAATATTAAATGAAGAAGATTTGAGACAGAAAATCAATACGGCTGCACAAGAAATAAATGACTCAATAAGTACAAAACGTGTCAAGCGATCTTTCATAAGAAAATGTCGCGATTGCATTCGATCTGGCGGAAGGCAATTCGAATATGTATTTTAATAATCATTGTTATTTGTATTTTTAAACTATTTTTTCTTGTATTCGGTAGTTTTTAGTAAGCGTCTGGTCTCTGTGCACTAAAATAGCATAAAAAATATTTTTAACGTAGCTTGATAGCAAGGTTTTAACTATTTTGAAAACTACAAAAAAATGAGCAATTTTTTTAAGTTACTTTACACGTTACTGTGGTGTATTTTTTTTTCCATTTAGGATAGTGAAAGTTGGTGCATAAGTTTTTAAAATCTCGATTCGGGCAAAGTTTTCTTTTTTTCTACAAATTTATTACTCTATTACCTAATTATAATTAATTTATGCTACGTGTCCAGATAAAAACCTTTAATTATAAATGTTATTAATTTGGCGTATCACCGTGTCGTCAACGAACCAAATATCATGTTATCATAGCAATAGCTTTATTTGTAGCAACGATAAGTTATATTTCGCAAAACCCTGTAAGAATCAACCGAATCTCAGTATTGACAAGTTGCGGTTAACCATGTCATTACATGCCGGTCACATACGTCGTTGATTGTATGTCGCCGTAAGTACGCACGTGACCGACTCAATACAGAGCCCATAAAATCCAATCATACGATAATTTATACGATATCGCCCTGCCAATAACATTTTCAATAGCTTTAGCGACAGTAGTGACTGTCAAATTAGGCACAATCACGGAACCCAGTGTTAGAGCAAACAACTGTTTATTAACTTAGCTTTGTAACTGGGATACAAATATCAATAATTTGAAGTTTCCAGTAATTTGATTTCGCATCACACAAAGAGAATTTGAATTGCAGAATTAATTTGTTCATACTAAAGTTATCTAGGAATCGTTTCGATAAAATATGATCTGAACCTGAAAGCAGATAAATATTAGTTTTAAAGAGGTTTAG
Organism: Glaucopsyche alexis; assembly: GCA_905404095.1. Lineage (NCBI taxonomy): Eukaryota > Metazoa > Arthropoda > Insecta > Lepidoptera > Lycaenidae > Glaucopsyche > Glaucopsyche alexis. The sequence continues at coordinate 18,435,847 of FR990046.1, forward strand.
ATTTTTATGGAAATAAACAAACATTTAATGTAGCTATTTACTACGCTATGTTGTTTTAATCTTATTTGTACTTTTTATGAATATATTTTTCTTTTTAAAAGCTAAAATATAATAATTATATCTAATTTACATTATGATCATGAAATACAAATTTAATACTATTGTTATATTTTTAAAAATGTTTGTGCTACAAAAATTCTATGGTATCTATACAGCGTGTCCCGCCACCTATATCGGAGCCTTTAGTGGTAAAAAATATGGAATTTTTTATCGACAAATTGCCCCTCAAATTTTATTTTTCTCTCACGTTTGTAAAATGGCAGCCATTTTACAAACGTTTTTTAAATTATTTGCTTTTTGTGTAAAATCTAGGTCATTTACCTGCTTGTTTTTTGTTATAAAACGATAGAAGAGGACGTTTGCTAAAATAAAATATAAACCCCTTTACTCTCAGTGCAATAGTATAGAAGTTATAACAATTTGTTGGTATCATCTCAGGCAGGGGGCCAGCAAGTCGTCTTTTTCAAGTTGGCCTATATTTTTCACAAAAAGCAAATAATTTAAAAAATAACCAAAAAAGAAACTATATATTTTTTTAATTACTTTTTTTTTTCTTTTTATGTTCAAAGAAAATTAAAACTTTTAACTGTGAATTATTGTCCACATATTTAGCTATCAAATGAGACATTTTTTATGTTCCTAGGACATTTACATGAGTAGTGGTGGTCGAATTAGTACGAGAGCCCGGGTCTTGGTAACCAAAAAATATAATTTACAAACGTGAGAGAAAAATAAAATTTGAGGGGTAATTTGTCGATAAAAATTCCATATTTTTTACCGCTAAAGGCTCCGATATAGGTGTCGGGACACGCTGTATATTATAACCGTTTCTCTGACCGAGCGAGGTGGTATGCCCGGTCAGGCTGAAGCCCAGTTGTATGCATTTCAGGTGTCGTATATATAAGGGGCCCCATACATGATCCGGTCTGCCTTCAGTTCGGCCTGAACGGATGCAAAATCGTATCGTCTGTGTGCAATTTTGAGATATGTTTTTGTGAAACTACTAAACTCGTATTGAATTCTAGTAAAAAGTACTAAATAACTACTAAAGAAGCTACTTAGGAATTCCTGAAGCCCCCCAATAACCATTTTATTTTAGGTTTTGTTATATTACATTTTTTTCATTCATTGAATTTTACTATAAATTTTACCATTAAATTAAAATATACTAGCAAATATTACGTATATAGGAATGAAACGGGTAGTTTTAAGAAAATTACGGACGAATGTATTATTATGATAGGTTTTTTTTGTGTTAAACCTAGGCCATTTTGCATATGATTACTGTCTGGCTCTTTCCTACTAAAACACTACTAATAACTAAATTTCTACCAAGGAGGGAATAAAATACTCAATTTAGTAAAATAACTAAGTTGGCAATATTAATTCTGGCCTGACCGAGTGGCCTGAACGCGCGGCCTGTCCGGACCGTGTGTAGACAAATCGCTTCAGTTCTTGCCCGAGCCGCGGCCGTGCGGGCGTGTATCGTGTACAAGCGTTGTATGAGTTTTCGCGGTGTTTAAATACAAAATTGATAAACACGACCGTAGCGCGCGGCAAACCAGAATAGACTGATGCGACTGTTCCGTGTGTGGGCCCGAATCAGGTCAGGCCGAACTGACGTAAATTGGGTTGGATGCGATTTTTTCCGTGTGTGTGCTCGAATCCGTTCAGGCCGAACTGACGTCAGTTCTAACTGAAACGATCGGCCTCTCGTCTGTGGGGGCCTTTATAGTTCCGAACTTCAGAAACTTCGATAGCGCGATTCAGGACTATCTGCTGATTGGTCCGCCACAGGGTTAATTAATAACGTAACTTGTTAATTACTGGTTATGCTGTTGTATGTCAGTGCAAGTCTAAGGAGGGTTTCGTAACTATCAACGCGCAATATACGAGCCAACCCCGCCAAGATAAGCCAAGCGCAGCGCAAGAGCACTACCTAACCTGGTTACGTAGTGTCTTCGGGCTGCGCTTGGCTTTGACAAAAGGTGGTTAGGCTAACCACCTTTTGTCAAAGAGTTTCGTCAATGTTTTGAACCCTCTTAACTTGTTTTTGGATTATACCTACTAAATGAAAAAAATACCTTCAGTAAAAGTTCCCAACACATTAAACATAATATAAAGTTTTGATTGCATAGCTTTTATACTTGAAATTTTATCAAGAGCTCCCCCCCCCTTAATACAAATTTATAATTATTTTAGGACGTCAAAACAAAAACATTATATAGAATTTAAAACTACGAAATATAATTTATTTATATTTATAATTACCTAACATATCAAGGGAGGACAGACGTACGGACGAACGGACAGAGCGAAACTACAAGGGTTCCTTTTACTACGGAACCCCAGAAAATACAATATTCGTGAAATACAATCAATCTATGACAATGTGATGTGACATAAATAATAATAAGTAATTCGCATTATAATATTATTATGGACAACGGTCATACTAATACGTACCATTATAAAACGCCAAGAAAAATACATTGTGTTTTCTTTATTTATTCATCTCCCCATAACGATTGAGGAAGGTCTAGCGGTAGGAAAATAATAAGAATATTATTTTCTCATACAAAATACATCGAGTATTCATAACCTGAGTGCTTATCTATGTCTGTGGGTAGAATCGATTAATAAAAAGGAAAAAGTGGAAATGTAGTCTATTTATGGATAATAATATAACATCTCCGAAAATCAATTACGGATACTTCGGGCACATTATTCACTGCTTGTGTTTTATGCACATTATTCACATTCAAGACGTTTAGGCGAAAAAATTATTGTCATACTCAAAGTAAAAAAATCATCTCATGTATACCGACTCTCCGCAAAACGTAAACTGAAAAATATAAAGAAAAAAATTTTTTTTGGAGTATAACAGTTATTTTTCTGCCTAAACGCATAAGCAGTAGATCATATGCCCGAAGTATCCGTTATTGATTTTACCAAACCTTATATAAATAATATTATATGCTCTCATCTGTGGTACGTGTCGTTGACGTGTGGACTACAAATTAATATAACAGTAACAGAAGCTAGCATATTGCAATATGCTAGCAACTTATACAGGCATATGTGCATACGCTACAAACATCTGCAGTGTGTCGTTGAAAGCGACTAGAGTCGCACATGGACGACCGCAACACCAGAGCAGTTACCGTCCAAGTCTAAGACAACAAATACGAGCAACCTATCCAAAATTTATTTCCAGTAAATAAAACAAAATCTCACAACCTCCATCCAAGGCCGCTTTAGTCAGTCATTTTTATGATAGTGGTTCAAAATTGAACTTTATTTATCACACAATAAGATACACGTTTCATTGCAAGAGCGCAGCGCGGTGCAGCTCGAAATTAGAACTTTTACAATGAAACGTGTATCTTTTTGTATAGAGAATAAGGGTCAGCTCATACCGAAACATGACGACTCAGCGCTCCATTTTTATATTTCCGTAATACTTAAGGAACCCTTATAGTTTCGCTCTGTCCGTCTGTCTGTCTGTCTGTCTGTCCGCGCCTCTACCTCCTGTAATTATGAATATAAATTGATGAAATTTGGTGCAGTTATAGATTGTGTATAGATCACGGTTTCGGGATCATAAAAAAAATGTTTTTAGATTTTAGGGGTGGCTCTCCATACATGTGAAGTGGGGGTGAAATATATTTTTTCACTCTACCCCAACGTATGGGGTATCGTAGAATAGGTCTTTTAAAATAAAGGCAAGGTTTCATACGTTACTTTTTTATAAGGTTGACCATTTTCGAGTAATCGGCCTCCAAAGTAGTTTGTAAGTTGGTCCCTCCCTAGCATTTTTAAACTATAAGAGATAGAAACTTGCAAATTTCCATGCTGATAGATCATGCTTAAAAACTTTTTAGGAAAGTTATTGTGAACTAAATCGGACAGTAACTTTTGGAGTAATTGAAAAAAAAACATAATTCGCTTTTATAGGTAGAACCCTCCTTAGACATGTCCTGACATGCTCTTGGTTAGGTTATTTAAAATAGTGATTCCAAATTGAACAATATTATGTACACTAGAAAAGGCGCGTTTCATTACAAGATTGTCGCCGCGCATCGATGCCCGGTTCATCTCGAAATAAGAACTCTTGAATAAAGTTCAATTTTGTATCACTAGACGCAAAATAAATAAAAAAAACAACGGGTTGCACTTCGGGAGTGCTGGCAGAAGTAAAAAATTGAGCATTAAATTGGAAAAACCGCCATCTAGGTTAAAAGATACGAACTAAATAAAATATTTTCATGCTCGCGTAAGGGAACTAAGAAAAACCGCCATCTAGGTTAAAAGATACGAACTAAAATAGTTTCATGCTATGCTTGCGTAAGGGAACTAAGACAGCAAACCGTTTCAAGTTGCATTTTACGAATTTTCGATCAGTCAATGTTCTGACGCAAGTTTAACATTTTTTACCCATCCCAAGAAAAGTGCACAACGCCGCTATAGCAGCTATCACTTCAAAAACTGTTATATGCAGTATGTAAAATCGTTAAACTAAGCCAACTACATTTTAAATGTCTGAATTAAACTTGGCCCCCGGAGGCTCTACAGAATGAGACTCACCTCATTTCCTTTCGCCGGAGTATTTCAAACTCTCAACACTGGATGCTACTTTTCAAATAAACTCCCAACTCTATAAACATTTCATATTTGATTTCTGAGGTTGTTTTTTAACGCTGCATTAAAGTTGGACTTGTTTAATGCTTTGTATATACAGAGCTATACAATTTACTAAGATTGGAACTATTATTCCTTTATTTTATTTAAATGGCTGAATAATTAGTTGACTCAACTCGATTTTCATAAATCAAGGTGACAAATCTTGGAAAAAAAAAACATATTAAAAGTAAAAAAATAATTAGGAAAACAGTTGACCTAAAGGCTATTCGTGCAACTTCCCCTTAAGCGCTTAAATTTTATCAAATGCGTCATTTTTGAGCTTATCGAGCTCAAAAATAAAAGTGCTTCTAAAAATTTTCACTGATAATTTTCTTTAAAAAGTTTAATAAAACACAATTTTTTTAATTTTAAACTGTCATAACTTTGGAATAAATCAACCAAAGACTTCTACTGGTTATATACTCACATATAATACCACAAGAGCTTCAAAATTATCGGGTATTTCCCGATAGGTTCGTTGCAAACAAATGAAGGATTCAAGTTTTTCAGGTTAAAAAATCACGAGCGCGAAGCGCGAGTGATTTTTCCTGAAAAACTTGACGACTTTATTTGTTTGCAGGGAACCTTGAGGGAAATGCCAGATAATTTTGAAGCTCGTGTGGTATTCGGGGGATTATTTTTCCGTCCCAAATGTCGGCCAATAGAATTGCACCATGAGACGAAATGTACAGTTAACAAATAAGAATTTCATAATGAATAAAACAACATTTAATTAAGATTCAGGCTAGTGCAATTAAAATCTCCAATTTTCACAATTGAATTCAACCTGTCAGTTTGACGTGTGGTTAATTTGACTGGATCATGTTTTGTATAGCAACGACCAGAGAAAATTTTCAAAAAATTATCAGTATAATACCATGTAGGTTGTACCACGTGACGTCGAATGGTGCAATTCTATTGGTCGATATTTGGGTCGGAAAAATAATCAAAGAAATTTTTCACGCGATACGGCAATCAATGCAATTTTACATGTTCTTTAAAAAAATTGACAGCAAAAATTTTTAGATGAAAAATTTCTGAATAATTCTGAAAAAACACTTTTTTCGGTTTCCTTTCCTTCACAATATCTCTCGAACGAATCAACCGATTTAATAGGATTAGCGGCGATCAACGTGGTTTTTTAAGGTTAAGAGCTGATTATTTTTTGGAGTTGATCGATAAAGCCGTTTAAAATTTATTCAAAAAATAAATTATATAAAACTTTTTTTAACAGTTTTTTTTTAGATTTAGAGATCTGAATCGGTCCAAACTATATATTCAAAATCTAAGCCCTTTTGAATGGCACCAGCCGCACACACACACATACACACACTTGTTTCCGTGACCTCAGAACGTCGAGATCAGATGAGAATTCGATGTTTGCAAAACGGCCAATAACTTCCCGATTTTTGAAAATCTTAGATTTTTTTAGCGGGAAGTTAAAAATAGTTGTAGTACCTACTTACGAATTTAATATCTGCAACTTTTATATAAAAAGAGGAACGACGTAGCGTAGTGTTGGCAAATATACGAAATATATTGCAGAGGTCAGAAACCGTTTACTGGTGGTGCACTGGCATCCGTAACTCATTTCCTACTCAACGTCCCAGAACAGGTGCACCCAACATTTCCAGGCTGTTTGTAATATCTGAAGACGCTATATTGCAGATTTTAAAAAGTCTTTTTTTAACTTTTATATTAATTCGGATTTTTCAAGTGTACTTCTTGCTGTAGTGATTTTGATAATTATAATAATAATAATAATAATATGTATGGACACTTCCACACCACGTCAATCTGGTCCTGTACTAAGTATCCGAAGAACTTGTCTCACAGGTACCAGACAATGGTAATACATATATTTTTAATACTTTTATAGTACACACATAATATTTAAGTTCTTTTTTTTATATTATAGGTATATGATCCAGGACCCAGGAATATAGAAAAACTTTAATTGGATCAAGTAGTATATACACATACTTAGTGCATAATAATTACCAAATAAACGCGTCTGACCGCTGGATACGTAAGCAGTTATTAAATTAAGAGGCTCCCAATTCACGTGTTTTTTTTTTAAATCTTTATTTAAAGGCTTTTCATCACATAGATTATGTCAGCCTGACTTTGGAATCAACAATTAACTTACTAAATCTAGTTCTCTTAAGTGTAAAGAGTGAATTACAAAACTAATAAATCTTCCACTAAATTCTGTTTTAACATTTGAATACATAATATGATGAATAAATAAATACAAGTCATTACATTTAGTGAACTGTACGAATTCACGACGTAAAGATCTTCGTATCGACCTCAAACGGTGCAATTAGGTTAATCTTTTTTGCCCATCAGAAACAAAAAAATATTTAGTGGAATGTGATTGGAACGCATACGAAAACAGAATCTTAAATCTCTCTTACTTAAATTAATATCCGCAAACCTAGGACGTGTTGTTCTTGACATTCTGCTTAGCATAAACAGTCTGTGATTTAAAAGGCTTCCTAATTTTAATCGCACTTATAATACTGGCGTTAGTAAAGGCAACATTTTTATGACTGTTTCCCAGTAATGAATCTCCTTTTATACACATTTCGTACATGAGCGCTAATAGGTCTAAGGGTCAGTTCATATAGCGATGATACGCGACGCAACGCGGGACTGCATTTTAAGATAGCTTTTCAAAATTAAACTTTATATACTACACAAAAAGACACACATTTCATATGACATGCACTCCATATGTGCTGTGCAACGTCTTGCAACTTGATATTCGAACTCTTACAATATAACGTGTATCTTGTCGTCTGATGAATAAAGGTAAATTTTAATAGGTATCGTAAAATCCTACTTCCTACTTACATTATAAATTTTAAATGAAAGTTTGTGAGGGAGGATGCATGGATGGATGTTAGTTACTCCTTCACGCAAAAACTACTTTACTGATTTCAATGAAATTTGGTATGGTAGTAGTTTAGGGTCTGGATTAAAACATTGGCTACTTTTTATCCCGAAAAAATACAGTGTTCCCGCGGGATACTGTATTTACACGAGTGGAGCCGCGGGTAAAAGCTAGTTTCAAAATATCAGCGCTAGTTTTGCCCAAATCAGTCTTGGTCTTGGTCTTGCAGCAAAAGTCTCGCAAGAGTCTCGCAAGTCTCGCAATTACCTATTAGCCTATTGCTATTTATTAAACGTTATTTTAGATATTAGAACAACTTAATATAACAACGTAACGTAATACCTACTCTATAACGTTGTTCTGAGATCTAAAATAACGTTTAATAAATAGCAATAGGCTAATAGGTAATTGCGAGACTTGCGAGACTTTTGCGAGACTCTTGCTGCAAGACCAAGACCAAGACTGATTTGGGCAACACTAATCAGCGCCAATGTATCGTTTTGTTTCGGTGTGAATAAACCCTTGTCTACTAAACGTATAAATTAAATAACCATTACCCCTCGAGCTTGTATGGTACTAAAAGGTTATTATTAAGATGATCGATGTATGTCCTTGCCTTCAAGGACTTAATAAGTAGAATGAGTCGGCGCTTTAGCTGTAATTAAACGAGCAAAGTTCATGTGCGTGCCGATTATTGTATTTCGATCACGTATCGAAAACTTTTTAATTGTATTGCACCTCAATATGTGTATTAAAAATAATTATTGTGTAATAATAAATAATGATATTATTTATAATATTTTTATTTGATGTTGTGTATTAAATAATTTAAACTAGTGATTGACGTGAAAAATATTGTAATCATATTTATTATTACAACTAAATATTAGTTGTTGTAGTAAATAGCGATTAAAAAAAAATTGTCTACTAAAATCTAAAAACAATGATTTTAAAATTTTAACGCTTAGAAAGGGGCCAGTCTTCACGGCAGTATTGTATAACTACTTCAATGTTTAAAAACGTAAGTGCCTTTTCACAAGTGAGCGAAACCACTTTTAAAACCTAGTTTGCAATAAAGTTATTAAAATCCGTTATTAAATTATACTACTGTTACATTAACTTAGGAATTTATCATTATTATGTGGGATCTATGACCCCCAGATCCCTAATGGCTCAATAAATGGGGGTGATTAGGGAATGAATACAAAATTTCCCCGAAAATCCTTAATTCATTTGTAAATGAACCGGTTTATCGCAGCAATTAAGGTGCTTCCAATGTGCTGTGCTTAAAGTGATATAACGGCGGTTTTTTCAATTAATATATTGGAAAAACCGCTATTTAGGTTGAAAAATACGAACTAAAATAGTTTCATGCTCGCGAAAGTGAACTAAGACAGCAAACGCATCTTACGAATTTTTGATCAGGGTCATGACGTGTCCTGACGCGAGTTTAACATTTTTTACCCATCCCAAGAAAAGTGCACAACGCAGCAGCAGTTAAAGCAGTTTTCACTTCAAAAATTCTAGGTAGTAGTAGTGTTTGGCATTTGTCATTAACAAAAAGTCGTGTAAAATTTATTAACTTCGTATAAAGTTATAATAATAATAATAATAATAATTTATTTCATCAAAAAGTTTTACAGTACATGACAATACAAGGGTTGGCCTTTCCTATTAAGTGCAAGAGCACCTGTGCCAGAAAAGGCCACACTTCCTCAACACACTCTTAAGATGAAATATCTTACACAACTTATGTAAAGCTTACAACTAAGAAAAAATGTATTAATCAGCAGATGGAAGATTTGCAGTGGGATAGAATGTGTGTGTGTGTGTGTGTGTGTGTGTGTGTGTGGGTGGGTGTGTGTGTGTGGGTGGGTGTGTGTGTGTGTCACAGATTAATATATGTACCTAGTATGTGTGCGTATGTGTGTGTACGTGTGCGTGTTTTTTTATGCGTGCGTGTCTATAGTGTAAGGTTGTGTTGAACCAAATAAAATAATTTATAAAACAAAATTATTATTCTTTATTCTGATTAATAGAAAAAAGAATATTTTTATAAACAACTATATTTTTCAGCATTTTGTTTTTCAAATTTATTCATTTTATTCCAACCTCTTTGCATATTTTTATTGCTAATAATCTAGGTCTCAAGAAATAAACTCAGAAAAATTACTATACCTTGTTGAAAAAATAATAAAGTGGGTGTTTATGTGACAAAAATATAATTTTATTTTACATACGCAAAGGACGATGTTCTCATATAATTTTGTGAGGCTATAAAATAAAAATTTACATGTCAACTTTTTTACACTATAGTATTATTATAAAATATTTTATATTCCGACGTCATGTTTTATTTAAGACCAAGTTTAGGTATTTTTATATTATTTACATACATACATACATATAATCACGCCTTTTTCCCGTAGGGGTAGGCAGGACCACCTCTTTCCCGTAGGGGTAGGCAGAGACCACTTCTTTACACTTGCTACGATCCTTACATACTTCTTTCGCTTCGTCCACTTTCATTCTTACCATCCATTCCTCCTCTTACATTCAACGTAGCCAAGCGTCTCTCCATGGTCCGCTTTTCGCCTCCGCGAGAAACGAGACGTGATGGGTGGCGAACCACATCGCCGCCATTTTGGATAATTTAATTATTTTTGATTATCTATTGCGTTTCCACGGATTGGTGGAGAGGGTAGGAATAGGGAAAGGGAAGGATAGGTGGTGAGGAAAGGAAGATTGGTAAGTTAGAGTGGGAAATAGGGAATGTAGGATATTACCGCCCAGGAGGGCAAGGGATAGGACAGTAATAGCTAGGGAAGCCGGGGTCGCGTACCCGTATACTATACCACAACTACCGGGCAGGTAAGTTGGGAAGAGTACCCCATGACACATATTATTATTTAGCTACAAGATAATACACTTTATATTGCAAAGCAAACAACTGAGACTTTTCTGGAAGTAATTTTGAAGCGGCCATCGTCAACATAATGGATTATGGACCGGAGGAAATCTTCGTGCAGTAATTTTTGTATTTTAGGATCGAAATTACATAGCCTCTTACATCAGCCGTATAATACTAACAGCCTCCGTGGTCTAGGGGTTAGAGCATTGACTCTCGACTCGGAGGTCATGGGTTCGATTCCCATATTGGAACAATAAAAATGTTGTTTCCAAGTTTGGTTAGGACAATGCAGGCTGATCACCTAACAAGAAAGATGATCCGTGCGTCGGATGGGTATGTAAAAAGTCGGACCTGCGCCTGATCTCTCGTCAGACGTGTCGGATATCCCGCTGGGTTATAAGAGCAAAGGAAGAGAAAGTGCTCTTGTGTACTGCGCACATACTTGGGCATTATAAAATTACTCCTGCGTAACTGGCCAGGTTTCAATGAAACGGGCCACCGTCACTGATATCAGAGCAGCGGGAGTTATAATACTTATATAGAACTAAATTAAAATAATTAAAGTTGATGGTCTATAGAGGTTCTCGTATATCCCCATTAAAGTCGATGCTGTACTTTACGCGTGATAATATCCAATATATCCGGAACTCGAACCCGAGACATCACTTCACAAACAACACAGTAAATTCTACCCATTAATAGCAGCGCCACGCACTTTTATAAATTGAGAACGAAATTATCTACTTATATCATGATGTTATTACGCAACGAAAGAAACAACCTACTAGACTTGTCCTATCATTGGTTTTAACCTAACTAAATCATTTTTTTACCATAAAATCCCCTTCACTACTAAATTTAATTAAAATTGTTGAAGGCGGTTACGAGATTCTGATTTGATATTATTTATATACTGTATTTAGGTGTTAACTTAACCACTGAAATAGATCGCTTATTCGCATAAGTCTGAGATCTGGAATACAACCAATTCTTCAAAGAACTACTAGAAATACCCGTTTAAAGTACAAGAATACAATATTAATATTTAACACTACTGACCCCGACAGACATTGTTCTGTCTTAAATATGAACTGGAATTAATAAATTACTACACCTACTCATATACCTTATCCTACACCTACTCATACACCTACTCTTTCATCTACGCCTACAACTGCTCCTACACCTACTTCTACACCTACTCCTACAACCTACACCTTCTCATATATTAAAAAAAGGTCCAAAAACCTATACCTATATCTTACGATACTAACGCCACTCAATTGTTTTGCCTTCCCGGAACCTCTTCACTAACACTAATTGAACTATATGGTATTGTATTAAAGTTCAAATTGACTTTAAAGTATTATTACGAATCGTTTGTATGGGAGTATAGAAAAGTGTTGTTTTTAGACTTTTTCAGGCAATTTTTAAAAATTTTCTTTCCGTAAGATCCTTCCTCGTTAAAGGAATATTCTCGAAAAAGAATTAGCGAAATCGGTTCAGTTGTTCTCCAGATTTGCGCTTAGCAACACATTCAGCGGTTCATTTTTATATTATCGAAGACTAGCTTTTGCCCGCAGCTTCGCTTGCGTCAGAGGGAAAACTTGTTCGGGAAAATACCAATACCAAAATTGAATACATAATGGTGTAGGCACTGCACAGCCGTATCAGTTGTATTTTATTTGAATGTTTCCTGCGACTTCGTAGGTACACTCAAGAAATCTACCGAGAACTGTACCATAAATTTAATAAGCTGCAAAAAGTATTCTGTGTTAATTATACTTAACCTACTACCATACCTGATTCAATCATCAAAATTCTTTACGTGTTTTCTTTACTTTACTTTATTGCATGAAAAACTAAACATATTATTATGTACATACAAACTTTCGCATTTAGGTATAATATTAAGTAAGGATTTCTTTGTAGCCAATAATTAGTATTTTAACGATTTCGAAAATCTTTTGAATGGGAAGACGTTGTGGACTTTGAACTTAATAAAAATAATTTGGATTATGATCGCCCATCCTAGTTGGGACTTGGGACCACGAGAGAGTTTGAGAGAGAGATGAGTTAGCAGTACGACCACGAAGCCAGCTTCTCACTTATTCCTCATATTATAATCATACACATTAATGATTAGGATTAACGTAGGTAAAGTTTTAATATCTGGTTATTTTATAGCATTTTATACTCCGTTATTTTTTAGATTGATAAAACTTTTTGTAGGTATGAACCGATTGAATTTAAATACCTACACAAAATTATAAGCAGAGCTATCCTAATAATTCCTATTCGCGTGGAACCCGTAGGTTCAACCCAAAAATTTTCCGCGATAAAAAGCGAGTCCTATGTGTTTATCCAAGGGCTAAAGTACTACGGTAACAAATTTTATAAAAATCCGTTCCGAAGTTTCTGAGATTAGCGCGCACAAACGTACAGATCAAAAATCTTTTAAGAAAATCTTAAAAGTCATTGTTTTGGGTAGAAAACTAAAAACCTATGTATTAAACACTGATAAATCAAGCACAAATAAATTAAATATTACATATAACAACAAAAGAGAAAGAAATTTAATTATACGTACACTCAAAATATTCTACTGAAATCATCTGAAATTGTATTATGAATATCATTAATGCAGCAATCGCAAATATTTAGGTGCCTAGGTTTCAAGTCCCTAGTTTCATCAAATATTTAAATTTCGAATTCTTGTCAGATTTATTTTTCAACATGATGACAATATATTATGTCAAAATAAAAATTAAGCTCTCCACTCACGGGCTATCGATTGCTTCGATCAAATTGGAAATTAATTCGTATTTGAAAGTAAATTGCTAACGACAAACTATTTCACAAAATGATTAGTGTAAGATCTACCAGCTAGTTTTTGCGGTGGGGGTCAAAAGTTGGAACAAAATTTACGCGTATATATACGAGTTTCATATAAAAAGTATAGTAAGGTGGTCCTAGTATCTCAGACTATATTTAATTTTTGGGGGACGAATTTCAATAAACTATGATACACGAATTCCATCAATTCTGTAACATAATGTTTGTGCAAAATATGAAGTAGATTGGACCAAGGAATCACGTTGCCCCATACAAATTGTTTTCCCCCTTTTCACCCCCTTAGGAGTCGAATTTCGAAAAATCCCTTCTTATCGGATCCCTACGCATTACAAAGAGCAAGCCCTGCAAGTTTCAGGTCTCTACGATCAGCGGTTTAGGCTGTGCGTTGATCCGTCAGTCATTCAGGACAAAGGATTTTATATGTATAGATAACGCTACGTCGTAGGCTGCTCGTAGCAACTTGCTACATGGTGCTACGACACGCTACGCCGCGGGTCCTCAGTTATTATTCACACAACAACATTGTTATTTGTAGCTGTAGATATAGGCACACATAAACATCTAAGTTAAGGCCCTCCTCTGAGCAAAAGACCTTGAGGCGGTCAGCCGCATACATTTTTCACATAACTTAGTTCAAAATTGACCAAAAAAAAAAATTTAAACGGCGAATATCTAGCTTATGAAATTGCCTATCTATTGGTGTGTGTCCCAAATAAGGTTTACTTTTAAATACTATGGAGATGCTGAAACTATAATTCAATGAACATTCAATTAAAGTTTCAGCGTCTCCATAGTATTTACAAGTTAATTTTTTTTGGGACACACACCAATAGATAGGCAATTTCATAAGCTAGATATTCGCCGTTTAAATTTTTTTTGGTCAATTTTGAACTAAGTTATGTGAAAAATTTTCAACTGAGTTATGCGGCTGACCGCCTCAAGGTCTTTTGCTCGGGGGAAGGCCTTAAGAGCACATTTACTAATTTGACATAAATTTGATGTTTTTCGATCGATTTCGCGCCCAAAAAAAAAAACAAATCTTGCAAAACTAATAATATTGTCACAAATAGATAGAAAAGAAACACTGCAAAATGGTAAAAAAATGATTTTAGTATTGCTATACGAAAACAATTTTCCTTAACCTCTTCACACAAAATTTATAAAAAGAAGTCGTGTTTAGAATAGTTTTTCTGCTATCATGTAGGTTATTTTGTTTGTTTAAAAAATACGCATATATAGAGGATATAATCGTCGTGAAATTGGTTATATAATGTACTAGCTGTTGCCGGCGGCTCCGCCCACTTAAATATAGTGTCCCTCGGGAACATTATATTTTTTCGTGATAAAAAGTAGCCTATGTTTTAATCCAGAGCCTAAACTACTACCATACCAAGTTTCATCAAAACCGTTCAGTAGTTTTTGCGTGAAGGAGTAACAGACATCCATCCATACATCCTCACAAACTCACATTTATAATATTACGAGTAGTAGGATAATCCTACAATGTTCTTAATTTATTTACAAAAAGCATAAAAATTTCTTCAGTATTTTAACGAGTTTATTTTATTCAGTTTTTCACTCTTTCTGGGACATTGATGTGTATTAAAATATGTGTGTCTAGTATATTTAAAATATAAACTACGTGTTTAATATAAAAATAATGGGAAAATAATAGTGGGAATGCAATGAATAATTATAAAAATAATTTAATTATCTAAAATGGCGGCGATGTGGTTCGCCACCCATCACGTCTCGTTCTCGCGGAGGCGAAAAGTGGCCCATGGAGAGCCGCTTCGCTACGTTGAATGTAAGAGGAGGAATGAATGGTAAGAATGAAAGTGGACGAAGCGAAACAAGTATGTAAGGATCGTAGCAAGGAAAGAAGTGGTCTCTGCCTACCCCTACGGGAAAGAGGCGTGATTATATGTATGTATGTATGTAATATAAAAATATTAAATATACTTCCATTGTCTGTTTCCCGCAACACAATTTTTTTGAAAACTTACCACGGCACCAGATTGACTTGGTGTGAAGCGTCCATAGATATTATTATATTATTATTACTAGCTGATGCCGTGCCATGAAGTACAGTAACCCACGGGAACCTTACATTATATCCCGCGATAAAAAGTAGCCTATATCCTTCCCCATGGTCTACTTTCATGTCAAATTTCATGATAATCGGTTAACTAGTTTTTAAGTGAAACTGTCAATAAAGTATCCCATGGGAACCGTACATTTCCCTGCGATAGAAAGTAGCATATGTCCTTTCCCGTGGTCTACTTGAAAGACAGACCAACAGACACAAAAAATTTCCCATTTATATATTAGTATGGATTTAATCACAGTAACGATTTATTGCTGAAAACATTTCTTAAGCTAATTTCATGCTCGGGAATCTGTCAAACAACTTTTTGCTAGCATTTTCCTTGAATAAGGCGCTTAAATATTTGTGTACAATTATAATAATTTTCAAATTAAATTACTTTAATTAATATTTGTCTGTTGTGGAGCTCATTTTCGAATCACATAGAACAAAGACTTTTCCTTCTGTTTACTTAAAGGGGAATCTTAAGTAGCCAAATAAGATTCTATTTAGATTAAAATTATATTTTAATAACAAAACAATAATTTTAGAAGAAAAAAACAATAGGCAATCTCAATCATTTGGACCGTCAACGCAGAAGGAGAGATATTGTAAGTTTTACATATTGTATTTTTGAACTAGCTTTAACTCACGTTTTCGCTCGCATACAGTATCCCACGGAAACAATATTTTATCCGGATAAAAAGTTTCCTGTTTCTAAAATGCGTTTATCCAGAATTCAAACTACGAGTTACGACCATTTAAAAATTTCATCATAATCCGTTCAGTAATTTTTGCGTGAAAGAGTAATAAACATCGATCCATCCATCTTCACAAACTTCTAAATGTATAATGGTAGTATGTTTGTACTATCGTAGCTGCATAAGAATAGACAGACTTTTGTGATTTAAAAGCTGATGTATATTATTATTGAGAGCTCCGTGGCCTAGTGGGTAGACCGTTTAGTTCGCTCTCGAGAGAGTGCAGGTTCAAATCCTAGGTTGTGGCGTGTACCAATGAGACTTTTTCAGATCTCAAGTACATTATACGGACGCTCTTACGGTGAAGGAAAACATCGTGAGGAAACCCGCACATGGTTGGCCCCAGACGTATTGACCAGTTCATTCCACAGGACTAGGCTGACTATGTTATGAGAATGCCGTATGTACTTGGGCAACCATACGACATTTATAAACCGACTATCCCAGGCACTACAGTATTTCAAGAGTGGTTATTTCGCTTGGAGAATACTGTATAAATCATCCATTAACGGATGTAAAGGCCTAAGTTTTTTTTATTATTATTATTATTATTATATCTTCGAATGAAGCGACTCATATAATAATGATTGAACTTCACTTGAGAAGTTCGTTTGATCATCTAGTATAAGATATGGTTCTTAGTTATTACCTTCATCAACATTGTTATTGCTTATTACCCATCAACATCCGCTCGCTTAGTGCTTGACAACTTGTTACTACAGTTCCCTACAATTTCATTACTTCTAGTTAACTTTAGGTTGAATATAAAATTTTTATAAGCAGTTTATAATCAACTAGCTTTTTGTCGCAGCTCCGCTCGCGTCGATATATGGATAGATGTTTATCTATCCATCCATCTATCTTCACAAACTTTTAGATTTATAATATTAATAAGAAAGAAAGAAGTTTCCATAAAGCCAAGTCTTTTATTTATAGACACAAATTTCCATAAAGCTTAGTCTTAAAAAAAAGAAAATCCCACTGGGAAACGTGTATTTTTCCGATATAAAAAGTTTTCTTTGTTGTTTCGCGTGGACTAATCCTAATATTATGTACCAAATGTCATTTAAATCAGTCCAGTGGTTTCAGAGCCTATTATTATATTATGCAAACAAACACACAAACAATCCTTTTTATAATATTAGTAAGTATAGAAAAAGAAAAATCTTTAAAATACGATTTTGTATCTCTATTATAATATTACATATTATGTTATTTTCCCATCTGTCTCGAGAAATCTGTACAATAGAAATAATATAGGAAATTGGAAAAGTTACGCCATATTGGTAAAATAATAATTTTGCAAAAATAACAGTCCCGGGTAACTTTTTATTAGTTTCTCGTTTTATGTTACTACTTTTATATGGTCGTTCATATATTATAGGCTTAATAAATAACTATTTTTTTATAAAAACCATAAACCGACTATGAATGTTATATAGCCTATGTTACCAGTGCCATTATTACGAATATATTGAAACCTCATTAATTAAAATCGGATCAGTAGTTAAGGCGTTACGGTGGAATAAATATACATACACAAATACATAGTCTGCTAAGATTATTAGTTACACTTTCTTTTGTCATCGCCGTAGTTGGTTAAAAATGAGGAATGCATAAAATAAATTACAACTCCAATTACAAAATAGGTGAGTTGTGATACGAAGCACAAGCCTTAAAATAAAGGCTTGTGTTAAAAAATATATTTGTCTATTAATTTGGATAACGGACGATAATTTTACGTGATAACGTCATCACAAGCTGAACGCTTAGGCCGATCGTGCCTCTCTATCGCTTGTTCCGCGCTCTCGCTTGCACGCTCGCTCAGGCGGAACGTGACAATTTATCCAGCTGGCGTGCGTCGATTTATAACACGTTATCACGTTAAAAAATATTCTTGAAAATCCCTCCCTCGAAAGTTAACTATACTTTTAATACATTTCAAACCGTTACCAAAAGCGAGTTACCCATAAAATTTTGAGGAAGCGACTCTAAGTTAATGTTTGTATATTCACCGTCTTATAACCGAGACCTATTAAAAGATTTATGACTCGAGTACACATTAAAACAAGAGTTTGGTGTAATATTCCGCTGTTTAAAGTCGTTTTAGTATTATGTTACAAAGCTGTAAACGAATGTTAATCTCGCATCGCATTTTATATGCAGATTAAAATTGCGAATCCGAAAAGAAAACACGGAATAATTTGGATAAGAAATTACTTGATTCAGACGTAATAGTAAGCAGAAATCCATACTTAATTAATATTATAAATGGGAAAGTGTGTGTGTCTGTCTGTTTGTCCATATTTCCCCCCAAAATCACTGAACCGAATTAAATGAAATTTGGCGCGAAAGTAGACCATGAGGAAGGACATTGGCTACTTTTTATCGCGGGCCATAAAAGGTTCCCGTGGCCTACTGTCCGCCGCGGGCATCAGCTAGTACTTTATATTTAAAACAATGTCCTTTTTACAGAAATACAACATTACTTCAAGTGATTATCACATTAACAAAGCTCAGGCATCAAAGGATAGTAGTAGATAGATAGCTAGTAAATGACCAAACGGCTTGCCGGATGAAAAGCAATTACCATCGTCCGTGGACACCCGCACCACCGAAGTGGTTATGGTGCTCCCACACTGCTGTTTGTAAAATGTTTACTAACATATTTTTATAACATTTTAAAACTGACATTAATTCGCAGTTTTGTTTTGCGCTTTGAGGCGTCTACACGAAAATAGAAGAAAATTTTAGTACCACTTATAACATCTAACAGATCCTAAAAAAATATAACAATAATTGTTAACATCTGTTAATAAATGTTAGAAAAGTGTTTGTAAACGTTTTATAACGGCAGTGTAGGAGCACCGCACCGTTATAAGTCAACGTTGCCGGCTTTTCAAAAAATAATATTTTTTTATTGAACGTTAGTCCGGAAATACTGATGGCGACTGTATGGTGATTATTTATTCCAAAGTTTTAATACGCGTGACGGAAAAGTTACATTTGTATACAAGATATACTAATGATGATTTCCGTGCCTTGTTATATTATCTGGGGGCACGGCAGTGCCCCCGCCAAGTCGAGCACGAAGCAAACACTGCCGTACCATCCTTTACTGGAACCATTTCGCCGCGTTTTCAGGCCCCTATTTGAGAACCTTTGGATAAGACCAGAACGCAGAAATTTTCGTCATCCAGTAAGCTATAATCACATACTTAAAATCCAAAATTTCAAGTCTGTAGGTCATTTAGTTCCGAAGTTAAGCGAAAGCAAAGTTTCGCATTTATGACACTCACTCACTCACTCATGATCATCAAAATAGAACTAGTACTTCCCATAAACTTAGAGAGCTGAAATTTGGTACAGAGTTAGGGTTTAATGGCCACATAAAGGGAAAACTATAAAAACTAGGATAATCGAAGGTCTAGAGTACCTGGTGACCCTGATTAGAAAACACAAGAGCCCAAACAAACTATTAGAGATCGACATACCGCCTTTACAAAAAATATTCAACTTGGTGGACCGCTTCATTTGGTGTCAAAAATCGAAGGTCTGAAGTATCTGATGAAGAACCCTCAGCTGGTCTCAGCTGATTAGAGATATGGTAATGCCCCCTTCTACTATTGGTACATAAAAAATCGACTGTCATTGCAAAAATCCAGCGTAGTGGGACACATCTTCTAATTTAATCTAGCCTATAGCGTCCCACTGCTGGGCGAATGCCTCCCCTTCTGCTTTTAATACGCAAATAAATAAAATTAAAGGAAATTTATTCTAGTGTAACATTACACAAATTAAATAAACAAATTACACTAAAATCTAATAAAATAAATCAATATGCCCAAGTTTCTACAAAAAGAAGTGAAATCCCACCAAAAACATTCTGTAAAAAACTAGCCAAGTCTCGATGTAGCTGCTTGTTTATCTCTAAAAAGTAATGAAATCTGGACAAAGTCGTGCCAAGTCTAAGGTTCTTTACTGCGATTTCTTTATTATTATAGTTAATGTTGTGTGACTTGGCCGTTGAAGGGTACAAAACCAGTTGCTCCATGACACCATTGCACCAATCTGTCGCCAGAACCGCTACCCATTGACGATGGAAAATTGACACTTGGAAAACAAAATTGACTTGTACCCACTAACGTATAAAGAATGTTCAACGGCCAAGTCACATAACATTAACTATAATAATAAAGAAATCGCAGTAAAGAACCTTAGACTTGGCACGACTTTGTCCAGATTTCATTACTTTTTAGAGATATACAAACAGCTACATCGAGACTTGGCTAGTTTTTTACAGAATGTTTTTGGTGGGATTATATCAATAGATACGAGTAACATAAAATCTACTCTGCATCCGCATTATCGAGGGTGTATTTCGCTTTTTACCCGACTCAGGCGAAGCCATAAGAAAGGTTAATGATATTGTCAGTCTATGTGTGTACGTGTGTTTGTTTGTTCCACCGTAGAGCCTAACCTACTAATCCAATTTTAATAAATTTGCTGTCGATAGTTCGTAATAATATCCCAGGTAATAATATAATTATATAATTTACATAGTTGGGTTATACATTTTACAAAAAATATAGTTATTGTAGAATAAAAATAACAACATACATTCTCGAACCAATATTATGTCTTTGACAATTTACCGACATTTTCTATATTTTTTCAGGCCTTTGTACGCAGATAAATGATTTGTTTTTCGTTAGTTCGCCGTTTAATCCGTCCGGATTGATAAACCATTAGGGGTATTCGCGAGCGTAACTTACGAGCCTTATTTGGGTTTGAAGTATAATTTATCGTCTTCAATTCTATCCGTAAAGAAGGAAAGGTTAAGCAATAAATTGGGCGCAGCTGTGTTACGGACATAAGCGGGAATTAGGTAACAAAGGAGGCGATTTGTGAACGTTTCAGCGATTCGGTATGGCAACAAAAATTTAGGATATCGCAAATTGTCCACCGTTGAATTTCTTTTGTGATCACTTGTTTTTATAATAGTGTTTTAAGCACAATAATATTTTATCAAGACACGCGGTAGGGTATCTAGCTAAGTGCAATTTAACAGAACTGGCGAGAAACACCGTATATTATACATATTACACCAGATTTTGCCCGTGACTTCGTCCGCGTCGAACAGTTACTTAGAGATATCGCTAAAATTTACCCGCGACTTCGACGGCGACTTCAAGGCGCCGCGCGCCGTATATTATCGCGCATGATTATTTTATTACTGCGATATTGTCTAAAATACTCATTGAAATCAAATGATGTAAAGGCAAATTTCTTCTAGATTAAATGATCGTAATGAATAACGTATTTACTTGGATAAGGATTAATATCATCTTTATGAAAACACCTTCAAAAATAATGCTTACTTTTAGAACAAATTTGGTTACCATAAAAAGGTATATAAGGTATAATAGGTACCAATATAGTGAGCCAACCTTAAAAGATAGACATATACAGTCGCGAACTTTTTTGTAGAACTTTTAAAGGGAAACAATAATTCTGTCATACATCATTTTAGTGAAACTAACTGTTTCCGCAGCGTACGCAGCGAAATCTCTCAAAAGGAAAAAAATCCCCCAATTTGTAACATTCTCGATTGGTGCTGCGCTCGTATTGAACTTAGCATGATGCTATAATATAGCCTAAAGCCTTTCTCGTTAAATGGGCTATCCAACACAAAAAGATTTTTTCAATTCGTACCAGTAGTTCCTGAGATTAGCGCGTTCTAACAAAAAAACAAACTCTTCAGCTTTATAATATTAGTATAGATGAACCATTTGGAGCAAATTTTGAACCCATCAAACTCAGAAACTGTTTTCACAAATATGTTAAAATTACATAATATTTATATGTCCTCGAACACACCTCAAACGATTATTTAGAATTAACGTCCAAAACGTAATGAAAGCAATGTTCGATGGCTACTTTCTACCAGCAAGCCAAATTTTCGAAAGAATAAAGTTCCGATTTATTAGTGATTAGGATGTGTAAAATAAGGGTTAAAACTTTGTATTTTAAAAATTGGTACGGTCATTCAGGGTAACTTTGAATCACGAGGGTAACTTTGACAGTTTGTTCACAAAATTCTTTTCTATTGTTTTATGTGAGAAACAATTGGCGCTTAAAATTTAATAACAATTCGTGTACGTAACATACTTCGTAAACGAAATCTAAAAAAAAAGCAGCTGTCAAAAGAAGATAATATCAAAAACTTTTGTTTTTAACCGCGCGCAACATAATGGGTAAAAATCAGTGCAAAACTTTTAAAAAAAAT
Source organism: Glaucopsyche alexis (assembly GCA_905404095.1). Lineage (NCBI taxonomy): Eukaryota > Metazoa > Arthropoda > Insecta > Lepidoptera > Lycaenidae > Glaucopsyche > Glaucopsyche alexis. Next base: position 18,458,392 of record FR990046.1, read on the forward strand.
CTCGTTAACTTTGCTGCTATCAAGGTATATAAAAACATAATGCAATGTAATAACTTTATTGACTTGGTTTTTTTGACTTGTCTATGACCCCACTACATCAATATTTGATAAAAACGTAAACTAATGTTATCCTGAAGCTGTAAAATAATTAAAAGTTAGTCTGTGTCAAAGTTACCCAAGTTAGGTGGTAACTTTGACACACGACAAAATTGCCAGTTTTTAATATAATTAGTCATTTTTAAAGACGTTTTATAACTTTATAGCATGAAAACCAACCTGAGAGCACAGATTAACTAAACTCTTTTGACTAATTCTTAACATAGTAAAAGTTTGTTTAAAAAATATGTCGATGATGATTCAAAGTTACCCTGATTGACTGTAATGATTTCCATGGAATTTAATATTCGGGCTAATAATTTAAAAGGCTTTAAAAGTGTTTTTCACCCTTTTTCAAATCTAAAGAAGTGAAATGTGTGTCTAAAGATTAAAAAGTGAATCGGGATAGATTTTGTTAAAGGGCAATCAGATAGTAATTATGAAGTGGACATCCATTACAAAAGCATTTTTTTAATTCTTTCCCCACGAGGGTACAATGGAAATCAAAGCAGACGAACGTCATGCACGTAAAAACTACTTCTTTATAAGAATGATCTTTGCACGATAAATATACTTAATGAAAACCAATATAATAATATTGTGGCGTAAATGAAAGCATGAGATATTTAAAACAAAAAATATAGGAAATACTTTTACTGAAGAAAGCCCTCTTATCTTTTACAATAGGCAAGCGGACAATTTTTTTTTGTACTTTTTAAATGTATTTTATTAGTAAAATACACATAATATAATATATTTTTTTATAATTTTATAAGTAGTAATGCCTCAATATTTCTAAATATATATGTTATAGTCAAAGTCCGATACACAGTCTCTTCGCGGAAGGACTGGTTTATCCTAGGTTTGGCCAAAGCCGTCAGGCGATCCCCGAAATACATTTCAATTTCGCCCTTTGCCTGAAGTATTTTTAGTCAAACCCAGGAGCTCCTAACTTTTCAGTCAAACGTCGAAAGTAAATTATTCTGTTTCGGTTTTGGCCTAGTCAATCCTAGAAGCGACTGCAAAACTCGGTCAAACGTTGATCTGAACATGTTTAAAGAGGTTCATAATGTCTCTCGCGGTGTTCCGACCGATTGTTTTGTCATTTCATGTTCGTTCATTGAGCGTGCGGGCGTGTAATTTGCCACTTTAACTACCTAAGAAATTATTAAAACAATTAACATTAAAGTTAATGCCTCACCATGTCAGAAAAATGATTAATTTTCCATTTTAATTACTTAAGAAATTATTAAAACAATAAACATCAAAATTTTAAAAATGTTATTTTTTTATACCTAATCTTACAAACTAACCTCCGTATATTTCAAAGCATTTATTTATTTATTTTATACTTTATTGCACATCGTACAAAAGGCGGGCCTAATGCCACACGGCATTCTCTCAAAGCATCTCAAATATAAAAGTGAAAATCACGTAAGCTGACCAATCAGGTGTCAGAACTGGCAGAGTTAAGCGGTTAAGACTTGAAAGCTGCTTAAATGATAAAATGCTTCCAAATATACGAAGATAAGACACTTCATACCTATATCGGAGTTTGACTCGTCAAACCCCGATTTAATAAAATTGTGTTTTGACGTTTGCCTGACCAAATTAGTCCCTCCCAGGTTTGACGAAAATTGTTTAGTCAAAGGCCGAAAATTTACATTTGTTTGGGCTTTGACTAAGTCATTCAGTCTGACCTGAGGATTGACCAGTCCAACCTAGGAGCGCCGGAGCTTCGGAGTTTGCCTATAACATATATATGAAACTAAATATTTCAGATGTAGTCCGATCCCCTATTATGAATATAGTTCCTTCGAAAAGACAAAGTATAATTCTATTCTCTTGATACCCAGTTAGTATTACGGCCATCTTTTACCGGATTTTTTACTTACCTTACCGCCAGATATCCAATTCTTTAGATACACTCGTAGTCTATTATTCTTCAAGGTACATCAAACTTTTAAATGGAGTAGAAAAATTATTCCATGAATATTCCACTGGAGTACATTCATTCGAATCCCCTATTTTTGCAACTCAAAGGACTTAATTCGTCCACGCAGAACGAATAGGGATTAGTTGACCAAACAATTTCGAATGAAGGCTCTGTTGGTCATATTTCGGGAAACTCATTTCACACAACAAATTATTTTTAGTGTTTTGCTATGAAATTTACGTATTTTTATTTATTTCGTATATTGAAATATAGTTTTATTCAAATTGGTACGACTACAAACACAAAAAAGTATAAAGCAATAATTAATATTTCGAATCGAATTAATCAATTGTTTTTTTTTGTTTTAATATTTAGTAGATTCATTAAATTGATTACAGACAGATGACCCAATAATTCAATTGATGGATAAAATTGTTAGCTAGAGCCTAGAATAAACAACAAAATTTATGTCCCCATTTGTTACTGTATTATTTCCTTGTCTTGTCACAACGGCTGAATATCGCAAAGCAAAATAAACCACCGAACTATGTAACTGATATGTCATTTGCGGAACCTAAAATAGGATTTTGGTTGTTTACAGTGACTGGTTATGTAACCTTAGAAGTTCACTGTCAAGTCTAAAACATCTAAAATGAACCGTGAAAAGGGCGTGGCGCAGGAAACTATAAGATTTTTCTTTTTTGCTTATAAAATAGCTTTACTTTAGTACTTAGCTTTTTACTCCCTGCTTTCCTTATTGCCTGTCTACATGTCATAATAATTACTGACATAATAATCTCGTACATCGTACGCTGATGATATTTAACGACAAAATGGACACAACTAACCTTAACAGTAATTATATCACTAAAGTGCTCGTGTGAATTCAAATAGCAACTAATATATTCAGACCATTTTGGCTTAAGAGTTATGAGCTCACATTTGGCTTATCTAAAATTTTTATCACCAGCACGAACTATGTTCAACTTTACTAGTTCAGAACGTTTCGGAGGCTTTTGCGGTTGGAATCAACGTATCGATGTTTGTACTTTGTTTTGTTTAATTCGAGAATTTCAGGAATTTCACGTAAACATTTTGATGTACATACAATGTACAATAACACTGGTTTATCTCCACTGTATATTTTAGCCTAAATTTTATCCAGTTTAAAAATTAAAATGAACTTAATTCCTTAGTTCTTTCGACACTAACTATTATAGGCCTAAAACTTTTTTAGTTTTTCACATTTTCGAATTATTTATTTTTGCACCTTACTACATTTCTCGTAAATTCGCGTCTTTTCAGTCTTTTAAGGAATCTTTATAGTTTCGCTCTTCCGTCCGTATGTCTGTCTGCGATTCTAGCTTCTGTAATTATAAATATAAATAGGTGAAATTTGGTACAGTTCTAGATGGTCTAGGTATAGATCTCGGTTTTGGCACAAAAGCCGCCACGAAGAAGAGGGCCGGTTCTTACGGCATACGCTGCGAGGTCATGGAAGAATGCTCTCGCAATTCCCATAGCCCCGCATAGGCGTAGAAGGAGGCATCGGGAGATTTTAGACGGTAAACCCCGACGCACGCTGGTGAAGTCTGTCATACCCCGTCGCCCTCCGCAGGCGGAGGATACGTAATTTATTTCCCTTCGTCAAAAAAAAAAAAAGAGTAACCTATCTACGTCGTAGCTTGCCACAAATACCTCAATTTAAGCTCTTCAGCGATCAGGAAACTTGTTGATAAAATTCATAAAGTGTATACTTATTATTGATTTTAGCGAAAACTTCGCACGGCTGTAATGTGAAGTCACTTATCGTCAGTTGCTCTGAAACTTTTGCCTTTGTTGTTAATTTACATAATGCCCGTTCTACAAAAATAGGATAAAGCGCTCTCTAACGTACAAAGATGTTTAAACAAAACAATTATTTTGCAGGGGATTATTATAAGATCATCCCGTTTATAAGACTAAAAAGCTTAATATAGGTATTATGTGTATGTTTGTAGCGTTTTAATGTACGTTTACTCGTAAATGGCTGTTTTTTTTATTAATTATTTATTTTTTTATTATCTTAAAATTAGCAGATCGTGACAGTGAAGTCCGTTAATAAACAGGGATAAATGATCAGAACTGCGCCTACTATCTACTACCGACACCTTTATCATTTGTATGGGGGGTATTGTGGGGTATGACAAATAGTATATAACCTATTCTCATACCTGCCGAATACAAAAATCGGTCAGGCCGTTTGTTTCGGAGGAATTTTGTAACAAAATCTGTGGCACGATGTGGAAATTTATTATAATATAATAAAGACAACGACCTGTATTCAAACAGGAATCGTTCTTTTGTCTGCGGAAATAGAAAAATATAAAATTTTAAATTCAAAACTGGATACTTAATCTGTCGATGTTATGATGCCGATGCTCACATAAATATACCCACTTGACCTGATTCACGTTAAAATGAGGTAATGAGACTCCATCAAGCTAATAATTACCCTCCGAACTACATAATAGGTATACAGTTTAAAGAAGGAAACACTGATAAAAAAGATTAAGAGGTTAATATGAAAGTTTAGATTAGCTGTTAATAAATGAATAACAAAAATTTGTGGGACTCGCACTCAGCACACAGTGTGCTGAGTGCGAGTCCCACAATTTTTTTCGATTACTTTACTACCTTGTCAATCCACAAAACTCACACTCGCTAATTATGTTTCCTATTTTTGCCACTTGGGGCGTTGTTTCGATACCATACAAATTGTAGTTTACTTTTTCACGTCGAGTAGTGATAAAATTAAAAACTCGCACTAAGCACACTGTAATTTATATAAGACTAACTTTTGCCCGCGACTTCGTCCACGTGGAGTTCGGTTTACATACAAAATTTTAACCCCTTTTTTCACACCTTTAAGAGGCGAATTTTCAAAAAATCCTTTCTAAGCGGATATCTACGTCATTACAACTATCTGTATGCCAAATTTCAGCAAAATCCGTTTAGTACTTTCGGCTGTGCGTTGATAGATGAGTCAGTCAGGTTTGCCTGTTATATATTTAGACTAGCAGTTCCCCGCGGGTCTGCCCGCCTTAATATAGTATCCCTCGGGAACACTGTACTTTTCCGGGATAAAAAGTAGCCTATGTTTTAATGTAGAGCTACTACGATACCAAATTTCATCGAAATCCTTTCAGTAGTTTTTGCGTGAAAGAGGAAACAAACATCCATCCATACATCCATCCATCCATACACATCCTCACAAACTTTCACATTTATAATATTAGTAGAATATAGTAGGATTATATTATTATTAAAAAAAATCCTTCAGTTCCCACTTTTCTAATTACATGTCAACAAGGCAGATTCATTGTTTAATAAAGTTAAACTTGCATAAAAAAACCGCAAAAAATTATTTCTCCTAAAAACCCCTTTAGAGATTTTTTCAATGGGTAAATTGATATTTTCCCATAATTTAGGGAAAAAACATTGAAAAGTTTTCGTCAGTGTCACAGCTAAGCCGCCATACGTTTGGTCTAGAAGCTATACTCACTTAGGTTTTCATGGCGAATTTGTCTTTCTAGACAAGGTCTAAGGGTTTCTTATAGTATTACAGAACCCAAAAAATAATTTGGTATAAATAAAATATCGCCAAACATCTGCACATTTAAACTAGTGCAGCAGTTTGTTTACCAAATATTATCAATGGAAATATATATCATAATATTGAAATATTATTAAGATCAATTTAAATACGTGTGAAAGTTCCCCATATTGTACAACCGATTTTCGTATGTTACGTGCCTTGAACCTGTTTAACTGATCAAAGACAAGCCTTTTGCACGTGTGACACAAAATTATACGATACGCCATAATACTCATGTTTGAGAGATGTTGCCATAATTACCTAATAATGTGGTTTTAATATAGAGTCACGACCACTTCAATATACAGAGAATTTTGAAATAATATAATCACCGTGAAATAATCTACACTATAATATAAAAAAGATGTAAAGTTTGTTTGTTTGCATTGAATAGGCTCCGAAACTACTGGACCTACTTTGATGAAATTTGGCAGATATAGAGTAGACCACGGGGAAGGACATAGGCTAGTTTTTATCGAAGAAAAATATATGGTTTCTGCGAAATCAACTTTTGCGCGCACGAAGTCGCGGGCAAATTATATATTTTGCAAGCAAAGAACATCTGTTGAAATGTGTAGTACGAAAAATTATCCAAAATTCAAAATAAGCATTAGTAGATTTTAAAAATGGAACGTAATGCTTTAATCAAATATGAATAAGGTAAAATAACCCAAGCCGTTAAATGTTACTCAATTACAAACAAACCTATGGTAATTTTACATAAAATATATATGTATCTATCTATCTATTTATGGATGCCTCCACAGCACGTCAATCTGGTCCTGTACTAAGTATCCGTAGAGCTTGTATCACAGGTACCAGACAACGGAAATATAATATTTAATAATTTATAGTCAGTACATATTTAAGTTTTTTATTATACTGTACATATATTTAATACACATCCAAGACCCAGGATCACTGGTAAACTTTTTGTCGCTTCGGCAGGATTCGAACCCGTGACCCGAACCCGACGCGCTAACCACTGAGCCACAAAGGACGTTATGTATCAAAAATATTTACATCATAACCGGATTATTATAGTTCCGGGTCGTTTTGATCCCGAATCTGTCGGTTTTAGGTAACAACATGAAACATCTAAGGGTTAACTTGAAACTGACAGTTTTCAAAATAGCCAATGTTTCAATGACGCTTTGTATTTTCATATTTTACCTCGCACTTAACACTGCCTTTAATCTACGCTCAGATTATCAAATTATTTAAGTACTTATAGTAATATACTAACTAGCTGTTGCCCGCGGCTCCGCACGCGTAAATATAAAATCCCTCGGGAACGGTGTACTTTTTCGGGATAAAAAGTAGCCTATTCAAGAAAATGAAAACAAAAAGTACATAAAATACTAGTCTATTAGAAGCCCTTGGCACATTAGAATAATGGGTTCTCATTTTTTTTTTTTCGTTTTAACCGTTTCAGCTTTAAACCCTGAAAGACTGTGTAATGCGAAAAAATACAAATACCAATTATAGCCTAAAGCTGAACGTCGGTACTGAATTTTATATGTTTTTTAAGCCAAACACAAGTGAGCGAAGCGAGCGAGCCAATTTTTTTACCATTGTACAGTTTAAAATCTGTTCAAACGTTAAACTAAAACACTAAATAACGGTAAAATTCAGAAAATTACCATACAATCAACCAAACTAAAACAGAACATCGGTATTAAATAATATTATAATATTCATGTTAAACGCGAGCGAGCAAAATTTTTTCCTATTTAATAGGTTAAATCTGTTCAAACTTTAAACCCTAAAAGACTGTAAAAATAGGATGATTTTGTAATTTAAATTAAAGTATAATTTGTGTAATTTTGGATGTTGCAAAATAGATGACTAAATTAAGTTAGGTTTGTCATAATATAAAAAATGCCAAAATATTGTGTCGCATGCTATAGGGTCAAGGATTCGATGGCACGCGTGCCATAAGTTCGCGATTCCAGTTTTAAGCTATTGATTTAATTGTTTTTTTCTAAAATACAACAGTCTTTCCGGGTTTAAAGTTTAAAAAGATTGACTTTTTTTCTAAAATAACTTCAAAAAATCATCTTTCAGATAGGGTTAATGGGACGGCAAAATATGTTAAATGGCCTGGGGTGAAACATTTCTAAATACGCCTCTGTATATGGGTCATCCACATGGACCTGCCGGCCCATTTCGGGGGGGGGGGGTACCCCCAAACCTGTACATTTTTGTACTGTCTGTTTTGCTTGTGTTTAGGTGAAAATATAATGACTAGTAATAATATTTAATAATTATATTTTTAACGATGTTTTATAATGTGCGTAGAACAAAGCTTTTGTAATTACATTTATAGCAAGCAGTTAAAAAAATACTTGCTAAATATAATTACGGAGGAAATAGCATGTAGAACGAACTAGTTTTAATTCTCTATAGTATATTATGGAATCAACAGCGAAGTCAGACTTCTAACTGGGTTTTATCTTCTTTTACACAGCTAATGAAGTTTGCTCTGGGATTAACTCTGTTCTCATTGTACAGTTCCCAGTGGGTTAGCTATGTTTTGGTTTTTGTTTTACTTATAATATGTACTATTCATTACTCAATTTTAATGTCAATTCTCTTTGGGAAATGTCTTATGTTATACTATTATCAATTATTGTTATTACTCGTCAGTTAATTTAGTTATAGAAGGATTATTACTCGTATTATTTATCGAGGACCTCTGTGGCTCAATTGGTTGAGCGTGTTGGTGCTCAAGCTGGGGGTCGCGGGTTCAAATCCCGCCGAAGGAACAAAAAGTTTTTCTGTGTTCCTGGATGTGTATTAAATATGTGTATAATATAATAAAAATCTTAAATATGTGTATAGTATAAAAGTATTAAATATTTCCGTTGTCTGGTACCCGTAACACAACACAAGTTCTTCGAGAACTTACCACGAGATTAGATTGACGTGGTGTGAAACGTCCATAGATATTATTATTATTTATTTACATTTCTACACTAATAATATTATAAAGATTAGTTTGCTTGTATGTTTGTTTATTTATTTGCACTGAATAGGCTTCAACTCTACAGGACAGATTTAGATGAAATGTCACTATTATACTAGAGCACGGAAAATGATACTTATAGGTAACTTTTTACTGCGGGAGAAGGTTACCTCGGAATTTCGCTGTGAGTAACATCTAGTAAAAGATAGAATAATATTATGTAGATATTTTGTTCAATTTTGTTATTATTCAAAGTCGAGTACAAACAGAGCAGAAAGGCTGATGTGTTCAGAATTAACGAAGATTAAAATGTTTCAGTGAATATATTTTTAGCAAATAAAAGCTAAAAGATTAATCAAACACAACATAATTAATGTGTAGAATAAAATTCGGCCAAATACATCTTTAATTTATAGAGATTAATAATGTTATATAAATGTCTTGAGTCATTGTATATTGAGCTAGCAGCAATCTTATACCGTACCTAATCAAGAACAGTCCGGGGGGAAATTTAATTCTGTCTGATAACAAACTCGGATAATAAATTGGAAATATAAAAACGATAGGAATTTTTAATTATTGCTCTCGAAAGTTACTAGTTATTCAACGTGAATTACTTAGTTATTTAATAGCAAGAAAGTAGCATGACGTTAAATGTTCTTTGCTGAAATGACAAATACCTGGGTGACCGAACTTCACTCAGAGTTCTGTATTAAAAAATAAAAAGAATCAATAATTATTATCTGACCGGGATTCAAACTCACCATATTCCGAATTTCTAAACAAAGCCAATCGGAATGACATAATAGAACTCGCCATATTCCAAATTTCTGAACAAAGCTAATCGGAAAGACCAAATAGAGTCAACATCTAACTATATTCACAAAAGCAAAGCTGATTGACTGATGTACCAACGCACAGGCTAAACCCATAAGAGTGCGCTAGTCAACGGCTCGAACTCCGTGCGGCGCGCGGGGAAAATGCTTTTTATTTCACCTCACATTGGCGAAAAAAGTATATACCCACAAAATAGTAATATATTATACATAAAAGAGAAGCTATAGTGCACACATTCATACCGCTTTCTAAAGTATCTTGGGAAAGGCGTCCTCAAATTACGCAAATCGACACTCAGCTGTTGGTGTTTTATGAAGAAACTATATAATATTTTTAGCTAAAGTAAAATTATCTCAAATGCTGATCTATTTTTTTTTTATTCTTCGTTTATTTTTTATTTACAGTCAAAGTTACGCTAAAATGTTTGTATATATGTATGTTTGAAGGCTATTATCTTCTAAACTAATATACATTTTAGAAATATAAGCACATACCCACCTAGATGTAATAAAAATCGATATCACGCTAAAATTGGGGTCACTAAGGAAGGTTTTTTCAGAATTCAACCCCCAAAGGATGAAAAAGGGGGATAAAAGTTTGTATCTTACGGGGGTAAAATAGAGGATATAAGTTTGAATTAAGAATTCTTTGACATATTCGCATAAAATATTCGTATTAATTGAGTAGAGAATAATAAGGAGTAACACTTTTCAGAGCTTTCTAATATTCAACCCCTATGAGAGTAAAATAGTGAATGAAAGGGATATCGCTTAAAATCGATTTTACGCGGGCGAAGGCGCCGGCAAATGCTAGTATACGTGAATAAAATTGAATTGTCTGTTTGTAATTTCAAAATAAAGTACTACAAAAGTACCTACTATCATTTGCAATAAATGCAAATGATAGTAGGTAAATAGGTACGGTAACTACACAAAAAAATCTAATTTTTAAATTTTTGTCCTCCCGTCTGTTCGTTTCAACTAATCTCTGAAATAGCCGGTCTTATTTCGACCGGCCTTTGGTATTGGAACAAGGAGTTAAAAAATTGATTTCCGTTTCCATTAGTTCCACGCAAAAGAAGTTGCGGAAACCAGCTAGTTATTGATAGTAAATAATATACTACATTATTATTATGTTTTTTCTTTCATCATGCAACAATACAACAATATAATTTCGACTTTCTTAGGTTAGTCTGATTGGCAGCTTAGTACCGTACCTAGCGTACCTACGACGTATAAATTTTGCATTGTTTGGTAATTTGGAATGTGGTGGGATCGAATCCCGGTAATTTTTTTCTTTTTTAATTATCCAGGTTATACATAAAACCGTTTTCAAGAAACCGATTAAAATAATATAATATTGTAATTGTATACAAAATTGGCTCGTTTAATGTATAAGATTATGTTCCTAAAGTAGCAGCTCAAAATATATATTTTTTTAACATTAATCAATTTTTAACATTACTTCTCCAAACAATTATGAAATAGGTTTACAATTTCACTGAGTTCTTTTTTTTTTTTGGTAAATAAATGAAAAATAGTAAACGTTTGTAGTTAAATAGTCGAAATGTCCTATTGAGGTTTTTAATTTTTACCTGACTACAGCGAAGTTAAAAGTAAGGGTAATAATTTTGGCAGTACCTATACTCGTAGACTGCCAAAATTATTACCTACATACATAGGTACGTACCTTTGTTCTGTCGTAGCGCCACTACTGTAACTTAGGCTACATAATTTGCGTAGGCGGGTTATAGTTTTTAACTTTAGATTATTATGTATAATTTCATCTACTAAACAGTTCATACTTTATTCCATTTATTCCATTTAATTTAAACGTATAAGGTAGTTATAACATAAGCAATGTAAAGCATACCAAAATAATCACGTTTTATCTAAGAATAAATATTATTGTGACTTGGCACTTTTCTCTCGGGGCTTTTGGCATGAGTTATCTTATTACCTTACTAATGAACTCCACTTATAAGTATTCTGATACGCACGATCAGGACGAAAAAACAGAAGCAAGTCAGAGCCGCCCACCGAGGGTTCCGTACAAAGCTATTTCGATTTCCAGGAATCGTGTCTTGCAGTTTTTGTCAAAAATGATGATTGAAATTGGCGTTAAAATTTTGGATAGAGATTTTCCAGATATTTGTGAAGCTATTAATTTTACTATTTTTAATTTTAAATAAAAATAAGTCGTAAAAAAATATGTTTTGGAATGCTCACAATAAGCCCTTTCTTAAGACGGGACCCTATAATGTTAAAAGTCATTAAGCTCAGCGACTCGTTCGGCATCCATAACAGGCGAGAAGTGAGATATTTGCTACAAACCAAATCTCGGTGTAGATACCACAGTCTTTCCACCGATCCCTCAGGGGCCACAGAGCAAAATTCGACATAGAGATCTCAGATAAGACAAGGATATTTCCATCGAGCCCACAGACCACAGGATCGGCTTTAAGCACCACAGGATCTTTCCACCGAGCCTACAAAGCTACAGAGCAAATCCCGGTGTAGAGACCACAAGGTCCCACCAAGCCCACAGAGACCACAGAGCAAATCTGAAGCCCTTAATGATGATGCTTAGAATATTATTATCATCTATATTCTATATCAAATATATGCGTAGGAAAACGCAATATTTTCCATAAAGCCCAATATCTAAAAGTCAATATGATCCCCACAAAAGAATGGCTTGTTTACTCCGGATATCGTTATTAAATTGATTTCAGTGAATAAACTACATCGGATAAAGATATTTGAGGACATTGGTTTTATTGTATGGTTATAGCTGAATTTATTATGAGTGTAGTCAGCACCAATTTACTATATGCGTAGATGCGTCACTTTGCAAAGTTATAAAGGGGATAATGTTTGTGTTCCTAACATTTAGACAATTGACAACATTTCATTTAATTAATCATCAAAAATAAAAAATACCATTTCTTTGTTTTTATTTCCGAAGTCCTAAAAAAAAATTACAGATTTTTTTAATCATTAATTTCCGAGAAAAAAAATTAAAACGAAAAATCCACTTGTGACGTCATTGGTACGGCAGAATACGATACACACCTTTGCTCGCTCGAAAATAATGCCGATCTAAACACAATAACAAATTCAATAACCTCAAAGTAAAGTACCACAAAGTCAGTGACAGTACTGACAGTTTTTTTTAAGAAATCAGATATGACGTGCAAAGGTACCTATTTTGTTGTTCAACCGTACCAATGACGTCATTTGGCGCTTAAGTCATTTTAGAATGATCAGAATTAAAAACCAAGTTTTATAAATGAAAATGACCACATTTTCAAAAATAAAAAAATATGGGTCCCCTAATTTAACCCCTACTTTTATATTTCGTCATAAAACAAGTACAAAAAATATTTGAAATGTTGTCAATTTGCGCGATTCTACAATTTTCCTGATTTTGAGGACATTGCCTTTTATTAGCAAACGTGAGGTACGTCAGCAGTTTTTATTAATTTAGACTGTCAGGTTTTACGCAAAAATTTAATGCACTTTATAACATTTTCACTCAATCCGATATCCAATCCCAATATCTAGACATATGAAATGTATGAAATAATATGTCGGATTGAATATATCCGTTTACATAGCATGTAAACGCTCTAACTCTAGGAGCCATTATTATTTTTCAAAGTTACAACTAACTAGCTAAAATAATTCGAATATAAGATTTAATACATTGGTATCAAAGATTTTAAAATTAAGGATGAGCTTTATTATGTTACATTGACGTAGTTACGCCATCTTTTCTAATGAAAAGAAGCAGTTCAACTACAACTCTGGTGCTGCGACTTGTCTTCAAAGTCCTTAAAATCCAAAAGATGAAAGTTGAGCCATAAAAGGATTTTCAAAGAAACAAAGGTAGCTAGGTCAAAAGAAACCATTGCTTAGGTAGTGTATACACAATTAATTGCAGGTCATAGGTTGTTTCAATACAAACATTTTAAGAGGGTAAGCGTAAAAGTATCGAACTTGAAATTTAAAGGACACCTTAATATACACTCTATAACTACACAAAATTATATTCATTCATACTTTTTAGAACCGAAAAGGGCGGATAGACAGACAGACATACAGACAAAGAAATGGACACGGAGCGAATTATATGTATTTCTTGAGTAATGCGGAACCAAAAAACAGACCTGGTAATGTCTATCGGTTCATATTATGTTACAAAATATGCTATAATAATAATAATATATTAATAGAGTATATTTTTCTTTTATTGTCTTGCGTTTTTGATAAGGGTTTTCCTTATTGCCTTTCCTTTCTGCAAATTCATACTTTATTAAAAACACACTGAATGTAACAACATAATGGCTGAGAACTGTAATGCAGGTATGTTGCAGAAAAACAAGATGCACTATAAATTTGAGGTCAAGGTAAAGAAGGTTTGAAAGTACACTTTTTATTAAATAAACGAGGTAACGAGCAGATGGACACTCGCAACACCAGAGGTTTACACTTGTAACTCGTCTGGTACTGCGACTTGCGTTCCCAGTCCATAAAATCCCCAACTCCTTGGGAATCCGGTAACCTCACTCGGTGAAACACATTGCAAGCGTTATTTCACGCCCGTTCTCTGTGAGGCCGTGGTATTTACCTGGTCGAGTCGGCCCGTTCATGCCGCAGCGTGGCTCTCCCACGCTATTGTTTTCTAAGCATTATACAAAAAAATATTATATTGTTTTGTAAGCCTAGAGTAAAAGCCAGATAGTTGCCTTGGTAGAATACTACCTCAGTTCTGAATGTAATTAAACGGTGTTTTTAATACAATAGCGACAGTCAGTTCAATAAACGATCATTTAAATAAACTAATAAACTCCTTTTGTAGGTTGACGATGGTAACTTTACAATAATTTTAACTGTAACTTACAATTTGAATTTACAAAGGTTCTAGGCATTTTATTTACATAAGTTTTTAAAAAAATACTGCATTTTACTTTTTACCATAAATGTACACAATTTTATATAGTTTTATTACGCTATTGCATTTTAGAGGCATAAAAGTTGAGCATGTAAATTAGTTTAAAGTGAGTTAGTTGTGTATGAGTCCGCATTGTCCTATATATTAATGGCCGATCGATATCCACTTTGGTGGGTCAATTCGGTTTTTGACAATTAATAATAAAAATACTTGCAATATGCTTGCCTACTAACTTTGATTTGACTTTTTTGTTGTGCTTGTTCATTAATACTAATATATCTGCATTTTGTAACGCTGGTTTCATCATTCGAGGTTTCAATAATTAAAAACGTAAATAATTAAATAATTTAATTGTTAATTAAGTCAGTACCTATATTTTAAGTACTAACAAAAATGTGTATTAGTACAATTGTTAAGGACAGCGGCCTCGCCTGTGTTTTAAAGTGAATTTAAAGACAATGAACACTTATCAGTGCTTTAAAACGTTTCTAAAAACTGTGAGTAAATAGTACATAAACTTTTAAGAGTGAAAATAGTGAATATAAGTGTTGTACATAAGTGTTAAGTTCATTAGAATAGCGGTAAATAATTGTTTTAAAGTCACGAGTTTATTTTCTTTATAATTTCTTAACCGTAGCTTATTTCACTTGGAAAATTAGTGTTGTACATAGGAAAAATTAGTGGCTAAAGTAAATAACATTTAGGTAAATAGAAATGTAAATGGTTTTAGAGAAAATTAGATTATAATGGTGAAAAATATATGGTTTTTCTTATACTTGTAATTTGCTTATGTGTTACTAAGTATCTATGTAAACTGTGTGATTATGTATTGTTTTATGGTAAATAAAGAATTTCACGTTATGCGTTTCACTTATCCTGGCTCAGGGGAAATAAAGGGAAATTAGGGAAAATTACGGAAAAATAGCCGTATAGAGAAATAAGAGAGAGATAGCTTATATGGAAATTAGAAGAGTACATTTGTGCTCTCTATACGGCATTGCCCTGAGCCAGGTAAGCTAACGAGTTAATGTGAAAAATGTTCTCCTCAAATCAGTGTAATTTTTATACGCCCCAGCTCTGCCCGAATCGGTGTAACCTTGCTATCTTCGAGTCTGATCAGAGCCGGCGGTGAAAACCTAGTGGAAAAATACAGTCCCATACAGTAGTGCGTGGTCCTTGCGATCCGGATTGCAAGTTAGTGAGTTAGTCGCGTGTGATCCGAGATACAAGATTGAAGAAATTTTCGAAGTCCAATACCAGTTGAAAACAATCAAGACGACACTTAGAAGAATTTATTGATGACGGAACATAGAAAAATTTACTGAACACTGGACATAGAATAATTTCATCGAGCCAAGGACATAGAAAATTTTTTGAAGAAAATTTATCAAGCCGAACATAGAATTTTGGAAGAAAGGAATTCAACACCGGGGATCGACGGACTCAGATTAGAAGATTGGACTCGAAGATACAAGACAACACCAAGGAAGAGGGAAGCAAGGATTCGCAGATTTTTCGCCTGAAAAACCTACCGAAGATTCTTGAAGAGTCGTGAAGACTCTGAAGATTTTTGGAGTTTGAAGACGAATATTTGAAGATTAATTTGATTTGAGGATTTAACTTAACGTAACATTTAACTTAAACTATGGTCATCACAAGGAGTCAGAGCGGGGCCGAGGAGAACCAACCACAACAACAACAACCGCGAAGATTTCCAGATCCGCCACGATCGCCGTCTGCTGCCGCCACGAGCCAGCCGCCGCCGACCGAGGGAAGGGCAGATCTGCTTCAAACAATTTTAAAACCGAGACCAGGTACTAGCAAGGCACCTGTAGCTCCGGAAGTGCAAACATTAGCCAGGAAGAAGGCTATTTCAATTAGGTCGCGTCGATCGACAGCGAGTGTCGTCGCACGCATACAATATGAGGCGGAAGAGAAGCTGGCCGCTCTCCGTAAAAAGGAACTGCAAATAGAAGCAGAACTTATCAAGAAGAAACTCGTCGCCGACGTCGCCGCTGCAGAGGATGGAAGCAGCCCCGATGACGACGAGCCGTCTGAACAGGTGGAGCAACGTGTACGAGCCTGGCTAAGCGAACAAGGACCCGACCATGAAGAGGCTAGACAAGAGCCGGTCGTGTTAGAGGAGAGAGAGACGCCGAAGCCAGAAGACATGCCACCAACTGGAGGAAGACGCGAAGGCCAAAGGACGAGATTTGAGTGGCCGGAACAACGCCGCCCACGCTCACCCACACCGCCCACGTCTAGGGCCAACGGGGTGGAACATCTCGCTGAAACGTTAGACAAGCTGCTGAATCAACGCCAGACGCGCCACACAACGGAGCTGCCTACATTCTCAGGGGCTCCCACCGAATGGTTGTCCTTCAAAGCAGCCATGGAAGACACCACTGCATTCTACAAGCTGAAACCGATCGAGAACTTAGCTCGGCTGAGGAACTGCTTGCGGGGAGAAGCCAGGGAAGCCGTGGCACCACTGCTGAGCGTCGCTACGCCGCCCGAACAAATCATGAAGACTCTAGAACAATGCTTCGGACGTCCAGAAGTTATGGTGGACCGCATGATGGAAGACCTGAAGAGGCTACCGAGGCTCGGAGGTTCGGCGGCGGAACTCAACCAGTTCGCCGTGAAGATTCAGAACATGGTGACTATCCTGAAGAGGCTGAGGCACGGGTACCTTTTCAACCCGTTGCTCACGAGAGACATTCTAGAGAAGCTCAGTCCCTACGAGAAAAGCAAGTGGTACGACTACGCAGAAGAGACGTCGCGCTTCAGGAACGAGCCCGATGTCGTCCTTCTCTCTGAATTCTTAATGAGGGAAGCGGACAGGGCACTGCGCTACGGATTCAGCACGACATCGAAGAGAGAAACACCGCGTCAACCTCCGAACAAGAGTGAAACCAGAGCAAGAAGGCCAGTCTTCGCGGTGACAGATGAGGGCAGGGGTTCGCCGAGCCACAGCCAACCCAAGAAGGTACGCGAGGAAGCAATGAAGTGCCCGATATGTGCCAATGATCACGCTCTGCCTCGCTGCGCCACCTTCAAGAAAATGAGCGTACCAAAGAGATGGGACACAGTCAGGAAAGAGGGGCTGTGTTTCCTGTGCATATCGAGTCGACACAGAAGATTCAACTGTAAGGCGAAACGATGCGGCGCACAGGGTTGTAAGCGGCTGCACCACACGTTGCTGCACGAGGAGAGGTCCGGCGGCGCTCCACAGGCTGAGGACGCCGTTATTACCGCATCGGTCACGTCCGACCGTGCGGTAAAACTCAAGATGAGAAGGGTTCAAGTCGTAGGTCCACGGGGCGAAGCGGACATCTTCGCGCTGTTCGACGAGGGCTCGACAGTGACTCTGCTGGATGAAGACGTCGCGAAGGCTATCGGCGCAGACGGTCCGTCGAAAGTGCTGCGGATGCACGGGATCAATGCCGAGAGAAATGAGGAAAAAAGCCGACTCGTACAACTGGGCGTACGGGGTCACGACGGTACCAGGCACGACATCACTGCGAGAACGGTGGGCGGATTGAACTTGCTCACTCAATCCGTTCCGGAATCATTGCTGCAACTCGCTCACCTGCACGATCTCAGGGATGAAGAGATGTGTTATGAGAACGAGAAACCCCAACTTCTCATCGGTACGGACAACTGGCAGCTCATCGTGTCAAGAGAACTGAGAATCGGGAAAAGGAACCAGCCTGCGGCCTCAAAGACCAAACTCGGCTGGGTGATCCACGGCAGCATCCCGAGGCGCATCATAAGGCAGGATGATGAGAGTATCCTGCACATATCCATAATCGAGACCAGGGGCGAACGGCTCGAAGAAATGGTGAAGAAACACTTCGATATAGACGCATTGGGAATAGCGGCTAAGGCGAGGCTGACAGACGGCGAGCAGCGGGCCATCGACCTCTTTGGCAGGACGGCCAAGAGAACGGAAGACGGTCGATTCGAAGTGGGACTTCTGTGGCGCAAGGACGGCGTCAAATTACCCCTCAGCTACAACAATGCGCTGAAGAGGCTTAAGAACTTAGAACACAAGCTCAGGAAAAACCCAGAAGACGAGGCGCAGTACCATGGGCAGATGAAAAATCTCATAAGCAAGGGATATGCGGAAAAATGCGACGGGACGGAGGCCGGAAGCGACCGTACATGGTACCTGCCGCACTTCCCGGTCAAAAACCCAAACAAACCGGGTAAGCTGCGACTGGTTTTCGACGCGGCGGCGAAGACAAGCGGCGTGAGCCTTAATGATCACTTGTTGGAGGGGCCTGACCTTCTGACGTCACTGCCAAGAATCCTGTTCCGGTTCAGGGAGGAAGCTGTGGCCGTGAAGGCCGATATACAGGAGATGTTCCTTCGTGTGAAAGTCAGACGAGAAGACCAGCCGGCCCAGATGTTCCTGTGGAGAGAGGACCCGAACGAGCCGCCGACCAGGTACAAGATGGTGGTGATGATTTTTGGAGCGTCGTGTTCGCCGTTCCTGGCACACTCAGCCCGGAATAGGAACGCGGAAGAATTCGCTGAGTCACACCCGGAAGCCCATCGCGCTATTTCCGAAGCCCATTACATGGATGACTACGTGGACAGCTATCCAGACCGGGAGAAGGCCAAGCAGGTTGTAGAGCAAGTGGACCAGGTGCACAGGAAAGGTGGCTTCCACTTAAGAGGCTGGACGAGCAACGACCGGAGGGTGCTAGAGGAGCTGCCTGAGGACCGCCTAGCTGAGAATACTACGCAGCACGTCACCAAGGACGAGCAGAAGACCCTGGGCATGCTGTGGGACTCCAAAGGTGACAAACTAAAATTCAACACGTCGCTATCTAGAGTTCCTGTGGAGGTCCGTGAGCTGCAGCGCGCGCCGACGAAAAGGGAGGCCCTTAGCACCGTAATGAGTATCTACGATCCGCTGGGGCTACTTAGCTGTTACACCATTACCGCCAAAGTCATCCTACAAGGCTTGTGGCGTCAGAAGCTGGACTGGGACGAGCCGCTGCCAGCTGAGTCAGCCGAGGACTTCACCCGCTGGCTGACAGACATGGAATACATCAGCCATCTCGAGCTGCCCCGGAGTTACAACGGGGGGAGCCCGACGAGGAGCCGGCAGCTGCACGTATTTTGTGATGCGAGCAAAGACGCATACGCCGCAGCCGTCTATTGGAGGATGGAACAGGAAAATGGAGATGTTCGAGTCGTGTTGGCCGCAGCCAAGGCCAAAGTAGCGCCGTTGAAGGCCCAAACCATACCGAGGCTGGAACTACAGGCCGCCCTGGTCGGAGCGAGGCTGGGAAACGCCGTCGTAGCAGAGCACAGGTGGAAAACAGATACCGTTTTCTACTGGATTGACGCACAGGTGGTGCTGTGTTGGATACAGAACGGCAGCCGGAAGTACACGCCGTATGTCGCGCACCGCCTGGGGGAAATCGCCGAACTGACATCCGTCCACCAGTGGAGGTGGGTGAGCACTAAGAACAACGTCGCGGACCTAGCCACGAGAACGGGCTATGTTCCGAGGAGCGACGAGGACCCATGGTTTAAAGGGCCAGACTTCCTGCGCAGGCCTATGAGCGAGTGGCCCGCGGAGAGTCCCGCCCAAGTTGAAGATAAGGAAGAACACGTCACCTTTTACACCACAAGGGCGAGTGAGCTGGATTGTCTACCGGATGTGACGCGCTTTTCGAGTTACGAGCGCCTCATAAGAAGCACAGCGATGGTTTTGTTATTCTTAGAAAAGTGCCGAGATCGTCGAGCCAACCTCGAGGTACGACACCTAGAGCGGGCCGAGACGTTGTGGTATCAGAGGTCACAACGGGACAGCTTCACGCAAGAAATTGAAAAGATCACAAGTGGCAAGACGGCGCCTAGGTGGAGCCCCTTGTACCGGCTCAGCCCAGTGTACAAAGACGGGCTGCTCGTACTAGACGGAAGAATCAAAGCAGCGCAGGTTGCAGCGGAGATGAAGAACCCAATCATCCTGGACGGAAGACATCCGTTCACGAAGCTACTGGTGGCACGGGAGCATGCCAGGGCAGGACACGGGAGCCGTGAGAGGGTCGTGAACGACCTCAGGCAAAGGTTTTGGATCCTGAAGCTGCGGCCGACGGTGCGCAGCATAACAAGTAAGTGTGCGTTTTGTCGGCTACGACGGGCGCACCCGAGAACACCACAAACTGGAGACCTGCCGGCGGAGCGCCTGGGGGCGTTCCAGAGACCATTTTCGTACTGTGGTCTCGACTGTTTCGGCCCGATGACGATCACCATCGGCCGACGTCACGAGAAGAGATGGGGAGCGCTCTTCACCTGTCTGACGACGCGGGCCGTGCACCTGGAGCTGGTGGCCTCGCTGTCGACAGACTCAGCAATAATGGCCATGAGAAGGATGGCTGCGCGGCGAGGATGGCCGTCAGTCATGTACAGCGACAACGGGACGAACTTCAGAGGCGCGGACGTCGAGCTGCGGCAAGCGTACGCTGAGTGGGCACCGGCTATGGCTCAGCTGGGCCTCACGCACCGCATGCAATGGAAATTCACCCCGCCGGGGGCGCCGAGTCAAGGAGGTGCCTGGGAACGGATGGTGAGGTCAGTGAAAACAGCCTTACTCGCTACGCTGAACGAGAAGTCGCCGAGAGAAGAGGTACTCCAGACCCTAATGGCCGAGGCGGAGTATTCCGTGAACGCACGACCGCTAGTTCACGTTTCCGTGGACCCCAGCGACCCGGAGGCAATCACACCGAACCATTTCCTCCTCGGGTCGTCCACCGGACTGCCGTACGTCGGACCGTGTGTGCCGGCGGACAAGAAGACTTGGAGAGTCGCGCAGGCCCTTGCCGACGAGTTCTGGAGGCGCTGGGTGAGGGAATACCTCCCCACGCTCACGCCACGCTACGGGGCGCCGCAGAGCAGCCGTGCCCTGGTTCCGGGCGACCTGGTCGTGGTCGTAGATCCGGCGCTGCCGCGTAATACGTGGCCGCGCGGGGTCGTGCACCGGGTCTACCCTGGCCCGGACGGACAGGTGCGTTGTGCGGACGTTCGCACGCGCAGTGGTGTGTTCCGCAGGCCCACATCAAAACTGGCAGTGCTGGAGGAGGCGCCGCAGTCGCAACCGCGACCGCTGGCGGAGCAGACGGAGCCGGGGGCGGTGCCGGGCGCGGAACGAGCGCCGGGGCGAGCTACAGACAGCTCGCAGTCGCCTGAGCGAGCCACAGACAGCTCGCAGTCGCCAGGGCGAGCCACAGACAGCTCGCAGTCGCCTGAGCGAGCCACAGACAGCTCGCAGTCGCCTGAGCGAGCCACAGACAGCTCGCAGTCGCCTGAGCGAGCTACAGACAGCTCGCAGTCGCCTGAGCGAGCCACATTCGGCTCGCAGTCACCATCACGAGCTGTAGCGAGCACAGACAGCTCGCAGTCGCAGCCAGTTGCAGCGGGCACGGTCAGCCCGCAGTCACCGGAGCAGTTTGCGGCGGACACAGACAGCTGGCAGTCAGCGGAGCAGTCCACGGCGGGTCCAGCGAGCCCGCGGTCACCAGAGGAGGCTACGTAGAACCTGGCTACTGCGCCGGGGGGAGGATGTTAAGGACAGCGGCCTCGCCTGTGTTTTAAAGTGAATTTAAAGACAATGAACACTTATCAGTGCTTTAAAACGTTTCTAAAAACTGTGAGTAAATAGTACATAAACTTTTAAGAGTGAAAATAGTGAATATAAGTGTTGTACATAAGTGTTAAGTTCATTAGAATAGCGGTAAATAATTGTTTTAAAGTCACGAGTTTATTTTCTTTATAATTTCTTAACCGTAGCTTATTTCACTTGGAAAATTAGTGTTGTACATAGGAAAAATTAGTGGCTAAAGTAAATAACATTTAGGTAAATAGAAATGTAAATGGTTTTAGAGAAAATTAGATTATAATGGTGAAAAATATATGGTTTTTCTTATACTTGTAATTTGCTTATGTGTTACTAAGTATCTATGTAAACTGTGTGATTATGTATTGTTTTATGGTAAATAAAGAATTTCACGTTATGCGTTTCACTTATCCTGGCTCAGGGGAAATAAAGGGAAATTAGGGAAAATTACGGAAAAATAGCCGTATAGAGAAATAAGAGAGAGATAGCTTATATGGAAATTAGAAGAGTACATTTGTGCTCTCTATACGGCATTGCCCTGAGCCAGGTAAGCTAACGAGTTAATGTGAAAAATGTTCTCCTCAAATCAGTGTAATTTTTATACGCCCCAGCTCTGCCCGAATCGGTGTAACCTTGCTATCTTCGAGTCTGATCAGAGCCGGCGGTGAAAACCTAGTGGAAAAATACAGTCCCATACAACAATAATAATAAAGTTACTATTGGGGATACCGAATCTGATTAGTCGTAAAGGAAAGCATTTTATTTTTTATATTTAAATAAACCTGCATAAATGCGACACAAATGCGGTGCAGGTTTCTTTAAACAATCAATCTCTGACAATCTCCGATGACTCGAAAGTCTGCAGCAATGGGGACACTTGTCGTGAATGCTGATGATTGTGAAGTCAAAATAGCGAACGCGTAGCTTCATTTCAAGATAGCAATTCAAATTACAAAACTTTAAATCAGCATCGCTCTTGCAATGATACACGTTGTATCTAAAAGATACAACGTGTATCATTGCAAGAGCGATGCCGCAGCTCGCTCAAAAGATATAATATTACTAGCTGTCCCGAACGTTGTTCTGTCTTAAATATGAACTGGAATGAATAAATAGCTACACCTACACCTACTCCTACAACCTACACGTTTACCAATATTTCTCATTGCGTCGCGCGGCACATAAATACAAATAAAAACCACCCCGTTGGGCGTCGGCCGGCACATTTGCCCATTTTTATTGCTATATTTTCTGTTTATTCTCATTTGTAAATATCTGGATTTTTATCTGTGATTGAAATTTATTTACTTAGTACAGGGATAAAACAAAGCTGTTATAGTTTTTTGTCTTTGCTGTTGTACTCAATAATAAAATAAATAATTGTTTGTCTCAGAGTAAAGAAATTTGACACCAATTTCACTCCACTCCACTAATCATTGATGTTTGGTTAATTTTGTGCACAAATCACGAATTTTTTTATATATATCGTTATTTGAACACATATTTATTTAATTAAATAAAAACTTTCGTATGCGTGTGATATAAATTTTCGCCATAATTTAGCTTCAAAACCCAACATTAAAAAATTCATTTCCAGTGAAATCATGTTTGATATTTTGCATTATGTAGTTTATATTTCTTTTTTTTTTTTTTCATTGTGTAGAACGATTCTTCTAATTTCTAAAAATGTATAATGTGCCAAGGTTTTACTAACAACTCAATAATAAAAATCGAAAAAACAAGTGCGGGTGCCTTCTGGCGTATAATACCGCATAACGCTCAAGGGGGGTCATGGATTTTTTTTTTACATTGGCCTGTTTTGTTATTAAATAATATGAACAATATATCCACAGAATGTAATTTACGCAAAATCAAATTAAATGTGTTTTTTATTGAGTTTAAAAACTAAGAATTGGGAAAAAAAAAACAATTCTTTTGTGTTCACATCATGATTGCTTTTATTCGTTAAGTTTTTTTTAAATTCCAGTTACATCATCATATAAGGAATTTATTCTATTTTCTAAATATATATAACATGCAATAGTTTTAAAATCAATTGATTAATATAATCTTGAAAAACCGGAACCGGAGAAACCGCGCGTACGCCTCCAGTGCCGGACGCCGGACCCGCTGACACCATCCGGCTTTTGAAATTTTAACAGTCCGACGCCCGAGAGGTTAGACCTTTCCTAAACTTTTTTCAAGACCAAAATTAGCCAAATCGGTCTAGCCGTTCTCGAGTTTTGAGTCCCTCGGGAAATAAAAAGTATCCTATGTCCTTCATCTGGTTCTAAGCTACCTCCCCACCAATTCTCAGCCAAATCAGTTCAGCCGTTCTTGAGTTATAAATAGTGTAACTAACACGGCATTCTTTTATATACAAAGATAGATAATAATATAGACTCGTTGTATTTCGAAATTTAAATTCTTCTAACTTCTTGTATAGTTAACAAAGTTAAAATTTGAATTGCTATTTTAAAAATGCAGACGCATCACTTCGCGTCTCTCTGTGAACTAACTATATTTCAAAATAGGAACACTGAATAATTCATCTCGCCCAGGGGTGAGAAATCAAATCATAAATTATGTCCTTTACTTAAAATTCCAAGTGCAAAATATCCAATATTTTACAAATAGACAATACTTATTCAGATATTCAACGTTAACGCTTGTTAGGCGCATGTGTTGCCTGCCACCTGCCACCGGGGATTTGTATCGGAATCAAGCGGGAATATATTTGAATACGTAAAATGGTTATGTCGCTTCTTGATTCGATACATAGGTGTAGTCATTTTAAAGAAAAAGGAAAGATTCTTAAATTCAGTGTAAAATAGGATATTACTTATTTTATTCTCTAACTACATTTTGGCTGCGGCTCCACCCGCCTAAATCTACTCTAAAGATATAAAAGGCAAACCTGTCAACCTGACTGATTCATCTATGAACAGACAGCCAAAAGTACTGAATGGATTTTGCTGAAATTTTACATACAGTTGTAATGGCGTAGGCATCCGCTAAGAAAGGATGCTAGAAGCTAGTACAGCATAACATGGAATCAAGGTACTTTTTCGGGATAAGCAGTAGCTGACATAGGCTACTGTTAATACCATTGATCTTAAGCTACTACCATACAAAATTTTATTAAATGTGTACAGTAGTTTTTGCGTAAAAGGGTAACAAACATCCATTCATCCTCACAAACTTTCACATTTATAATAACGTATAAAAGACATGCCTTTGTACAGTAAAGAAAATTTCTATCGACTAATTATTATAGGTTGGTATATAAAAATATTTTTGTGACCATTCTTCAAAGTTTAATCGCCTACAGAATTAAAAAAAATACATATCTACCTTAACATTAATCACTTTAATAGGCTACACGACTACATCTAAAATATTAAGTTTTATTAATGTACTCAGAAATTTTGAGGTATTACTACTTCGTAAATGTAAAAAATTTTAATGTTCTATGTATAGTTTAGTAATTAGATACATCTAAAAGGTACAAAAAAAAATTTTTATTTTTTGCTTAATAAGTGAACAAAACCTACATTATTAGTTTACTTACATCATATACAAAAACTTTTATTATGGTATGTATGAACTTAAACGCATAAATATCGGAGATATTTACAAATATGTTCCTGCGGCCGTATATTTCATACACTTTAACATGGACGTGACGTCATAGCTACGTATGACTTTAGTATGGAGCGTTTTCACGAGACTTGCGAAATTTTGTAAACAAATCGCTGTACCTTTGAAAATATTGACTTTTGATATACGGTTTCTTCTGAGAAGTTACTCATATTTAAGAGTACTATTCATTTATGCAATAAAAAAAAATTCAGTCGTGTAGCCTATTACAATATACTTTAGATTTCCTAAAACAGTATCAAAACAAGATTAAGGTTAGCTTAGAGTCTTCTGAAAAGTAAATTAGAAAACTTGGCGGCTTGTTGTAAGACAAACATGAATTTACCTCAATGTTCGCGTGACGCACCCGCAAAACCTAAGTCCTCAATATTTACAACGTGAGCTACGTCTAAATTTATATGATATTATGTTGATTCAGCTTCACCGCCGACATATTGGAATAAATCCGAGCTAAAACCAATAGATCCCAGATGGCAGCACTCCTTCAATCAATACGCAAACGGCTCTGAAACGCATACATTTGCGGATAATAGAAATACATTTTATAGCTTTCATATTTACATTTATATTACACAAAGAAATGTTTCATTATAAGACTATTCCATCTTGTATAAAATATTTTAAAATTATAATTTAAATTGTACTCTCGTGTCTTGTTGTGTGCTCTAGTTTAAATTCATAGGCTAATGATTGGTCTCGCTGGGGTAGAGCGCCCAGCGAGACCAATGATTTATCTATGTTTAAATTGTATTTGTCTCTCATTATCATTATATTAATGCGTTAAGAAAAGTTAAGAAAATCAATTAAGTACGGTTTTAACCCTTGGCATGCCTGGTAGGGTCTGTCAGACCCACACCAACGCGTGGTCCGTTGTAGTTCCTTCGAATTTGAATTGCGCACCTCACCGTTCTCAGTAGCTTACTGTTATTAACCGCGGAATGTTTACCGCCCGCTTCCCCAGTTCGCAGCTAGCTGGGAGCGTAGAAAAACGTACGTTAAGTGCGCGCGGGTCCCATAGACCCCACCAGGCATACGACGTGACATTATTATGTAAGTATTAATTTCTTTTTTTTTTTCTTATGATAATTGGTATTTGTGTGTAAAAAGGTTGTAGTTTTTACATATTTCAGATTCAACATGAATAAACGTTTGCCAGACGAGGACATAGCAAGATTTTTATTCCAAGACTTGAATGAGGTGGGTGAAGATTCTGAGGTGGAACATAATGATAAGACCGCAAAACTCAGTACATTTGTGAGACTTGTACTAGCCATATTTGTCTTGACTATTCAATTTTTCAATATGCAAAGTGCTATCAAACTAAAGCTCTAGAAGATAATAATGCAAGTGATGCAGACTAATATTTTGTTTGCTACGTTTAAGTATATATAAGTGCCTTACACTTTATCGTAGTCTGATAAAGATCTCTTTATTTTTAATACTTATTATTAATTTTGAAGTCGGTACCAGCAAATATAAACGTAAGTTCTATAAAATATTGTAGGATATTGTTTGGGCTGGTACCGATTTCAAAATTAAGAAGATTGAGTAGAGAAATAGTAAAAATTTTAGCCGAATTTGAACGGGGAATTATTTAGAGATTAAGTTTTATTTCATACTTTTTTGTGTATTTTACTTTGGAAGTCGGTTTAATTTTTTGTTTAAAAATAATAATTAATACTAACTAACTATTTATATGTAAAATAATATTATATCTGTACATTTTATATTATGCAGACTGTCATCTTGTATCTCTTAAGATCACGATTCCATTGAATATTTTGTATTAATACTTATTATTATGTTACCAAAGTTATAATGTCTAAATTTTGTTTCAAAATATGACTGTTGTTTAATTTAAAAAATATATATAAACTTGGTTAATTTCTAATATGATTTGATTTATTATCGCTTGTATTCCTGTTAAGTATCCTTTTTAACGCATTAAATTACTTTACATAATACAATTTACATTAAAAATATTTATTTGAAAATCTTAGTCTGACAAACCCACCAGGCATGGCGTGTAACTTTTGACCACCAGGCATGCCAAGGGTTAAGAGAATTACATGAGAGAATTACGTGCATACAGATCTGTGTGAAATTTGGCATATTTAAAAGTTTTAAAGGAAGGCCTGCTGAAAGCTAATTTTTTTTATAATAACGCTTAGACATATTACAATATACATTTCATTTATGATAATATTATCAGCAACACACACTACATCATTCATACTAGCATTTTTGTATATTATGTAATAATACTTGATTAAGACTTGATTAATTTCACTCAGGACTCTACATAACGCTAGAGTCCCTCGTTACGCTCAGGGTCCAATATGCTGCCCGTAACGAAAGACACTGCTTTATCCCCTTGGTACATGATTTCTACTATTATTGCGTATCTAAGCGGCAAAAGAAACCTAAAAAAGTTGAAACTCTAAGATTAAAACATGAATTATGGTCTAATTTCGATCACAGGAGACCTCTAGTTTTCTTTAAAATGCCCTTAGATCTCAACAAATAAGTCGCGTATAAGTAATAAGTGTATTATGTTTATTTATGGTATGACCAATCCTTCTAGTATACACAATACACATTCTTAAAAGAAACAAATTGATTACTTATAATCGGATGGCTTTTGACTACCTTACAATATAATGGGATGGCTCAAGTACTACTTGCTAAATTGCAATAAATCAATCAACTTGCTACACTATTCCAAACCCACATATTATGTTAGGCTCATATCTTTCGCAGGTTACATAAAATCCCGCCACATTTTTACGTTGTCAGATTCAATGATAGAATATGTCGGCCGGCCTATTAGATTATCCCACTCAACTTAAAAACACGTACTCCTCTCAATATAAAAATGTTAGATAACCTCTATGAAATAGGCCAGAACGAGCAGAATAGTATTAAGAACTGGTCATCTTTGTAGCTATCGTTTTAACAAAAAAAAGGCACTTGGGTTCCTTGGCACGTTCCACGGAGCTCCACAGACTGACCTCGCATTATAAAATACTGCCAGGAGATTTCCACTCTTTTTATTCAAGTATACACTTACCTAAATTTATTACGTACTCCTGACGAAGTTTAAAATTAGATTATATTAATTTCAAACTTTAATTGATTGATTTTTGTTATTTGATAAATAAATAAATTTTCAAATAATATTATGATATGTTGAGTCCTCTTTTTAAAATAATACGTATATATGTGAGTACCTTACACTATTTACCCACAACTTTAAAACATTGTTTAACAACGCTAAGCAACGTTTGAAAGTCAATATCATTTCGTGTTAGGGTCCCGAAAATATCTCGCGTCAGGGTAAAAATATTCACGGAGTATAATTAAAAAAAACGCCCAACAAAACTTGCGAGCAAGTCCTTCTAAGCAAGGATAGATACTTTTTGTTGATACAGAAAAAAGCATTTTTTAAGTTTTTAAGCGCACAATTTAAAACAAAATAAAAAATTATTTACTCATCAGTATACCACAAATAAAATATCTTTGTGGTTTTTATTATTTATTTATTTATTTATTTATTCATACAAATAAAAACAAAATATAAAATAAAGTCCTACAAAACTGTTCTTCAGTTTGTCTGTAGGATCAATGTTATAAAACGTAATATTATAGACAGAGTATAAAAATAAAATTAACAAGATAATTACAACATTACATTACAATAAAACTAAAATTAAATATCTATTGTAAAAACAAATAAAGTAAAACAAAATGAGAATAATGATTAAAAGAATATATATAATTTTTAGGTGGTGAGGGAGGGTGGTAGTAGGGTAATAAGGTGTTTGAAGATGTTTTTTTTGAAGGAATTTGTTTTGGTCTCATGTCGGATATCGTTCGGCAAGCTATTTAATAGGTATGGTATCCTTTTATTTAAAGTTCGGTCCCCAAAGTAGTTATATACTCTGGGTACCTTGTATTTTCCCTCCGATACCGACCGAGTACTATAGTTGTGATTCAATAATTCTAGGTTATGGCTATTATTATGATACCCTATGCCTAAACTCTTACCCAATTATTAATAAAAATATTTACAGCACGGATACGCTAATCCATGTCTGATAACTGATAAGTGATTTTTCTAATCTATAAGACAAAGACAGCAACATAGAATAGCGTAGCCGTGGTAATAATACTTTCATTAATAAGAGGGGTAGGAAACGCGATATTTCTTAAACCTAGAACAAAATATATAAACTTTCGTTCTCTTTAAACGAGCAATTCTTGTAAATATATTATTAAAGATACTAGCATTAATTGTCCGCGGCTTCGCTCGCATGTAATTAAGTTTTAAACTTTCATCGCCTATTTTACCCCCTTCGGGTTGAATTTTGAAAAATTATTCCTTAGTGGAACCTGCGTCATAATATGAGAAATACGTGTACAAAATTTCAAATTTCTAGCCTTCCTCCTTATTAATAAAAATATTTACACCATGGATTAGCAAATCCAAATCGCTCTCTTTGTCTATCAAGTGACTGTTCCAAACTATCTGACAGAGACAGCCATGTTGGATTAGCTAATCCGTGGTGTAAATATTTTTATTAATAAGGGAGTTTCTCCCTTATTAATAAAAATTAATATTAATAAAGAGTTAAAGAATATATTAAAATTAATAAAGAGTTTGGCATGTGCGTTGATACATCAGATATAAGATAATTATATTTAATCAGAATCTCGGAAATGGCTTCAATAATTTCCATCAAATTTAGTATGCAGGGGGTTTTGGAGTTTTTAAAAATCGATCTAGCTAGGTCACATCCTAGCAAAACATCGAATTTTTGAGTTTTTATTTATTTCTTCTTTCGTTGCGTACCTAATAAGATACGAGTTATTTCGGTTTTTAATTGTCAAAGCGCGTGGCTCTGTAACATGCACGTTGGACTTATTGCGTAATTAACAAATTGGTATCTCGGGTTCGAGTCCAGATCAGACTCTTATGATTCAGTTATTGAATCGCCATCTCTTAATTTTTACCATTTTACTAGTACCTTGAGCAAAAATGTGTCTCTCAGGCACTAATATGTTATGTCTAGGTATTGTAGGTTACATAAGCAACCTTTGATGATCCAGATACTTTTTTACATTAATGAAATCCGTAATTTATTCTACAAAAAACAATTCGGTAAGGCTAAAAATACAGACCAGGCCAAAAGTAATTACAGCCAGCACCGGGGGAGCACGAGCACTCATTAATATGCTAATACAGTTCCAGCTATCGAATGGCAAATTGGTAACGAAAAGAAACGGAATTCAGTATGTTACAGGTAATTGTTTTGTGTGACGTCACTGTTAGGAATGATTTGAAGGAGACTGGAGTTCCCGGATGTTTTGTTCTAATTCACTGTAAAGTCGGTTTACTGAAGATAGTTGAACGCCCAACTAACATTTTGGCGCTAAGAGAAACCTTTTTTGACACTTAAAGTATTACAAATGACATATAAGAGCTCTGACAAAAGCTTTGGACTCTACTGCGGCGTTAGGAATAAATAATTAAAGTTTCAAGAGGCGTAATAGAAATAAACGAAAAATATATAACTTAAGGTGCTAACTTGGAGTTTGTCAGAACTTTTGTATAACTTACTCTTACATCTTTAGAAAACGCAAAACACTATCACCAATTGTAAGGTGTCTGCTAATACTTACAAACGGTTAAAGTTCTTAAATGGAGTTAGTCAATACCTTGTACCACCTAACGAGTTCTATAGAGCCCTAAGAGCTAAAAGAAAGTTAAAGTAGTGATAATTATTTGTATTATAGAGCTAGATGCTGCAAGTGTCAGAAACCACCTTTAAATCATCACAGGTTGTATAATGGGATTTACTCCTATATTATAAAACTTCAAGTGGCATTAAAAAGCTAGCTATTGTTTTTTTAACACTGCGTTAGAAATAAAAGAGTTATCAGGAACCTTAGGTAATTTAGAATTGATGCCATTATATAAACATAATCTAAAAAAAATTAACTGTAAATATAAGGTCAAAATATTATTTTCCGACTTACTGATTTACATTATTTACTGTTTTCAATTAAAATATACATAGACGTACTGAGAATTGTTATTTACAACCACAACTAAAATAAAAAAAAAAATGCCGTGGCAGTGATTTATTTTACCTAATAATATGAAATGTTGTTTATTTTTGAGGCGCTTCAAAATTGATATGAAAACTAGTATATATTATCACAGAATACTTATCACCGCAGGGAGAATTCATAATTATGAAACCGATAATGTATAAAATTATTAATTGATGTCGGCCATGATTGTCGGCCATGAATATGCGCACTGCTATTATATTTTATCATTTTTGACGGTAATAGAAACGTAAAGTAAAAAAAAAAAACTTTGGGTGATGTTTATTACTACTTAATATGCACAATATACAATCGAGCTATAAATAGTATCGTCGGAGCACTCATATGTTGTTAAAAAAGTTAGTTGAGTGAATTTTATAAATTATTTATTACTAAAGGGTGCAGTTGTAACCTGTGTATAGCTTATAATACACCTAAAATGGTGAATACTACTTCAATAGCACTATTGTAACTCTTTATTCCCACCTTTTTATCACTTTTCTACAACTATTATGTCACTTTAAGCTCTAAAATTGTGGGCCCAATCGAGGGTTATTAGATAGTTATAGCGCGCTATACCACTAGTTGTTAGACCTTTTATAGAACCTTAGGTTTTTAAGTTTCTCTTAAGTAGCTCATTTAGCGCTTATCTGGGGGCACGGCAGTGCCCCCGCCAAGTCGAGCGCGAAGCAAACACTGCCGTACCATCCTTTACTGGAACCATTTCGCCGCATTTTCAGGCCCCTATTTGAGAACCTCTGGATAAGACCAGAACGCAGAAATTTTCGTCGTCCAATAAGCTATAATCACATACTTAAAATCCAAAATTTCAAGTCTGTAGGTCATTTAGTTCCGAAGTTAAGCGAAAGCAAAGTTTCGCATTTACGACACTCACTCACTCACTCACTCACTCATGATCATCAAAATAGAACTAGTACTTCCCATAAACTTAGAGAGCTGAAATTTGGTACAGAGTTGGGGTTTAATGGCCACATAAAGGAAAAACTATAAAAACTAGGATAATCGATCTGGGGGCACGGCAGTGCCCCCGCCAAGTCGAGCGCAAAGCAAACACTGCCGTACCATTCTTTACTGGAACCATTTCGTCGCATTTTTAGGCCCCTATTTGAGAACCTCTAGATAAGACCAGAACGTCGATCTGGGGGCACGGCAGTGCCCCCGCCAAGTCGAGCGCGAAGCAAACACTGCCGTACCATTCTTTACTGGAACCATTTCGCCGCATTTTCAGGCCCCTATTTGGGAACCTCTAGATAAGACCAGGACGTCGATCTGGGGGCACGGCAGTACCCCCGCCAAGTCGAGCGCGAAGCAAACACTGCCGTACCATTCTTTACTAGAACCATTTTGCCGCATTTTCAGGCCCCTTTATTCTACTCGAACTTTATTCTACTCGAACATTACACAAATTAAATAAACAAATTACACTAAAATCTAGGAAAATAAATCAATATGTTTCTACAAAAAGAAGTGAAATCCCACCAAAAACATTCTGTAAAAAACTAGCCAAGTCTCGATGGACCTGCTTGTTTATCTCTAAAAAGTAATGAAATCTAGACAAAATCGTGCCAAGTCTAAGGTTCCTTACTGCGGTTTCTTTATTATTATAGTTAATGTTGTGTGACTTGGCCGTTGAAGGGTACACAAGGGTACAAAAGGGGCTCCATGACACCATTGCTCCAATACGTGTGTTGTACAATCAACAACAGCCTAAAATGAGACACTAGCGTCCAATTACCAATACCAGTATGGGCTATTATCTCGCTTAACAAACATAGGTAGTT
This sequence comes from Glaucopsyche alexis, assembly GCA_905404095.1. NCBI lineage: Eukaryota > Metazoa > Arthropoda > Insecta > Lepidoptera > Lycaenidae > Glaucopsyche > Glaucopsyche alexis. Next base: position 18,492,034 of record FR990046.1, read on the forward strand.
ACAAATGTAAACAAAATTGACTTGTACCCACTAAAGTATAAAGAATGTTCAACGGCCAAGTCACTCAACATTAACTATAATAATAAAGAAACCGCAGTAAGGAACCTTAGACTTGGCACGATTTTGTCTAGATTTCATTACTTTTTAGAGATAAACAAGCAGCTCCATCGAGACTTGGCTAGTTTTTTACAGAATGTTTTTGGTGGGATTCTTATTACTAAAATGTTAGTTGGGCGTGACAACGTCATATGGAACGCCTCAGAGCGAGGTAACGCCGCACACGTCACGTCCATCGAATTATAAGACTTTGTCACGTCAAAAATGACAAGCAAAATGATTTGTCAATCGATTCCCTCGGCGCAAATAGACCCCCCGTTACTAATAAACTTTGTGTAAGCTTTGAATAGTTATACCGTGTTATGTTCACGTCACACAAGTGACATTTTTAATTCGATTGAAGAAGACAAAACACCGTGTAACTATTCAAAGTTTATACAGCGTTTATTAGTAAGGGAGAAAAATTACGTATTATTACAACCGTACCTATAAAATTATCTATGGATACGACTAGAAATCTAGTGCAGTGCCGATTGGTTTACGTGCCTTTTCGACAGTGTGAAGGATCATCTTTTCTGTTACAGGGTTAGGTCCTATATTGATTCAAGTGATACTGATAATCGTATACATACAGGTGTTATAATTCCATATTTTACCTTGTGTAGTTACTAGGTACGCTTTCACGCATACTATACACAGACGACCTCTGTAGCTCAGTGGTTCAACGAGTTGGTTCTCAGGCAGGTTCAAATCCCGCCGAAGGAATAAAAAGTTTGTTTTGTTTATGGGTAATGGTCAATAGATGGGTATTTAATATGTGTATAATATAATAAAGAAAATATATATTTTATAGTATAAAGAATTAAAAATATTATTTCCCGCTGTCTGGTCCCCGTAACCCAAGTTCCTCGGGTACTAAGCACAGAGCCAGGTTGACGTGGTGTGAAGCATGCATAGATTATATTATCATTATACACATACAAGTGAAGATGTATTTTTGGCGTGATTAAATGAACATTTCAAATTAGCGTAGATCATCTTTTCTCAACCTTTTTATGTCGCGACCCACGAAATGCCAAAAAGTTAAGTAGAAAGTCTTGCGACCGCGTCATTATAAAATTATAATAATATGCACATAGTGCGCTACTTTTATCAGCTATATATGTTATATTATATTAGCCTTCACTGATTCGAATGTTCGAAAGATTTTTCCGACATTCGATACAGAATTCGTTCGGAAAACCGAATCTTTTGTACCTATAATTATGTAGTTTGTATTTGTTTATTTTGTTATTTTTCAACAGACCCCCTTTAAAAAAACTCGGGGGGTCGAGTTCAAGGGTCGCGACCTGGTTGAGAAACGATGGCGTAGGTCCTTTTTACGTCCCCCCGATGGTTGCACGCCTTGTCGTGGCGGTGGGGCTTAGTAACCGTGGATTGGACACCCACGGTGAAGCGAAGAGGCAACTAGGGCCGGCTTGTTTGCTGCCGGCTGGCCCGAGGAGGGCGCTCCCAGCGGGCTGGAGGAGTCCGCTGCGGACGCACTAGGAGGTGGGACCGCAGAAGAAGAGGATCCCTATCTTCTGCGGCCGTGGAGGGATCGCAGGGGGAGAGGCGTGGTGGTGTTGTGCCACTCTCCCTACCCCCCTGCGAGCTGGCGGGGCCGTTCCGTACGGTTAACGGCATTGGTGGGGCCGCAGAAGAAGAGGCAAGTTGGTATTATGGTGCGCCGCTTGCCCTATCCTCTGCGGCCGAGGTGTGGTCGGTGGCAGAACCATAGCTAAGATCTGCCACCGGGTACCGGTTATGGTGGCTGGTATCCGTAACCTCCTAGTGGCAGACTCGGGGGGAGTCTGCCACAGTACTGGTGGAGGCCGAGGAGGGAGGCGCAGGGTGCGACCATCTGGTGCGCCTGGGGCCTTCAGGTCTAGGATGGAGCCGCTTGTTGGCTGCCGCCGGCGGGTTCGCGGATGTGTTTTTCGTTCCCGTGGCCCCGTCACAGGGCGGCGTGGAGGAAGGTGGGGGGTGGTTTTTAGTGGGTATACCGTGGGTCTCATTAACCTATACGGGAGTCCCACATCACCATTCGGGTGCCCCCTGCGCCTGGGTGGTATGCGTAATGCATTTTCCCCTCCGGAATAAAAAAAAAAGGTCCTTTTTACGTGTCAGTAATCTTGTCCATCTTGATACTAATAAACGAGTATTTAATGACAAAAAAGCTCAGAACATTAAAATAATTTGTACCGTAAAAACCACAAGTTTTTTTTTTTTTTTTTTTTTTTTTTTTTTTTTTTTTTTTTAATATAAAATAAGGGGGCAAACGAGCAAACGGGTCACCTGATGGAAAGCAACTACCGTCGCCCATGGACACTCGCAACATCAGAAGAGCTGCAGGTGCGTTGCCGGCCTTTTAAGAGGGAATACGCTCTCTTCTTGAAGGTTTGTAGGTCGTATAGGTCCGGAAATACTGCTGGTGACAGTTCGTTCCAGAGTTTTATAGTGCGCGGCAGAAAGTTACGCGAGAAACGCACGGTGGAAGACTGCCACTCATCAAGGTGATGAGGATGGAATATTTTTCGCGTGGGACGATGGCGAAAAGTTGCAGGTGGTATGATTCCGAACAATTCCTCAGAGCACTCCCCGTGATACAACCGATAGAGGATGCAGAGTGAAGCTACATCTCGGCGTAATTCCAAGGGGTCCAAGTTGTTTGAAACATAATGACAGTCAACAATTCGAACGGCCCTTCGTTGGATACGATCCAGAGGGAGCAGTTGGTATTTTGGTGCTCCTGCCCAGAGATGAGAACAATATTCCATATGAGGCCGAACCTGCGCCTTGTAGAGTTGTAGGCGTTGGTCCGGACCGAAGTACTGTCTCGCTCTGTTGAGAACACCAAGCTTCTTCGAGGCTAACTTGGCCTTACCCTCTAGATGATATCGGAACTGGACTTCGCTCGATATGCTAACGCCAAGTATTTCAATGCTAGGGGAGATGGTTAAAGATGTGCCCTCAAAACGAGGATGTACGACCATAGGTGACTTTTTAGCGGTGAACGCGCAGACTTGTGTCTTAGCTGGGTTAAATTGGACTAAGTTACGTCTACCCCATTCAGAGACTTTCTCCAATGAATTCTCTATTTTAAACACAAGTTCGTTTCGACTCTCGATGACATTTAGCCGAGAAATATTAGGGGAGCCGGTATATACAGCATCACCTGTACTATCATCCGCATAGCAATGAATGCCGTTGGTCTGTAACATGTCATTGATATGCAGTATGAATAGGGTAGGCGATAGCACACAGCCCTGAGGGACACCAGCATCAACTGACTGAGTTTCCGAGCATTCGCCGTCAACTACGACCTTTATGCTTCAGTCTGCTAAGAAACTTGTGACCCACTTGCATAATTTCTCGGGCAGCCCGTATGATGGAAGCTTTGAAAGCAGCGCTTTATGCCAAACCCGATCAAAGGCCTTCGCAATGTCCAAACTAACAGCCAATGCTTCTCCCTTCGACTCAATTGCCTGAGCCCAACGATGAGTTAGGTACGCCAAGAGATCACCAGCCGAGCGACCCTTACGGAACCCGTATTGTTTGTCGCTTAGTAATCCCTGGCCGTCCAAGTATCGAAGAAGCTGGCCATTGATAATGGATTCCATTATCTTTGAGAAGAGAGAGATTATGGCGATTGGTCTGTAGTTGGAAGGATTTGAGCGATCACCTTTTTTGGGGATCGGGTGCACCAAGGCTGTCTTCCAAGAAGCCGGGACGATGCCAGAGGAATAGGAGAGCCGAAAAAGGCGCGTCAAGACCGGAGCCAACTCTGGAGCACACTTTCTCAACACAATAGGGGGGATTCCGTCAGGCCCACTCGACTTTTGGATATCAAGGGAACGGAGGGCTTTTCGCACTGAGCGCTGATGAAACCGAATATCCGACATGAAGCTCGTGCATCGCGGTATGGTCGGCGGTTTCTGCCCCCCGTCATCTAGGGTCGAGTTAGACGCAAAGAGCTTGCCCAGAAGATCGGCTTTGTCTTTTGCGTCCTGGGCTAACGATCCATTTCCTACGTGTAGGGATGGTAGGGTTGGCTTGCAGAAATTTCCCTCAATAGCTTTGGCCAGAGACCAGAATGCACGGGTTCCCGAGGGGAGGCGCTCGAGTCTCTTGCCAATTCTATTAACGTGCTGTTTCTTTGCCCAAATGATCTCTTTCTTAAGGGAACTAGAGGCATGGTTGTACTCCATTTTATATGTGCTGGTATTTAAATCCCGAGTAGACACTGCATTGGCCCAGGATTGGTAAGCCTCCTGCTTCCGGCGAGAAGCTTTTTTGGAGGATGAACCAAACCAGGGACGAAATCTGCCGCCAGTTGGCACTACAGAGGACGGAATGAAAAGTTCCATCCCCTGCACTACCACATCGGCAACAGAGTTGGCAGTGTTGTCGGGATCATCCGGCGAGAAGCACACGTGCCCCCAAGGATAGGATGCAAAAAACGACCGCAACCCATCCCAGTCTGCTAACTTGTAGTGCCACACACGACGGTATTTAGGAACACGCTGTCGTAAAACCGTCGTGAGTGGCACAGAACTCCTGACAAGGCAATGATCCGATGAACCAAGTGGAGCGGTTACGGATATTTGGTAGCCATCAGGATTTGAAGTCAGCAGAAGGTCCAACAAGGAAGGATTCTGACCGTCCACATCTGGGATTCGCGTAGGCGTAGTAACCAGTTGTGTTAGGTCGTTCGCAAGGGCAAAGTCGCATACAGATCTCCCCGCATGATCAGTTTTACTGGAATTGAGCCAGTCGGCGTGGTGGGCATTAAAGTCGCCAAGTATTATGATCTCTGCGGATGGGATCTGTCGCTGTACAAAATCTGAAGCAGCTTGCAGGTGTTCCAAGAGTCGGTCCGTCTCGGTGTCACCACTATGGGACCTATATAAGCACGCATAGACGCGAGGGTGGTCGTCGCAATCTATGCGGAGCCATAATGTTGACAGGTCCCTGTCCTCAAGATTGCTGAGGCGGCGAGAGCTGATATCATCTCTGATATACACACACACTCCAGCTTTGGGCAGAAAGGAGTGCTCGAGATAATACCCTGGGTGGGAAAGGTATGATGTGTCACTCGGAGATGATATCTGCGTCTCGGTTAAAAAGAGCAAATCCGGCTTTGCCGTCTCAAGGTGGTAATGGACGGCATTAAGGTTGGAGTGTAATCCCCTGATATTACAGAAGTCCATGCCTAATATCGAGGGGGGTGCCTTTGTGTGTTTGCTCTTGCCCCGAGCAGATTGTAGCGCAGTTTTGCCCTCCCCAGAATACGAGGGGCAGCCTGGACGTCCACGCTCAGTTCCAGGGGTCCCTGAGCATGGACGTCCAGAGAGGGATTCTCCAACGCAGTTGGTACCCTCCTGGGGTAACAAATTGTTTTTCAACTGCGGCATTTCTAGGGGGGTAGGGGATTGGGCCTCCGGTAAACTCACTCACTCGACGGAACACAGCGCAAGCGCTGTTTCACGCCGGTTTTCTGTGAGCCCGTGGTATTTCTCCGGTCGAGCCGGCCCATTCGTGCCGAAGCATGGCTCTCCCACGTAAAAGTTTAATTTAGTACGTAACTTATTTACGCACAACAATTCAGTGAGGATTTTAATAAAATGTCGCTGGCAATTGACATGCACGATAAAACACAGAGATATATCATATTGCGTGATAAAGGGGATCTCTTAGGAAATTGTATATGATTTTATATTTTCAAGGTACAATGTATCATAAAACACCGTCGAATTCGCGTTGTGTCACTTAATGTCACGTTCCCAATTACCGGGCGGGTAATAAAGGGATGTGAGCGGTGTTTTTTCGCAAATTTTTAAACATATTCATTATCTGATATTAAAATCTGCGTTCGCGTGAAATGTTTTATGGAAAAACCTTTGTGAGCCCGTGACACTTATAAGGTTAACAGACATAGGATAAAAATTTACACTGACGTATCGTCTCCGTATTTTTACCGTTTAAAGCCTTTTTCACTTAGATAATAATAGTTTTAGAACATTTTGAAAACAATATGGCTAGGACATTCTACTGCGGCAATTTGTTAAAATATTGCCGCAGTCTGATTAATTCGCTAGCTGCTATTATATATTATTATATTTATATGTTAATACGTAGTGAAACACTACTGAGAAGCTAATATTCCATTTTACGTTAGTATACAATACATTTGTAATACACAATAGATGCAAATTTTCGCAAATAATCATAGCTGGTTACAAAACTTCAGTTACGAATGTGGATGAAAGGAATTATTCTTATTCTTATTTCGTGGAAAATGTAACGAGTACCTAGGTACCTAATAATTTATACCAAAGTCTACGTCATAATATTCATGTTATGCCAATTTCAGTATTTTCTAAAGGCTTTTATGAATTTTTCAGGACCTACCTTAGTTATATTTTATTATTTTTAATGCTAATATTAGAATCAAATTCCACTAATATAATTAATGCTAAATCACACCAAAAGCATTAAAATATGCAATAGGTATGTTTCGTCAACACTCAAACCCCTTTACTAATTAAATTATTTAAGCAGTGGATAAGCAATATAATATAATGTTTTGTCCTTGTCTGACAAGTGGGAAAAGTAGCTTGACAGACAAGGACAAAACATCACATTGTTTTTCCGTTGTGTAAATAATTTATTATTAAGGGGGTTAAAATATGTTATATTGGTTCCGGTGTAGTGTATTAATTGAAGCAGATATTTTTAATTTTAATTAACGCGAATCTACTGGATGCAATGTATGACCTACATTAAATGCCTAGTAGACAATGTCGATACAGAAGATACACTCGTTAGTAAAATAAACCGATTTCCAAAGTTTAACTTTGGAACAAAAATACACAAAGTATGAAATAAAACTTATTTTCTATATTTAAAAAACGGGAGTTATTACTCCCGTTTTAAATTCTAATTAATTGATTTAATTATTTATTTAACCCTACTCAATCTTCTTAATTTTGAAAAAGATTATTTTGTTTTTTTTTTTTATCAATTAATAATCACATTAAAAATTTACACCAGAATTATTATTTATTTTATACCTACCTCGAATAGAACTTGAAATTAATATTTTATAATAAGGAACTACGTTTCTATCTGGTGTCCCACGACACCACACGGTTTTTATTTTAACGTTACGGACGTTTTTTGCCGACTAAGATACCCCTCCGCAACGCGTGTAGGCTGTAGCTTCTGGACGCAATGTATGTACCTCGACTCGTGCGTATTTATTAAGTGCGTATCATTTCGCGACGAATACGCGCTTTCTGGTCATAGTCTAATGTAGTACTATGCGATTTTTTCAGTATAAATTAAAGTAGGTACATAATATTATAAATAATTTAAAAATCTGCGCTTCCATGCGGTTTGCAGGATCAGTGTACTTATAAGACATGATCGAGGACGGCACTGAAAATTTCGGGAATCAAGGAAGTGACACAACATTACTATTTAAAAATGTATTTATTGCTTTTCGAAGTATTCACCGCGAAATTTGACACATTTTTCCATACGATGGAACCAATCATTGAAGCAACCATTCCATTCGGAAGTTGGGGTCTCCAAAATGGACGTTTTGTAGGCGTCCACAGCTTCTTCAGGTGATGAAAATCTCTGACCACGCAATTTATTCTTTATTTTAGGGAAAGTATAGAAATCATTAGGGCTTAGGTCGGGGCTGTACGGTGGATGGTCTAATAATTATATGATTTCTTGCTCTAAAAACTCTTTTGTTCTGTGCGCGGTGTGAGAACTCGCATTGTCGTGATGGAGGATGATGCGGCAGTTACAGTTCTCTTTACGGAGTTCAGAAACGACCTGTGGCAAACAAATGTTAGCATACCATTCTGCATTAACCGTTATTTGTCCCTCAAGAGGAATAGTCGCAACATGGCCGGTTTTGGAGACAAACGTGGCCACCATTTTTTTTCCAACACTCCGTGAACGAACAATTTTTGTTGGCTTTAACTCATTTTCGAACACCCAAACTCGTGACTGGTTTTTTGTTTCGGGTTCGTACGCATATATCCAGGATTCGTCACCTAATACGATATTGTATACAGCATTTGAGGATCCTGCGTGGAATCTTTCGAGAGTTCTGACGCACCAAGTAACGTGAGCCGCTTTTTGCTCTTCACAGAGCAAATGCGGTATCCATCGGGAAAACAAGTTTTTTACACCTAATTGTTCATGCAAGTTTATTTGTATTTGACTCATGCCAATGTCTAAAGTCGCCTGAATTTCGCGGTATGTCACATGTCGATCTTCCTCAATCAGCTTACGCACAGCATCAACGTTTTCTTGGGTGACTACAGTTTTTGGACGACCTTGACGGGGATCATCACTGAGTTTGACACGTCCACGTTGAAATTCAGTAAACCAGCGATAAATTGTGGTTTTGGATGGGGCTTCATCACCAAATGCAGAAATCATCCGGTCAACACACTGTTTTTGTGTTAAACCACTTCGAAAGTCATAATAAATCATCGCTCTAGAATTTTCTCGAGTCAATTCCATTTTCTCAACGACTAAACAAGTTTGACAAGACCTTGTGACAAGACCGAGAATGTTTTTTTAAATAAATAAACGGTATTCGATTTTTAAAACCAAGGAGTTTTAAATAAAAAAAATTAATATGACAGGAACAGTAGAAATATTCCATTCCCGATACTTTTAGTGCAGCCCATGTATTAAGTAATTGTACCTTAATCATACAAAGTCTGAAAATATTATTTCTTCACAGTTTTTTCAAAGGTACCAAAATTATACTTTGATACTAATAGCATTTAGCCACAAAGTAAGCACAAAATAAGACTATCAACGCCTAAAAACCAGTTCAAGATGGTTTTATGAACATAAAAATGTTTGACTTTCTCAAAGTTCGACAATTTTATTGTTTGTTCTTACATTGATATCTTTGCTTGAGGAAAGTTAATAAGATTAAGTGTAAATTTTACCAATGCTTGTTAAAGTTAAACTTTGATTAAATATAATGTCATCTCTCTCGTGTCTCCTTCTTCGTACTAATGAAAGAGAAGACATGATTTTATATGGATAAACGATTAAAACTGCCGTTTTAGAACGCCAGTGGAAGCTCAAAATCAGTATTTAAAACCCGACCCGTTTTTACCCTTTGCAATTTATTAATCAAAATACGCCACACCCATGGATACGCTAATCCATGTTGGATTCTGTGGAAAAGCCACTTGATCGATAAAGACAGCAACATGGATTAGCGTATCCGTTGTGTATTTTTATTAATAACTAGATGCTGCCCGCGACTTCGGTGCGCGCAAAAGGTAATTTTACAGAAACCGAACATTGTTACGCAATAAAAAGCCTATGTCCTTCCCCGTGGTCTACTCTACATCTGTACCGAATTTCATCAAAATCGGCCCATTAGTTTCGGAGCCTATTCAATGCAAACAAACAAACTTTTCCTCTTTATTACCTTTTTTTTTTTTTTTTTTTTTGTTTCCGGGGGGGAAAATGCATTACGCATACCACCCAGGCGCAGGGGGCACCCGAGTGGTGATGTGGGACTCCCGTATAGGCTAATGAGACCCACGGTATACCCACTAAAAACCACCCCCCACCTTCCTCCTCGCCGCCCTGTGACGGGGCCACGGGAACGAGAAACACATCCGCGACCCCGCCGGCGGCAGCCGCCAACAACCGGCTCCATCCTAGGCCCGAAGGCCCTAGGCGCACCAGATGGTAAGGTGCGCCTCCCTCCTCGGCCTCCACCAGTACTGTAGCAGACTACCCCCGAGTCTGCTACTAGAAGGCCACGGATACCAGCCTCCACAACCGGTACCCGGTGGCAGATCAGGGCTATGGTTCTGCCACCGACCACACCTCGGCCGCAGAGGATAGGGCAAGCGGCGCACCGTAATACCAACTTGCCTCTTCCTCTGCGGCCCCACCAATGCCGTTAACCTTCGGAACGGCCCCGCCAGCTCGCAGGGGGGTAGGGAGAATGGCATAACACCACCACGCCTCTCCCCCTGCGATCCCTCCACGGCCGCAGAAGATAGGGAGTACGGCGCACCGTAATACCGGCACTCCTCTTCTTCTGCGGTCCCACCTCTAAGCGCGTCCGCAGCGGACTCCTCCAGTCCGCTGGGAGCGCCCTCCTCGGACCAGCCGTTGGCAAACAAGCCGGCCCTGGTTGCCTCTTCGCTTCACCGTGGGTGTCCAGTCCACGGTTACTAAGCCCCACCGCCACGGCAAGGTTTGCAACCATCGGGGGGTCCTCTTTATTACCTACATTAGCATAGATTAGTATAGATATAGGTTAAGCACGAATTCCTAAAAATCGTTTCGTGGCTTAAAAGACATAAGTATAAGTAGGCAACGTTATCTAATAGAAAGGTTCAGTTCACACCGCGACATTTTTCAGATACTTTAATTCAACGTTATTTACTACACAAAAGATACACGTTTCATAGACATCAGTCACACATTCATATGCGCAATGGAGGTCGGTGCAACTTGACATTCGAACTCTTACAATGAAACGTGTATCTTCTTGTGTACTAGCTTTCGCCTGCGGTTCCGCTTGCGTAAATACATTATCCCGAGGGAACACTACTTTTTCGTGATAAAAAATAACCTATGTCCTTTCCCGGGACCCAAAGTAGGTATGTATACCAAGTTTCATAAAAATCGGTTCAGCGGTTAAAGCGTGAAGAGGTAACGGACAGATAGAAAGACACACTTTCGCATTTATAGTATGCTTTGAATAGTTATACAGTGTTTTGTTCACGTCACACAAGTGACATGTTTAATTCGATAGAAGGAAACAAAACACTGTGTAACTATTCAAAGCTTATACAGCGTTTATTAGTAAGGGGGTTAAAGTATAGTAAAAATTACACTTTAAATAACTTATCGTCTTGTTTCTTTGTAATTTGACCGTAAGATTGAAGTTATCTTATACGGCACATGTTTTCTATATGGCTATATAAATCTCTTTGATTTGGTGTAAGACCATTTGAAGTCACTTTAATATACGCTCATACATTGTTTAGTAGTAGATAAAGGAATTGTTCTCCCGGCGTCTACATTAAGTACATATTTTATGCGCCGTAATCTCTATATCTCATGACCTTCTGGGGGTAAGTGTGCTTATTCCTGAGTTTTATTGCCCAATGTTTTAGCATATTCGCACTTAAATCTACAGTATTCATAATTTTTGTGCCCGTTGCAGGTTAGTAGAATTTACGATTTTTTTGCAACTCTAGAAAAAACCGGCCAAGTGCGAGTCGGACTCGTGCACCGAGGGTTCCGTACCAACCTGTAGTAATTTTGTTAAAGCTTAAAGGTATTATAGACCTAAATATTTGATATGAATTTTAAATTAATACATAACCTACGCGTTTATTAGATATGGAAATATACTATAGAGGTATAGATATATGTGAAGCATTTGTACTTAAGTCTGATTTGGTTTCGTAAGTTCCGTTAAATATTTCGCAACACCAATATTAATACCGTTCGAATTTTAAAGATATGTTAAATATTAGGTAAACCTTAGTTAGTTAAGAGTCGTTGATGTAATGATTAATATTATTGTAAAACAATTAAGTGTGAAGACTAAATGTATATAAAATATGGTCTGTGACAACTGTAGCAACCCCGAGGCCTATAAAAAGGCGAGACAGGCCCAGTCGGTCTTTTTACACGGGAAGCTGAAATACCAGGTGATGTTACCTACTTATTGTTTTTCATTTAAATATTGTTTTTTTTATATTATTTGATATTATTTTATGGCTGTAGCCTTTGGTATTATATTGTTTCCTAATAATTATTATAATTGTTAAAAGTTAGTATTGTTCACGATTGTTTTTAGTTGATGTATGGTTTATTTCTAGCTGTTAGGATATATTACTTTTGAATCTCAATTATTATTCTGTACTTAGTAAGTGATAAATTATAGCTCGTGTACCTTTAGAATAAGTGTTTTGCTAATAGAAAGTGAGTCTTATAAAATAACATAGCTATCCACATGTTTTTGTTATTTCCGAATTAATAAATAATGTTGATTTATCTTGGTTTTGTATTTTGAACTGTATGAAGATCCTCATAGAAAATGGTATATTTATATCTACCTACCTTTTATTTCTGAGGTAGGTTGATTCTGAGGTAGGTTGATTTGTATTTGCTTTAATAATTACATATTCAAATTGAAATATCAGTAAAATGTAAATGAACTAGTAACATATTAATATCACTTATAGCTATAGATTAGGGTCTACCCTAATCTGACACGTTCATGAGTAAAGGGGTAGTAGGTAAGTTTAAATTTTTTTAAAATATTTTTATTTTATGATGTAACTAAAAATTAACGGTTTTCGCAATTTTTCCTTTACCTGTGCTATATGACGTTGCTTCGTACCAAATTTCATGATTCTGAGTTCACGGGAAGTACCCTGTAGGATTTGAGTTATTTAGTTTTTGAGGAAATTTGCGACTTGTTGGCTTAGAAGTTTGATTTTTTCACAGCTTCAAGGGACAGTGAACCTGAATATTTGATATAAATTCCAGCTTGATACCTCCATGCGTTCCTGAGAAAAAGGGTCTTGACAGACATTCGGACGGACAACCTTATAGGTTGTCCGTCCGTTCCGTTTCTTCCTTACGAGGTTCCCGACCCTAAAAACAATCACATTATTTAAGATTTAATATTTTTAGGCACTTAAAAATGTTACGTAACATCTAGTCTTGTTATTTAAGTATTAATTAAGAAAGATGAAGTAATATTTTCTATTTCTTCTCGATAATTCCTAATTCCGTTACTACCCACCTAAATTTTAAAGAAACTTGAATTTAGTTCTATTACATAAAAAACATAATATCATATAAGTAATATCATTTCAGTAAAAATGTTCCGTCAAGAACCGTACCAAAAACATTATCTTTATGGAATAGAATGATTTGAGAGATTTTTCATCCATTCTTAACTTGGTACCGTTATATATCTTCCTCGTATTAACCGCAGCTGGAAATAATTCTCGTAGTTTGATCACGTATACTTAATAATACTTTTGTTCACTTTGTACAATGATACTTTAAAGTATACTAGAGGTCGTCCTGTGGTCGAAATTCGCTCCTAATACTTCATATAATTTTTAAGTTTGAACTTATAGGACCTTTTGAATCTTAGATGTACAAAATAAAAAATGTAATTGTTGTGACAGATCGACAAATGTCAAAGTGTAACAAAATTGTATCTATCGCGGTACGAGTGTTTGTGAATAATCTAAAGGTAGTCGTGTATTGTTGTTATTTTTTGTGACAAATTGACAAACGTCAAAGTGTAACAAAATTGCATCTATCACGGTACCACAGTGTTTGTGAATAATCTAAAGGTAGTCGTGTATTGTTGTTATTTTTTGTGACAAATTGACAAACGTCAAAGTGTAACAAAATTGTATCTATCACGGTACCACAGTGTTTGTGAATAATCTAAAGATAGTCGTGTATTGTTGTTATTTTTTGTGACAAATTGACAAACGTCAAAGTGTAACAAAATTGTATCTATCACGGTACGAGTGTTTGTGAATAATCTAAAGGTAGTCGTGTATTGTTGTTATTTTTTGTGACAAATTGACAAACGTCAAAGTGTAACAAAATTGTATCTATCACGGTACCACAGTGTTTGTGAATAATCTAAAGGTAGTCGTGTATCGTTGTTAATTTTTGTGACAAATTGACAAACGTCAAATTGTAACAAAATTGTATCTATCACTGGACCAGTGTTTGTGAATAATCTAAAGGTAGTCGTGTATTGCTGTTATTTTTATTAATTGAACATAATATATATAAAATATATTAGCTTTTGAAATGCCTTTTGCCACATAAACGTTTAATGTGCCAAACTTCACACTCATCTATACGTACAATTCTTGTAAAACGATACTCGAAATTTTTGCTTTACGCATGTTACATTTTTAGAGTACTTTCTAGCCAATGGACATGTTTGTGCCAGCCCTAGAAAACGTCGTGTAACAAATATTAAGCATACATCAACAGATTTACTTACAATTACATAACAACCCTGGATACTAAACGTTTTCATCTAATGTTGCGACGTAGCCGTATTGTCATTTATACGGTACAATGCCTTACGCCGGTAACCGTACGGTGAAAATCAACCCATGTTAATAACGCATAAGACACTATAACTTAGATGATGATTTGGAGAAGAGACCTAGGAGAGTTGTGGCAATTTTTAAATAAAAGAATATAATAATATATCAATATAGGACTATACCTAGTACCACGATTATAAACTCTATACTTTCAACCCCTTACTAATAAACGCTGTAGGTATAAGCTTTGAATAGTTATACAGCGTTTTGTTTACGTCATACAAGTGACATTTTTAATTCGATCGAAGAAGACAAAACACAGTGTAACTATTCAAACCGTGTAACTGCTTATACAGCGTTGATTAGTAAGGGGCTCAGTTATCAAAGGCAATACAAGGAAAAATGTACGGTTTCTGCGAAATTAAATTTTGCGCGCACGAAATCGCGGACAACATCTAGTTGTAAAGAACTTTACAACTAGATTATTATTTTATATATTAATTTGTATGTAAATATCACTGTTACTCAATCTAAAACTGTAAAAAAACTGTAAGAAATAAAGTTAGTACCTATAGTTAAATAATATTATTAACTACGATTAGGACATTTTCCCATAAACTAAACAAGATCGATGTTTTTGTCCCCATACAATTACTATAAGAAAGGAAACTACATCATACTATTATATATCTTAAACTACATACCTACTTAAGTATCTTATTTTATAAACAAGATATTTTTAAGAATCACATATTTTTGTATATATTTTTCCATAAAGTTCTTCCATAAGTAGCCGAGAAAAGGGGAAATAACTTAACACAAGCAAAGATTTCTTTATCAATGCATATTTAAATGAAACATATCAGACAATATGTTTCATTTTGTAAATATTTTCTTAATATATTAAAACCTGACTGACACATCTATCAACGCACAGTCGAAACTACTGAACAGATTTTACTGAAATTTGATATACAGATAGTTATAATAACGTAGGCATCCGCTAAGAAAATATTTTTAAATCTTCTAAAATTCATCAAATAAACAATTTAAAACTAAGTTAGTTGCAGCTTCATAACTATCTACATAATCATAATATTGTATATCGTTCAAAATCAATGTTTCCCAAACTTCCAATTTTCTTTACATAATACAAAAATAATTGTCTTCCCCATCATAATAACATTTCCTCAGCTTACCAAAGTTCCTTTGAAAAATAATTCTGGCGTCGCAGAACGTCGAAAAAACCCTAAAATGAGATTTGGCTTGTGTCTGCGTGCGACAAATGAAATATTTGTATAGAGCTGTGAGGAGGCCGTCGTGTGGAAGCGCAAACAAAAAGATTTCGCAGTTCGTTAGATACTTATAACAAAAGTATAGATGTAATAATATAATATGTAAATATTACATTTAATTTTAAATTACTAGAGCCTTTGATCTTTCAGTTTCAATTATAACTTACTAGCTGATGCCCGCGGCTCCGTCCGCGTAAGTACTATAAACCACGGGAACTTTATATGTCCCACGATAAAAAGTAGCTTTTGACCTTCCCCATGGTCTACTTTATATCTGTGCCAAATTTCATGATAATCGGCTTAGAATTTTTTGTGTGAAACTGTAAATTAAGTATCACACAGGTACCGTTCATTTCCCTGCGACAAAAAGTAGCCTATGTCCTTTCTCGGGCTCTAGATTATCTGTGTACCAAATTTCATTTAAATCGGTTCAGTAGTTTTAACGTGAAAGACGAAAAAACAGACACACACACACTTTCCCATTATAATATTATGTGACTAATATTAAAAATAACGAATGTAACTATAAGCACTTTAAAACGAAAGACTCGTTCAGTTATTACACACCTTGGTACGAATCGCAATAATTTTACACGTGGATTGGCAATTATCGTGCCATAAATTTAAAAAATAATTCAAGTCCGCACAAAGCATGCCCAAAGCCCCGGCAAAATGAAATTATAGAAAATCGCTTACTTCAAATGAAATTTTCTTTCACAATTTCAAAAGCAACTTTCCTTGAAAAACTCTTTCGGTTTGAATACAAATAACTATTGCGGGATAGAATTTTAATTTTTTCCTTTGATTATACACCGTATTCTTGAATATTTATAAAAATTGTATGAATGGAAACTATTTTTAATTATCACCTTAATCAAAGCGGAAAATTAAAATTCATTCGAGCTTCTCGGGACGTCCGCCCGACTCAGTCGTTGTTTTTTTTTTTTTTTTTTTTTCTCTAAACGAGTTATTAGCAGTTAAGCTGCAATTATTTTACGTGATTTTTAAATAACTTTTTATATTTCATAAGCATTTTACATTTATGTTAAAGTTTTTACACACCAAAAAGAATTGTTAATTTAAATTGACTTCGTGAAAGTACATTTATATAATTAAGAATTTTTATTTTACGATGTTATATATTTTTTAAAACGTTAAAAGTTTTTAGAGTACCGAGCAAACAAAATTTGATATCATAAATATATACCGAATTACACTTATAAGGGCGTATACGTATACGTTCGGTTTCCTGATTAGGTTTCCTGATCAGGAATTCAGATTCGGAAACCTGAATGCTCCATTTACATACAAAATGTGCAACAAGGCGAACACGTCCTTATTATTTCTGAACGAAAAAACCCGACGTTTGTTTCGGAATTCATTACGTGCGTTCGGGTAGTCAGAACGAAAAACCTATTGGCATCGCCCCGACCGCAGTGCTCACATACATATTTTCGTATCGTTCGTCGCACATGAATGAAAATTTTCATTCAAAACCGCTCTAGGATTGTGTTGACTGGGTACATTTTTTCCCAAAAGTGTAGGAACACTCTTAAACTTTTGGGAACAAAATGTATGAGGCCCAAAATATAATAATGTCTGTGGAACAATATCCCTGTATATGAGATAATGTAAAATTTGAAGATCTTCTGGGTGTGCTCGTAACTAACTTTGCTCTTTTGAGATAGTATGACTCTCCGTTAATCTATGGATGTTCAACGGATGTACCCAGTAACGACTTTTTTTTTCTTCGTGGCTAGTGCCAGTAAACGTGCAATCAATTCAATGTCGTCGCTTATTATTGCTTTCACAGAAGCGTCTCTATTCGAATTGACCGTGTAAATACCTAAGACAAAAAAAGTAATGGCTTGCGCTAGGCAAGAGCAATTCTTGATCTGAATTGCGCAATTCCTGATCAGGAAAACGAGCGTATACGCCCGGCCTTAAATTTGGAAACAAGCAGGACGTCATCATATAAGTTTTATTTTATTTAACACGAAAACTACTATCGTAATATTTAATAATACACAATATATTGGTAGACCAAAGTACTTTTTTCTAGCGAGTTTCGAGTATAGACTATGTAACGACTGAATTATCTACACTAATATAACAAAGAGGAAAGGTTTGTTTATTTGTATTTTCGTTTTCATTGAATAGGCTCCGAACTGGACCAATTTTGATGAAATTTGGCGTAAATCAAATCAAATCAAATTTTATTTCCATGAAATTTGTCGTAGTGGTCTTAAAATTTGTTTTTGTACAGTAGGTTTTAAAATTACTAGCCTCTTGGGCGTGAAAATATTAAATTATTATTATTTTATAATCTAATTCATGCTAGAGTTAAAATTGTTAAATAAGATATTTTCTGATAGCATTTTTAGTACAACTTTAGTCATAGTCATAATAGCAATCAAAGAATTAAAGGATTAATAATGCTAAAATAAAGTAAATACATCAGTAAAAAAATTAATTAATTGTGATAGTGATGTCATTATTTTGTTTCAAATATAATACTAAAAAATATATAAAATAAAAATACATATATTGCTTCAGCAGAGAGAGCCAAACAAAATTATTGTAAAAAAAATATATCAGTGAAAATATATCAGTATCCTAATACATCGCTTTTGTATTATGAAAGTTACATATTTGTCAATAGAGTTACTTCAAAAAATTATATCGTATCTTAACAGTGGCCCAACCATACCATGATAAGCAGATAAGATTCCATCTGTATTAATTATAGAATTTAACTGGCGGAGGGCAAAAAAACAGCTGCCAATCTATTTTAATCGCAGGTGTAGAATATACCACGGGAAAAGACATAGACTACTTTTAATGCAGCAAAATATACGGTTCCCAGAGATTTACTTTGAGCACACGAAGTCACGGGCAACATATATTATTAATATAAATTAGGAGTATCTTATTAATTTGAATTTACCATTTACCATTGCAGACATTTTGATTTCTTATCAATATTGTAAATGTTCGATGTTAAGAACGAAATATCTGGATTCGTGTATTCAAAAATGAATATTGCATGGGTTTTACGATAGAAAGCACGTCGGTTTTGCATACTGTGATATTTATTCCGGATTTTACATTTTAGCAGTGTAAAACGAGGTGCTAACATTATTATCCAAACTATTCTGCGTTTATTGTAAATACCTACAGATAGACGACATTTGAACTGGCAACAGTACCTAAAAGTAACCCAAATAGTTAACCAAATATAGAGATCGTTAAGAGTACACCACACTAGTATAATATTATTAGTTTGGTGTACGGTTAACGATATCTCCATACATTGAAGAGATAAATAATTAATTAAATATACATCATAATAATATTCGATCATCAATAGAAATATTAAACAATATTATATTCAGAGGATACTTTTGCATAAAATAGATAAAACAGTTTATTTAGTTATGGCGAGGGTGAAATGATAATTCGACCAAATGAAATCAATTGAATTTAGGATTATTTTTGATTATTTTGAGAGAAGTTATTTGCTTACAAAATGGATCTCGTTTTGTAGCAGCAACTTTAGCTAATTTAACTAAGTTCTTACTTAATTTCTTATGATTTATGAAAGTGGCATGTTTTTGAACAATATACTTGACTTATAGGCAACACAAACACCCCGGTTTTGTAATCTGAACAAGTTTGAGACGAGCCTCATACAATTTATGTTGTAAACTTAATTACATTAAAGTTCCTTAGCCATTAATTTTACCTACAGATAAATTCAAATTAAATCCTTTTTACTTAATCATAGCTGTCTTCATTTAGTAAAATTTGTTGGCATTTTGTAAAGGTACGCGCAAAAGACTTACTTTCCTGGGAACACTGATCATCGTTATTTCAAAATGGTCCATTCATATTATATCCTGAAAAAATAATATAAAGTAAGTTCTACATTATATAATCATAAGCAAAATTACAGTCCTCGATATGTCAGCCGCTGTATAAGTTAATTGATAAATGAAGGACCAATATCCTCAATTTATCAATTTACTAAGCAATAATTGTCATCATGATAAAAAAACTTAAAAAGTTAGTCACCGTACGTGAATTCGTTATCTAATGCCCAGTTTTAACGGTAGCTTTTGATTGGATGACACAAATGCTTTCAAGAGCGCTATTGAATATATAATCTCTCGTCAAAAAACCCTAAAAAACTGGAAAATAAGTGTAATAAAACCTAGATTCATCCATCAATCCACAAATAAAGTAAAAGTAGAAAATAATTATTTCAATATCGATGTGATACAACAAACCTAACTCTAAATCTGGTAAAGTAAATAAGTACTCCAAAATAGCTAAGTTAAGTAATTTAAAAAGCAGTTCTAAGTTGCAATTAATTAAATTATCTAAAATCTTGAGTAACGACCATCAGGTGCTCACGATAACATTAATGGACGGTTTAATGCGGTATTTAAGCTCGAACTTACAATTGTGATACTTTATTGTTACTATTCTTTATATAAATGTGGAAGCGTCATTTTTGCAAGTCTTTGAGAAAATACAATCATTAACTGAGCTACAATATATATTTTTAGGGTACCGTAGCACAAGGACTCCTTAAAGTTTGTTGATCTGTCTATCTGTCCGCCGTTCTCACTTGAGGAAGATGTAAATCAAAATTGATTCCCCTTTTTCAGCCCTAACAAAAAATTTAAGCAATAATAAGACTAACTGTGAAAAAATTGTGTTGATATCACGAAAATTGAGTTTTTTATAAGCAAATCAATATGGGAACGCGCGAAAACTGATTGCGCCCGTCGAGTAATGGCTGTGACGTCACATCGCCGTGCGTAGCTAGCTAACTATGCAATGTGCATACAGTATGTTTTTGACACGCGCTCTGTAAACTTACCTTCGTTCATTTCGATTCATTTTTATATATTATTATAATAAATATGACTTAATAGGGAAAATTGTTAAATTTAAACAAAAAATTAATACCAACTTTCAAAGTAAAAACGCACAAAAGAGTATGAAATAAATTTTATTTTCTAAAAATAATTCTCCTTTTAAATTCGGCTAAAATTTTAACTATTTAACTACTCAATCTTCTTAATTTTGAAGTCTGTGCCAGCCCAAACAATATCCTGATAAAACAATATTTAATAGAACTCACATTTAAGTTAGCAACCAACTTCAAAATTATGAAAATCGAGTAAAGAAATCAAAAATTTCAAACTCAAAATGGCTATGAAGTACATTATTTTGATAGAACAAATCTTTATCAAGTAAAAGTTACGCCATCTTGGTTTTCACAATACTTCAAATGTTAGCCATCTTGTTTTCACCATACTTCAAATGTCAAAATGGCCCCAAAAATCTCAAAAATGGGACCATTTAACTGGAGATAGTATACGTCTATGAGAGAAATAATTAAAATTTTTGCCGAATTTAAAAAGGGAATTATTTAGAAAATAAGATTTTTTTCATACTTTTTTGTGCGTTTTTACTTTGGAAGTCTGTTTTCATTTTTTGTTTCAAAATTATAATGTTTTCCATTTTTAGGGCTCCACTTAGGGCACACAAGGAACGCTTATAGTTTCGCTCGCTCCGTCCGTCCGTCTGTTATACTTCCGTAATTATGAATATTGATGGATGAAATTTGGTACAGTTATAGATTGTGTGTAGGTCTTAGGTTTGGCATAATAAAATAATAATAATTTTATATTTTAGGGGTAGCTCTGAAGGGGGGATGAAATATTTTTTCATTCTACCCCATTTGTGGGGTATCGTTGAATAGGTCTTTTAGAATTTAGGTAAGGTTTCTTTTAACATTACTTTTTTACAAAGTCGACTATTTTCGAGTAATCAGCCTCCAGTGGTTTGTAAGTTGGTCCCCCCTCCCTTAGAATTTCTAAATTATAAGAGATAGAAACTTGTAAGCTTCTATGCTAATAGATCATGCTAAAAACTCTTTAGGAAAATTATTTTAAGCGAAATCGGATAGTAACTTTTGAAGTAACTTGAAAAACCTATTACGCGATTTCCAAACGTGTGTCTTTAAAGACTGACACCCATATCATTAGTTGTTTCCTCAGATCCGCCTCGACTCAACCTCATCTGAGGTATCCTTAAGAAGTTCCTCGAGTTTGGTATTCTTAAATATAAATTCTACTCAGCTGTTTGCTCCTCCAGTAAGGTTGAGTGGAGGTATGACATCATAAATAATCATGGAAAAATATTTTTTTTATGTTAACACCAACATAAACTTGATCCAAATTTTACAGAATGATGAATATCTATGCGCTGTATAATTATACGGAATTTCGTAAAGGCAGTGGCGGATTTTCGTAAAGTAAAGATCAAAAACATCCTCCATGCTTATCTTTAAATAAGTATCCCTCTGTAATTACGTAATTGCTTCAAATAATTCCACTCTGATTGTAAAAAAAATATTGATATAAATGTCGGAAATAGACGCTCGAGGAAACTTCAAGGTACGGTCCTGAGGTACCTTAAGTTTGACAGTTGATTCCTCGACTCGCGTAAGGAAATTCCTCAAGTCGAGGGAATTTTGTTGAATTACTAATGATACAACTTTCGTGGATTGAGGTTGAGTCGAGTGGAGGAAATCTCGAGGTAACAACTAATGATATGGGTGTGAGTTCTGTTCAATGCTTTTGGATCTAGGGTATACCCTTGGCACAAAATTTTACTTTTTGGTATGATATGCTTAATTTACTTCACGTTGGCCAAATTCTCAAAGATGTACCTATACATTTTGAGGAGTTCCCTCGATTCCTCATGAATTCCATCATCAGGTTTCCACTTTAGTGACTAAAGTCTAAAAGGGCCAATTTCAAATTAGGGGCCATCCATAAATAACGTCACACGTTAGGGGGGAGGGAGGGGGTCGACGAAGTGTGACATTGTGTGACAAGGGGGTAGGATTTTCCTAATTTTAGTGACGTCACATTTCAAAATCTATTTTAATCTAAGTGTTAATATAGTAATCATAAGTAATAGCTATATGATATTATGATAGCTATTGCCCCAGTGTCGAGACCCCCCAGCCCCAGTGATGTTTAAGAGATCATAATGTTG
Organism: Glaucopsyche alexis; assembly: GCA_905404095.1. Taxonomy (NCBI): domain Eukaryota; kingdom Metazoa; phylum Arthropoda; class Insecta; order Lepidoptera; family Lycaenidae; genus Glaucopsyche; species Glaucopsyche alexis. Next base: position 18,514,634 of record FR990046.1, read on the forward strand.
TTTTTTTATTACATAAGTTATTTTTTTTTTCGTTGAGAAAATGCGTTTCAGCATCCCACTAGGGGATAGCGGTCCTACCCGTGAGTATGTGAGACTCTGCTGCACCCGAAAAGATGGTGAAAGGGCGCAGCCCCTACTCAATAAAAACTCGGCGGTACTCCACTCCATACCACCCTTGGCGGGCCACGGGATCGATCGAAAGACGATCCATGCGTCAGATGGGCATATAAAAGTTGGACCTGTGCCTAATCTCTCGACAGTCGTGTCGGTCATCCGTCCCACCAATTCAAATTAAACAAACTTCGGAACTGCTGTTTTAATCGAATAATTATTTCTAGATGTAAAATTGTAAAATGTGACATCACGCTAGGGGGGAGGGGGTCTCACAAATGTGACAAGGACGGGGGAGGGGGTCAAAAATCATGAAATTCGTCTGACGTAATTTATGGATGGCCCCTAAAACTCGAGAACGGCTAGACCGATTTGGCTGATTTTGATCTTAAAATAATTGTATCAGTTCAGGGAAAGTTCAAAATTTCTCTATGTAAAACCCATTGTTTAAAATACATTGTCACTAAAATACTGAATTCATTCTGAGCATATTCTATAAAGTAAACATTTAGTAATGCAAAAAAAAATGTAGGTAGATGTTTCGTATTTATTTAGGTACCTACTCAGTACTCACATTAAAATATTCTTCGCAATAAATGTCTACTGATTTTTGTAGCTATAACACTTTTTTCAACACTTTATACAACTATTTTTTTCAGATTTTGTCGTTGGGCACATGAAAAAAGTATTTTTCTGGAGTGCTAACCGTTGTATTATACATAAAGGTGTTATACAATTATATCTATATGTTATTTTATCACCATAATTCCAAAAATTTCAATAAAACTTCAAAATTACTGCACGAGTTCCTTACCGCGGCGGTCAGAGCCGGCGAAATGACGTCACGCGTTGAGCGGTCAAGCTCGCGCTGATTTTAAAAACATCCAACTTTAAAAATTAATAAAAAATTCAGTTTTTGAGATATCGAAAAAATTCTTTCACTAATATTTTTTAGATTTTATTTTTGATTTTTATACATTATAAAATAATTACACTCATCTAGCTCATTGGATGAAGTTTTGTACAATATTATAGATTGTGTATAAAGGTCCTTATACAAATGATAAAAAAAAAGATTATGCACCGATTTTAATTTTGGCATTATAAATTAATGATGATTTCATATTTAACTCGCTTCTTAGTCCTTTGAATGTGGTAAAACCAACGATCTTGGTAAAACGCTTTATATTTCGAACCATCGTGAAATAAGTAATCTAAATAATCAAGAAAATTAAATATAAAATGAAGAATATTACAACAAAATCTATGGATAAAACGCTTTATATTTTGAACCATCGTGAAATAACTTAACTAAATAATCAAGAAAATTAAATACAAAATGAAAAATATTCATATACGAGTATATCGACAAATCTATAAACTTATAAAAACAGCAGACATTTTCCAGTCTCGACTAATTTTCTTACTTCATTAGCTTTGTAAACTTCGTATAAACCTTTTTCTGCCTGATTGAATTCCTCAAGAGTTTGAGTCCTCTTGAAGAATCTTGAAGAATTTTTCTTTATGTAAATAATCCAAACTCTCGAAGAAATTTTCTTTAAGTTAATAATTATTAGAATTAATAGATAGGTGGTGTCAGTGTGAACCAATTCGCGATAGTTCGAACGCACATACACGAGATATTAGTATATTTGTCACCGTAAAATTGTAAAAACCGTTAGATTGTAACTAGTGTAAAAACTACTGAAATTGTAAAATGTTGATAGACTTCCGACGCGAATATGCTGCCTATAATTTAACACATTATCTTTCGTTAGATTATAAATATATAGTTTTTAATCTTTCGACATATTTTTACAATCTCGTTAGATATTTTACAATGTAACGGTTTTTACAATTTTACGGTGACATAGGTATTCAACAAGATATATGTACGCAAAAAAGCTTATAATTCTACTAATATTATAAATGTGGAAGTTTGTGAGGATGGATGAATGGATGGATGTTTGGATAGATGGATATTTATGTTTTTTTTTTTGTTACTCTTTGAAACTACTGGACCGATTTTGATGAAATTCGGCACAGGTAGACCACGAGGAAGGACATATATTCTTATTGCGGAAGAATGTACGGTTACTGGGAAATTAACTTTTGCGCGTACGAAGTCACGGGCAACATCTAGTAAGTAATAAAATCAAAAACTTACTTATCTACGTGAAATCGCTTTCACAAAAAAACAAGGATTTCATAATCTAATAGGATAACAAGCCTTAAGATATTTTTTAAGTGATAGATTTGTGTAAAAATCAATATCTTAACTTTAATTTTTGTCAATTAAATTAATTGTTTTTCTTACTTGGATACGAAGGTCTTTATGGAATAGTAAAATAATGATAAAATTCGTAAATTCTACCTAAGATCTGAAATAGAATTATAACTTAATTGAAACTTTCAATAAAATAGAACTGATCAGACATTTTATAATATTAGCTTTTGCCCGCGGCTTTTCCCGCATGGAATAGTATTCTTTGAGAAAAAACTACTATAACAAATAACACTACTCATAGCAATATATACTTCTAAATAAACCCAATGGGTAAAAACGGGATCCTATCACCTCGACGCGACATGCGGGGCTGCTTGATATCCTTTCCTACTAATATTATAAACATGAAAGTTTGTGCGGATCGATAGGTGGATAGATGGATGGATATTTGGATGGATGTTTGTTACTCTTTCACGCAAAAAATACTGAAAGAATTTTGATTAAATTTGGTAAATAAAATGGTCAATAGCGCAAGCACACTAAAGCGATTTTTGCCTGCCGGCAATCCTCTGCTACCACTTTTGAGGCCACACGCTAGCAGTCGGGAGTCGGCAGTTTTCGACTCAAGGCCATAGACTGTCCGGCCGACATCTTTCGGCGCAGATCGGAATGGTCAAGTGGCCACACACTATCAGTTCGTATTAGTCGACAGTCCAAAACCTTAAACGAAACTGTTAGTGTGTGGGCTATTGCGATTAACTGACAGATTTATATCGTCCGGCAAAGTGATAGTGAGTGGGGCGCTTAAGAGATACACATTTGCTGTCCTAGACTTTTTTGTATATCTTTTTAAGTTGTACAATACTGTAGTACATTATTTTGATCTATCTCGTAGGGTTGAGTCAGTGTTTGCAATGTAAGCGCAACAAAATGTGTTTATTAAGGACATTAGATACCTCTAAAATTATCTGTTTTTCTCTACTATATTATGTATATTATATACATATTATAACCCTTTCTAATGAACCATTCTATCTATTAAAGAAAACCTCATCAAAATCCGTTGCGAAGTTTAAACATAGGGAGTGCCCAAGTGTGTACGCAGTATACAGGAGCACTCTCTCTTCCTTCGAAACTCAGTGAGATGGATAACAGACACGACTGGCGAGAGATCAGGCGCAGGTCCGTCTTTTTACATACGCATTCGACGCATGGGCGCATGACCCATCCATCAACAAATTTGTAAAAAAAAATTGTTGTCCAACTCGGGAATCGAACCTACGACCTCCGAGTCGAGAGGCAAGCTCTAAGCCACTGAACTACGGAGGCTATTACCTATTTATACCATGTTAGTAAATCCTTGTAACTTTTAGGACATATTGATTTTCCATCTTGGAAACAATTGAATACTATACTTTTCCATCATATAAAAATCGTATGGCTATGTATGAAATGTATTTTATATTTTTAATACAACATGAACATATGCTCACTGTATGAGCTTGATGGATTGTTTCATATAGTTAAACACATTTGTTTCAGAACCAGGTTAAGTGCGTATCGTATTACGCAGTGTGGGGTTCCGTAGCTATAAGTCGGTAAGCATAATAATATAATTATGCCTGCAGAAAATGTTTATTGCTATTTTTTACACGATTAAGGTTTAACATTTAATCCCACATGTCAAGTCTGATATTAAAATTTTAAAAAACCGGCCAAGTGCGAGTCGGACTCGCGCACCGAGAGTTCCTTACAAACCTGTAGTGATTTTATTACAGCTTAAAGGTATTATAGACCTGAGTATTTGATATGAATTTCAATTTAATACCTCTACGCGTTCATGAGGAAAGGGGTGAGTTTAAAATTATTTTTATTATATGATGTGACTAAAAAGTTATGGTTTTCGCAATTTTCCCTTTATCTGTGCTATAAAACGTTGCTTCGTACCAAATTTCAAGATTCTAAGTTTACGGGAAGTACCCAGTAGGTTATGATTCCCTTGCGAGTGTCGAAAATTTGCGGAAATTTGCAGCATAAACGGCTGTATCTTTTGATTGCGTTGGCTTAGAAGTTTGATTTTTTTACATCTTTAAGGAACAGTAGACCTGAGTATTTGATATAAATTCCAGCCTCAGATCAAATAAAAACCAAGATAGCGCGTGGCGTTTGTTTGAAGTGAAGCCTAAAAAACTACGCTACTTCAAAATTACACACGCGCTCACGCACACACAAGCAAAAAAGTACGCTACTTTTCGACAGTATCGAATGAGTCGTCACGACGACTAATCTATACTGACAAAAAATAAAGTACTTTTTAGCGTGTGTGTGCGTGAGCGCGTGTGTAAAATTGAAGTAGCGTAGTTTTTTAGGCTTCACTTCAAATAAACGCCACGCGCTATCTTGGTTTTTTTTACCCGACTGCGCGACGCAAAGGAGTGGTAATGTGTTTATCAGCCTATGTATGTATGTATGTATGTTCCTTTGAAGCACTATACAGACCAAACGCCTGGGCCGTTTTTTATGATTCACACGTCAATCGATTCCTCTTAGTCCGGCGAGTGTCACTAAAGACATGACATTAGTGAAAATTCAATATGGCGACTACTGGACGCCATATTGTGAAAATTGAAAAAATGAAAGTCAACAAACTATATCAAGTAGGGTATCGTTGAATAGGTATTTAAAAATCATTTTTAGTTTTCTCTCAACATTTTTCGATTCGACTGACCGTTTAGGATCTATATCGATTTAAAGTTGCGTAATAACCATTCTCACATTCTAGTGTAATTGTGATGTAGTACTGATGCTGATAGGAAATCTAGTCTGGTAAATAGCTAGCCTAGCTAGCTACTCATAACTAAAAAGTATAAGATAAAAATAATAATTTAAAAAATTTAGAAACCCGACTGCGTAAAAAGTGAACCAAACTAAGTAACATAATGAAAAACTGAAAAGAAAAAAACAAGCACTTAGATGTCCGGTGGTCTAGAATTCTATAATATATAATTAAATAAATACTATTGAAGAAAATAAAATATAATCTATTAATGGAACATAACAACTGAACAGTCGGGATCCATTATTCGACAGCCAATCTAATTTTTCAATGGATCCTGACTGTTTAGTTGTTATGTTCCATTATTAGATTATATTTTATTTACCCACTCTTATATAAAATTAATAATAAGCAAATAACTTTGGATGAAAAGAGGCATTAAAAACACTGGTGACAAAGAAGTATTTTAAAAGTAATCTAACTATGATGAGTAAAATAAAGTTTTTCAAGTAAAATGTAAAAAGCTTTATAATATCTGGCCTTTGGGTAATAATATAAACTATTACAGTGAAGAGGTTTCTCGACTCATGTTTAACAATACACGGTGACCCCGGGCGGATACTTATTATAATTTCAATAAGGTAAGGCCTTTCATCTTCCTAATTTCAAATGTATGAGCGAATTAATATTAATTATATCTGTTTGTAATTTAATTTAAATTGAATATTCAAAATGCCTTTAAAAATTATTTAAAGCCTACTTATATAATATACTACTATGCATGAATGCATGGATTCATGCAAAAGCTACTAAACGGATTTCAATGAAATTTGGTATGGTAGTAGTTTAGGCTCTGGATTAAAACACAGGTACTTTTTATCCTATAAAAGTTCAGTAATCTCGCGGGATATTCGATAGTATGTTTACGCGGGTGGAGCCGCGGGAAACAGCTAGTACTATCATAAACGTAAAAGTTTGTGAGGATGGATGGATGGATGTTTATAACTCAAAAACTACTGAATGGATTTCGATGAAATTTTCTTTGGTAGTCGTTTAGGCTCTGCATTAAAACATAGATTACTTTTTAATACGGAAACGTATACATTCCCGTGGGATACTATTTTTACTCGGACGGAGCCGCAGGGAAAAGCTTGTATAATGTTAATATATTTATTTTAAACTCGCGATAGCAAAATTATATTGAATATCATAATAATACTTTTATTTTTATAATACCTTTTAATTATTGATGTACTTGGAAATCATAAATAATTTTACTCACAATTCAATACAAAGGTAGACAAACAGTTCTCAGTATTCTGAAACTCATTCATACACAATAATATTCACGCTGCTAACATCTTGCCATTGTCGTAGCACCTCCGCTACGCGTCTACGTATCGTGCTACGAAAGTCAGAATTATATTCTGAGAAATTTTTCATAATATTAATTAATATTTTAATATTATGAAAAGTATAATTTAGTATATTATGCATATTAGTAGTATATTTAGTATATTAGTTGTCAATATTATGATTTGCCTATAGTATTATAGTTTTTAAAATTACATAATACTCGTACATAAAATAATAAACGTATTTAATTCTTTAAACATTAAATTTAATTTTATAAATATTCCTTTACTAAGCTTTAATTTTATAATCAAGAGTGTTTTTTCTTATTTAAATGTTAGGTAACTATAATTTAAATTATTCTATCTCAGTTATTTCAATACAACTGTATATTTTTTCAAGTATTTATCTAAAATAATTAGAAAATAAATTCAAACTTACCAGCATCACATTTTAATCGCACAAACACAGCACAAGTTTATGTAAAGTATCCGTGAACAACTCGCGTGACGTCACACGACCGCGCGCGCTCCGCACCGCCGTCAAACTAACCTCTGACAGACGAATTCTCGAGATATCGAGATAAGGCCCACCACATACTATTCGGAAATGGAATTCCATTATTTCATACTTTTGCAGTCTTATTAATAAAATTATTTACACCACGGATTAGCTAATCCAACATGGCTGTCTCTGTCAGATACTTTGGAACAGTCACTTGATAGACAAAGAGAGCGATTTGGATTTGCTTATCCATGGTGTAAATATTTTTATTAATAAGGGTGATAGGGAATTCGAAAAATATGTAGCCGTAGATAATGAAATACTTTTTTTTGGCTTCTGAACCGCAAGCAACAGAGTGGGTTATGCGGTAACTAGTCTTAATTCGAAATTAGATTTTATGAAGCCATTTTAATATTCAACATTTGAAATCCAAAACATTGCCCAATTACAACTTTAGATCAAATTATCGGTTTCTGATCAAAGTAAAATAGAAAGCCTCGTCATTCACTTATAATAATGATACGAGTTCTTGCCCTTTTAGGGTATTTTCTGTTAGAGCCAATATAACCTGAGCGGAGTTCACCCCAAGCACAGGGGCGACACTCTCTACAAATGACAGTTCGAGCACCGACAAATGTCAGCTACGTTGACTTAAGCCTAGGGTTGACATCGAATTAATTTAAAATATTTTTTTACGCCCGCGTAAATATAATACTTTTTACGCGGGCGAAGCCGCGGATAACAGCTAGATACTTAATATGAAAAGGGAAATTATACCCACCTACTTTAAATCCACGTCTCAGTTATTTATTGTACCTACTGCGTGTGATAAAAGCAAGGGTTAGGGTAGAAAAAATAAGTAATAATTATCGAGGTAGGTACTTACCTTTCTGGATTATTAGGCAAGCGGAAGAAGCTTATAATTTTTTTCTTGGTTATTACGGCCGGCGACCATATACAACCACAATTAAGCCACTCATTTTAATGCCGATCAAGAAATTTCTAATATTTTAGGTACACGGTGCGTGCGATTTGAACTTTTGAACGATACTGATATTTACAACGAAAATTCAAAATAGTCCCCAAATGCAAACGTCTAATTGCCATATTTTGTTATTCAAAAATGTACTCAGCCATTGGCCCATACATTGGAAAAATATATACTTGTGTCCTTAGCAATTGGGTTTAATTTGTACATAGTTCTTAAGTAGTATAAAGACTATTTGAATTATATAATGCAATTTTCAATTTTTATTACCACTCAATTAGTGTTGTAACACAACTAAGATCGTCGCACAATATCGATAGGTATCGACAGATTTAAATGCGGTTAAGTACATACTACATGTAATATTCAATCTAAAATATTATGCGGAAATCTTTACTAGTATTTTACTAATATTATAAATATGAAAGTTTGTGAGGATGTATGGATGGATGAATGGATGAACGGATGAATCTTAAACGGGCAAATGACACACCACACGTTTGTTTCTCTTTAACGCAATAACTATTGAACTGGTTTTAATAAAAAATTGATATACGTTCAAGGTTAACCTCGTACAAACTTTACCCAACCCAAGCATATTTCGTTAAAAATATCGATAAAATCAAATTATTGCATGACTACATCACTAGTGAAACAAAAAAACAAATATTTTTTATAAACGTCGCGTCAGACAAGTCTTATAAAATTACATTGTCGCGTCGGTGAAACTGCCAGCCCCGTGAGCCATAGTCCAGGCTGGGAAAAAGTTACTCCCCACTCGCCCCCGCATTCGCCCAGACACGCACACACAGCTGCGAGCGGTGAGTCGTGTAAATCGGTGGAGTGACGGTTCTTTACGTTAGTAATATATATTCTTTGCCCCAAGTGTCAGGTCTAATTACCCTCTATGACTGTAACTGCCGTAGGCGACTATTACAATCCACCCCGATAAATAAAGGTCCTCCCATACGGATAATATCGGTGACCAATTTTTGTTACGTACTGATTGCAATAGTGAAATCCTTATGTTCCACAAAGAGAGAGTAGCCTCTTGGTTACCTATTATTTGAATTTTATGTTTTGTGATTTTGAGGTCGAAAATTTGTTAGTTTTTATTGGTTGGTTAATAAAAAGGCCTCACACACGACCGATAATATCGGTGACCAATTTTCGTTACGCACTGATTGCAATAGTGAAACGCTTATTCCACAAATTTACCTATTATTTGTATTTTATATTTTGTGATTTTAAGATCTGAATTTTCGAAGTGAAAACTGCTTTAGCGGCGCTGTGCAGTTTTCTTGGGATGGGTAAAAACACGAGCAGGACACGTGGCCCTGATCGAAAGGTCGTAAGATGCAACTTGCAATTGTTTGCTTGCAATTGGTTTACGCGAGTATGAAACTATTTTAGTTCGTATTGACTTTTGACCCCAACATTCTCAATATATTGACCTTGACCCCAAACCTTCCTAGACATAATGACCTTTGGCCTTGACCTTGACCTTTCATCTTTACATTGATCTTTACCTCTAATTGTCCCCCTACGAAAAGTGTCCCCAGTTAAATGGTCGACTTTTGAGATTTTTGGGGTCATTTTGAAATTTGACGTATGGTGAAAACTATGGAGACTAGTGGAGTAAAAAGTGTCTCCAGTTAAATGGGCCCACTTTTGACATTAGTCACTTCTACTGGCGCTCCTGGAATGCAACCCGTTGTTTTTATAGTCGCTACTATAAAAAAGCTAAAGAATTAAAACCATACTTTTTGACACTTTTTCTTGTTTTATATTTTTCTTTTATTTTCACTTTTAATATTGCCATCAGGTTATTTAAACAATCGATGTCTTTCGCAGCGCACTTTTGAAAACTGATTTTATAAGCAGTTTTCAAGCGACCACTTCATATTATTATTAATATGAGGCGGTCGAACACCAGAAATGATCGTAACTATATGTTATTGAAAGGAGTTTGATTGAAGTATTAAACATGCTTATCTTTCAAATAACACTATAGAGAGTTTACCATGGGATACTCATCCCAACTTACCTGTCCGGTAGTTGTGGTAGTGGTAGTAGATATACGGGTACGCGACCCCGGCTTCCCTAGCTATTACTGTCCTATCTCTTGCCCTCCTGGGCGGTAATATCCTACATTTCCTATTTCCTACTCTAACTTCCTTTCCACACCAACTATCCTTCCCTTTTCCTATTCCTATCCTCTCCGCAAATCCGTGGGAACGCAATGGATAATTATAAAAATAATTTAATTATCTAAAATGGTGGCGATGTGGTTCGCCACCCATCACGTCTCGTTCTCGCGGAGGTGAAAAGTGGCCAATGGAGAGCCGCTTCGCTACGTTGAATGTAAGAGGAGGAATGGAAGAATGAAAGTGGACGAAGCGAAACAAGTATGTAAGGATCGTAGCAAGTGGAAAAATGTGGTCTCTGCCTACCCCTACGGGAAAGAGGCGGTCTCTGCCTACCCCTACGGGAAAGAGGCGTGATTATATGTATGTATGTAGAGTTTGCCAACATCGCGTTATTTTTTCAGATTTTGTAACGAAATACAAATGCATGTACTTGCTTTACATTTACGTATTTTAACACGGCTCTAGTGTGTTTTTGAGGTCGTTGCTAAAATGTAGTGGAGCGAAAACATTTTTATATGACTGTGTATTTTACTTTGTAAATAGCTGTGGTTTACTTTTAAAGTAAAACGAAAATGTTTTGCGTGAAATTTATGAACAAGCTTTTGAATTTTCACATCAGTTCAATAACCTTGTTTGTTTTTGCTTGTGTCTAAAACGTAGCCTGAAATGTAATTGACGTTTTTATGGGTTTTGCATATAGATGTATTATATTATAAAGAGGTAGATAGGGCATTGCGCGTAAAAAGTAAATAGTAAAAGCCCGCGTCTGACCAATTTTGGTTAGTGTGCTCTGCGAGTAATAGTGATCTGTGCGACGAGGCGGTTGACGCATAGCACGTATTACACGTCCCGTGTCAATGTGTGCCACGACCACAGAATACAGAAATCATCCAGAAGCCGTCATCACACTTGAAAGTGAGACCGTCACAACCACTCCAAATTGGAATGGTTATCAACACATAATATGTTGCCACAGAATAACGGAATATTTTACCCAACTTTTTTTCAATTAATTTTAATTGAATACCTAATTATCGTAATATAACACCGCGATTTGTTTTGTAAGTGTAAAAAGTAAAAATTAAAAAGTGCGGGCGGGGCAGTATTTCGCCATGGTTTTGGACACAGTGCGTTGCATGCAAATGTGATCGAACACTCATTCTGCATGTTTGAATTCTGTGGCCACGGCACAAAACTATTCTCAGTTTTGTAAGGATATAACGTATCTTTGTAAAAATTAATCAAAGGTTTTACATTATATATTAGGGATAAGTAGTTTACTTACTTTTACATGCCTCTGGAATGACTATAACTAGATATACGAATTTTACGGTACAAGAAAGACAAAGATAAAGTTTACTCGTTTGGAATTGAATACCTTTCTATAACATAATATTGACACTTGTCCCTAGCGAAGTCCTAACGCAACAAGAAGCTTAAAAACAAAGCGGGATTGAGTGATTTTCCTTTGAATTTGTACCCTAGTTTCCTAAATTTAATTTAAAAATAATTCGAAGCCAATAACTGAAAAATAACAATCAGTAAAATAAAGTTATTGTTTATAGAGCCACTAGACTTTGTCGACCTTTTTTTTCTGGGGGGGGGGGGGGGGAATGCATTACGCATACCACCCAGGCGCAGGGGGCACCTGAGTGGTGATGTGGAACTCCCGTATAGGCTAATGAGACTCACGGTATACCCACTTAAAACCACCCCCACCTTCCTCCTCGCCGCCCTGTGACGGGGCCACGGGAACGGTAAACACATCCGCGACCCCGCCGGCGGCAGCCGCACACATGCGGCTCGATCCACGGCCCGAAGGCCCCAGGCGCGCCAGATGGTAGGGTGCGCCTGCCTCCTCGGCCTCCACCAGTACTGTAGCAGACTCCCCCCGAGTCTGCCACTAGGAGGTCACGGATACCAGCCACCATAACCGGTACCCGGTGGCAGATCTGAGCTATGGTTCTGCCACCGACACCTCGGCCGCAGAGGATAGGGCAAGCGGCGCACCGTAATACCAACTTGCCTCTTCCTCTGCGGCCCCACCAATGCCGTTAACCGTACGGAACGGCCCCGCCAGCTCGCAGGGGGGTAGGGAGAGTGGCACAACACCACCACGCCTCTCCCACTGCGATCCCTCCACGGCCGCAGAAGATAGGCAATACCGGCACTCCTCTTCTTCTGCGGTCCCACCTCCTAGCGCGTCCGTAGCGGACTCCTCCAGCCCGCTGGGAGCGCCCTCCTCGGGCCAGCCGGCGGCATATAAGCCGGCCCTGGTTGCCTCTTCACTTCACCGTGGGTGTCCAATCCACGGTTACTAAGCCCCACCGCCACGACAAGGCGTGCAACCATCGGGGGGAGACTTTGTCGACCCTGAAGGTCGATTCTACTTATTAAATTCTGCAATTATACAGTTATAATCCAGTTCCGATATGTTAAAATTGCAAAAAGGTATTCTCATTAACGTCAAACCAACGTTAAACCCGTGTTGATTGGCCACATTCCAAAAATCAGTTAATGATATCAAGACGATTCATTTATAATTCAATGAAAGTTAAATGAAAGTGTAAGTTAATTAAGGGAATTGGAGTTTTGGTATAGATTTTAAAGACTTCGAAACATTAAATAACAAATTCGCCAACTCAACAAGGCTCAAATAAATTATTTGCTTGAAATAAATAATGAGATTAAATAAATACTATTTATATACCAAAGTAAATATGCACCGCGTGTTACAAAATTAATTAATCAAACTTTGTGCCTACGTTTCGGAGAGCTTAAATGTCATTGCGTTTGTGAATTATTGTGACAATTCGATTCATTTGTTAACGATGCGTGCGTCATTCAATTCGAAATGAGAACTCCTTTGCGATTGTGAAAATGTGAACGGCGTTAAAACTTTGTATTTCTGTTCATAAAATCGTTATGTAAGTTTGCACTACGATTTATTATTATTGTTGTATGTTGGATCTGTTGACCCAGCAGCATTTCTCATAAACTCACGGTGGAGATATTCAATGATACAATGATTGTATATTCTTCTTTATTACATATGTTCTACATATAACATCCATACAGTATATCTTATCATACATATAATATGTTAAGGAGGCCAAATAGACATACACACGTCTAAGCTATACATAGCCTTATGGCTAACTAAATATTCTATCATAGGCATCAAAGTGACACCTGTGAATGACAGATTATCTTTTTAATAATGTTACATCATTATGCAACACCTCCCTTTTCAAGATAACGCAACTAATACTACAATATGTACACAACTAAAAACATACTACTATATAACTAATCATATTTTTCATGAATATACAGTTTAGGACGTTTTACATTTCTACCAGATCTGGTTACATAATCGGTATTCACTAGACTCTCCATAGGAACACAGCTTTCATCATTATCACAATTTTGAAAAAGACCGTTTCCGAAATTCACCGAACTCATGGGGTTAGCAATGTCCTGTATGGTAACCATACTGTCATTTTTGCCACTGCTTTCGCCATTACCAGAAGAAGAAGGAGGAGTATTTATGTTTTTTAAATATCTTTTTCTAGGTCTAATGTGTCCTATATTCCTCCTATACACAGCACCGTTTAAATCTACAATATAATACGACCTACCACACGTCAATTTCTCTTTAATTATTCCCGGAGTCCAAACGGATTTAGGATCTTTTTTAAAATATATATAATCTCCTGGCTGAAATACATATGACTTTTGCCTAACATTCCTGTCAAAATAAAAAGACATTCTGTCTCTGCTATGTTTGTGACATTTCTCATAAGTCGAAAATTTAACTACTCTAGGATATAACTTTTTATTTAGTATTGGTAAATTTACTCGTAAGCTTCTAGACATTAATAATGAAGCAGGGCTGGGAAAATCTCCCTTAGCCGTATTACGATAATGTAACAATGACAAGTATATATCAGAGCCATCCTCTTTGCATTTTCTCAAAATGTTTTTTATAATTTTTACCCCGCTTTCAGCTTGACCATTGGATTTTGGCCAGTGTGGGCTGCTTGTTATGTGTTCAATGTGCCACTCCTCAAGAAAGGACTTGAATTTACTGGAGTTAAAAGGTGGACCATTGTCAGATACAAGAGATTTCGGTATTCCATGACGAGCAAAAAACGATTTAAGATTCTTAACAACAGCGTCCACAGTGTAATTTTTATGCAAAGAAGCTAACTCAATGTACTTGGAATAGTAATCCATGCAGACAAGGAAACTTTCTCCATGAAAATATAGCAAATCAACACCTACCTGTTGCCAGGGAAGATGGGATATCTCGTAGCACTGCAACGGCTCATTTGTTGTGTTTGGCTTGAACTTAGCACATACTAAGCATTGATCAACTAAATTTTTAATGTCAGCATTTATATTCGGCCAATAAACTGTTTCTCTAGCAATATTAAGTGTTTTATTTATACCTAAGTGACCACAGTGAATTTTATCTAATATTTGCTTTTGCAAAGATTTAGGAACAATAAGCCTATTTCCTTTAAATAGTAATTCATTCATTATATGTATTTCATTTTGAATATTCCAATATGGTTTTACCATAGATGCTATTTTGTCTTTGCTCTTAGGCCACCCGTTTTGAATATAAGACTTAAGCAAAGTTAATGATTCATCTTTATTACTTTCTGTTAATATTAAATTCAAATATGGCTTACTTACAGAGAGGTTAGAAAATATAGTATTTACATGGTACTGTAAATCCTGTTCATATGGGGGTATGTATTTTTCAGTAAGTGCTGCTCTAGACAAAGTATCTGCTATATACATAAATTTACCAGGTACATAAACCACATCTAAGTCATAGCCTTGCAAAGAAAGCATCATTCTCTGCAACCTAGCAGGTACTTCATGTAGGGGCTTCTTAAATAAATAAATCAACGGTTTGTGATCAGTTTGCACAGTTATTCTACTGCCATAAATATATTGGTGAAATTTATTACATCCAAATTGTATTGCAAATAATTCCTTCTCAATCTGAGCATAATTTTGTTGTGAGCTGGTCAGTGTTCTTGAGCTGTAAGCCACGGGTCGCTTATTTTGAAATATAGCGGCACCGACGGCATATCTTGAGGCATCTACCGACAAAGTCAAGTGTAAATTACAATCATAATTTGCTAACACGAGCGCTTTAGTTATAATTTCTTTTAATAAATCAAAGCATTTTTGACAATTCTCATCCCAAAGCCATAACACATCCTTTTTTAACAAATTTCTTAAAATATTAGTTTTGTCAGCTAAGTTTTCTATGAATGGTGCTAAAAAATTTATCATACCTAAAAATCTTTGCAAGTCTTTAATATTTTTTGGTATTGGCATTTCTTTTATAGCCTTAATTTTCTCTGGATCAATTTTTACACCATCTTTACTGAAAATATAGCCCAAATATGCGATTTCTTCTAAAAGAAACTTGCACTTGGCCCTATTTAATTTCAAATTGACTTGTCTAGCCCTATCCAGAAACAATTCTAATCTTTTATTGTGTATTTCAATTGTTTCACCGTATATTAAAATGTCATCACACCAAATTATTATTCCCTCAATGTCTCCGAATAAATCTATCATAGTTTTATAGAAAATTTCTGTTGCCGTGCTTATTCCGAAAGGTAATCTCAAAAATTTATATCTACCAAAGGGAGTTTGAAAAGTACAAAGGTCACTGCTCTCTTTAGTTAATTTTATATTATAAAATCCAGAAAATGCATCTAAATGTGAGAAATATGAGGCTCCGGACAATTTAGACCTTACTTCATCAATATTTTTAATGGGATAATGACATCTCAATAAGTTTTTATTTAAATTTCTAGGATCTAGGCAAACTCTTAATCCTCCATACTTTTTCATGGTAATAACTAAGCTACTCACCCAGAGAGTTGGTTCATGGACTTTCTGGATGATCCCCAATTCCTCCATGAGTTCGAGCTCCTTCCGCAACGGCTCCACCAGAGCAAATGGCACCTTCCTGGGTGGATCTATGCACGGCACAGCATCTTTTCTTAACACAATACTGTGTTCATATGGTAAACAGCCTAGACCCTGAAACACATCATTATATTTGGTCACAATTTTGTCACAGGGTTCTTTACACATATTACTTAAATTAAAGTTTTTTATAACTAAATTTAGCTTTATACAAGTGGGTAAACCAATTACAGTAGGACAGTTTAAATTTGTTATAACAAAAGTAACACTTTCAGGTTCTTTTTTGTTTTGAAACATACACCATATGTTTGACACTGACATAATGGGAATTGGTTGCTTTCCCCCATAAGCATAGATATTATATTTTTTACACATTTTTTTACTCTGTTTGTCAAACTTAAGATTTAATTCTTTAAACACTTTGTAAGACATCATATTTATATCTGCCCCAGTATCAATTATGCAGTCTACACATTTGTTATTTATTTTTAAGTAATAATGCCAGGAATTAATGTCATTTTTACTCAAATTTGAACTGGTACTTTGTGACTTTATATTTCTAATATTGAACAACGCCCCAATAGTGAATCTCTCAGTAGGAGCATTGCTTGCTAAGCAAGCAGCACTCGGTTCATCATCGAGATGCATATTGCCTACCCCAGAGACTAAACTCCTGACACTATTTTTCTTAAAGCATAAATGAGTAAAATGTCCATATTTAAAACATGACCTGCATTTGTGCTTCCACGCTGGGCAGTTGCGGTGACCATGGACTGTGTTGCACTTCACACACTTTGTTCTGGATCTAGGCGTAGCTGACCTTGGTTGACCTTGGCGCGACGGAGATTTAGATTTTCTTCTCTTCTGGTGTGTATAAGGACTGTTCTGACGACTTCTGTGTAGCTTGTATACTGTGGCTTCTTCTCTTCCATCTGCTGCATTCATTGATTCTTCACTTTTTTGTGCCATTGTGAGTGTTCTACATAGAAGTTTGGCTCTTTCCAGGGACAGATCTTGCTCGAGTAAGAGTTTTTGACGAAATTGCGAGAAATTTGTAGCCATATTCGCAATAAGGATGTCCCTTACCAGCGAGTCGCGGAGCGTACCAAACTCACAGGCATGACTTGCATTCTCTAATTCCATAAGAAAGTTCTCCAAGGATTCGTTCACACGTTGCTTCAGCGTGAAAAATTTGTGTCTTGCTACCGTCAAATTCTTCTTGGGTTCAAAATACTCGACGAATTTTGCCTTGACATCTTTATATGTGGCTTCCTCCAGGTCCAAATTGAAGGAATTATATATATTTAGACCTTTCTCTCCCATGGAATGCAGCATGATTGCAATTTTTCTTTTGTCTTCTGTCTTCTCCATTCCTGATGCCAGCAGGTATATCTCGAATGATTGCGTCCATTTCTTGAAATTCTCAGCATTATTGTTGATAACTTCGGTAGAAATTTCAAGTTTCTGTACTCCGTTTCCAGCCATTGTTAGGTCTTCAGTCTTCACACACTTTTTTCACCGATCGTTCCTAAGTTCCGACTGCCTTCAAGCTTTTTGTGGTTATTCTTGAGTTTTTGATGTACCCTCTTTTTCGTTCATATATTTTTGTATTTACCTCACACTTCTAACACCATGTTGTATGTTGGATCTGTTGACCCAGCAGCATTTCTCATAAACTCACGGTGGAGATATTCAATGATACAATGATTGTATATTCTTCTTTATTACATATGTTCTACATATAACATCCATACAGTATATCTTATCATACATATAATATGTTAAGGAGGCCAAATAGACATACACACGTCTAAGCTATACATAGCCTTATGGCTAACTAAATATTCTATCATAGGCATCAAAGTGACACCTGTGAATGACAGATTATCTTTTTAATAATGTTACATCATTATGCAACAATTATGACCTCTGTGGCTTAGTGGTTGAGCACGTCGATGCTCAAGTCCGTATCGGGTTCGAATCACACTAAATGAACAGAAAAGTTTTCTGAGTTTCCGAGTCATGGATGTGTAAAAAATCATAAATATATTGTGTAAAGTATATTTCTGCTGTCTGATACCCGCGGTAACACAAGTTCTTTGAGAACTAGGCTCGGGACCAGAGTGTCAATTCTGCTAAATAAAATCTGCAATAATACAGTTACAATCAAGTCCCGATACGCTGAAACTGCCAAACCGGTATTCCCGTAAATGTTTAATAAAACGCGTTCTGATTGGTCCAAACTTCAAAAAATCAGTTTATGATAACAAGTAGCTGCACTTATAATATACGAGGGCGGCACTGAAAATTTCGGAAATCAAGGAATTGACACAACATTACTATTTAAAAATGTATTTATTGCTTTTCGAAATATTCTCCGCGAAATTTGACACATTTTATCATACGATGGAACCAATCATTGAAGCAACCATTCCATTCAAAGTTGGGGTCTCCAAAATGGCCGTCTTGTAGGCGTCCACAGCTTCTTCAGGTGATGAAAATCTCTGACCACGCAATTTATTATTTATTTTAGGGAAAGTATAGAAGTCATTAGGGCTTAGGTCGGGGCTGTATGGCGGATGGTCTAATAATTCTATGATTTCTTGCTCTAAAAACTCTTTTGTTCTATGCGCGTCGTGCATTGTCGTGATGGAGGATGATGCGGCGGTTGCAGTTCTCTTTACGGAGTTCAGAAACGACCTGTGGCAAACAAATGTTAGCATACCATTCTGCATTAACCGTTCTTTGTCCCTCAAGAGGAATAGTTGCAACATGGCCGGTTTTGGAGACAAACGTGGCCACCATTTTTTTTGCAACACTCCGTGAACGAACAATTTTTGTTGGCTTTAACTCATTTTCGAACACCCAAACTCGTGACTGGTTTTTTGTTTCGGGTTCGTGCGCGTATATCCAGGATTCGTCACCTGATACGATGTTGTATACAGCATTTGAGGATCCTGCGTGGAATCTTTCGAGAGTTCTGACGCGCCAAGTAACGCGAGCCGCTTTTTGCTCTTCACAGAACAAATGCGGTATCCATCGGGAAAACAACTTTTTTACACCTAATTGTTCATGCAAGATTATTTGTATTTGACTCATGCCAATGTCTAAAGTTGCCTGAATTTCGCGGTATGTCACATGTCGATCTTCCTCAATCAGCTTACGCACAGCATCAACGTTTTCTTGGGTGACTGCAGTTTTTGGACGACCTTGACGGGGATCATCACTGAGCTTGACACGTCCACGTTGAAATTCAAAAAACCAGCGATAAATTGTGGTTTTGGATGGGGCTTCATCACCAAATGCAGAAATTATCCGGTCAACACACTGTTTTTGTGTTAAACCACAAAGTCATAAAAAAACATCGCTCTAGAATTTTCTCGAGTCAATTCCATTTTCTCAACGACTAAACAAGTTTGACAAGACCTTGTGACAAGACCTTGTGACAAGACCGAGAATCTTTTTTTAAATAAATAAACGGTATTCGATTTTTAAAACCAAGGAGTTTTAAATAAAAAAAATTTAATAATTATGACAGGAACAGTAGAAATATTCCATTCCCGATACTTTTAGTGCAGCCTATGTAATACAATCAAAGTAAAATAAAAGTCTACTTTAATTACGAGAATAAAGGTTCTGATTGACGTGATGTGATAGATAGATAGATATATAGATAGATAGATAGATAGATAGATAGATAGATAGATAGATATTGTTATTAATTTATTATACTATCTAACACATGCGACGCGCCCTAAGCCCGAAGTCCACGTTTTGCCATACTTCAATTGATTCATACATTAATAGCTTGACCAACTTATTTTGCTTGTTATTTCACATTGTACATTTGTTGTACATTTAATTCATTTAAAATCTGCCACCCTGTGCGGTAGTATTTTTTCCTAACTATACTAATATAATAAAGAGTAAAGGTTTGTTTGTTTGTCTGTTTGTTTGTTTGCATCGAAAAGGCTTCGAAACTACAGGACCGATTTTGATCAAATTTGGCAAAGATGTAGAGTAAACCACGGGGAAGTTCCATATTTGTTAGAAGAATCGATCTAAATATTTAAGTGTACAGATTTATTTCAGCGTAAAAAATCTAACATGCCTTGAATAATATAAATAAGTAAAAAATATATTGTCTTGTTCGCATGTACTAGTCGAAACACTGTGTGTTTGGTAGAGTATTATTTTCTACTGGATATTTATTACTATCATTTTACATTTTATCTGAATATACTACAGTATATTTAGAGAAATTCCTGATTTCTACTTTCTATTGCGGCAAAATGTACGGTACTACATAGGCTACTTTCTATTGCGGCAAAATGTACGGTTCCCGCGAGATTTCCTTTAGTGCGAAAGAAGTCACGGGGACCATCTAGTCTTTATATATTTTACTGTCATGTAGTTTTACTTACTAATTAAATAATACAGTAGATCGATTTAATGAAATCGTTTCTAGGCCTCGGACACACATCTTCGCCTACCTGGCTATTCAGAAATCTCATGGCTCCGGGAACAGTAATAAACCCAATCACGTATGCAGTGGCGCACGAAGCTCACCTGAATAGATATTATGTCCAATGCCTCGCCTATTACACTACAAACCAGGAAATTATTGCGTGAACGTATTGCGTATTCGAGATTAATAATCCCATAGTTTTGAAATCATTGGAATTTGATATTAAATTCTAATGATTTCAAAACTAAGGATGGGCTATCAAATCAATTTCAATTCAAATCAATTTATTCAAACACACATAAAAATATATACAGAACAAATATACATTATTGTATAATAATTTATATATCACGTCAATCCGATCCCGTGCTAAGTTGAACTTGTGTTACGGGTATCAGACAACGGATATATATTTTTATACTATACACACACACAATTTTATACTATACAATACTATACATAAATCTTATTTTCTATATTATACAGATTCACTCTTACACACACTATAGTTTATCACGTATTTTCTTTTTTCGGCGACGTGATGCGCGCTTCGTTGGGGAGCCTTACCCGAAACCTCCGGTAGACTACGTCCGTCGGCCAGAACTCCTCCACCTCGAAGGTCGGTAGAAGATGCGTCGGTACTCTCACCACAAAGGAAGTAAAGTTGACTTTGTGGCGAGACTCCAGACGCTCGACCCTTAAGTTGAAAGACGTCTTCTTTCGGATGTAGTCCACGACGTCCTCGACTTTCGTCGACCAGTGCAGGCGAGACACGTACAGCGGTGTGGCGCGTACTTCGCACCGTAGGCGCTGCTCGGGTTCACTGGGTGCGGTGCCGCGGTGGTTGCGGACGGCGGGCTTCCTCTTCTTTCTCCTCTCCACCAGTATAAAGCCCTCCTCATCGCACCTTCTGCTCTCATCGTTGACGGTTCGAAGAGGTTCAGCCTTGCGGCGCTCCTCCACCCCTCTTGTCTTCTCCCGCGGGGGTGCGGTGGGGCCAGCGGCGATACTTGCGTAATTTTTCGGAGTCGCTGGTGTCCTCGGTTTCGGCTCGACCGCATGCGGCGAGCGGGCGGCGGCGGTTGTTGACCCGTCGGATTTTGCTGATGAGCAAAACGTGTCAGCTTGCGCGCCGCGTCGTCGCGTGTTTACGAAATCAAAGGAATGATCGGGTGACCTACATAAAGAATTTTTACTTTTTTTTGCAATAATTCTTTATGCAAATCACGGATACGGACTCCGATCTATTCAATCGACCTCGCATCTCGTCCAGCTCCGCCTTCATGGTGTTAACATTCTTCAGCAAGCTGGAGACATTGACGTGGTCCATGGTCACCAGCGGTAGCTTGTGGAGATCCCTAGCCACGAAAGCTGGTATGGCCCCTGGAGCCGTCTGCTTTAACAGGGTGATGATATCCTGCAAGCTTCTTTCGCCACCATCTCTTTGTAGCGATGGTATTTGCGCCTTCTTACCAAGCGCCTCGTCCAGCATCGCTTTCCCGTACAAATCTCCTCATTGCTGAAGGTGGACATGCAGAAGAGCCGCACGATGCTGTCTTCGTCCATGGCGTTGATGGCGTGTTGGACAAACGCCAGCAACTCGTTGACTACGAGCGCCATGGTGACGTGTAGCGGCTGATAACCGCGCGATTCGCGAAATATTAAATTATATTCATTAATATTTTTTGTCGTGTGTCGTAATGCGGAACGCGTCCGTTCGCCAGCGCTCAACGCATGACACTCAACGCTATGACGTACATTTGACAGAAAAACCTTCATACAGAAAAAAGTTACGCCATCATTTAGTTCAGTCAGTAAGTCAGGCAGCATTTAGTTTAAAAAATATATTAAAATCAGTAGATTTTTTAAACTAAATGCTGCCTGATTATATTGCGGAAAGTAAAATAAACCTAAACCTCGTCTACCCCAAACACCCGCAAAATTTTATTATATAAATTAGAAGGGCAGTGTAAGTGTGGACACTTTTTGCCTCGACATGCCTCGTGTATACTAATATATTATATATACATATATATAATCACGCCTTTTTCCCGTAAAGGTAGGCAGAGACCACTTCTTTCCACTTGCTACGATCCTTACATACTTGTTTCGCTTCGTCTACTATCATTATTATTATTATAATTATAAAATATTATTATTCAATTCAATTCAATTCATTTATTGATCACCAGAATGTAGTATAATTACAAAGATCGTAAATTATAAATATTATGGTTCTAATACATTCTGCCATTATAATGGCGTGTGACATTTGCATGCTCTTATTAATTACTACATTTTTATTTATTTCATTATTACAATTAAATAAACCATTAAAGTCACAATTATTACTCAGTATTATTGAGAGTCTTAGTATAATAATACTATAAAAGAAAAATAAAATCATGAAAATGAATAAAAGAAAACTAAAATTGATAAAAAAATCATGCAGCTAGAGAATTATTAACTAAAGTAAAAACTGATATTAAATAGAATTCAATAAGTACAACAATTAATTAAGTTTATCAATAAAATAATTAAAATCATCACACATTTATAAATCGTTCGCCTAAAATTCATTTTAATTTACAATTGTCATTGCAATTTATGGTTATTGTACTATCGTCAGCGAATAGTGTCATGGGGTGATTCAACGTTTTCGGCATGTCGTTTATGTAAATAATAAATAAAAGAGGCCCAAGTACACTTCCTTGAGGCACACCATACTTGTTAGGTCGCATTAAAGATTTGAATATTTCTTCTATTTTTGATATGTTATTAATACGAGAAATTTCGGTGTATTGGTATCGATTTGCTAAGAAGGAACGAAGAAGTTGTAGTACATTTCCTCTTATGCCATATGCTTCAAGTTTATCTAGCAAAATCTCATGATTGACATAATCAAATGCCTGCGTCATGTCGCAAAAAATGGCGCATACTGGCTTTCTTCTGTCGACTGCACACATAATGTTTTTAAGGAAATCAAATATTGCCATGTTAATACTTTTTTTTTAAAATTATATAGGTCTATGTTAAATTCGCTTTGATTCCAAACGCCAATTTTCCACCTCGTCCAGACTGCTCACGTAGTAGGCCGAGGTTGGTCGAATAAGACAGTGTGGGCATGCACTTCGCTTCACCTTTTCATACTTCGGGTTACTTTGCAGAGCACTCCTTCGGCCTACTTCGCGAGCAGTCTGGATGGGGCATAAACGTTACAGCCACAACATAACTTCTTTCGTATAGAAAATGTCGATACATAATTTACCAATCAAAGTACTCGTACATACAGCTAAAACTAATAAACGAATTGCGCTAAAGTCTGGCACACTAATTAGTAGTATTATGTTGTAATGAATGCTCTAAGAAAGGATTTACTATAAAAAAATAATATTTTGGATTTGAGCCGAGAGAGCCCGCGTCCAAAAGCTGGTCGAAATATTACAGTAACAATAAAATGACTTCGTAGCTAATTAAGACGTTTATTCAATTCTCCTTAATTTTATTTAAGAGGAATCTCCGAGTCATCTTTTTGTATCATTAATTGGTGAATTCACTGACCTACATAAAATCAATTGGCAGTTCTTAATTTTCTTCGCCTTGGAGAATTTTAAACTCGCTCAAGTTGCTACAATACTTTCGCGCTGTGCATTTTTGGTTTATTTTCTATACTCGCGAAACTTAATTTACAACTACGTTAAATATCTGCTTGAGGATTCTCTCGGTTTGAGAAAGTTCGTTTCACACAATCGTTTAGCAAATTCTTTATTATTTATTTACCTTCTGTCTTTTACAGAATACAGGTAGGTGGATATTGTCGAAATATACTTTGTAAGTAGCTGGTACCCGCAACTTCGTTTGTGAAGAACTAACGGAAACGGAACCCTATTAATTTGAACGGAACCCTAAGATAAGTAGTCTAAATTTCTCCTTATCTGCTATCTGTCGGTGCTTAAAGTCCCATGAAAATTATTGATCTCGCCGTTTCAGAAATTAGCCGGAACCAAAAGACAAACAGACAGTCATTTAAAAAATATATTTTAATTGAATTTTAATAGTGAAAAGCTGTTCATTAAAAACAGACACTTCAATTTTGTTTATTTGTATAGATCAGGGTTTCTTAAAGTGGACCCCACTACCTAGGGGTCCGTAATATGTGTGCCAGGGGTCCTCAGCGTTCTGAAGATTAATGAAAAAATTTTGCAGTAAACTAACACAACTGATTAAGAGAACTTAATTGACATGAGATCAAAAGAAGTGTTGAGTGCTGAATTTCATGCAAAAGGTCTTGGTGAATTTTGGTGTTCTTTGAGTCAAGCTTACCCTCTTCTGGTCAAACGAGCTATGTCCGTTCTGATACCTTTTGCTACTACGTATCTTTGTGAGGCAAGGTTTTCGGCTCTAGTGTCGATAAGAACAAAAAATCGCAATCGATTGAATTTCAAAAATGACATGCGCCTTGCCTTATCGAAGATAATCCTACAATAATTTAAAGTGCTCATTGAGGCCAAACAACAGCATCCATCTCATTAGCAATATTTAACAATTTTAATTTAATTAAGTTAAGCATTAGTAAGTGTGAGTAAATTACCACTAACCCCATTTCAGAAATTCTGAAAGTGGTCCGTGACTGCACATAGTTTAAGAACCACTGGTATAGATGTATACGGTGAAGGAAAACATCGTGAGGAAACCCGCACATAGTTGGCCCCAGACGTATTGACTAGTTCATTCCTCTGGACTAGGCTATGTTGTGAGAATGCCGTATGTGCTTGGGCAACCATACGACATTTAAAAACCAACTGTCCCAGGCACTAAAGTAGTTCCAGAGTGGTTACTTCGCTCGGAGAATACTGTATAAATCATTCATAGACGGGTGTAAAGGCCTAAGTTTTTCTATAGATGTATAGATGAAACTGAGTAACGTAATTTAAGTAGTAACTTTTTCAAATAAAAAGACATGACGTGTATATAGAACAAGTAGCAGAAGCTTGCAGAAGTGAAACTTCATTCATCATTTAAAATTCAAAAATACTCACATTATGTCTAAAGCACATCACTTCAAAAAAGAATAGAAACCAAGCGGCATCTGTGTATTTAGTCGTTCTTCACTATATTGATACGTAGCTTCCGGCAGATGTCGTAATATCTAACATTGTGGCGTGATGTAATGTGACCTTGAAATTTCACTCTCATTGCCGCTAAAGAAGTTTCCCTTCAATAATAATAAAAAGCTATACAAGTTATAAAAAATAATATGCATTTTTGAAGCAATCTGAATTCCATCCGAAGTAAATATGAAACATACGCGTACACAAAACATTAATTTGTTGGGGGTATGACAACAATTATTATGTGTCAGACAGAAACAAACTTTATCAATTTATCAAAAGCATGTAATTGCGAAGTTCCACATTGCCGTGACAATAAAAGTCATTGCAAAACAGATTTTGATGAAACTTTGTCACCTTTCTGCTCGTTGGTAAGATTTTCAATAACAATTTTTTTCCGTTAGTCGTGAGTGTGATACTGGATACAAAAATTTTTTTTTAAATCATTATGGTTATTTCTTATGGTGTCTACAGACACACGAATTTTGGTACGGAGCGTACAGCGGATCCGCAGACCGAATCCGGTGTCGCTACACACGCACGGATTTGGTACGGTGCAGTGGACCGAAAATCTCGATACTCGTATGTTCGTTTTTCAGCTCTATTGTATCAGCACAGAGTTCTATTTACAGTACTGTTTTTCAACTACGACGATGATTCCCGCTATTCATTGATAACGGGCAGTGATACCAACTCTCAAAAAGATTTCTCTCCAAACTTTACTCCTGATTAATTATACCATTGACAGGTCTAAGATATAATAAGCTAGAAAGAAAGGTTATGCATTTAACATAAAGACTTACGCGTGAATAACATAAAACTAACGTATCTTAATCTGATTTCACTCCCAGTACATTTTCGTACCCCTGGCTATATACACACGTAAAAATTATTATTATTTTTACATTAAAATCGGTTCATAAGGAATAAACTCTAAACATTCTGCTCTCTAGTAAACCTCCGTAGATATTTTCCCTAATTTTGGGGGGAAAATTCCTAAGTTGGCAACACTGACACCGTTGTACGGCCTAACCGCCGGACTGCTCTACAGACGCACAGATCTAGTACGGAGCGGACCAAATCCGATGCGGACAGCGGCGAACTCTTCGCCTTTTTCTTAATATGTTCGCCGGACTGCCCTACACACGCCCGGATCTGGTACGGAGCGTACCAGATCAGCTATACGCTCCGTACCAAATTCGTGTGTCTGTAGATGCCATTAGAGCATTAAACTAACGGTTATCTTGATATTTAATATATTTCATTTGTGCGTGTGTATGACACTGCAGAACTCCCAAACGGCTGAGTCGATTTTAATTATTTTTTTGTGTTTATTCAAGTGGATTCGATAATGGTTTAAATTTTCAATTTGACCCGTTAGGTGGCGCTGCTGTCAGTAAGTACGACAACAAATTTAATTCTAAGGCGGTTCGCAGTTTGCCGGGACAGCTAGTTTTATAATACAATTAAAGGAATCCTTTGCTTGTGATAAGATTTAGTACCTAAATGCATGTTTATAAAATATTTCGCAAAAACTTATGGAATGTAAATTTGTATCTCATCATCCTGAATGTTTTATCCTTTGAAACAAACTATATTTGTTTATACTAAAAATTATATTTAATAAAAATTATTATAAACAAGGTATTTAATTAATTTAAACTTTAAACTCATTTTTAACGGAACTAATTTGTGTCAAACAATGTAGCGTATAACCGATTATATATAAAATAAAATACCATACAAAGGTTGATTTATTCATAGACTATTGAATGCGATTGGGTACTAACAGGTATTTGAATAAATAAGTCTACGAGAAAAAAGGAAACGTGGCCAAATAAATTGAGAGGGTAGATCCAATTGAATTACTAGCCCCGTCCAGGGTTGCCAGAATTAGTAGTGTTATCTCCGAATCCGTGGGAGAAATTTCGTGAAGTCAGCAACCCTGACACCATCCATCCGCCACAGCCAATCAAAATGTATTGAGCACGTAGCAAACAAAAAGTAAAGCTGTCAATACACGTCATAACTAATTGCACGTGCCAATCCGGTTACTATTGATTCTGTGTCCGGATTCAATTGTTAGTATTGTTCAGTCGGTATCGTCGCCTGTCCTGGAGCGCTATCAGAATTCTGCAATCATTTTTTGAATGAAACGGAGTTTAAAATCTTGCTTAAAAATATGCAAGCAGTATTGTATGTTTTAAAGAAACTTTAACAACAAAAATTATTATTAAAATATATTTAGGTAGATTGTTGAAAATATTAATTGATAAACAATGAGTTAATCATCATAATCAAAATTACAAGTAATTCAGCCCTCAAAAGATCCATGTTGACTTAACCTGTTAACTGCAAATAAAATTAAGTGCTATACTCGTATACGCAATACTGCGAGTAAGGTTCAGTTTACACTCGACGATATGCGGTGCTGCATTTTAAATATAGTCATTCAAATTGAACTTCACTTAATCATTCACTACACAAAAACTATAATATTATTATGAATAAATCGCCGCATCGCGTGTAGTTTCGTTTCTATGTGAATTGACCCTAAAAGCTAAATATACGCTGCTTGTAACGTTATGGTTACATTTTTTAATATTTATTATAAATACTAGACCTAAATATAATATTAACATATTAAATAATAAACAACTTAACTGAAAATAATTAAAAATTCATTAAAAATATTAATTTACGTAAAAAAATGCAATATAAGTTTAAAGCACGGTCTTAGCGCTCACGGTCGCAGCATTTAAGCTGCGCGTCCACTGCATCGGAATCGGAGCGGACGGAGCGGACGGAGCGTCGGCATTTACAAAATGCCGATGGGGTGCGTCCACTGCATTCGGATTCAGCATCGGCAATTTAGTTATTTTTAGTCCGTCAGCCTGAACGTGCATTATGGAGGATAGTGACGAGATATAATATTGTTGTAATCTCAGACCGAATAGGTTGTAATTAGCTGTATTTTATCAGAAGAGGAAAAGAGAAACAAGAGGAAACGAAAGATATGGGTTCATAAATCATAATATAAATTCAAAAAGATTAATTTTTGGAGAATTTCATACATTATATTCTGATTTATTAGAAGATGAAAATAGATTTTTTGGGTACATTCATATGACTCGAAAAAAGTTTTTTGAACTTCACTATATTCTACAATTTTTATTTATTATTTGCCCAATTTCATCCCAAATATCGTCTCTCCTCAGTTGGTTATGATAATGTTGATGTTTTAGATTGTAAAGTTCATCATATTTTTCCACTAAAGTAATTAAAATATCGTCATTCATCGTGAATAAGTATTTATGTATAGCCGTCGCGTCGTCGCAAACACGTCAGAACTTTAAACATTCGGAATCCGAATGACGGGTTCACTGCCGATGACGTCATCGGCATAAATACCGGTCGCAGGCGCAGAAATGCCGATCCAGTGGACGCAGTACCATAAAAATCCATACAAAGCAACAAATCCGTACGCTCCGTACGCTCCGATGCAGTGGACGCGCAGCTTAAAGCGCTCACTACCGATTCCTTTGTAAAACGAGTTATTGACTGCAGTGACAAACGCATCGCTTGCATTCTGGAAGATCAATTAACAGTGGGCGCACGTTACCGTAATTACCGGTCAATATACGTCTATAACGTAACCGCCGTATATCATAATATTTTTTTTAGAATAATTAAATTAATTTTAATAACGTCTCTAAGCGTTCTACATTGTTATAATAAATATCGCGAGTGTATTATACCCCAGATTGGGTAAGTGGTGCATTTTATATTGCATAGGCTTATGTATTAGGTACATATTTTTATAAATTTAGAAATTCATTTTAGATTGGTGTTGCTTGTGTTTTGTTAGATATATATTTGCAATCATCATGCATAATGATTTATACAATCTAGCACAAACATTTTCGTTATTGCATCAGATTTTAATTCTACCTTCATGTATTTTTTTTCTTTCAATATAACATTTTCGTAATTATTGTCATCTCCGTTTCTGATTTGTGACCATCCACGGCTGCACGGCTACACGTAGGCACTTTCATTTATGCTGCGGTTAAGGTGGATGGTCACCAAATACACTGGACCGCCCGTAATTGGTTTTGATGGTGCGTTCCAGGGTTCCAAGTTGGGACTTCGGACTTAATTCAGGCGCGGACACTTTGGACATCGCCGCTGAGGGAGGACGAAGATATTCCAGACGCTGCCACCACCTTCGGGCTGACCTCGCTCTCCCCTTATCGCCGTCAGCCAGGAGAGTACCTACCCTGGGCGAATTTGTAAGATCTGTGTGGATAAGTGCCGACCTTACGCCCCTTTATATAAGGTCGATAAAAATATTATTTCTTTTAATTGTAATTTTGAATATAAAATTTGCACGGGTCTCTGACTTCTCATTTTTGTTCTCCAAAAGAAGTACAGGGACTTACCCCGTAACATGCTAAAGCTATTAATTAGCTTAAAAATATCACTAATAGATGTTGATGACTTGATGCAAGCAATAAAAACAACCCTTTCCCGTGGTCTACTCTGCATATGTGTCAAATTTCATCGAAATCAGTCTGGACTGATTTCGATGTTTGACACATATCTACTTATCTGTGACTACTGGTAGTCACAGAGCCTATTCAACGGAAATAAATCTTTCCTCTTTGTGCGTTAATTTGTAACTGAACTCCTTCTAAACGGCTAGACTGATTTTGATGAAATTTTTTGTATCTTAAGGTGTATTCGAAGGTAATTTAGATTAACAATTTGGGCCACTGGATGATATTATTATAAAATAAAGTTACGTTAGGTTAGAAATGTAAAAATGATTTACACCAACGAAGTGGGCATTAAACAGCTAGTATTAGTATAGAAATCTTCTAAACCTAATTAGTACCTAACTAGTCATTAAATCTCACGTATTAACTAATAAACAATTCTTGATAAACGTGACCTTGTCACGTCTGTATCTAGAAATTTCTTACTAGTATAAACCGAGCTTTGTAAAGGAAATTCTGAGAATCGAATGATAACGCGAAGATCCTGTTTTGGCTTTGCAGTGGTTTAATTTAACTTAAGTATAGGTTATGTGTTTGCTCTGAAATTGCTGTTCCATTTTGAGTTTTTATTCAAGCAAATATTTCGATACGAGATCATAATATTGTATTAAATTAACAAAGCATTATAACACAATCGAGACGCGATGAGGCGCTGCATTTTTAAGACAACTATTCAAAATTGAACTTTATTCACTACATTAGAAGATACAGGTTTGATGGCAAAAGTTCAAATTTATTATCTTACAAGATGTCGCCCGTGACTTCGTTCACGCAAAAGTTATTTTCGCGGAAACCGTACGTTTTTCCGCGATAAAAAGTAGCCTTTGTCCTTCCACGTGGTCTACTCTATATCTGTCATGAATTAACTTCAATTTTGAATCGCTATCAGCGCCGCGTACCCACGTCGCTTATCAGTGTGAGCTAACTCTTATGTTCATGACAGCAAAAGTGTTAAATGCATGACACACACAGAATACATCACCCAAAGAGTAGATATAATTGTTTCAGCAAAACAAATGCCTCCAATTTGTCACGTTACGTAATAGGACTTAGTGTTCGAAGATCATTACGGACTTTAAGGCTCGAACTTTATGAAGAGATCATTGTAGACATTGATGGATTGTGTATAGAGGCGATAGGCGTTATGAACGAACTGGCTTCGATTCTCTTGTTTTATGAAATATGGAAACCTCTATTGACAGTGATGTTAATTTATTAAAATGTCACCGACAGGGGGCGCCGCGGGCTTCAGTCGGTGTGACAAATCGCGGATCGTGCTTTGTGTTCTGTAGATAAGTAAACAAACACTTCTTTGTGTATTGATTGATACAAAGTGTTTCATCGTACAGTGGTTAGGTATTGGCATTTTATGATCGTGATATATTCTGATTGATAAGAACTTATCCTATCTAATACTAGTCCTTATATTACACACATCCTACTAATATCTTATCTTATCTTTCTTACTAACATTATAAATGTGAAAGTTTGTGAGGATGTATGGATGGTTGTTTGTTCCTCTTTCACGCAAAAACTACCGAACGGATTTCAATGAAATTTGGTATGGTAGTATATTAGGCTCTGAATTAAAACATAGGCTACTTTTAATTCTGGAAAAGTACAATATTACCGCGGGATACCCGATACAATATTTACGCGGGCGGAGCCGTGGGAAACCGCTAGTTATAAATGTGAAAGTTTGTGAGGATGTATGGATGGATGTTTTACTCTTTCGCGCAAAAACTACTGAACGGATTTTCATGAAATTCGATAGGTATGGTAAGTTTAGGCTCTGGATTAAAATATAGGCTATTTTTTATCCCGAAAAAGTACAGTGTTCCCGAGGGACACTATATTTACACGGGTGGAGCCACGGGCAACAGCTAGTAAGTTACTAAAGATAAATGAGGAATGTTAAAATTTTAATCAAATATTTAAATTCAGTGGTAACTATTTCAAGCAACATTTTTATTCAAATCAAAACAAAAATTTAATTTATAATTCTAAAAACAAAATTAAACAATAAGACAATTACATCTATTTGTCTTATTATGTAACAAGCAACTTAATTCACCATATAAAAATATTAATATTTCTTAATACTAGCGAAGGTGGTGTCCAGGTGGTTGTTCTTGTCGAACTTTCCCTTGAATTCTGTGTAGTCCGAAGGTAGCTGGTCTCTGAGGGTTTGAAGGTATTTGTTCAACATGTGTTTCTCTATGTCGTTACATTCCTTGCATCCGTCGAATACGGCTTCTGTCATATGGCCTGAAATGTGAAAAAAATAATGAGATTAAAATACGTTTTTAAATTCCAAGATCAATTATATAAATTTTGGGTACATGGTTTATATAATGTCACCGTAAAATTGTAAAAACCGTTAGATTGTAATATTACTAGAGATATTATAAAATGTCGACAGGTTGTCAAATAAAAATTTCTCCTTACAATTGTACGCATTATTTTTCCTTATAATTATTACTATGAAAAAGCAAACAAATATGGTGGCGTGGGGCACTTGCCGTTTAACCAATCGGCACGGTAAATATTACAATATACGGTTGCGTATATTGTAATATTTACCGTGCCAATAATCTTACGGTTTTTACAATTTTACGGTGACATATACATCCTTATGTAAAGACATTAGGTACAAAAATAATTATAAAATTTGGAAAAACATTAAAAAATAAAATTATGTTGCATTTTTTTCTAAATATAGAAGGCGATTGACGCGTCTTCAATTGATTAAATTGATATTAAAATCAGCTGTGACGGCAAATGACATCAGTTTCGTACTCATAGAGAGGCCATTATATTTAATTTTATATATGGTCTGAGATCCCATGCTAGCCAGGCTTCTCTTATATTATTCTTACTGATAAAATGTATATCATATTGTACTCGTAGTAAAAGTGTAAACAGTGTACTTATGCACACCCGCTAATTAGTGCGATGGGGTAATTCTCAGATTACAGGGCGCCAAAGGTATAAATAATATAATACTAACTTTTCATACAGCCTTTGAAATGTATTATAACGCAAGTTTTAGTAAAATAATGACAATTAATTAATATTACAAAGTGAAAGGAAGTGTTTGATTTTGGGTCATCTCTATGTACACCACATACTGGTAGATAGAAAAAAGTATGGGAATTTCATAAAAATACCAAAAAAATATTATGAAGAAGGGATGCGTACTAAAATGATTATTTGAAAAGAAAATTAATGCGATAACCCTTATTTTTAGAGTGGCCATGACAGTTGTTTGGACATAACTTTTGACGTAGTTGACAGTTTTAAGAGGAGACGTCTTCTTGAATGTCATACGACAAAAGCCATGTCATTGTAAAATTACATTCTTTGGTTAATATTCGCCATGTTTTATTTTACGTTGGGTTGCTCTCCTTGACTAACTTAATTTAAATATATTTATTTAATAAACGAAGTTTATTAAATAAATATAGGAATAGGAAACGGTTACTATGTTATGTAGCTATATGTACATATAGTGTACATAGTGCTGGCCCAGGCCTCATACTTTTCTAGAACATCTCTTTTAAACCGATTACTTTTTATGTTTTAGTTTTCATAAAATAAAAATCTTCAATTTAGGAATATAAATATTATAGTATAGAGAAAAATAATAATGAAGTGAGCCTTAAGTTTATTATAATAAATTAAATAAAACGTACTTTTATATCCGTTCATTGGTGCAGTGCAGGGTGCCCTGTCAAGAAAGCAGTCAGTGTACTGCTTCATCAGCGAGGGTTCCTTGACTACATCTTCAATCACCAGCTTGTCATCTAGGTCGGTGTACGCAGCCGCTAAAGCGCATACGGACAGCACGAATACAAGTTTCAT
The DNA here is from genome assembly GCA_905404095.1 of Glaucopsyche alexis. Lineage (NCBI taxonomy): Eukaryota > Metazoa > Arthropoda > Insecta > Lepidoptera > Lycaenidae > Glaucopsyche > Glaucopsyche alexis. The sequence goes on from FR990046.1 coordinate 18,548,709, forward strand.
TGCCATGTTCATATCTAGAAAAAAAACTTTATCACCATTGTAATATGTCCCGATTGCTGGGAATCAGATGAGGTGCCCAAAGAGAATATGGCTTTATGGGGTTTTGGCGGGAATGTGGTAGAGTGACGTTGTGATTTTGTATTGATTCTAAAACTTTGGGTTATTTCGGTTCTAAATGTTTAATATTGGTAGAATATTAACCATTAAGTATTCGTTAACGAGCACAAGTGTAGGCAAGTGATACAATCTCAAAAACTATTCTATTTTGTGTTTTCTCCAAAACACCCTAGGAAGTTTCTGTAAAGCATCTACCACTTAACTGAATCACCTGACTTGACTCATTGACTGCACTGACGATTTATTTGGAGTCTGACGAGACTTTGGACTTGACGATTTATAAATACACTGTTGAAAATTTAAACGAAAATTCTATTTTTTCACCTTTTTCACTTGACACTGGCAATGGTTTTAAGCCGATCGCCATTTTAATAAAAAAACGGCCAAGTAGCTAGTCTGACTCGCACACCGAGGGTTCCGTACAAACCTTTAAAAGTGATGTTGTTACAGCTTTTAAAGGTATTATAGACCTGAGTATTTGATATGAATTTCAATTTAATACCTCTACGCGTCCATTACAATGCACAATAATTAAGTGACATAAAAATAGTGTAAAAAATTTAATTTAGATCTGAAAAGAGATTGGAAAACACAAAAAATAAATAAAGATTGGAATGTAAAACACAAAAGTACACTGCGTACAAAAGATCCAAGCAAGGTGTATAACCTTACGATTTTTTGCTATATTTTTTCCTTATCTATAAAAATAAAAATATAATATTACTTAGCTCACTTTTAAAATGTTTCAGACCTTCGCAGTACTAAAAAAATTCTTGTGTTATGAGTTTTATAGTAGCGGTGAGACAAAATATTCCAAATAACTAAATTTTTACCATGTTTTTAAAATATTTCAGTAATTAATGGTAATTGAGAAGGTAATATCACAGTGTAATAAAGAGATACAGTGGTCCAACGCGTTTGAAGTCGCGCGAAATGCCGCTTTTGTGTAGGTATTCGTCATTGCTGCAGGGTTGTCACAATAATGTGTTTTATTATAATCTGTTCTACATTTTGTGTATTCGTAGTATGTGTATTTAGAGTACTAGGAATAAAACAAAAAAATATATATAGAAGTATTAATGAAGAGTTTTATTATAAAAAAAATACAAATGCCTATACAAAAGCTCAGGGTTCGCATGATATATATCAATTGATATATATCGGATATATATCATGATATATTATATCAATTGATATTTATGCTTGATATATATCAAAATTGATATTTATGTTTAAACATGTAAAATAATGTTTTAAATGTAAAAAATCTTACATCAAGTCATAGTCTAAATACACAGGTCTTATTTTCCGAGAGTTTCACAAGCCTAGGTCATCAAAAACTTGCTATTTGACACGACATTAACTAATCATTAGGCTTATGACACCCACGTGACCCCCTGTTTTTCGGAAGAAAATTCCTTGTTTGTTATTATACTATTGTTATACCATTTATACCATGTGTCAAATTAATTCGACTGATAAAATTAATACACTTTTTTTTTCTTCTGGTTATAAACAAAAGTCATTTTATGGATTTAAGACTTAAATTGATACTCAAAAGTATCTATCGTTGATTTTTAATTTATTTGAAAACTTTGAATATCAATCTATACTAATATTATAAAGCTGAAGAGTTTGTTTGTTTGTTTGTTTGTTTGTTTGTTTGAACGCGCTAATCTCAGGAACTACTGGTACGAATTGAAAAATTCTTTTTGTGTTGGATAGTCCACTTATCGAGGAAGGCTTTAGGCTATATAGCATCATGATAAACTCAATACGAGCGGAGTACCAATCAAGAATGTTACAAAATCGGGGGTCTTTTTTTCCTTTTGAGAGCTTTCGCTACGTACGCTGCGGAAACGGTTAAAGTTTCGCTAAAATGATGTATGGCAGAATTGTTCCCCTTTAAAAGTTCTAAAAAAAAAGTCCGCGACAGTATATGTCTATCTTTTAAGGTTGGCTCACTATAACCTTTTTATACTTACCAAATTTGTTCTAAAAGTAAGCATTATTTGTGAAGGTGTTTTCATAAAGATTATATTAATCCTTATCCAAGTAAATACGTTATTCATTACAAGCATTTAATCTAGAAGAAATTTGCCGTTTACATAATTTGATTTCAATGAGTATTTTAGAAGATATCGCAGTAATAAAATAATCATGCGCGCTATAGTAAGGCGCGCGGAGCGGGCGGGCAGTCGTGAGGTGGAAGCGCTTCTTCTACGTAAATGAAGTCGCGGGTAAATTTTAGCGATATCCCAAAGTAACTATTCCACGCGGACGAAGTCGCGGGGAAAAGCTAGTAATAAATAAATGAGTTTAATTTTACTTCCCTATCTTCAAATTATCAGAGATACAAATTATTTAGATACAACTATTACGAAAAAACATATCAGAGTATGAAATTTGTTTGTAATTTTGAAAATATCAAAAATATCAAAAAATCAAAAATATCGGATATATATCAAAGATATCTGATATTTTGATATTTATTATAAATATCGGATATTTACGAACCCTGCAAAAGCTACAAATGCGAAACTGAAACTATTTTCGACATTTGGATTTACTAGTTTTTAGATTGCGATTGTTGAATTTGACGATGTAGTTAGTAAATTCTCATACGTAGATACAATTTTATTAAAAATTCTGATGGGAAACAGGCGCATGGTTTTGTATTAAAATTAATCTTCTATAGCTGTTCATATAATTGACCATTGTAAATAAGTACCTACATACAACTCAAACGAAACACTGTCGCAAACCACTTAAAACAATCAAATTAAAAAGCGTCAACCCCGGCTGACGTGTCCCAAGCGAGTGTATGGCAGCTTGGGCTCGCTACCGCCCCTCTCTCATCCCGCACGCCCCGCACGATTGCTCTGTCTAGACGCGTCCGTTGGACGACTGTAGGTAAGTTCCATAGGCTGTGGTAATATAATAACTTAGTCGGTTTCAAATATTTTTCTTTTGTGAACACAGCGGCTACGATATATTATTTTTATTTTGCCCGCGACTTCGACCGTGTGGAGTTCGGTTTCTATACGAAATACAGATATTTACGCTTTTTACACCCCCTTAGGGCGAAATTTTCGAAAATCCTTTCTTAGCGGATGCCTACGTTACTACAACTATCTGTATGCCAAACAGCGAAATCTGTTCAGTAGTTTCGGCTGTGCGTTGATAGATAAGTCAGTCAGGTTTGCCTTTTATATACTTAGATATTGTGTGATTTAGGTCAGTGTAATGATATACATACAAGTATGTAAGTTTAAGCCTCTTTTTTTCCGGGGGGGAAAATGCTTTACGCATATCACCCGGGCGCAGGGGGCACCCAAGTGGTGATGTGGGACTCATGGTATACCCACTAAAAACCCCCCCATCTTCCTCCTCGCCGCCCTCTGACGGGGCCACGGGAACGATACACACATCCGCGACCCCGCCGGCGGTAGCCGCCTACAAGCGGCTCCATCATGAAGGCCCGAAGGCCCTCCACGATGGGCGCACCAGATGGTATTAGGTGCGCCTCCCTCCTCGGCCTCCACCGGTACCGTAGCAGACTCCCCTTGAGTCTGCTACTAGGAGGCCATGGGTACCAGGTAAACTGGTACCCGGTGGCAGATCAGGTCTGTGGTTCTGCCACCGACCACACCACGGTCGCAGAGGATAGGGCAAGCGGTGCACCGCAATACCGACATGCCTCTTCCTCTGCGGCCCCACCAACGCCGTTTCGACGGAACGGCCCCGCCAGCTCGCAGGGGGTAGGGAGAGTGGCGTACCGTAATACTATCACGCCTCTCCCCCTGCGATGCCTCCACGGCCGCAGAAGATAGGGAGAACGGCGCACCGTAATACCGGCACTCCTCTTCTTCTGCGGTCCCACCTCCACGCGCGTCCTCTGCGGGCATGTTCAGCCCGCTGGGAGCGCCCTCCTCGGGCCAGCCGGCGGCAAACAGGCCGGCCCCGGTTGCCTCTTAGCTTCACCGTAGGTGACCAGTCCACGGTTACTAAGCCCCACCGCCACGACAAGGCGTGCAACCATCGGGGGGGATGTAAGTTTAAGCCTACGTGATTAGTGGTTGCACTGTCTCAATAGACAAACTTGAGTCGGAGGTTCTATCTCTGATATAAATTTATTATTTAAATGTATAGAAAAATAGTAAACAACTTGTATTATAAATCACTAGCTTTTCCCCGCGACTTCGTCCGCGTGGAGTACGGATTCCATAAAAAAATTTAACCCATTTTTTACCCACTTAGGGGGCGAATTTTCAAAAATCCTTGCTTAGCGGATGCATAAGTCATTACAACTATCTGTATGCCAAAATTAAGCAAAATCCGTTCAGTAGTTTCGGCTGTGCGTTGATAGATGAGTCAGTCAGGTTTGCCTTTTATACATACATACATATAATCACGCCTTTTTCCCGTAGTGGTAGGCAGAACCGCCTCTTTCCCGTAGGGGTAGGCAGAGACCACTTCTTTCCACTTGCTACGATCCTTACATACTTCTTTCGCTTCGTCCACTTTCATTCTTACCATCCATTCCTCCTCTTACATTCAACGTAGCCAAGCGTCTCTCCATGGTCCGCTTTTCGCCTCCGCGAGAAACGAGACGTGATGGGTGGCGAACCACATCGCCGCCATTTTGGATAATTTAATTATTTTTGATTATCCATTGCGTTTCCACGGATTGGTGGAGAGGGTAGGAATAGGGAAAGGGAAGGATAGGTGGTGAGGAAGGAAAGATGGGTAAGTTAGAGTGGGAAATAGGAAATGTAGGATATTACCGCCCAGGAGGACAAGGGATAGGACAGTAATAGCTAGGGAAGCCGGGGTCGCGTACCCGTATACTATACCACAACTACCGGACAGGTAAGTTGGGAAGAGTACCCCATGACATTTATATATTTAAAGAAGATTAATATAACGATTAAAATACAATTTTCAGTTTAAAGTGTTTATGTCTTATCAAGTTCGGCGTATGAGCTCCAGAAACTTGGCGCCAAGTATTTTTCAGATTTTTAAAAATTTAACCCCTTTTTTACCCACTTAGGGGGCGAATTTTCAAAAATCCTTGCTTAGCGGATGCATAAGTCATTACAACTATCTGTATGCCAAAATTAAGCAAAATCCGTTCAGTAGTTTCGGCTGTGCGTTGATAGATGAGTCAGTCAGGTTTGCCTTTTATACATACATACATATAATCACGCCTTTTTCCCGTAGTGGTAGGCAGAACCGCCTCTTTCCCGTAGGGGTAGGCAGAGACCACTTCTTTCCACTTGCTACGATCCTTACATACTTCTTTCGCTTCGTCCACTTTCATTCTTACCATCCATTCCTCCTCTTACATTCAACGTAGCCAAGCGTCTCTCCATGGTCCGCTTTTCGCCTCCGCGAGAAACGAGACGTGATGGGTGGCGAACCACATCGCCGCCATTTTGGATAATTTAATTATTTTTGATTATCCATTGCGTTTCCACGGATTGGTGGAGAGGGTAGGAATAGGGAAAGGGAAGGATAGGTGGTGAGGAAGGAAAGATTGGTAAGTTAGAGTGGGAAATAGGAAATGTAGGATATTACCGCCCAGGAGGACAAGGGATAGGACAGTAATAGCTAGGGAAGCCGGGGTCGCGTACCCGTATACTATACCACAACTACCGGACAGGTAAGTTGGGAAGAGTACCCCATGACATTTATATATTTAAAGAAGATTAATATAACGATTAAAATACAATTTTCAGTTTAAAGTGTTTATGTCTTATCAAGTTCGGCGTATGAGCTCCAGAAACTTGGCGCCAAGTATTTTTCATACTCTAAGCAAGGACATCGTTGGTGTGGTGGAAAAGAACAGATCAAAATCTATAAAATTACCAGTTTACAAAAGTCCCGCAAAACTTTACAGGTAGACCTACCAAATGGGCTAAAGGAAAAAGAAATAAGACAATATATCTTGATAAATAATAACACTATGCAACACCAAAAAATTCACTGGTATTTCGGATGATAATTTGTATTAAACATACTTAGTAAAATACAGAAATCGAATTTAAATTTAGATATCACGTCCCAAAAAATAGATAACGGAAATCTTACTTTGTTAGCTTTCCTCGCTGCTTTTTTGAGGGTAGTCATAAAAATATATTTTATCTGGGTACAAAAGTCTTCAAAACGCGTAGATTACTCATAAATCTACAAAATGCCACGTATTTTTGTTAATTTTCCGGACTTATTATGTTATATTTTTGGAGAATTTACTTCTAAAAGTGAAAAAAAGCCCATATCGCCCTTGTTTGAGAAATAGTAATTAAAAATCGAGACAAATCGAGGGTTCCTATAGTGTGTTGTTTAAAATACTAAGTATAAGTATTTGATGGGTTGATACAAGAATTGGTAAAACAAATGCCTTTTGGTGTACCAATGCAGTAGCTTGAACCTAAAAATCACGTAGTCGACATTACTTCTGTGTGACAACTTTGAAAGGTTTTTCAAAGAAAATCAAAACACTCGGTTATGTATGCTAACGTGTCAGTGCCGCTACCACATTCTCCAGAGGTTCTAGTACCGGAAAGATTTGGTAATTCGTCGAGTTCGAGTATGGAAGAAGACGACGAAGCAGGCAGCCCATCTAGTAGAGGAGAGTTATTTCGAGATCAAATTACTACAGAACCACATTTGATTAGCCAATCAGAATTAAATGATCTTGTCAGAGATTTAGATTTGACCAAAGAAAAATCGGAAATATTAGACTGGAGATTAAAACAATGGAATCAATTTTCTCGGCGATCACAAATCTCCCGTAGTTCATGAAAATGAAATGCGGGATGCTTATCACAAAGAATGATGCAGTATGTCGCTAAAATACACTTCCTACACTTCTATTTAAGTTTCTTTCCAGACAAAATGGGTTGAGTGAGTGATGAACACGAAGAAAAATTTTATCAAGAAATTGCTGAGCATGAGAAGCGTTATCAGGGTACATTGGAACCAGCATGCTAGCAGACTACTGTTGGAACCTCCCGAGGGATGCAGGTGACTACTGACTACAAGAGGAAAGCCAATTGTTCCAAAAAAAAAGTTTTCTAATGTACAATAAAAGTTTATATCACTCCTTCATACGAATTTGAAGAAAATCAATAAATGCCTTTCACTACTAAATGAGATGTGATATAACAATTTTATTTATATACTTTAAATTGTTTTAAGGTGGTGAGTCATAATTACATACTGTAAGTCCAGTGAAAAAAAAAAGTTTATAATTTGTTGCATAGTGTAATAGATATACCTACTTACATATACTAATCTACACTAATATTATAAAGAGGAAAACTTTGTTTGTATGTTTGTTTGTTTGTTTGTTTGTTTGTTTGTTTGTAATGAATAGGCTCAAAAAGTACTGGACCGATTTCAAAAATTCTTTCACCATTCGAAAGCTACATTATCCACGAGTAACATAGGCTATATTTTATTTTGGAAAAAATAGGATTCCGTAAAATATTTGGGTTTTTCGGACACAAGGTGTAAAAAATCAACCAGAAAAGTTACTTATTTTGCGTACGCTGCCTAAACTATAAAAGATAGAACCATAAAATGTTCTAATTAATTGTAGATCTTATAAATATCTACAAAAAAGTCCGCGACACACTATACCTATCTATGTCGAGTGAGGCACAACAACCATTTTTTTATTTAGAAATCTTGAATTTTTTTTGGACTACATTTAAACGCGTTTATTTTACTCATGCTATTAATCCTTATCAAAATAAATTATTTCATAACTAAGTACAGTTTATGTAGATAATATTTGGTCTTTGAATGATTGAAATTGGACGTGTTGTTTTGAAGTTATGGCGAAATTAAAATATGACGATTTCTGCTGCACGGCCCGTTACGAAGTGGGCGTCGCCAAGGCAGGGGTGCGCGTGCGGGGGGAGTTTAGATCTATGGTATTTCATACGATAAAAGTATACACTTATTTCATTGAGTTTTAGTAGGTACCTATATTAATTTGTTTCTGTTTGTTTTGACTAGATTTCGCCCGTTTTGTTAGTGGTTTAAAGACATTCTGTAGTATTAGTATCAGTATTGTACCCGTGCGAAGCTGGGGCGGGTCGCTAGTATCAAATAAACGTACAAAGTTGGGACAAAGTGCTAGTCGTCAATGTACCTAGTCACGTTACAAAAATTTAATTAATATTCATCAACCTTGTTTTTATTTCAATTATATTCAAGTACAAGCAAGAATTATTATAACGTCATAATTTAAATTAATAGATTATAATAACGGTTATTAATTATAAAATAAAACTAAATTTAGGCACACAATTTTATGAAACTATGTGCATTGAACACAGCTAGTTATGTTATAAATATTTCTTTGCTATTCTATATATAAATATTTCTATTTCTAGGTATTTAAATATTTATAACATAACTAACTGTTGCACGCGGCTCCGCCTGCGTAAATAGTATCCCACGGGAAGACTGTACTTTTTCGGGATGAAAAGTATCCTGTGTTTTAATCTCGAGCTTAAACTACTACTGCGCCGAATTTCATCGAAATCTGTTCAGAAATTTTTGCGTGAAACAAATAAATCCTCACACTTTCACATTTACGTATTATAGTGCGAATAAAATATTACCTACTTCTGTACCTACCTACGTGCACATCATAATACATTTCATTCGTAAAATTTGCTTCGATACAGCTGTTGTAATTGTGCATTATGAATGATTTTCAATTTGACTTCAAGTAGGGGTAAGTTGAAAAATATCAAAGTATGCTACTATAACTCTTATAAATGTGAAAGTTTGTATGGATAGTTGGATGGATGGATGGATGTTTGTTACCTTTCTTTATTTGTTGACTTTCACGCAAAAACTAGGTACTTGTCGGATTTCAATACAATTTGGTATGGTGATAGTTTAAGCTTTGGATTTACACATGCTACTTTTGATCACTAAAAAGGACTGTGTTCCCATGGGATATTATTTACGTGGCGGAGCCGCGAGCTAGAATATTAATATATTAGCAGGTAGGTGTTATATATGTATAGTTCTTTATTTTGTTCTGATAATATTATTACAGTATATAAAAGTAAGTATAACTAACTAAACTAAGACATTTTATAAACTTTCGATAAAAATCTTGGCAGAGAATTTCAAAACACAACGATCGCTTTACAGTCGCGTCTTTAAGTATTGTTTGTTAATCTTGTGAATGCAAAGAGGGGTTGACTTTGGGTTGGCCTCTCGAGCAAAGAAGGTGAGTGCTTACTAGAACAGTGACCTTAGGGTAACATAATACCGGGGTCCAGATAATACAATTGAACGGGCATTTTCTTGCACATTTCTAGAAATTTGTTGTTTTCCTAAAATAAATATTTAATTTGTTTCTGCTGTTCTTTATGTTCAACTGTTTGATTTTTTATTTCAGACATGTTTTAAACAATTAGTCGCTCATACCCAGAAAAACTACAAAAGTTTATGGTGTTTTATAGCCGTATCTAAGCCCCGCAACTCTTCAGGGCCTCTAGTCAAGATGCATTCGACAATAACGACGGCGAAGTTCAAAATCAAAAATGTATGGGATTTGACATAAGTCATCGATAATAAGTGACATGCGGCATAATATGATGCCTTATGTCAAATCCCATACGTTTTGTTTTCGAACTTCGCTGTCGAAATTATCGAATGCATCTTGACTAGAGGCCCTGAGTCTTGAGGCTATGGTAGAATAAGATTTAATAAAAGCCAGGTAGGCACCATAATTAAATCTCATTTTAAACATTTCGTTGTAAAATAAATGGCTGGTTGTCATCTACGTAATACACATGCGCCGTGTGACAGATTTCGCCGTTTTACGCCGGTGACGTTTATATGTGGGAGACTCATCGCTTCAGCTCGGATGACTGATTACGCCTAATTGCACCTATCTTTATGTGATTATTACCATTGTAAGGCACACACTATTTTCTCTTATACTACTATAAATGTGTAATTTTGTGAGGGTGGATGGTTTGTTACTCTTTCACGCAAATACAAGTGAACAGATTTTGATGATATTTGGTATGGTGGTATAAGCTTTGGCTTAACACATAGGCTAATGTTTTATCCCGAAAGTGTTTCGGTAAAGTGTTTCCGTGGGATTGGGAAATTTAGTTTTCTTTATATTAGTTATAATATGTTGTGTTCCCAAAACCTGAAGACGCTCCACACAACACAGAAGTGATGTAACGATAATATATTAAATGAACCATTATTATAAACAGTGAGAAGTAACAACAGAGCATATGTACGTAATTAGAACAGAGAAAATTTTAATGTAAATGACTTATCTATATCAAGAACTTTTATGTTTTTCATTGGCGAAAACACTACGACTAACATAAAATTTCCATGAGAAGTACATAACCGTTATTACAGAAGAAATTGTTACAAGCACAAGTGAAACTATAAATATCACTAAGTCCATATCTAGATACTCATAAAAGGACATATTAGCTATCGGAGGCCTAAGGTGCTTTGCCCCACCGTGTCGTAGAACGTACTCAATCCACCAAATAGCTCGCTCAAGTGGTGCTTGAAGCTGATCATCCATAATTTTTCGTATCCTGATTATATTCTTATGATAGCTGAAAAAACAATATTTATAAATACATTTATAAAAAGATAGATAATTGCTATAATATTATAATAATTACTTATAGCTGCCCAACAAACATTGTTTTGTCTTAGCTATGAACTGGAATAAATAAAAAAACTACCAACAACTATACATTCAGCCTACATCTACTGTGTACTCCTAAAATCTTTAGGTGATGACGTGTGAAAGATTTATCTACAACTGAGGGTTACATTACAGTACCGCAAAAATTCATAAAAATCGGTAACAAACACAAAACAAGTGAATTTTATATCTAACATGCTGACCCAGCAAACGTTGTTCTGCCATCTTAATTATAAAACATCATCTATTGAATCAAATTGTAAAGTTAAACCAGTTTCTAATCCACTTTGATACACACAAAAATTTCTTCAAAATCGGTCCAGCCGTTTAGAAAGAGTTCAATTACACAATTAGTAATTTTATAACAGTAGGTACATAATATTTTAAAAGCATCATTAAATTTACCTTCTATCATTAATGATAGTTTCTATTACATTTCTCAAAGTTGTTACATCAAAGTGATTCCAATCCAGTTTCTTTCCGATTCCATGATATTCATACTTTTCCACATTATAATACTGGTCTCCCATAATCGGTATACCTAGTAACGGCACCCCGGCTGCAATAGCTTCATCCGTTGACTGCAGACCTCCTTGAGTTATAAAAAGTTTTACCTTTGGGTGCCCTGAAAGAAAATTCATCACTATATAAAGCAATACAAATGTGTAGGGAATTATAATAAGGGTTCGTCCATTAATCACGAGATGCCTAAAGGGGGAGGGGGGTCCGAAAAAACATAAGGAGACATCACGTGTATTAATTTTCGGATCTAGTATATGCATACCGAAATGTTGTTCGTAGTGTTGTTTAAATCCTCACGAGACAAATGACTCGTATAGTTTTTTAATGCTTAAATTATTATTCGATTAAATTGTTTTTTAAGTTAAGGTTTTTCTTCAAACATGACCTGCTTACTATGTAATAAAATAAATAATAAAAAAAATAAAAAACCCGACTGCAGAAAAAGACAGATACCTAAGCAACGCACTAAAAAGACCGAAACAAGATTGAGAAAACAGACTACACTATATTATTTCACTTAGGCTTTCAGCTCATAGTGTAGTCTGTTTTCTCAATCTTGTTTCGGTCTTTTTAGTGCGTTGCTTAGGTATCTGTCTTTTTCTGCAGTCGGGTTTTTTTTATTTTTTATTTTAGATTTTTTAGTTTAACCAACACATGTTTGGTCAATTTAAAGCAAAAATACGATGATACAAACACTAACATATAGGTTTTTAGACAGTAGACTGTCTAAAAACATTAATGTGAGAATGGTTGTTACGCAACTTTAAATCGATAATATAGGTCCTAAACGGTCAGTCGAATCGAAAAATGTTAAGAGAAAACTAAAAATGGTTTTTAAATACCTATTCAACGATACCCCACTTGACATAGTTTCTTGACTTTCATTTTTTTCATTTTCACAATATGGCTTTCAGTAAGTAGTTGCCATATTGAATTTTCACTAACGTCATGTCTTTAGTGACACTTGCCGGACTAAGAGGAATCGATTGACATGCGAATCATAAAAATCGGCCCAGGCGTTTGGTCTGTATAGTGCTTCAAAGGAACATACATACATACATTTAATGTAATAATATCATAGTAGTACGTGACTATACGCATTTAAATTGTGAATAGTAACATATAGTATGTCAACAATCTTAAAACATCGACAATAACATGTACCTAATCAAGTCTAATTGCGTTACTAATATTCTCTTATGGATTCTCTGAATAATGGATTGCAGCTTCCATGTCTCTGTTGTTCATGAAGAGTTAAACGATGAGAAACATTGGAAAAATCGGGAGGTGTAGTTGTAGTTTACATGCAGGTTGCAGGGATACGTTGCACGTGTAGATTTTAGATGTAGGTAGTAGGTGTAGTTTTTGGTGTTGGATTCATAGGTAGTAGATAGGTGAAAATGTAGTTTATTCCAGTTCATAGTTGAAACTGAACAACGTCTGACTTACAACTAGTTTCTTTTTATTTTTCTCTACTTACTTAATATGTCCATTTGTGGAAACCATTTAGCAATTTTAATATTTTTACAATCGCAAGGAAGATGATCCTGATCCCACTTAAGTAGAACATCGTATGGAATCTCAGACAACACGCCCAGCAGTACTGTCAGGTCTTCAGAATTAAATCGAGATGGTATCGAATTCGTACCAAAACTGACGTAAATAACACCGTTTTTAGAAGAATTCAGGTAGGATTGTAAGTCCTGTAAGAAATTGCCATCAGTTAGATATTTGGTTATAAATAACTCCCCCACACCGATCTCGGTGACGGTGGCCGGTTCCATTGAAACCAGGCCAGTTACGTAGGAGTAATTTTATAGTGCCCAAGTGTGTGCGCAGTAAACAAGAGCACTCTAACCACTAGACCCCGTGAGGTTGTTAATAAAAATTAATAGCAATGCAGTAAAAGTTTTCACTAAATAAAGTCTAAAATAAAATAAGTTTTTTTTTTAATTTATCAAATTACTGTTAAAGCCCTTATTTGTGTTGTTGACCATTATATTTGAATCTCACCTCTGGCAAAGGTTTCACTGGATTCTGGTGTATTCCTCCTATGTAAATAAGACTAGGTGGAACTGGTTGATTATCCGCCCATATGGGATGGATATTCAACATAGTCATATGGACGTTTTTCTTTAACTCACTCAACGGCGGAACGTCTGGACCAAATATATTTTTCATCATTGCATGTTCTTCTTTCTCTAATGTCGCGTAATATGACTTAAGCGTCCAATCATTCCATATCACTTCAATCTTCTCTAGCATAGTTAAGTTATAGACTCTTCTATTAAAACTGCTTGGATAGAGTAGGGGATGTGTTGCTGATCCTATCACTTCATCATTGTAGAGCACAGAACCCATTGAGCTCACTTGAATTAAAGGCACATTAAATACATACGAGAACCCTAAGCTAGGTCGTATACATAATTCTGTAATCAAGAGATCAAATTCACCTTTCTTCTTATTTATAACTTCTTTCACTCCCTCAGTCTGCATTTCAGCTTCGAAAAAGCTACTTACAGATTTTATAAGAGCTTTCATTTGCGTTACCATATCAGTTGGATTACCTGCTAACTCTTTTGTAATTACTTTCACCCATGTTTCGTAGCCAATGTCATGCACGTCTATTTCTGTGAAATTGGTTGGTGTTTCACCTTGCGGATATTCTGGGTCTGGGGTTATGACAACAACTTCGTGTCCTTGATTCACTAGTTCTCGAGTTATTTGGCGAAAGACTACCTGATGACTTATGGACGGCATAGGAAACACAGCCAATATTCTTGCGCCGGTTGTTATTGAAATTACACTAAGTAATACTAAAATAGTCGCTACTGTTGCTATATTCATGTTTAAAGTAAGTTTGAAACCATTTGCCTTAAAACTCAACAGGTACAATATAGCTACTATTTATACGTCAGTATTTTTATTTGCTAAGAACAAAATTATTCAAGTCTTTTATTTTTATGTTTTCTACAGGGTACAGGATGTTCTATTTTAAGAAAGTATGCACTATGCACCTATTACGTACTTAGGTAACTATAGCACTTTATAATTACTTCCTAGGGTAGCGACAACCGCCACACATATTATTGTAATACAGTTTTGATCTGGTCATTAACTGGAGTCGGCACCTGATCCTTACGAGGTTCTACCAGGTAACACCGAACTCAGTGTTACCTAGTAGTGGATCGTGGTTACTTGAAATGTATTCCATAAAATAAGACACAAAGGCAGTTACAATGTGAATCTTAAGATTTAGAACACCCTTGCTTTGTATCAAAAAAATTACCACCTATTGTTACTCAAAATTAATAACATAAAAATAAAGTGTTTAAATTACTTTTATACCTACTTACATGATTATTATCAGTTCTGTACACAGAGTCATTCATTTGCAAATGCACGGCAAATCATAGTATTATGCATACATTAAACAAATTACTAATGACGTCATGTGTCAATTATCTTTTGAAATGAATAACCTAACCAAGAACATTTCAGGACATATCTATGGGGGTTCCGTAACTATCAACTCGCAGTAGTTTTTCTTATTACTCTCTGATTACACTATACATCTTTAGATAAGGAGTAAATAGCTTATAGCAGTATTTTTCTAGACTTAAATAATATTATGTAAAATGTAATGCCTAAAGTATTAAATATAATATTTCCGTTGCTTGGTACCCGTAATACATGTTCTTCGAGAACTCAGCTCGGGACCAGACTGACGTGGTGTGAAGCGTCCTTTCAACGCCTAGTGCGCACATGCCATAAAATAATTAAAATCACGTCTTCGTAGCCCGCAGCCAGTGCCGATCCCGATTACATGAAATTTAATTATCAGTTTTAAAGTATTTTCGGCTGTCCGACACAACATTTTCAATAATATTAATAATAATAGATTAAAAAATTCTTGAAAGTATTTAGTGTTCATTAATTTCTTTTTAATCGATAACATTTATGAAATAATTTTTCCGATTGAATTTTACCGACGTTCTTTTTAAAAGTTGTACATTTTGCTCTTATTAATAAGTAGACATAATTTTTAATGAAAATATGATTGTTTGTTTGTCACCTCCAGTTTAACAGGTATGAGCTGTTTAAGTTTAAATAGACTTATGCGGGTGACTAAAGCCGCATGAATTTTTTGAAAATCTACAGAAAATCATCGCCTAATTTTCAATTCTACCGTCAAAATAGCTATTTGTTTGTATTTTCACGGTGCGGTAAAAACCATGTGAGGCAAAGCTACATTTCTTATTCTATGTAACAACATCTAACAGTAAGAATCACTTATTTTTAGGCTCTACTAGCATCATCTATTAGCTTGATGGTTAGTCGTTCTTTCTAGACGTTTAGGTGCCATCTATCGGCTACCGTTTTAATAAAAACAATTGTAATATCTTTGCTTTGATTTATTTATTAATTCTAACCTTCCCCTTTACGTTCCAATAAAGATTACATTTAAATATTATTATTAATCTAAAAACTAATTTAAATATAGTAATTTTGAATAATATAATATTACTTATCCTTTTATAATAATATAAATATAATATCCTTAATATTTTGACATGCGGATTATGTTATACCGCTTTTTGTCAGTTTAAAAAATAGTATAAAAGTCAGTTAACAGGATAACATTTGTTTTAAACCGACTTCCAAAAAAGGACGCAGTTATGCGTTCGTCTTTTTTGTCTGTTCAAGGAAAACCGTCTGTTGACCGATTTACAAAATCATTTTTTGTGATGTATAATCTCGTTTTCCCCGAAGTGATGACCAGATGAGGAATCACAGGAACTACTCAAAATTTACATAGACACATAATATAGTGATTTTAACTTTTTGTGAAATAAGTAGTAACCCAAGCATATGTTACCAAAAAGTTAAATTTTGCACCAAGGTGTACACTGGAACCAGAAGTACGAAAAAGAACTCCAGACTCCTTATAGATACAATATGTTTGGGGATTTCGAGGTTGTTTTAAGAATCGCAAGCATATTCCACTATGTGAATTAGAGTAATCATCATCATCACCGCCATAATCAGACCATACATCATCACATTATGATGAAATAAAAGGAACTTCTCATAGTATTTTACACCGACACGGATATTTTAAACATTACTCTACCGTTTGTTTAGTTTGATTTGGAATATGGTGCGTTCGAATCCCGGTTAGATAAATCTATACTATTGTAGGATAAAAAATAGATTTATTTTTAAAATTTTAATTTAATAGTTTTATTTCAAGAGAAAACATGCGAAAAATGATGATTTATTACGGTTTGTGAAGCAAGTTCAAAAATACAGTTTTTTCATGATCCCGTGGGAACCGTTTTGGTTTCCAAGAAAAAAAAATACTGTTAGTTATTTCATGTTCCAATCTACCTTTGTGCCAAGTTTTATTTAAATACGTCGAGTAGATTGCCTGAAATAACGTCAAACAGGTAGGTACAGTTTTTTGAAGATCCCATGGGAACCCTTTAATTTTGCGGGATAAAGAGTATCCTATTTTACCCTTCAGGTCCTAAGCTACCTACCTGCCAAATTTCATTTTATTCCATACAGTGGTTTCGGCGTGATGTGATAACAAACACACAGACAGACAGACAGACAGACAGACAGACAGACAGACATTTTTTTCAAAAACGTTATTTTTAGGTTCTGTGGCCTTTATAGACCCCCCATTTTGATTTTCACTTAGATAACTTTAATGTACAGACATGACCCCTCTACAGATTTATTATATGTATAGATAGATTATAAAGCTGAAAGTTTGTTTGTTTGTTTTAAAGCGCTAATCTCAGGAACTACTGATTCGAATTGAAAAATTATTTTTGTGTTGGATAGTCCATTTATCGACGAAGGCTTTAGGCTATATAACATCACGCTGCGACCAATAGGAGCGAAGAATTAGGGGAAAAAGTGGAAAAAACAGGAAAATTATTCATCTTTGAGGGCTTCCGCTGTTTGTTTGAACGCGCTGATTTCAGGAACTGCTAGATTTAATTGAAAAAGTATTTTTGTGTTGGATAGTCCATTTGTCGAGAAAGGCTGTAAGTTATATAACATTACGCTGCGACCAATAGGAGCGAAGCATCAGTGAAAATTGTTGCAAAAACGGGGAAAATTATTCATAATGGAGAGATTTTTATGTTTTTTTGTGTGTTCAAGCGGATTCGAGAATGGATTAGATTTGCAATTGGACCCGGTAGGTGGCGCTGCTGTCAGTAGGTACATCAGCAAATTTAATTCTTAGGCAGTACGAAGTTCGCTGGTACAGCTAGTATAGTATTATTATAAATCTTTTAACTTTTATTAATTTATCAGTAAGTACTTCAAGCAAAGCTCGGTTACCCAGGTACTGATAATATTATTAACTGTGTTTAAACTAACACTGTACAACTACATCATGTTACATTAAAAAATCCCTGCTTTGAAATAAATAACACGTAATATTAGGCAAATTCTATTGAATTTTTACAGGCGTACATAATTTCACACCAGAATGCCCATTTCTCGTTTTATACTTTCTCAATGGGCGATTAATTTACATTTCCGAGTAAACATATTTGAACAAGAGTTTAACTTGAAACAAAATTGTATCTTGTATTTAGCTTTATTTCGCTGATAGAAGTTTACGAGCTGAACTGCATAAGCGCAGGTGTGGAGTCGCCGGGCATGCAACAGCTGGTATCCGCTCCATTCCGCTCCTTAACTCCTTTATCTAAAATTTTCTCACTTATAATAGGATTTCATTTACGAAATGACCAAGCTGCTTATTCTATGTTCTTTGTTTTAACACATTGGAAATTGCATAAAATAATTAAACTGTTACATTACATGAGCAGGGTCTCGTTAGTAGGGATTAATAATTATTTTCTCAAGAGTTAATCCTTTTGATAATAATATTATGTTGTGATTAAATTCTTCTGCCAGACGTAGAACTATTTAAATCGCATGGACAGAGTCTTTAAAACTAGATACGGAGCGAAATATACACGTACCTACTGCTGCTGCTGCAACTTTTGTAGATTTTTTTTCGCTTACATAAGTATATTTAACAAAGGATTTGTTTTTGATAATGATCCATGACAGACGGCGAAAGGACTCATTTTTTTTTTATGTTAAGATAAAATATCGCTTGCTATAGGTACAATTTGTATGGATACTAAATATTTTTATATTACGTACTTTAATATAAAATTTATCCTGGGATCTTAACATTAAATATCTTCGGCGTCTGCGTCTTTAATATTTTGACGTTATACTGTTTGATAAAATGTAACTCAAAAGTATATTTAAAATTCTAAAAAAATATATATAAGCTTAGTGTAGGAAAAGAAAATATGTAACTTTCATAAAATAATCTACGGAGATAATACTCAAAAAGTGATTTTTATATTTTGTAAAAGAAACATCCTTTTATCTATGAAAAGAACTCAAGTACGGCTTGAAAAGGATAGATCATCCTACACGCTACACGCTACACGAAATTGCAGAATCTAAGCAACCAATTGTTCGTGCGTTAGCTCCGAACATATTATGCGAGTTCCTATACGAGCGCGCACGACGGCGCACGGTGGGTCGAAAATCGGCTTTCATAGACATAGAAATGAAATCTCGAAAGTGATAGATTTTTTGATGGATATTGCTTCAGTTTAGTATTACTATGTAGAAAATTAAGTTTGAGATAATTTGGCCCAAAAATGAGGGAGTAATAATTTTTTTACGAAAAACTTGTATGGAGCCAACATGAAAAATTCAATTATTTCAAAAACGGCAAGTTTAACCGTAATATCCTGACAGATGGTTATAGTACCAATTATTCATGATTTTTTGGCATACATCATATAACGGTTTTAGCTGCTCTTTTTTTTTAAAAATCGTCGAAATTTTTGAAAAAAAGTCACCCTGTATTATTGCACGATTCGATAGTGTTACTATTAAGGAACAATTTCTGGAAAGTAAAAGTATACGGCAAACTTGAGGAAAGTATTGAATTTTAATAAACTCCTTCATATTTTGAACAAATGTATGAACAATTATATAAAATGCTAAAATTAAGCACTTTTCTTAACTTTCTCACATATAGTTACTTCCCAGAAATTGTTATGTACTAGCAAGACTATCGAATGCTGCAATAATACAGGGTGACTTTTTTTCAAAATTAACGGATTCGAATCCTAACTAAGGATGTTGACTTGGCTATAATCTGATAATGCAGTTATATTCGTCGTACACTGTGAAGTGAAGGAAAATTATGTCAGAGTAATTTCTTCCCAAAAATACTGGATTTATAACTTTTTTATAGAAAATTTCTATGAAGCCAATGAGAAAAATCCAATTATCTTAAAAACGGCGAGATAAATCCTTATATCCTTACATGCTGTTATAGTACTAACTATAACAGCATGTAAGGATGTAAGGATTTATCTACTAACTATAACAGCATGTAAGGATATAAGGATTTATCTTGCCGTTTTTAAGATAATTGGATTTTTCTCATTGGCTTCATAGAAATTTTCTATAAAAAAGTTATAAATCCAGTATTTTTGGGAAGAAATTACTCTGACATAATTTTCCTTCACTTCACAGTGTACGACAAATATAACTGCATTATCAGATTATAGCCAAGTCAACATCCTTAGTTAGGATTCGAATCCGTTAATTTTGAAAAAAAGTCACCCTGTATTATTGCAGCATTCGATAGTCTTGCTAGTACATAACAATTTCTGGGAAGTAACTATATGTGAGAAAGTTAAGAAAAGTGCTTAATTTTAGCATTTTATATAATTGTTCATACATTTGTTCAAAATATGAAGGAGTTTATTAAAATTCAATACTTTCCTCAAGTTTGCCGTATACTTTTACTTTCCAGAAATTGTTCCTTAATAGTAACACTATCGAATCGTGCAATAATACAGGGTGACTTTTTTTCAAAAATTTCGACGATTTTTAAAAAAAAAGAGCAGCTAAAACCGTTATATGATGTATGCCAAAAAATCATGAATAATTGGTACTATAACCATCTGTCAGGATATTACGGTTAAACTTGCCGTTTTTGAAATAATTGAATTTTTCATGTTGGCTCCATACAAGTTTTTCGTAAAAAAATTATTACTCCCTCATTTTTGGGCCAAATTATCTCAAACTTAATTTTCTACATAGTAATACTAAACTGAAGCAATATCCATCAAAAAATCTATCACTTTCGAGATTTCATTTCTATGTCTATGAAAGCCGATTTTCGACCTACTGTGCGGCGCGGGCGCTCCTCCGTCCTACTCACACGCTCCGTCCTACTGAACTAGCAGCTAAATTAAAACTATGTACAAATTGTTTACGCGTCGGACATAATTTGCGTGGATGCAGAATCAATGGTTCGTGTAAAATATGTCGCGATCGGCACAGTACACTACTTTGTAGGTCTAAAACGGACTCCGAGCAAACGGAACCAATCGCGATGTCCGCGATGACTTCATCGGAGGTTCTTTTATGTACCGCGCTTATTGAAGTCATCAATCCTACAACAAAAAATTCTATAATTACTAGAGCACTTCTTGACTGTGGTAGTCAGTGTTCATTTATTTCTGCGAAATTAAAGCAACAATTAAATTTAAATTCATTCAATTCTAATATTCAAAATGTTATAGGTATAGGTAACACTTCCTTGCAAATCAATACTGAGCGTTGCAATATTACACTAAAATCACGATTAAATTCATTTACAGCTAATATTACATGTTTAGTTATCCCTGAAATAACGGGTAAAATACCTAAATCCTATATTAATATTAAAAATCTAAACTTAAAGTCATTCGAGCTCGCAGACCCCAGCTTTAACAAGCCCGCTGACGTAGGACTACTTATCGGTGCTGATATTTTTTGGGACATTTTGCTGCCCAATCAGCACTCTATAGGGACCGGAAATCCCATCTTACGGCAGTTAAAATTAGGTTGGCTTATTGCAGGTCCCATGCGCTATACTCATGACACCTATAATAAAACTCAAAACTATACAAAATATATTTGCTTACATTAATAGATTTACGTATTATACGTAAATCTATTAATGTAAGCAAATATATTTTGTATAGTTTTGAGTTGAGAAAAACTCAAAAAATAAAATTACAGGTCCTTTAACAATTTCAGAACTTGATAAAGGCCTACTAAATCTAATTCATATTTCCCAGTCGGAGTCGTTCTCTAAAGAATTCAACTTGTTAATTAAAGGAAGATCACTAAATCCTAAGTCTAATGTTGCGGCACTTAACCCATTTGTGGATAATGGTATTATTCGAGTAGGTGGTCGCATTCAAGACTCTAACTATAGTTTTGATATGAAACATCCAATGTTACTGAGCTCAAAACATCACTTTACTAAACTGTTATTCGAACACGAACACCGCAAACTCTTACATGCTGGTCCGCAAGCTCTTTTAGCATCTCTACGAACGCGGTTCTGGCCTATCAATGGTAGAGACTTAGCGCGCCGGACAGTTTTAAATTGTAATGTTTGTAGAAGGTTTAAAGGTTAAATAGCTAAAAACATAATGGGTAACTTACCCTCCGACAGAATTACGCCAGATTTCCCGTTCCTTGTTGTTGGAACTGACTTTGCTGGGCCATTTATGATCACGGATCGTAAAGGTCGTGGTTGCAAAATTACAAAATGCTATTTATGTATATTTATTTGTTTTAAGTATAAATGTATGCATTTAGAAGCAGTTTCCGAATTATCTAAAGATGCTTTTATATTGTGCCTCCGTCGTTTTATTGCTCGTAGAGGCATTCCACGCAAAATCTATTGCGACAATGGTGGCAATTTTGTAGCGGCTGCTAAAGAAATTAAAGAAATTAAAGAATTTCTCAATTCTAACGCGAACGCTCTATCTGATTTTGCAACCAAAGAAGGCCTCGAATTTTGCTTTTCCCCAGCATATGCGCCTCACTTCAATGGGTTAATGGAAGCCGGCGTCAAGTCTGCTAAATTTCATTTGGCGCGTATATTAGGCCATGCTCATTAACCTTTCGAAGAGCTCTCGACATTGTTCGCTCAGATAGAATCTATCCTTAATAGCCGCCCTTTATCTCCTTTAAGTTCTTCCCCAAATGATCTTTACCCCTTAACCCCGGGCCACTTTTTGATCGGAAGACCGCTTAAGGCGCTACCATCTCCATCTCTACTTGAGACTAATACCAATCGTCTTGACCGTTTCCAGCGAATTGAACAAATTAAACAACACTTCTGGAATCGCTGGAGCCAAGAATACATCTCCGAGCTACAGGCACGCACCAAATGGCGCATAAGGAAGCGAGATTTGCAAGCTGGTGACATGGTGATATTGAAGGAGGAAACTCCACCCCTGTTTTGGCGACTCGGACGGGTGGAGCGAACTTTCCCTGGACCAGATGGTGCTACCCGTGTTGCCGACATTACTACTTCCCGAGGTGTAGTCCGCCGCGCTCTCAACCGAGTATGTTGGCTCCCTAATCCTGACGATCAAAGCAAGCCAAAGGTATCTCCAGATACTTGTGAGGAAGCTGTAAAGCTGTGAGCTTTCCAGGGCCGGGTGCATGTTCGCGCGTTAGCTCCGAACATATGCGAGTTCCTATACGAGCGCGCACGACGGCGCTCCTCCGTCCTACTCACACGCACGAGAACGTTCGCGGCGATACCCGACGCGATCCCACTACGCCTACAACCCTACTCGTGGACACTCACATTTTTAATTTGCCTTACTTTTTTGAGTATTATTTTAACATTTGTAAAACCTGAATATAATCAGTCTAAAGTATTCAGAGTTTCATTTATCTCTTATGTACTATCGTACACTAATACCTAGATGAAAAGTGACTTCGTTTTTCTTACCTACTATAGTATAAAACAATAGTTTTATAAGGAAAAGGTGAGAATTCTTACATGGTAGAGCCATGCTTCGGTATAAATGGGCCGGTTTGACCAGATAAATATCATGGTCTCACTGAAAACCGGTGTGAAATAACGCTTGCGTTGTATTTCGCCGAGTGAGTGAGGTTACCCGTGGGGGGGTTGGATATTTGAAAGACCAGGAAAGCAAGTGCATAACACCAGGTACAAGTGTAACTACACCCGTATTGCAAGTGTCCATGGGAGGCGGTAATTGCTTACCATCAGGCGATCCGTCTGCTCGTTTCCTGGTCCGTTTCATGAAGAATTATGCTTAGAAACCCAAAGTTTTGCGGGTCAATAACTTTGACTAACAACTTTACGTCTGTTTGCTACATTAAGGTCTATCCAAATTTCCCTAGAGGACAAAAGTAAGCGAAAATATTGCGTAGGCCTTAAGCAAATTCACAAATTGTTGTTCATTGTTTATTTCTTAACGATTCTACGTCCGCTGAGGTTGCCGGTTCTTCGGTAAATGCCGTTTCTTGTGTGTCTTCTTCTAATTTTCATACTTTCACTCGGAAGGTCTCGTTCTGGACTCATTCTAGACATGAGATCTGGACATCTAAAAAAAATAAGTAAATTCAGTGACGTAGGTAAGGCTACAATATCTCTACTCGAATATATTCCGGTTTTACTACACTTAGCCACTTGCTATCGATATTAGTAACTTCCTAAGTAATTATAAAAAAATAAAAGAATTAAATTATAAATTATATTTTCTCTCATAAACGGCGATTTCTTGCAGAAGTCATGCTTAAGATGTAAGTCTTCTTGGTATTAATTAATTACAGGGACGATATTCTAAGGCTGAGACTACACTCCGGAATTCGGAACGCCGATAAAAATTCAAAGCACTGAAAATATAACTCTGTGCTATTACAATAGAGTTGAAACTGGAAGTTTTGAGTATCGAGCTGTCATAATATATGATATTGACATTTGTTTGTTTTTTAGAGTTCTGTAGCACGAAAGGAAAAAACGTAACCGTTATAGGATCACTTTTTCTCTTTTCTGTTCTCCATCCGTCCGTCTGTGTGTCAAGACTCAAGACCCTTTTTGTCAGGAACGTGAGGAGGTATCAAGCTGGAATTTATATCAAATACTCAAGTTTACTGTCCCTTGTAGCTATGAAAAAAGACAAACTTCTAAGCCAACGCAATCAAAAGATACAGCCGTTTATGCCGCAAATTGCCGCAAATTTTCGACACTCGCAAGGTCAAAACCTCCAGGGTACTTCCCGTGAACTCAGAATCTTTAAATTTGGCACGAAGCAACGTAAGACGTAACTTCGTACCAAATTAGCACAGTTAAAGGAATATTTGCAAAAAACGTAAATGTTTAGTTACATCATATAATAAAAATACTTTTAATAATTTTAAACTTGCTAACCCTTTGTTCATGAACGCGTAGAGGTATTAAATTTTTAACGCTATTGTATCAACGCAGAGTTCTATTTTCAATGTTCTGAATTTTCTACTGCCTTCCGGTTTCCGAATCATATAGCCCCAGCCTAAGATCGATAAGAGACATCGTCAAGAACCTTTTTATACTTTAATCGAGCTTTCTTTTATCGCGGTTTTTGTATTATGAAATTGTTCCTACAAACTTTACGATGCATTTAAAATTATTATATATTTTGAATCCCAGATAAATCACTTGTTCCAATAAATGCCTACCCAAAATAAAAGAAATAAAAATAAAAGTAGGTATAATAAAAATCAATTTTGCAGTCCCAACGAGAACAGTCTTGTGACTGTTCTCGTTGCGACATACGCTATATCCTGCTACATAGACTTCCCAGTTATAGCTGGCAGCCGCGAAATTAGTGGCAGCGGCCTTAGTGATCCAAGATTTAAAAACTCGAGATAGGTTATGAGTTATGACGTACATTTGACAGAACACATCTTCATACAAGAAAAAGTTACCTACGCCTTTTTGGTTTTCACCATACTCCAAATGTCAGCCATCTTGTTTTTACCATACTTCAAAATATGTCAAAATGGTCCCAAAAATCTCAAAAGTGGGGCCATTATGCCTCGTCTAACATATATTCGTCTATGATAGTGATCGATTGCACACTTCATACAAGACTCATTTAACGTCTGTAATAACAGATGATTGCTTACTTGTAAATTTCATTTGTAATAAGGTTGTTATTCTTGCATCTCGTGGTCCACTGGGTCCAGTACTTAAAACCCTCTCTGTGGAAGATGGTCACTGCGCACGCGGTGTCATCCCTTATGTCGTCATCGAGTAATGCTGAAACATTTAAACAGTATTGTCGTCATTTATTAAATTATAATCATAGATGTATTAATTATATTAAAAAGAGGTAGATATGGCATTGCACGTAAAAAGTAAAGACTCAAATTGGCCCGACGTCGGGCCAATTTTGGTTAGTGTGCTCCACAAGTAATAGTGTTCTGTGTTAGTGTGCGACGGACCGGTTAACTAGTAACACGTACCTATTACGCGTCCCGTGTCAATGTGTGTCACGGCAAAGAAATATTGTCAGTTTTGTAAGTTAAAAGTAAGTAAGTAAATATAAATTAATCAAAGATTATAATATTAACAAGTTGACCAGCAAGTTAGCTGCCATCCAAATTTTTACTCGTTGATATATAAAATAGTTAACTATGTGAAACAATAAATTTTATATCGTTGTTCTTGTTCTTGTTTCACATAAACAAGAATATTAAAAATAAAAGTAAAAGAAGGTTTGGTACGTAGGGTTGGAAGTAAAATATTTTAAATATGTAGCTCAGAAAAAAAAGAATCACAAAAAAAAATCCGGGATTCGAACCCGTTTAAGTTATACTTATTTATGTTTTTCTTTCGTCGTGCAACAATCTATCAATAATTAATTAATACTCTATATCGTCAGTCCGATTGGCAGTTTGGTTAATTTTTGCTTTGTTCGGAAATTTGAAATGTGTAGGTTTACCCCTTATAAGGACAATCAAGCTGTTGAACATTAATTTTCCTCGACTGTACTTGAAATTGGGAAACCGCTACATAGGTCAACGTAAACCAGTTTGTGGGGTATTATCGGCAACATTTTCGTGTTCAAAGCTCAACACAAAGGCACAATTCCCGCTATTTCAGCTTGACGACAGTAACAATTGTTTAATTTTATTGACAGATTCGAATCCTGCCGAGAGCGAGAATGTTCCTTGGTCATGGACGTGTATTAAATATGAGTATTATTTAATGAAAATTCTAAAATATAATATGTATAGTGTAGAAGTATTAAAATATACACTTCCCCTGCTCTGGTACCTCTAAAACAAGTTCTTTAGATACAAAGCACAGGGCCAGATTGCAGTGGTGTGAAGCGTCCATAGGTATATTATTACTATTGACAAAACACCTTTTGGGGGTCACAACCCTCACCCCTCTCTGTCTAAATTGAAAAAAAAAAGAGCGAGCCTTGCAGTAGTCGCATAAGATGTTTAACATTTGACATCTCACCAAAAACACAATTCTTAGTACGATTTTCTAATATTATTTAAAAAAATATAACTCTATATAATATATCATCCACTAAGCAGTGACAGATATCAACATCAAAATTTAAAAAAGCTAAATACTGAAATATTTATACGAATCTGACGGCCAACTCTACCACCGCGCACTCATTCGTCAAATCAAATAGCGCGCGCTTCTTCGTCTTCATGTTACACACTTCCACCCTATTTCAAAAAATCACTCCCACAAATTGCAAGAAAGCGAAAGGAAAGATGTTACACATCCAACATTAAGGAAACATTGCTTTAAAGAAAGTACTTACCTATTTGTAATTAGTAAATTATAGTAGTAATAAGTAGTATTAATTAGTAACTTATTAGGTACTCACATTCACAAGCTATATTACAGTCTCCACCCTTTTTACCTTCTCTACACCATTTACTAGGAATCTGGAATAATATTAATAGCTATCAATCAATCAATACATAAAATGAAATCGTAACTGATTTCTGTCTGTACATGCAGGATATATAAGTATAAGAAGAATAATTATATTTTGTTTGTTTGTATAAATGTTTGTTCGCTCTAATCTTGGAAACTACTGAACGAATTTCGATGAAATTTTCTATGGTAGTATTTTAAACTCTAGATCAACACATATACTGCATTTTATTGCAAAAAAAATGTACGGTTCCCATGGGATTACTTTTTGTGCGTACGAAATCGCAGAAAACATCTTGTAATATAATAATATTATCAAAGAGCTTATATTTAAAAGAACTCCTTCAGGTAACTTATGATGGTAATAGGTAGTCATATTTTATGGTACACACCTGATACAATCCGTAATATTTCTTCCCACTAGGCGAAACAACGTAGGCTGATGTGTCCCGATTGCTCACTTTCTCTATTAGGCAGACCCCTAAAAATTACATAACATTTTGACCATTTAAATTTTTCAATCAATATTGTATAAAAAAATTACCTAAATAATAAGTCAGTACGTTTATTTAAAATATTAATTTTGTATAATAAAAAAATATTATGTTTATTATTATAATTTAATATTATAACTAAAATTTTTATACAAAGACAATTACCCAAATACGTAAATTATATAGCCCATGTTAACCGGGCTATTGTCATAAATCTATTGACATCTCATATTTTATTAAAAGCGATGTTCAAGAAATGTATGAGGCCTGGGCCAGCCCTACGTACAGTATATTATGTAAATATAGCTACATAATATAGTAACCGTTTCCTATTCTTTATTTTGTTTAATTTCACTTCGTTTCCATGTACCATAAGCAAAGTTCTTGGTCGATCACTTTTGAAAATTTTCCCTTGTACTCAAAAATTCTCAAGCACATAGAAAATAACAGCGTGATTGGTTAACGCACACATCGTCGTGTGCTTGACCGTAAAAGTGATTAGTAGTAAGGTTGTATTCGTCGGTGTACTTTTTGGCGCATGCGCTATGAAATCACCGAAACTTAGTACCTAGGTAATATTTAATAACAAAGGTTACCTAGCAACTTGTAAACAAATTTGAAATTTGTTAATAAATTGACAAGTAACCAAGTTCGGACAAAAAATAGTATTAGGAGTTAGGAAAGGCACAAAAAGAAGCTGAGTGCGTTCTGCCCGCGAGTTCCGGAATTTCGACTTTTTATATCATATTTTACAAGCCATATTTTACGATGAGAAATCAAGAGGGGCGTCAGAATCTATAGCGTGTGAATAATACACGATATGAGCCCAAAGCTAACAACGTATCTGGTAGGATAGTCGTGAATATGTGTGGGGCTGGATGAGTGCTGATAGCTCAGGAGTGTTGTGTTACATTAACGGGAGGGTATGCCGGCTTGCTGGGGGAAGTCTTGTGACTTACGGTGACATATAAGTACAAGATTGTCTCGTTTAAAGTATACGATAGCTGGTAGATGATACCGACCTTTTCAACTATTAATGTTCCTTTATCAAGAATATTCAGATTACCAACGATAAAAGAATGATTATTATTATTATTATTAGGTATATTTTAAGAACTTTTCGATTTTTATCACTAAAATAGGTTTTACTTGTTAGTTTTCAAATAAATATGAAAAAATACTGAATTATTCGCATAAGTTTTTTTTCAACAGTAGTTTTTTTGTTAGAAAAATGTAATACTTGTTAACTAATAAAGTTAATAATAAATGAAACTTATTATATCGGAAATCAACGTTTTTTTATTAATTCTTAAAATACTTTTTTTCCCGCGGCTTCGTTCGCGTTACAATCCTATCCTTCATTTCATAAAGTGTTGCATGTAGCACGACTGGTGTAGTGGTTTAAGTGGTCATATCGCCATTTTCTATAACGCAGATGTGTCGTAGATTTGATTCCCACCTAGAAAAATATATTTTTATAAAAATACTAGCTGTCTCCCGCGGCTCCGCCCGCGGAAATATACTATCGACTATCCTTCGGGAATACCGTACCTACCTTTCCGGGATAAAAAGTTTACCATACCAAATTTCATAAAAAAAATTGTTTAGTAGTTTTTGCGTGAAAGAGTAGCAAACATTCATCCATCCATCTATAAATCCATCCATTCATCCTCACAAACATTCACATTTATAATATTAGTAGGATGGACCATGAAACAAGCAGACGCATCGCCTTACGGCAAGCGATTACCGCAGCTCGTGGGCACTCAACACCAAAGTAGTTAGTGCATTCCATAAATTCCCCAACCCCTTCTTCCGCCTTCGGTAACCTCTCTCACTCGGTGAATGGGGCTTGTTCTGGTGAATGATTCTGTGACGCCACTATATTTATCCAGTCGATCCAGCCCATTCGTGCCGAAGCATGAGTCTCCCGCGTAAACATTTTTGCATTATTACTATCCACGTCTAAAAATATTACATTCCTCGATCAATAAATTACATCCAGACAATGTAAAAACTATTTTATGACGATACTTACACAAATCAAATACGAATGAACGAGGTAATTAAAATACAAATAAAATTATCATCGCATCGATTGTAAACGTTTTTGAAGTTTTAAGTCAGTTTTTACACGTGAGTATGTGTGCGTGTACACGACTCATCTGTCATGATTCATGGCTGCTAAGCAAATATAGCCTTATGGCTGGTCGAGCGGCAACTTTGCTGATAGTACATTTAAATTAACTTCGTCAAGGAGAGCAACACAAAGTAAAATAAAACATGGCGGATCAGATCAAAACTATCTAAATAATGTCATTTTGTCAATGACATGACTTTTGACAAAGAAAGACGTATGGCATTCGAGACGTCGTCGTCTCTTCGTAAAACTGTCTACTACGTCAAAAGTTAAGTCAAAACAACTGTCATGGCCGCCCTAAAAATAGTGATCTCGCAATAAGAAACTCTTCAAATAATCATTTTTGTACGCATGTACCCGTCTTCAAATTAATTTTTTCGTATTTTTATGATATTCCCATATTTTTTTCCTATTTACCTATGTAGTGTACATAGAACTGGTCCAAAATCAAACATGTCTTTTGGACTAGTGGCTTAGGCGCAGCTATGGTGATTGGTGACAACTTACCTACATAGACTGCCAAAATTTATTCTGAGAAGTTACTCATATTTAAGAGTAGACTATTCATTTATGCACTTTAAAAGAATCAGTCCGATCCCCTTTTGTCATACTCGAAAAAAATATATTTATATTGTTTGCATTTGGCGAGTTTGTTTCTCCGCAAAAGCGGAGAGTCACCCCCATATATGAGATTTTTTTTTTTTTTCAGTTTGAGTATGTCAATTATTTTTCTGCTTAAACGTCTGTCCATAAGCAGTGGATCACGTGCCTGAAGTACATATCCGTTATAATTGATTTTTGGAGACCTTTTATACTGCTTGTAATAAATACCAAATTAATAAACATACATTGCCCAAGGAAAATATTGCTGGGGATTCCCACTCTAACTAGTTCGCGTACCAGTTTGCACCTAGTGTCGAACCTTTTGCCGTATACACATAGAGAACACACGACAAACACAAGTGCACACCGCATGACGACTAACGTGCGCGCGCGCATGTATAATATGTCACCGTAAAATTGTAAAAACCGTTTGATTGTAATATTACTAGAGATATTATAATATTCTGACAGATTGTCAAATACAAATTTCTCCATACAATTGTACGCATTATTTTTCGTTATATTGTAATATTTACGTGCCGATTGGTTATACGGTATGTGCCCCGCGCCGCCATATTTATTTGCTTTTTCATAATAATAATTATAACGAAAAATAATTCGTACAATTGTATGGAGAAATTTGTATTTGACAATCTGTCAGCATATTATAATATCTCTAGTAATATTACAATCTAACGGTTTTTACAATTTTACGGTGACATATACAAAATTACTATAGAATAGTAGGGACGAGTACCTACGTGACTGTGTTTTTGTTGCTGTTTTTTTACACTTTATTGAGAACTCAAGGATGCTTTAAATTGTATTGATGTTCATTTCGTAGTATCAGTTTTTAAAAATAGAATTCTGGTGCTATGAAGCTGTTATATAAAAACTTTTGTATAAATAATCCCAACAATAATTTTATTGTATTGAAAAGTAATGCCAAGTCAAGATCGTAATTATAATATGGCTCGCACTATTATGAAGGTACCAAATCACATATAAAGCCAAGCTTCTATATCTAGTCTCTACACGCCGGTACGCACTTGTGGCTTGGCCGTTTAATTGCTATAACTTACTTCATAAAAAACTTACAGTTTCCCAAAAATGTCTTCTCTATCAACCTCATATCGTTTAACTCCTTAGCCAGGCGGCATCTTGTGAATTTTCTCGCATCACTTACGAAAATAAATAAAAATAATAAGATTATTTTCAACATGTTACATATTGTTTCTTCGGTTCACGCGACGTAAATAATTTAATCGACTACAATAACAATGCTAGTAGTAGTACTCTGATAAAGGCACTTCACAATTATTACTATTAACCGTAAAATGGTTATAGCTCGGTTATTAAGTACCTACTGATTTTGTATCTAATAAAACAAAGAATGATACATAACAAAGAAGGATATATGAATACATAACACAATACGTAATATTTAAACACTAAAAAAGATACTAAAAATTATAAAAATAAATGGTTTTCTGTTAAGTTAGTTTACCACGATAATTTTACGTGATAATGACGTCACAAGCCGTCGCTTAGGTCGATCGTGCCTCTCTATCGCTTGTTTCACGCTCTCGCTTGCACGCTCGGTTCAGGCCGAACGTGACCGAAACGTAACAAAAATTGTCACGTTCCACGTGATAATTTTTTGTGCGTGCGGCCGGCATCCATCCATTTATAAGACTTATCAGGTCAAAAAAAGTAAATAGAATATTTATTATCTTTTATTTTATCACAGATTTCAGATAGATATAACAAATATTTATCCTATTTATCTGTATTCATGCAAGTATCGTATACATTATATTATGATATCGATAAGACAATGTACTATAATATTAACAAATTGGAAGTTGTATCTGTTTATTCTCCTGTCATGCGGGACATACAATGTTGGTATTTAAAATAACACTTTTCAAATTGTTACTAGACTTAGGCCGGGACTATACGGCACCGGAATCAGGAAGGCCGTGGAAAATTACTAAGCATTGAAATAGATCTCTGCACTAATATAATAGAGTTAAAAATCGAACAAAAGAATGTCGGGTCAAATGTCAGTGTCATATATGACAGTTCGACACCTGACACTTCGATTTTCAACTCTATTGTATTAGCACCTAGTTCTATTTTCAATTCTCAGAATTTTCTACGGCCTTCCGGATTCCGGTGCATATAATCCCAGCCTAAGGGTTAAGGGTAAGATAGCTATTCAAAAGTGAACTTTATTTATTACACAGGAAGATACACGTCTCATTGTAAGAGTTCGAATGTCAGGTTTCACTGTGCTGCAGAATGGCTGCAGACGGCACAACGCATGTGCACTGTGCAATACTCGTATATTATGACTAATGTCATATTATGAAACGTGTATATTTTTTTGTAAATAAGGATCAATTTTGAGTAGCTAATAGCTATCTTTAAAATCGCGATGTGAAATGACCTTTAACACAAATCAACAACCTACTGTGGCAGTGGCGCCTCTTTAAAATAGAGAGAATAGTCACAAAAATTATTTATGCAAATAACTTAGAAATCTATTGAAAAACTTTTTATTAATAACGTTTTAATGAAATAAAATAGCTTAATATTGTCGGACAAAATATTTCCACAACAAAAACAAGTTGTATATTAGAAAATTAAATAGCGGTTTCATATAATTTGACAACTGAGGACGCCCTCAAAAGTTTCAAAATCAGACCCCAAAGTTTTGGGTCTCATCAGGAATACACACTTAATAGTTCTTATATATATTTAATTTAATCGTATTCTGTCTACCAAAAATGTAATTATATTATCACGTAAATTGTTTACCATAATATTCATAATGATAAAAACATAATTGAGACGGTAGTATTGTGAATAATGAAGAGAGTAAGAATCATGCCTTAACCCTAGATAACTAAACTGTTTTTGTTGTTACATGGTTATAAACATTCGCCGAACCGACTACGCCAAGTAAAATGCATTTTTTGGAAAAGTATTTATTAATCATATGAACTTGTGACATTGGTACATTATTTGGGTCATAGTTAAAAAAAATCAAAACAGTAACTAAAAACTATTCCACACAGCCACAGCATATATCCATGCTATGAGGTCCGCAAATGTATTGCTTGAATGAGATGCAGCGGTGTTTGGTTATTCTGCGGGTCTTAGATGTACTAAAGTACAAAATTTTATACACATTTGACGTAGAAGGAAATGGAGCATTTACGGGAGGAGTTATACCAAGAATAGTCCTGAAGCATGACCTTGATGTTCCGCCTCAAAGTAACAGTTTCAAATTTTTGCTTCGACCAAAGCTCCATAAGTTCGTCGGCTAACTTCAGCACAAAATCACGCCGATGCAAAGGTTTTTTCTTTTTCCGCAAGGAATTAGATATATTGATAGCATATGCATTGATAATATATAAGTTTAGCAGATTATAACAAATGCACATGGACCATCTGTTGGTTTTACGGTTGATACATATTTTTTGGGTGCTGGGTGTGGAAATATTTCGTTCATCCTCAGAAGAGTCGCTGGAACATATAATTCGTGTTCTATGTCTCTTACTTGGCCGCATTTTTTCTTCTTCTGAGCTGTTAGATCGAGTACTTTCCGGTCTACCAGCAGCCATTTCTTCTTCCAAAATATCCTCAGTTTCTGATTCCGTACCCCGAGTTTCTTCATCGTCTTCGTCAGTGTCGCTTAGTGTCAGTAAGTCCATGTTAAAATAATAGAAAATTGTAACTATACGCAACGTATAAAATCATACGTGAAGTTAATATTATATACGTAAAAAATGAATTTCTATAAATAAAAGTGATCACACTTGGTATTTTCATTTATAAAATAAATAATGAAAAATGAAAATAATGTAGAAAAAATAAACAATACAATTAACAAATATTTCATAAAAATATAATACAAATATCACCACATACGTCGTTGTTACTAAACTTTCGTCGAGCGGACGACGCTATGGTCACATCTGCTGTTCTAATTATCATACGATCACTTTCATATGCACTATTTACATATTTACATCTTACGTGGTAGAGCCATGCTTCGGCACGAATGGGCCGGCTCGACCGGAGAAATACCACGGGCTCACAGAAAACCGGCGTGAAACAGCGTTTGCGCTGTGTTTCGCCGAGTGAGTGAGTTTACCGGAGGCCCAATCCCCTACCCTATTCCCTTCCCTACCCTCCCCTATTACCCTATTCCCTCTTAAAAGGCCGGCAACGCACTTGCAGCTCTTCTGATGCTGCGAGTGTCCATGGGCGACGGAAGTTGCTTTCCATCAGGTGACCCGTTTGCTCGTTTGCCCTCATATTTCATAAAAAAAAAAAAAAAAAAAAAAAGGTAAACAATGCGGCGCGGGGAGGGGCCACCTAGAAGTACACGAACACGTGAATCGCGAGTAGGTCGGTCGTCGAACAGACGAATGTTTAGTTATCTAGGGTTGTACTATACTATACTAGAGTTCGAGTACTGGCAATTAAAAAAAATGTGAGCTAATCGTGGGTAGTATTCTTAAAAATTAAAAGACCAGACTCAATACTTCATCTTTATTCTCAATAGTAATAAAACTAAACTCACTTTTCATTGTCTATTAAAAATAATAGCGACTCAGCACTTCACACTACTTTGCACTTATTTTAAACTATCACTCTTTAACAAAAACACCTACAGTTCCCAATCAGAACCTCTCGCCACGACGCGATGGCTAAAAGTTAAGTGTGTCGTGACCTTGGAGGGAAAACGTGATCACCACCCCCACCAAACCGACCGCGCAAGTTCATCAAACCGGATTCCATCAGCGCCAAACAACAACATGGCGCTAGTGTTCCCGCCAATAGGCAATTATTCTATAGTGAAAATATACATCAAACTATTGATATTTTATCACTAAACATTAATTAAAACCAATTTAACCAACACTTTACTATAAAATATGCGTGATTTTTGTAAAATATTAAAAATAAAATAACACATTTTTCACGTTTGAAATTAAAAATGCACAGCACGCCATGGGCGTAGCCAGGGGGGGGGTTTAGGGGGTTCAAACCCCCCCCCCCCCGAAATGGGCCGGCTGGTCCATGTGGATGACCCATATACAGAGGCGTATTTAGAAATTTTGCGCCCCAGGCCTATAATAACCCTATCTGAAAGATAATTTTTAAAGTTATTTTGGAAAAAAAAACAACAGCCTAAAACGGAACATTAATACTAACTTGTTCTATATGTATGTGTTTATGTTAAATGCGTTCAAACTGAGAAAGCGAGCGAATGTTTTCACGCTTTAACCCTTCTTTAACCTGTTTAAATCTTTTTAAACATTAAACCCCGAAAGAATGTTGTACTTAAAAAATAAAAAAAATAAAAAACAATAGCCTAAAACAGGGTTCGCGAACCTATGGCACGCGTGCCATCGAATCCTCGAACGTATAGCATGCGACACAATATTTTAGGCACGTCACTGATCACAAAATTTTGTAATTATGTAAGTACTACGAAAAAAATGTGAAATAGATAGATAATTAGATATTATATGACAAACCTAACATAATAAGTTATTTGTCATCTATTTCGCAACATCAGAAATGACACTAATTTTACTTTAATTTAAATTACAAAATGATCCTATTTTCACTACTGTGAGGGTTTTAGGGTTTAAAATTTGAACAGATTTAACCTATTAAATAGAAAAAAAATTTGCTCGCTCGCTTCGCTCGCTCGCGTTTAACATAAGGAACATATTATATTATTTAGTAGCGATGTTCTGTTTTAGCCGGTTCATTTTATTATATTTTCCCGAAGTTCAACGTTATTCAGTGTTTAAATTTAACGATTGAATAGATTTTAACCTATAGAATGGGAAAAAAAATTTGCTCGCTCGCTTCGCTCACTCGTGTTTGGCTTACAGAACATATAAATGGGCGCCCATTATTCTAATGTATATTATAAAATGATCCTATTTCCACAGTCTTGTAGGGTTTAAAGTTTGAACAGATTTAACCTATTAAATAGGAAAAAAATTTGCTCGCTCGCTTCGCTCGCTCGCGATTAACATAAAGGACATTATATTATTTATTACCGATGTTTTGTTTTAACCGGTTGATTTTATGGTATTATTTCGAAGTTCGCCGTTATTCAGTGTTAGTATTTTAGTTTAACGTTTGAACAGATTTGAACGTTTGAACCTGTAAAATAGGAAAAACAATTTGCTTGCTCGCTTCGCTCGCTCGTTTTTGGCTTAAAAACCTATTAGAAATGTTAGTGCTGACTTTTAGTTTTAGAGTAATATTTGTATTTTTCCGAATTAAGGGTTTAAAGCTTAAACAGGTAAAAACGAAAAATAAATAATATTCTAATGTGCCCAGAGCCTTTAATAGGTTAAAGACGGTCCTGGTTATTTATTGTACTTGTACTAGTTTTATTTACTTGAACACCCCCCCCCCCCCCCGAAACTAAAACCTGGCTACGCCCATGCAGCACGCTTATTAAAAAAAATGGCCTCCATAATACCATCAAAAATTATGCATATTTGCACAATATGCAATTATGCATAGTGTGAACAAAGAAAAACAAATAAACCTTTCCTCTTTATTATATTAGCCAAAGATTTCAAAACTCAAGATAGGCTATGGCATTTAAATGGCTATATAAATGTACGTCACATTTGACAGAAAAAATCGTCATACAAGTTTTACTTGTTCCGGCATCTTGGTTTTGACCATACGTCAAATATCAGCCATCTTGTTTTCATCATAATTCAAATGTCAAAATGACCCCAAATATCTCAAAATCTCAAATGGCCATTTAACTGGAGACACTTTTTGCCTCAACATTCCTCGTCTATAATCGTATACGTGTATGAATAGTAATATATACGTATAAAAGTATAGATTATGTACCTATGAAAATTAAAAAACTTGATCCTATTTAAATGGGTTAAATAAACAGATTGACTAAATAAATGCCGACCACAATTTTACGACACGCTAACTAATCAACACCTACTCAATTTAATTTTTAGGTTTCCTTAAAGACACTACCTTAGGGACTAATACAAGGACGACCTCGGACTTGTGGCTCAGTTGTTAGCGCGTTGGCGTTTTAAGCGACATCGGATAATTTGAATTAATTAAAAAAAATAATTGCGCGTTACGGAACCCTTCTTACACATGTCCTGATATTTTTTGTTTTTTTAAATTTACTACCCATTAATTTTGAATTGTTTGTAAACGTCATGAAAGTCAGACAACAAAATATAGCTTATAATTTAATTTGTATATTAAGAAGCTGAAGTGCTGTATGAATAATATAATTACTAGAAAGTCCTCAAGAATATAAGATACTTATCAATAGTCGATAAAATAAAAAGCATGTCGAGGAAAATCACTAAAGAGTTGAACAAGTTGCAAGAACGCTTGATAACTTAGTTCAATTTTGCTTCTCTTAGGAGGCTTATTATAAGTGGTATTGAATGTACTATCGTTATTTGTAGTGTTTTCTACATTTTATATAAAAATTAATTGACTGGCCCTGGATTCCGAAGTATAAAGCTTACATGGGGACACGCGCTTAATATAGCATTTCGCTTATGTTTCTATGACGCGTATGCTGCCGTCCTTACGAAGAGTGCAATAAGTCGAGTTTTTGGGCCAATTGAGTTAAGACCTTAATATGGTATAATATGGCCTTAACCCAACTGGCCCAAAAACTCGACTTATTGCACTCTTCGTAAGGACGGCAGTATGTGCACGGTCTAGTATAAAGATGGTCTACTGTACATTATTTATACTATGTAACAATCAACCACAGAATTCAAAACATGCAGAATGAGTGTTCGATCACATTTGTATGCAGCGCACTGTGTCCAAAACCATGGCGAAATAGCGCCCCGCCCGCACTTTTTAGGGTTCCGTAATACTTAAGGAACCCTTATAGTTTCGCTCTGTCCGTCTGTCTGTCTGTCTGTCTGTCTGTCCGCGCCTCTAGCTCCTGTAATTATGAATATAAATTGATGAAATTTGGTGCAGTTATAGATTGTGTATAGATCACAGTTTCGGGATCATAAAAAAATAATAATTTTATATTTTAGGGGTGGCTCTCCATACATGTGAAGTGGGGATGAAAAATATTTTTTCACTCTACCCCATCGTGTGGGGTATCGTAGAATAGGTCTTTTAAAATAAAGGCAAGGTTTCATACGTTACTTTTTTATAAAGTTGACCATTTTCAAGTAATCGGCCTCCAAAGTAGTTGGTAAGTTGGTCCCCCCCCCCCTAGCATTTTTAAACTATAGGAGATAGAAACTTGCAAATGTCCATGCTGATAGATCATGCTAAAAAGTCTTTAGGAAAATTATTGTAAACCAAATCGGACAGTAACTTTTGGAGTGATTAAAAAAAAAGCATATTACGCGTTGATAGTAACGGAACCCTCCTTAGACATGTCCTGACATGCTCTTGGTTAGTTTATTAATTTTTACTCTTTACACTTACAAAACAAATCGCGTTGTTATATTACGACAATTAGGTATTCAATAAAAATTAATTGAAAAAAAGGTGGGTAAAATATGCCGTTATTCTGTGGCAACATATTATGTGTGGATAACCATTCCAATTTGGAGTGGTTGTGACGGCCTCACTTTCAAGCGTGTTGACGGCTTCTGGATGATTTCTGTATTCTGTGCAATCAACACGTCTATTGTAAAAGTTTGCGTGTCCTAAGACAAGAACAATGTTCAATCATCGTGCTATTAGATTAGGGTGTCTAGGTACACGGCACCATAATCCGCGTCTACATGTATAGTATTCTCAACCAATTTGGTGTCGTTCTCAGGAGAGCTTCGACGGTGTTATGAAGCCTGCCACATGCTATTCGATATTTATCCCTTTAGGGCCTTTGTTTCAGTTGAAATCTTGATTGATTTCTTTATTACATGCAACATTTACGAGCAACTCTTGTAAAGTGAATTAATTAATGATAATAATCTAAATATTACTTGTACCTATATAAAAAGCAAACTTGACTGACTCATCTATCAACGAACAGCCGAAACTACTGAACGGATTTCGTTGAAATTACCGTATGTCTTACTCACTTGCTTACTTACAGTAACTCATGGTGTTCTTTTATCTGTGCCAAATGTTATGATGATCGGTTTAGTAGTTTTTATGTGAAACGGTAAAGAAAGTATCCCACGAGAACTGTACATTTTCCCGCGATAAAAAGTAGCCTATGTCCTTCCTCATGGTCTTTTCTATATCTGTGCCAAATTTCATGATGATCGGTTTAGTAGTTTTTACGTGAAAGCGTAAATAATGTACCCCATAGGAACCGTACAATTCCCTGCAATAAAAAGAAGCCTATGTCTATTTTAATAATCAGTCTCACAAAACGTAAAACAATCACAATTACTCAAGGGTGTACTTTTATTACAGACTATAAAAAAATTATGTCAATGTTTTCTAAAAATTTTATGTACGTAAGTAAAATATATATAAAAGAACCGTCTACAACTGCTATACATAAAATTTGCATGCGATAACTTATGCGGGAATAAAATGTAACTAGTCTAGACGGTGGGAATATCTGTCGAGGTTTGGACATGGTAATGGCATCTGCGGAATATTCTACTATGTATTCTGCAGTCGTTTATGTTTTCAAACAAAAAAATTGGTTTTGTGGAAAAGAGGGGGCATTTTTGTATGGAGCCCGTCCCCACTACTGTAGCACTATAAGACACATAAAATGAAAGGGTTTAAAAAGTGTGTCATTTTATTGTATGACGAAAAATCTCTAAACCCAAAGGATGAGCATCGCAGTTCAGCGAGGAAGCTCTTTGAGCCTTCTAGGTACGCTAGGTGCTGTATACCGTTACTTCCCAAAAATTGTTCCTTATTAGCAACACTATTAAATGGTGCAATAATGATTTTTCAAACTTTTTTTTCACTTTTAACCCTCATTAACTTTTTTCTCCCATGGTTTAGAGATTTTTCGTCATACAATAAAATGACACACTTTTTAAACCCTTTCATTTTATGTGTCTTGTAGTGCTACAGTAGTGAGGACGGGCTCCATACAAAAATGCCCTTCCTCCTTTACCGTACCTAGAAGGCTCAAAGAGCTTCCTCGCTGAACTGCGATGCTTACCCTTTGAGCCAAAATAAAGGCTCTGGGGTCTCGGTTGGCCTCAACGAGTTTTTAGCGAGCGAAATTTGATAATTGGCTTTAAATAGTTTGTTCTTGTTTGAATGTGAAGAATAAGCAACAGTTAGTATTATTAAGAAAGTATATTATAGAATTTATTACTGGCAAGCTAATTTTAATGATGTAGAGCACATGTAGAATAACACATTTGAATAATGAGCACATTAAAAGAGCAAAGCAGTACCTTTCGTATCGTCTTTCTTTTTAACCTTCAACGCAAAAAGAGACTTGTTATAAGTATGATTTGTCTGCCTGTCTGTCTGTGTATCATGTTACAGCCTCCATGGTCTAATGGTTAGAGCATTGGCTCTAGACTCGGAGGTTGTGAGTTCAATTCCTGCATTGGAACAACAAAAAATGTTGTTTCCAAGTTTGGTTAGGCCAATGCAGGCTGATTACCTGATTGTCTGACAAGAAAGATGACCCGTGCGTTGGATGGGCATGTAAAAAAGTCAGCCCTGCGCCTAAACTCTCGTCAGTCGTGTCAGTTATCCGTCCCACTTGATTATGAGAGTAAAGGAAGACAGAGTGCTCTTGTGTACTGCGCATTGGGCACTATAAAATTACTCCTGCATAACTGGCCTGGTTTCAATGAAACCGGCCACCGTCACCGATATCGGTGTGGGGAGTTATTATCTGTCTGCATCGTAGCTCTTAAGCGAAAGCAACTATGTATTACATAATACGTAGTAACTATTTACTAATCTGTGACGAAAGGTTTGATTAAGATGCGGTTTTTTGTATGAAATCTGACGTGATCGAGAGTGTTCTTAGCTATAATTCATTATCATCAGCTCGCTCACTGCTTGACTATTCGGGAGTTAATTAAAGTTTTTAATTTGTTTTTGTGTATTTTTGATAATCATTTATGCGTACAATAAACTGTTTAAACTAAAAATAAATTCGACGACCTCTGTGGCTCAGTTGGTTGAGCGTGTTGGTGCTCAAGCCGGAGGTCGCGGGTTCGAATCCCGCCGAAGGAACAAAAAGTTTTTCTGTGTTCCTGGGTCATGGATGTGTATAATATAATAAAAATCTTAAATATTATGTGTATAGTATAAAAGTATTAAATATATTTCCGTTGTCTGGTACCTGTAACACAAGTTCTTCGGATACTTAGCACGGGGCCAGATTGACGTGGTGTGAAGCGTCCATAGATATTATATATTATATTATATTTTTTTTAAAGAAATATCAAAAAAGCTTGCTGAAGCCACCCGTGACCCAAGAGCCGGGAACTACCTGGCACAACGGATAGCCATTGCTATCCAACGAGGCAATGCTATCAGTTTGCTAGGTACTCTGCCAGATGGGGATGACTTAGGGAAGTTTTTTTATTTATAGATATTTTTAGAGATAGTTTTAATTGTAAATATGTCTTCTTTTTTTAGTTTTAATTTTTAGTTTTTTTTTAATTTTAGATATAATTAGGTTATTATAACTTGTTTAAAGCTAAGATTTGTACAGTAATTTATATTATATTAAAATATATAAATTATAATACTTCGTTTTATGTGTCGCAAAAGTATCTAATAACGACAGTGCCTAATGTTGATGATGAAGATATAAAGTGGCCAGTTTGTTACACTTTTGACTTTGCGATTTGGCTTCGTGAAATTTAGGATAACAGCCACAGGGGTGGCACGAAAAAATGTTATGACTAAAGCGAGAATAAATAATTATTGTAGCTACAGATAGATAGATAGGATAGATCCTTATTGCTCACTTTATAGAACACAATCAGTAGATTAAAACTAAACATCTCTTCCTGGCAATTCTTCAGCACAGGAGAGGTAAAATAACTAAAATGAGCAGGGTAATATGGAAAGTCAATGACTAAACAGAAGGTTAAGCAATAAATACTTAATAAATACAATCTATATGTTATACAAATAATATAATACAATTGTAATAAATAATATTATAATATATCTAGGTACTTATAGCTAATTTAGCAAGCGACTTTGACTCCCGAATGTCACGTGGTAGGTCATTCCACATGAGCGTAGCCTTCACAAGCCCCCCCAAGGAAAGGAACCCCCAAGTAACCATACTTTGTAAATGGCACATGAAGTTTCCTACAATATCTAGAGCGTAGTGCACAGCTTAAGTCAGTGCTCCGATATTGAACACCTAGCACGGCTTAGTTAGGCTTAAAACACTCCTTCAGGTAGAGTGGAGAGCAAGGATCAAATACACTACTTAATCTATCTATATCTCTAAAAGGCAAAGCTGATTGATTGATGTATCAAATCACAGGCTAAACCCTTATGTCTAGAAATTTGAACTTTGTACACGTATTACTCATATTATGGCGTAGGCATCCACTAAGGAAGGATTTTTTCAAAATTCAACCCCCAAGAGGGTAAAATAGGGGATGAAAGTTTAAAAACAAATTTCACGCGGACGAAGCCGCGGACAATTAATGCTAGTTATAAATATTTTTACCCCTCGTTAAATCTACAGTTGACTACATACATCAATATAAAATTATTATTAGATAGTAAAAAAGCATTCGTTACAATTTTTATCCACAAGAATAACGAAAATCGAAATATTTAAAGGCGGACTAGAATTTAAGAGCGCGTTTTAGAACTTTTCAATAAAATATTATTTTAAATAGCTTTTTCACGAATTATGCCTCTTGACATAAAGTAGGAAAGTTACAAAACTTACGAATAAGCTCTCCGACACTTCGACCACCTCTGTGGCTTAGTGGTTAGCATGTCGGCGCTTACGGGACAATAAGTTTTTCTGTGTTTTGGATGTGTATTTAAGGTATGTATTATGTATAGTTAAAATTCTTAAATATATAATGTAGTATTATATATATTTCTGTTGTCTGTTACCTGTACTAATACTAGGTACAGGACCAGATTGACGTGGTGCGGAAGGAAGTGTCCATACATAATATATTATTATTACTTTCCTATTAGAAAATAGTTTTTTTTTTTTTTTTGCTTGATAATTTTTACCTAGGTATTAGAAGATTGTAGAACAGACAAAAACACTTTAAATGATTATTTTTACCATAGATAAACTTTT
Organism: Glaucopsyche alexis; assembly: GCA_905404095.1. NCBI lineage: Eukaryota > Metazoa > Arthropoda > Insecta > Lepidoptera > Lycaenidae > Glaucopsyche > Glaucopsyche alexis. The sequence goes on from FR990046.1 coordinate 18,592,422, forward strand.
TGTAGCAACCCTAGAGCATGCGGGTCAGCGTAAAGAGATAAGTTGTAAGCTCTGCTCTGTCGATGCTATCGTGCGGCGCTCGATCTAAGCCCGCCTGCCGCCTGTGATTTATAGCGTCCGTGCCGGCCTACCATCACTGCTCTTTTAAATATTTACCATGCAAGTGGAAAACAATAAACAACTATAAATAACCTATTACCTAACTAAGAGCAGTACGAGCCAGGTAAAAAAGCGTTCCGTTAATCTTTCTAAAAGCTCGGAGAGCTCAAAAGTCTGATGAAAGAAAATTAGTAGTGAAAGTTATTAGAAGCACTTTTATTTTTGAGCTAGATAAGCTCAAAAATGACGCATTACATAAAATTTAAGCGCTTAGCGGGAAGTTGGCCTTTAGGCCAACTGTTTTCCTAATTTTTTTTGACGGAAATAAAAGTTGCCTATGTTACACCTTATAACCTCAGTTATCTGCCAGTGAAAGTCCCGTGAAAATCGGTTCAGTTGTTTCAGAGATTGGCCGAAACAAACAGACAGATGGAGAGACAGACGGACAGACAAAAATAAAAAAATATATATTTTACTGTAAGTACCGAATATACTTTCTTATGCATTCAGTGACAAGCTGTTAATTAGAAATTACTTTAATTTTATTTATCTGTATAGATGTATAGATAATGTAGTACATTTTTAAATAACCCTCCTATTACGATATTTTTATTCACGTTTCTTAAAACGATATTTAATATTATGAATAGGACAATCGCCCTGAGCTATGTCCTGATAATAAACGTCGGCAAAGAAACGCTAGAACAGGAGAGAAAACTCCTTATTGAAATTATGATTCCTCTTTCATTTGTTTTCCCTTCAGTTCAGTGACGATATTGCTCTAGTTTAGTTAGTCTGAGACTATATTGTCCGGAATCCGTAAGGCTGAGGAAAATTCAAAGCACTGAAAATAGAATTCTGCGCTTATACAAATCATAAAAATCATTAATTTATAGAGCTTTTTTTTTTGAATTGGCACTTGGCTGGTAGGGTAAACTGGGTACGGTTGTGCCAGGGTACGATAGTGACCCCCCGATGGTTGCACGCCTTGTCGTGGCGGTGGGGCTTAGTAACCGTGGATTGGACACCCACGGTGAAGCGAAGAGGCAACCACGGCCGGCTTGTTTGCCGCCGGCTGGCCCAAGGAGGGCGCTCCCAGCGGGCTGGAGGAGTCCGCTGCGGACGAGCTAGGAGTTGGGACCGTAGAAGAAGAGGAGTGCCGGTATTACGGTGCGCCAGTATCTTCTGCGGCCGTGGAGGGATCGCAGGGGAGAGGCGTGGTGGTGTTGTGCCACTCTCCCTACCCCCCTGCGAGCTGGCGGGGCCGTTCTGTACGGTTAACGGCATTGGTGGGGCCGCAGAGGAAGAGGAAAGTTGGTATTACGGTGCGCCGCTTGCCCTATCCTCTGCGGCCGAGGTGTGGTCGGTGGCAGAACCATAGCTCAGATCTGCCACCGGGTACCGGTTATGGTGGCTGGTATCCGTGGCCTCCTAGTGGCAGACTCGGGGGGAGTCTGCTACAGTACTGGTGGAGGCCGAGGAGGGAGGCGCACCCTACCATCTGGTGCGCCTGGGGCCTTCGGGCCGTGGATGGAGCCGCATGTGGGCGGCTGCCGCCGGCGGGGTCGCGGATGTGTTTACCGTTCCCGTGGCCCCATCACAGGGTGGCGTGGAGGAAGGTGGGGAAATGGTTTTTAGTGGGTATACCGTGGGTCTCATTAGCCTATACGGGAGTCCCACATCACCATTCGAGTGCCCCCTGCGCCTGGGTGGTATGCGTAATGCATTTTCCCCTCCGGAAACAAAAAAAAAAGGGTACGGTAGTGACAGTCGTTATAACAGCGAAACTATACGGAATGCGGGGAAGGTTCAAGGGGAAAGAGAAGCAGCATTCATGTCTTAATATGTGTCATAGTATTTCGTCAGCCAGCGCGCGACGTTATCGTAAGCAGGAGTCCATAGTGCTTTTCAGCACTCCAAAGTAAGTTTTTTTGTTTAATTTATTTTAATATTTACTTTTACTTGTATACAGATAGATTATACAGTATATTTTTATGTTATAAGTTGAATATAAGTAGATAATTACGAGTAGTTATTTTTTACGTAAATTATTTGGCTTAGTCATGGCGATATTTTGTTTTCGAAAAAATGCGTTGGGTACGGTTTTGCTTTTAGATGCCCAGAAAACGCTTACGGAAGGCCGAGAGAGCGCGGTCTGACATTACTAAATATGAAGATGCTTATGAAGAAGTAAAACGCATATGCATCTTTATGGAGAGCTGCGAAAATGCATGAAGAGAAATGGACCATATGCTAAGGGTCATGACCACATGGTCCCACGTAGAGTACACATTTGAAAACCACCATTACATTTGTCACAACTATGATGATGAATCTAACTAGATCTCATTACGTAATATAATATATTAAATTAAAAAATATATTCATAAATTTTTATTTTTTAAATAGTTTTTGTTACAATTTGGTTAAACTTTTTCCAGTTACCTACAGTAAATTTAAGTTTATTTAATGCTTTGAGTGATTCTAAGAAGTCTGTTTTTTTTTTTTTTTTATGAAATAAGGGGGCAAACGAGCAAACGGGTCACCTGATGGAAAGCAACTTCCGTCGCCCATGGACACTCGCAGCATCAGAAGAGCTGCAAGTGCGTTGCCGGCCTTTTAAGAAGGAATAGGGTAATAGGGGAGGGTAGGGAAGGGAATAGGGTAGGGGATTGGGCCTCCGGTAAACTCACTCACTCGGCGAAACACAGCGCAAACGCTGTTTCACGCCGGTTTTCTGTGAGCCCGTGGTATTTCTCCGGTCGAGCCGGCCCATTCGTGCCGAAGCATGGCTCTACCACGTATTATATTACTGTTAGATGTTAGGGTTTATGAATATTTGTTTAGTTAACGTTTTGACTGATTTTAAAGAATATAAGTATAATAACGTTAGATATTCAGTGCCTTATTAAATATAAGGATAGAAGTGATCACAGATTTTAGTTCATTTGCTATATGAATGTAAACTTAGTATAGAAGATTTTTTTGCGTTATGTTACATATTTCTAACAATAAAAGTCATTAAAAACCCTTTCTGTGTATGTTTATGACTGTCACTACCGATCCCAACCACTGTCACAACCGTCCTTGGGGTGTGGCCGGTTGTGACACTTTCCCTTTTTTTTTTCTAATTCGATGTTATAACTAATGCAGCGTATTTTGGGACAAAATTTTAGTATTTTTACGTTGACAAATATACAAATTACGATTAAAGTTACTTTTTTCCCAGCTATCTAGTAAATTTACAAAATTATTGGCGATCAAACCAAAATTGTCACAACCGTACCCAGTCTACCCTACTTACATCAAAAAAATAATTTTGAAAATCGGTCGACAGATGGCGGAGTTATAGTTAAACAAACAAAACATAGCCGAACGTATAACTGCCTTCCTTTTTTAGTAGTCGGTTAAAAATGTAGATTCTGACATTCGGAAATGGGATTTAATTATGTCATTATCTCCCATATTGTTACAGTAGTTTTATTACAAAACTTCATAATTAGCATAAAGTTCCCAAAGCCATTTGGCATTTAATTAATTATTACATCCCTGATGAAGACGTTACCAGAGACGCTAGTGGCAATATAATTAAAATGTGTTCCCTGAACCATTTGAATAATTGCTACCTTCATTCAATTTGTAATTTCAAATGAGTCAAGAAAATTCATATTCAAATGCACAGTAAGTACTTTGTATGTTCAATGTAAAATTTTTGATTCAATGCATAACTTTACGTTTTTTTTTTGAGGATTTAGGCATTCTTCAGCACGATCAGTCGATACAAAAGGCTCACAAGAAACTGGCGTTGAAAAATTTATGTAGTAAAAGATGCAACGTAAAATCATTCATTGTTAAAAAATCTAACTTGTTATCTAGGTTTTTTCCGCGTGAATATATTATCGGCTATCCCATGGGAATACTGTACTTTAAGGAATAAAAAGTAGTAGCCTGTTTGAGTAGTACCTAGAGCCTAAACTACCACCATACTAAATTTTATCGAAATTAGTTCAGTAGTTTTTGCGTGAAAGAGTTACAAACATACATCCATCCTCAAAAACTTTCACATTTATAAAATTAGTAGAAAGTAGCTACTTAGGTTGATTATTTCGTGTCACTAAAATGACGTACCTTTAATCGTTTTAGGGTTCCTTAGGACTACAAGGAACCCTTATAGTTTATATTATTATGTCTGAATGTCTGTCTGCCTGCCTGTCTAATTTCTGTAATTATGAATAGAAATTGATGAAATTTAGTACACTTAAAGACAGCGTATAGAATTTACGTTTGGCAGCATAAAATAAAAATAATTAAAATATATTTTAGGGGTAGCTCCTCAGACACATGATACGATGAAATATTTTTCGAAGTAGAAAAAATATATTTTCTACTTTGAAATATTGTATATGAAATATGTTTCCAAAGTAGAAAATATATGTTTTCTACTTTGACCTCTTTTTAATAATAAATACATCTTTGTGCTAAATATATTTTAATTATACTCTTTGGACAAATTTATCTAAGCTAAATTAGACAATACATTTTGAAGTAACTCATAAAAGTATTGCGTGTTGATACTTACGGAACCCTCTTCAGTCATGTTTGACATGCTCTTGGTTAGGTTATTTCTATGTTTATTCTTATTTCTTACTTTAAGTTTTATCTATTCCCGTATAGACTGGGTGCCGCCTACACTGCGTATTTTGCAAGTCTGCATTATCAATTTCGTGTCTATATCAAGTGAACTGTGAATATATGGGACTCGGAAGCCCACGTCATCTCCCTTTGTGCTGGATACGTTGCTTTATATTATCTGGCTATGTTTATGTTTCCTTGTATGCAGCTGTATTATGTAATATTAACAGTTCCTACTGCGTAAATCAATGATATTTTGGTATAATATTATAGTATTAAGTCTGTTAGAAATTATAAAGAAACGGATGGATAAAAAATCTCAGGTTTTATATTATTCATTAGGTACAGTTTTTTACTCTAACCTCAATAATAATAATAACTCCCCAAACCGAAATTGGTGACGGTTTCATTGAAACGAGGCCAGTTACGCAGGAGTAACTTTTTAGTGCCCAAGTGTGTGCGTAGTACACAAGAGCACTTTCTCTTCCTTTGCTCTCGTAATCCAGTGGAACGGATAACCGACACGACTGGCGAGAGATCAGGCGCAGGTCCGACTTTTTACCCGACTGCGCGACGCAAAGGAGTGGTAATGTGTTTATCAGCCTATGTATGTATGTATGTATGTATGTTCCTTTGAAGCACTATACAGACCAAACGCCTGGACCGATTTTTATGATTAGCATGTCAATCTATTCCTCTTAGTCCGGCGAGTGTCACTAAAGACATGACGTTAGTGAAAATTCAATATAGCGACTACTGGACGCCATATTGTGAAAATGAAAAAAATGAAAGTCAACAAACTATATCGAGTGGGGTATCGTTGAATAGGTATTTAAAAATCATTTTTAGTTTTCTCTCAACATTTTTCGATTCGACTGACCGTTTAGGATCTATATCGATTTAAAGTTGCATAACAACCATTCTCACATTAAGCCTATATGTTAGTGTTCGTATCATCGTATTTTTGCTTTAAATCGACCAAACGTGTGTTGGTTAAACTAAAAAATCAAAAATAAAATAAATAATAAATAAAATTAAAAAACCCGACTGCAAAAAAAGACAGATACCTAAGCAACGCACTAAAAAGACCGAAACAAGATTGAGAAAACAGACTACACTATGAGCTGAAAGCCTAAGTGAAATAATTGATGTTATGTTTGTTAGCAGGCGGGGCCCATATATTTTTGTACGATTTATAATTTGCGAATGGGTCCCGCCTGCTACCAAACATAAAGTCAATTATTTCACTTAGGCTTTCAGCTCATAGTGTAGTCTGTTTTCTCAATCTTGTTTCGGTCTTTTTAGTGCGTTGCTTAGGTATCTGTCTTTTTTTGCAGTCGGGTTTTTTAATTTTATTTATTATTTATTTTATTACATGCCCATCCGATGCATGGATCACCTTTCTTGTCAGACAATCAGGTGATCAGCCTGCATTGTCCTAACCAAACTTGGAAACAACTTTCTTTGTTGTTCCAATGCGGGAATCGAACCCACGACCTTCGAGTCGAGAGCCAATACTCTAACCACTAGACCACGGAGGCTGTCTAACGTAATATTATACTATAACTACACGCATAACCTAAATATTGCCGTACTTCTAAATACCTAGTTACTATTACTGAAATTATTTCAAGCTATAAAACTATTACAACTTAAATGCCTTTACACTTCAGCCCACATACAAATTTTCAACAAAATAAAGACGATAACAAAATTCAAATTTCGAATGCAAATTAAAATATAAACTTTATCAATATTGTATCAAGGTCACATTCCCCTCTTAATTAAGTGCTGATACCATCAGGATAAATTGGGGAGACGGGGATAATGGTGCCTACAGGTGTGGGCCGATTACTTGGCTAATTAAAACTTTCCGCCGACTCCGACTTATCTACGGCTATTTGTTCTATAAAGATTATGGGATTGTTTCTGGAACGTGAACTTACTCAGGACTTTCTTTTCATCATTCCAATTTTGGACTTCATTTGTGGGTTCGGAAATTGAGTCTTTATTTTGATTCCTTTTGGATACTTTTTAACCGACCTCAAAAAAGGATGTTATTAGTTTGACATATACGGTTAAAATGTTATTGTAAGTGGGGTTGCCAACTTTTTTACAAGAAATAAAGTATATTTAGGGCTGAGAAGAATATTAAATAGTATTTTAGAAAAATGAACAGTATTTTATTTATTTAATGATTTAAATACATATTTTTAGAGCTTCTCGTACAACTTATTAATTTACAGCCTTTTCTAAAAACTTCATACGCCACAACACAATCATAATAATTAAAATGAGGAGCTAATTTTTTATTGAATAAATCGTTGCTCTATTTCTAACCTCTCGCCATTTTTAATTCATTACAACCTGAAAAACTCTTTCAGTAAAGGTGGCGGGAACAGAGAGCAGAGAGACAATTTTAGTAATATTTTAAATTCTTCTGATGTGCTTACTAATAAATGGCTCCACTTTTGGCCAGTACTTATTTCAAGAAAATATTTGTCTTCTAATATACTTTGATGCTGAAAACAGTATTTTTTGTATACTTTATTTTTGTTCAACAGTAAAAAGTATAATATAGTGTAAAATAGTATAATACTGTTTTTAACACTATAGTTGGCAGCCCTAATTGTGAGTCATAAAGCTTACTTAGGCTCACTTACGCAGATTGGGGTAAAATTAACCCTGAGTTCAAATACATGCCTTCTCATTCATAAATACGAGGAACGAGAGAGATGACATAATAATTAACCCAGGGTTAACTTAAACCCAGTTCGTGTATTATTTACCCACTCGTGTATTATTAAAGAAAGTATTGTTAAAGAAAGAATCTTGTTTTTCCCGTCGTTGCTGCAAAACAAACTACACACCACAAGAGGTGTTAAAATAAATATTTTAGTGTTGCAAAGAGCGTGTTAACGCGTTTGATCAAACTTAATATAGCAAAAGGGAGAGTTTTTCTGTAAAATGTAAATCCGTCGTTCCGGGTGCCGCTATCAAGGATTTCTCTCTCATCGAATATGTAAATGCAGGTAAAATTGAAAATACCTTTCGAAAGTCGATTAGTTCACTGAGAGAAATATTAACGTCAGCCTCCGTTAAATTTCATATTATTTTCCCGCATCAAATTTTTTTATTATTATTACTATAAATTTCAGAATTAGGCGATTTACCCACTTTGCGTCCATAAAATCCAATTTGCGTCAACCCGCTGAACCACTTGGCGTCCACCAACTTAGAAAAGGAATTAAGGGGTGATACTTTTATGATAATGTAAAGATTGAATTTTAATAATTTGTCCGGCCATAAGTTCTGTTACAAATTGAAAATGCATTTTTTTTTTAAATGAACTAATGTAATATTAATAAAAATTATACCTACATAATATATAAGTCTAAAGGGTTGAGGTCTGGGCTAGATAAGGGGCCAGTTATATTAGCTCTTATAAAGTCCGGAACGTTGGTTTCAAGCCAGGCTTGGGTAGTTCGTGCCTTGTGACGTGCAGTCCTGCTGGAAAGTCCACGGTATATTTTTTAAAAGTGTATTGCTGATAGGTTTTACAACACAATCCAAGAATGTATCTTGATAAACAGGCTGAAGTTTTCACTCCTTTTTCACAAGTTTTCACTCCTGTTTGTGACTCCTTGATAAGACACCCCACCAAACCGTCACTGACGCAGGATGATGACCACGTTGTACCTTTCCGACAACTTGAGCAGCTTCTTTAGAACTATGAGCGTACACTTTTATCATTTTGCTAATATTGTAGTGTTCTTCAGTCGCGAAAATGTTTTCAACGGTATCATTACCGTTATAGGTGAAAGGCACAGAAATATCCTCAAGGCACAGAAATATCCTCAAGGCACAGAAATATCCTCATGGATATTTCTGTGCCTTTCACCTGCGTATCGCGACAGAAGGCGTTTTGATCGATCCACTGTCTTTAATTGTGAAGATTGATTTAGGGCCTGTATATCGACGATAAGCACCGAGCTTTAGGTCTTGCGGTAATCTTCATTTCTCGCGATAAAATATATATGTCACCGTAAAATTGTAAAAACCGTTAAATTGTAATAAAACTTCACATTGTAAAATGTTGATAGACTTCCGACGCAAATATGCTGCCTATAATTTAACACATTATTTTTCGCTAGATTATAAATATATAGTTTTTAATATTTCGACATATTTTTACAATCTCGTTAGTTATTTTACAATTTAAAGGTTTTTACAATTATACGGTGACATATATATAGCGCAAGTGGCGCTGCTGTCAGTGCGTCAACAAATTTCTCATAATATGACAAAGACGTCAAAAGAACTAAGAAAGGATATTTCAAAATTCAACCCCCAACGGAGGTAAATAGGGGATAAAACTTTGTATGATACTTTATTCCTTGGACAAATTTAAGTACGGAAAAAATAATGTGTTACGTATTTCAGCGTTTCCTAAAATTCAGCCCCTAGGTGGCTAAAATAGGGGACGAAAATTTAAAACCTAATTTAACGCGGGCGAAGCCGTGATCAATTAATGCTAGTTTTTTTTATAAGTTATAGATAGCAGTATTGCATGTTATTTCTCTTTCACTCGATATTTAAAAGTTGGTAGCAACAAAACTTCCGATTAAGCTATCAGAAACCTATTTGAAGATTGTGAAACCGACCCTTAATCTACAAATTATTAACTCGTTATATAAAATACAGGTGCGGTGCGGCACCGTTAAACCCCGTTTTCTGTGGAGTAATTGCCGAGCTTATAATATTTTTATTACACCCCACTGTGGCCTGTGACTTTGCAATAAAAAACAGAGAAATTTAATGGCTGGATGTGTCATATCTTTAATAAAAACTTTCATAAACCAGTAAAACTTTCATAAAACGAATCGTGTTTATTACCTTAAAAAGATTTTAGATACCTTAAAAAGTACTAGATAGGTACATCTGAAAAGCAATGACTAAACACAACATAATATTTTTAGGATGCAGTGAGGGAGAAAGTTATGACATAATATAATAATTAGATTATGGCTTAAACACATTTGCTTTGTATTACATATTTTACGAAGATTATATTTTGTTTTCCTTCTTTTAGTTGTTAAAAACTCTGTAAACCTAGTACCAAATTACTGTGATGTTCCCTACAATGTTATTTCATATAAAATGTCCTTTTCCAGGACTCAAAGTATGTCTGTAACAAATTTCAGTAAAATTGATTCAGCGGTTAAAGCGTGAAGAGGTAACAGACAGACAGACACACTTTCGGATTTATAATATTAATAAGTATAAATTGAAACTTTTTGCATGCTATGAATTTAATTTCTATCAAAATGGTGTTTCCAGACAACATTCCAGTTCGGGTCGTCAAGTGGAAATAATTAGGCTGGTCACAAAAGCAATTTGTGACCCGTAACGGAACTCAACAGCGGCCATGTTTTTTATCTCGCGTTCAGCACTCGCTGTAATACTTCCTACGCATAAATCCTGATACGGGATTTTGTTAATTCGTGCCTTTTTTGGTCATATGTTAATATTATTGCGGTTTATGGTATGGTATGCAATGTGCATATTATTAGATTAAAACGTGAAGCAAACTTTTAGAACAGATTTAGGAGAATTGTGCAACAGGAGGAGTATAATATTTGGCCGATAAATTAAAGTTTATGTAGAGGAAGGCGTGCAGTTAGCTAATATTTTTATTAAATAATGCTTAGAAATACATAAAATTAATAAATATATCAACAACACATTACCTCAGATTTTATTAACACACTACCGTGCGTTTGATAGATACAATTTGGTTACACGTTAACGTTTTTCAATCTGTTAACAACATTTACATAAGGCAAAAGAAACGAAGTTAAAGCAAAAGACCCCTTAAAGTTCATACTTAAAAATTATAATATTATGAATTATTATGGGCAATTGGGCAAATTTAGACCACAGAGCGACCTCTAGTTAGTTTAATCGTGCATCTGCTAACGTTCTTTTCGATTTTAATTAATATAAAGTTATGATTTTTCTTGATTTACAGCCCCATGGTTTAAAGAATCTAAAATGGCACAATACACTATGATTACTAAAAAGCCCGCGGCACCCACATTAAAGTCGATTTATTCTTTCTTAGTTTCAAGGTGTCGGTAAAGTCCGCATTGTGGTGTTTCTTGGCGGTTATTCGATCAAAGTTTTTGTAATTTTCCTGGACAGATTTGTTTCTCAAGTTGTCATCTTTTCTATAGTTACATGGTCTCGGTTTTTTAAACTTCAGGTTGTAGTCTTGTGTTGTATTTTTCTGCTTTTATTGCTCCTTTTATTAGTTTATTTAGCGCTCTAAATTACTATCTTCTGAACCTCAATTCTCGTATTTAAAGTAGACTTTCATTTTACTTCATTAGTTTTGTAAATGTAGTGACATGTCACCGTGAACGGATTTTATGGTGTTTCGACCAATCAGAGCGCGTTAGTTTAACATTCATAAAAACACCGTTTGGGAGTATAAGCGTATCGGGACTTGATTGTAATTGGATTAATGCAGGTTTTATTTAGCAGAATTATTGCCCTTCTGTAAAGTAGACGCATTATTGGGTGTGATGCGTTTCGCTGTCATGAAGTTGTATTCGTCGTTGGTCGTGTTGGCTTGCTCTTTTACGGTGGTTTTGTGAGGAATAGAGTTGTCAGCTGGATCTTTTGGACGGTATCATACATACGTATACATTTGGATACAAAAATTTACTCACACTGTTTTATATTTAGATCCTAGACTGTAAATCAAGAGTAATTATTACAGTATAGTCTAAGAGGTACTAGCAAATTAAGAGCAGATTTTATGCGAAAAAAAGCCTTACAGTAGTCGCATAATTATGATGTGTAACATTTTATGAGAATATTTAAAAAAAAAACACAATGCTTTAGTATAAAATATCTATGGCTATGGCTTAGTACGATTTTCTAATGTGACAAAAAAATACGGAAACTTTTCCATTAAACAGTGACATAAATCAACCTCAAAATTTAAAAAAGCTCTCTGACGACCAACTCCACCACCGCGCGCTCATTCGTCAAATCAAATAGTGCGCACTTCCACGAGTTCCTGTTACACACTTCTGTCTTATTTTACGAAATCAATCCCACAAAATGTAAGAAAGCGAGAGGAAGATGTTACACATCAAAAATAGGGAACCTGTTAAGTGCAATAAAATCTAGTTAACTATTTATTAGTGAAAATTTAAATCTGCCAGGGCCCAGGAGATATATGTACATAGGATACACACTGTGCGAACGGAGGAGTACCTAAGATATTTCGAACAGTTAAATTTTATGTGGAGGAAAGTGTGCAGAAAGCTAACGTTTTTTCATTATGCTTAGAAATTTATAAAATTTATAAAAATATTAACAACTGTTAATCTGTCATATTGTTAGTTATATCATTTAATTATTTTTTTCTGTCCAAGAGGTAAAAGAACTCTTATGAAGTTTAAACATAAAATTATATGAATTATTGTAAGCGAATTTTGACCCCTGGGTGAACTTTACTTCTTAGAAATACCAAACGAATAAATTGTATTCTAGAATCAATAGTAGGTACTAAATAAACGAATGAACATTTAATTGGACGTAATCGAAACTTTGAAAGCATATCAGCATCGAGATAGTCACTAAAAAGGGTTGGACTCGATTTGTTCGATTCGGATCGTGTGACGACAGTATTGATTCTGAAGGGACTAAATGGGAATGTACTTTTCATTTATATAGATAATACCGATTATTATTATTAGCAAGATGATGTTTAGGTAATTCCGTACTAAAAATATAAAATCGAAAGTGTTTTTGAAGACTATGCGTAAACTGCTTAATCGGTTATGTAAAGGCACGAAAAAATCATAGATGATTAATAAGTCTCGCTGGGCACTCAACCCCAGCGAGACCAATCATTAGTCTATGGAAAAATATCTGCCGTCTATTTACAAAAATATCGTTAAGTGACAAATTTTTGGCTACGAGCAAAAACGTGAAAATGCTTCTTGAGTATTTGAAATGTTAGAGCTATGAGAGATAATATATACATTTATTTGATATTTTTAAGCTTTTAATTCATATAAATAACTCATAAATTGAGCTGGGCAAAAGCCCAGCTTGACTAAAGAGTCAAGATCATTCGATAATTTCGACGACGAAGTTCGACAACAAAATGTATGGGATTTGACATAAGACATGCCACTTAGCGATGACTTACATCAAATCCCAAACATTTCTATTTCGAAGTTCGTCGTTGAAATTATCGAATGCATCATCGACTAAAGGCCCAGGATTTTGTTATTTAACTTTTTGTATTTAAGCTAAGGATGTTTATTTATGTAACTATACTCGTACTCTACAGCACTAAAACAATTGGATAAAAAATAAATTATTATTATTTAATTTCTATCATATTTCTATGGATTTCTACTTTTCTATAAATTTGAAAGAAAATAATTACGGAAAATGAAACGTGAATGAAAATTGCACAATCTAGTAGCCAATGTCTTTTAAGATATCTAAATTGTTACTAAATAAAATATTTAGTATAAAGCTTATTGTTATATGATGTAAATGAAGTTTTAAACCTGTTTTAAAAATAGTTTTTTAAGTAAAAATTTGAGTCAATAGTAATTGAATCGCAAACAAGATTCTAAAACGATAGTTAACAATCTGAACACAAGTTGCCGCACAAAAACATATTAAAGTAATTGGTAATGGACTTTATGTTTATTACTTTTTAGTATTCGGAGCTGGAAGCTAAAATGGTTCTTTTATTACTTGAATACAGTTTCATAAAATTGTATCCTATTTGTTTAAGAATTGTTTGTTCAACGCTTTACGCATTGAAATTAGTTCTTGTTTGATGTTTAGATATTAAAGTGAAAACTCCTTTAGCGGCGTTATGCACTTTTATTGGGATGGGTAATAAAATAATGTTAAACTCCCGTCAGGAGTTCGGGACACGTGACTAGCAGTGCTATTCTCTAACAACATTTTTAAATATCTCGACAGCTATTCAGCTTCACAGCTGAACGTCAAATATCATATAAAAATTTGACACTCACCGCGGATTCAGCTGTCGAGATTTGAAAATGTTCTTAGAGAATAGACAGGCTGATCGAAAATTCGTAAGACAGAGGAAGAGTGTCTAAGCCAGCGCGGCGTAAGAGAGGAAGTAATATTACCCTCTCTCTCTACCGAGCGGCGAAAATGTATTGTTTGTTGTACTTTGTGTAACTGCTTGTTTTTACTTCTGCCGGTACTCTCGGAATGCAACCCGTTGTTTTTTTTGTTAAGAGAATCCACGAATTTACAAATAGTTTTATGCAAGCATGCTATGAATGATATGATTTCAGCGGCGGTGCCGCGGTTAGTAAAAATAATAATAATAAATCTATGGACGCTTCATACTACGTCCATTTGGCCCCGTGCTAAGTATCTGAAGAACTTGAGTTACAGGTTAGACCAGTGTTTTTCAACCTTTTTCATGACGCGACCCCCTTTGTATGAAAAAATATTTCGCGACCCCCCGACCCTTCGCCGCTTTTTTACCCGACTGCGCGACGCAAATGAGTGGTAATGTGTTTATCAGCCTATGTATGTATGTATGTTCCTTTGAAGCACTATACAGACCAAACGCCTGGACCGATTTTTATGATTCACATGTCAAAAGAAGAATCCTCTTAGTCCGGCAAGTGTCACTAAAGACATGACGTTAGTGAAAATTCAATATGGCGACTACTGGACGCCATATTGTGAAAATGAAAAAAATGAAAATCAACAAACTATGTCAAGTGCGGTATCGTTGAATAGGTATTTAAAAATCATTTTTAGTTTTCTCTGAACATTTTTCGATTTGACTAACCGTTTAGGATCTATATCGGTTTAAAGTTGCGTTACAACCATTCCCACATATAGGCTTTTAGTGTCTATATAGGTTTTTAAGTTAATGTTCGTATCATCGTATTTTTGCTTTAAATCCAAACGTGTGTTGATTAAACTAAAAATTCTCAAATAAAATAGATAATTTAAAAAAAAAACCCCGTCTGCCAAAAGACAGATACCTAAGCAACGCACTAAAAAGACCGAAACAAGATTGAGAAAACAGAGGCGAATGGGTCCCGCCTGCTACCAAACATAACGTCAATTATTTCACTTAGGCTTTCAGCTCATAGTGTAGTCTGTTTTCTCAATCTTGTTTCGGTCTTTTTAGTGCGTTGCTTAGGTATCTGTCTTTTGGCAGTCGGTTTTTTTTTTTTAATTATTTATTATCATGTATGTATGTGTAAGTTACAGTGTTACAAATATTCATTCCATACGACGTTTTTATGCGTCTCCATAATTAGGATTCGGATGTAAGTACATAATATATTAGGTCTTTACCTATGAAATTACCGTTTTGTATGAAAAAATTCAAATTTTTTCATGTATTTTTTATTTGTATTAATGGAAGTAATCACCCATGCAATCAATGCATCTTTGCCAATGCAGTGGCAGCTTATTGATGCCCTCCTTAAAGAAATCAGCTGGACGGGAGGCAAGAAATTCTTCAAAGGTATTTTGTACTGCCTCTCGGGTATTGAATTTTTTTTCCCGCCAAGAAGTTATCCAAATTCTGGAAAAAGTAGTTGTCTGTAGGCGCAATGTCTGGTGAGTAGGGCGGATGACGGAGAGCTTCCAACCTCAGTTCTTGCAACTTGGAGACCGTCTGCTGTACAGTATGAGGTCGCGCGTTGTCGAGCAGGAGCAGCGAAGACGAGCGATTGACCAATGCTGGTTGGAGATGTGCCAGCTACTCCATCATTGTGTTCAGCTCTTCACAGTACACATCTGCAGTAATGCTCACCACGTTTGGTAAGAAGCTGTGTTGAATCACACCGGCGCTAGACCACCAAACAGTGACCATCAATTTTCTAAGGGTAAGTTTTCGTTTAGGGCATTGTTTAGGTGCTGAACCAGGATCCAACCGACTTGATGAGCGCTTGCGGTTATCAAACAGAATCCATTTTTCATCGCAGGTAACAATGCAGTTCAAAATTTCTTCATTTGTGTGTCTGTTGAGCAGTGCAAGGCACGTCTCGACGCGTACTTCGCGCTGGCGATCATTGAGTTCGTGGGGCACCCATTTTTACCTCGCCAGTTTGACGCAAATGGACCAATATTGTTTTGACGCTAACGTCGAAAGCTGCTGCTAATTCAGCCGTAGATTGTGTATCATCAGCTTCCACAATCGCCTTTAATTCGTCATTGTCGATTTGAAATGGCCAGTATATCCTTTTGTTAAAATTCTCTTACTTAATAAATCAATATTTATTGTTTTTTTACTAAAGCTCTCTCGACCTCCGGCGACCCCCCTACAGAAGCTTCGCCACCCCCCAGAGGGTCGAGACCCACAGGTTGAAAAACACTGGGTTAGACAGTGGGAAGTAGGTACATTTAATACTTTTTGTCTATACGTATATCATAATTAAAAAAATATATTATACTATACACATATTTAGGTAATAGGAGCCCCGTGGTCTAGTGGGTAGACCGTTTCGTTCGCACTCGAGAGAGTGGCAGGTTCGAATCCCAGGTTGTGGCGTGTACCAATTAGACTTTATCAGATCTCAAGTACATAATACGGACGCTCTAACGGTGATGGAAAACATCGTGAGGAAACCCGCACATGGTTGGCCCCAGACGTATTGACCAGTCATTCCTCTCGACTAGACTGACTATGTTATGAGAATGCCGTATGTTCTTGGGCAACTAAACGACATTTAAAAACCAACTGTACCAGGCACTACACTGGCAGGCAGAATACTGTATAAATCATCCATTAACGGATGAAAAGGCCTAAGTTTAGGTAATACACATCTGACTGACTCAGGAACACAGAAAACTTTTTGTTAAATTGGCGGGATTTGAACCCGCGACTCTTCCGGCTTGAGCGGCGTCAACACACTAACCACTGAACCACAGAGGTTAAAGAAATACAGAGTACCTAGGTATTAAGTATTTACATACATACAAAACATATCGATTCTTATAAGTTATATGTCTTATTTCGTTTTTACACAATTTTTACTCGAGCCAAGTTATTATATTATTATAAGTATTATATTATAATATCATATTATTATTATTATTATACTACAGGTACTCGACATATACAGTACACAACCAACCTGCTGCTTCTTCTTCTTCTTATCGCTTAAGTATCATATTTTTTAAACCATTAAATATATTCCACACAGTAAAATCGTAACGAAGCGAAACGAATTTCTAAATGTACAAAAATGTAAAAACACAACTCTCCTCTCTGAATATTTTAAAAGTTGATCCCAGACGCTGGTATAGAACTAAAGAACAATAACACTTGACTTTTAAATTACATTTGAGGAAAAACCTCCAACAATAAGTGGGACATTCTATTTTTTGCTCGGCGCAATATGCTGAGCGCCACTTCAGTTCACCGCCTTTTTGTGCCGTCTGTACTTGGGACGAACCAACTCATAGTGTACTTGGGACGAACCAACTTATAAAGACTGACGTTTTGAGACTTGATATAACATGACTTTGTGCTTCCTAAGGCTAGCCTGGAAACCCGCACAGTAGTATAACATACACGCTTCTATGGATAAAAGTCAAATAGCAAACCTACAGGTAATGAAAATAAATATAGTTTAAAAAAACTAAAAAAACACGCTTTTAAAGAATATCGAACTAAAAGTTGAAAATAATTTTGAAATTTTTAAAAATAAACTTAAAACAGTAGTATATAAAAAATACTAGTATAATTGAGGGAAAAGCGTGGGGCGCTTTGTGCCATAATTTTCGTATATCGAGCGACCCACGCTTTTCCCTCAATTATACTAGTATTTTTTATATAGGTACTACTGTTTTAAGTTTATTTTTAAAATTTTTAAAATTATTTTCAACTTTTTAGTTCGATAATATTCTTTAAAAGCGTGTTTTTTTAGTTTTTTTAAACTATATTTATTTTCAACTTTTTAGTTATTTTATACATTCATCATTAATGTAAAAGGCAATTTAGGTGTAGATACTAGACTGTTGTAAGATAGAGGTCTATTTAATAAAGCATATAATTAGGAGAGAGTTGGCGTGTGGCACAACACGAGCACAAGTCACAACTCACAGCACGTGTGCGGTGTAACGCGTGGAATAACTTCAAACGGTTGCTTGGCGACCGCATTGTATTGATAGTTACTTGAAGCGTGTTAATAAAATGATCTGCGTTGAAGTCGCGAGCAACATCTATTGTAGTTATTCAATAATTCTCTAGCTAATTAACGATGCATCATACAACAGAATAATGATTTATGTCATGTACATAACTTGTACTGTTATTTTGAGCGGTAACGTTTGCAGTTCAAAGCTTTAGGTTATATTAATTAAACTGATTAACAAATTTCATAATGATAATTAGTGTGATGACGGAAAAGAGACTTCATCATTAGAAAGTTAAGTAAGAAAATAACAGAATAATAAATCATGGTAATCAATTAAATTAAATTTAAAGTAACAAAAAATATTACACAATAGGTAATTAAGTGGATTTGTAAGTTACCAATTAAAATTATGAATTATCCCCCCCATCAAATTCCCCCCATGAAACTTGATTAAACTGAAATTAATTAATAAGAAAAGAATCGATACCTAGTATTTTATATTATATTTCTAGTAAAATTCAAGTTTTAATAATTATTTATACTCGAAATTTTAAACTAATTATAAAATTAACGGAGAAAATAATTTAAACAGTTTTCAATTATCGGTGAAGTTCAAAGAAAGTTTATTCAATTAACGTAACGACAGACATATTAAATTACGAGGAAAAAATATATCGAGTTTGGAAAATAGATTCCGATAAAATAACAAATATTCATACAAATTGAAGACCAATTTTCTATTGCCGCGCGGCGTAGCATTCATACAAGCGTCTATTGCGTGTGAGCAAGTGAGACAGCGTGCGGACCGAAACAGGATTACGATCACAAATAGTTACGAGAATTGGGCTACTGATATAGAGATGATATAGGTATATTTACGTTTTATTTATTTTCAGGGTTAACCTGAAATTAATTTTCACTACCATTGTTCGCGCCTTTAGCGCGGCAACAAACCGCAACTATACTTGCGCCTGTAGCGCGGCCACACTCCACGTACCACCGCGGCGCTCGCGGGGCGCGCGGGGACACGATGGTGGCGACCGGCAGGCGGCATGTGGTCGACGCAGTTTTACCAGAATCCAGATACACGGTAATTACCGTAGAAGCACGGTATTTTTGGCCAATACTCGGTCTACGGTAATTTAAGCCCGAAACACCGTATTTGTAACTGCTAAACTCGGTAGTTTATATTTTTTTTCTGGTAACACTGGGTCGACGTGAGACGTCACTCGTCAGCCATCACTACACACACGGTTAGTCTATTTTTTTACTTGAACAAAAACTTAAAAATCCAAGTAATGTTGTTAAAGTAAAAAAAAATGTTATAAACAAGTATAAATAATTTTTCAACTTTTATGGCACAATCTTGTTAAGTATGTATGTAAGAAAGGCTCTACGAAGCGAAAATTTTTTACGACCATTATTTAAACATTTTATTTCACTTACCATTAAGACGGTAATTCGAGAAAATTTCGTTAGTTTAGTATTTAACTCATGAAAAATTAACTTTAAGTAAAATTTCCAACGGGAATAAATTATTTATAGTGTTCAGAACACACCATATTTTTTTCAAATTTAAAAAAAAATATTCAATACCTTAAATAAATTAATTAATGTGCCGTACTCGCTTTTGACGCCACGCGCGTGTTAGAATATTGGTATTTTTATAGTAATATACCTTTAAAATAAATTTCATTCAAAAGCTAAATTTATCATTCTTATACTTTGACAGTTATGTCACAATATCATTTTATTATTTCCTGTTTTACAATCTACAGTTTAAAATTTAATATAAGTTAAATAATTCATCTAAATTATCAAATAACTTAAAACCCTTAAACATTCTCTTTTGTATAACAATTTTAGTAAATTCCATAATCAACCTTACTTCCTGTTGGCGCCATTTTATTCTTATAAAAAGTTGGTCCGCCATTTTTAAAAGTTAGTCTTGGCCAAACTGTGAGAGTGATCGTTCATTATATTAAAGATAAGTATAACATTGTCTAAAACCTATTGTATAAATTATAGCTAGATAGCTAGATTATCAAGTAATTGTCTTATTGATAATTTTGTTTTAAATTATATTTTATAATGTCAAAATGTTAATATTAATAATGTTAGTCAGAAGTATTGGTACATTATGAAAATGATTTGATTTGTTATTATTATAATAAGGAAAACCTTTATACAATAAATGTATTTAGCAATGCTTTAGTATTTTACTTCTTATCCTTTTGATAGTAACTATTTTGGTCATTCTGAATTATCTTTAGTTTTTATTCCCTTATCTTCATCTTTTTGACACGCGCATCCTAAAAATGTTACGCGCAGACCTATTTTCAGCGTTAAATTAAAATGGCATGTATTTAAACTTGCGACAAAACAATTAAATTTTGGATGTGAAAATACCCAATATTGAATACTAAATTACCAAGTTGGCGAAAGAATGTAAGGAACAAAAAAATTACTAATCTGGTGACTAAATAATACCACTGAATTTTCCAAACTGGCAGACAGATTATGTTTTAGCGACTAAATAACCATCTTGGCGACAATTTGTGAGTACACATTTAATTTAAGAATAGGCACATATATTTTTACCTGATGTAGGTAACTCAAAAACCATACAAGCAGCGAAAGGGGCGCACACAAAAAAACCATAAAGGAGCATACAAAATTCCCAATTTTTTATTTTTCTCGGTTTTAGGGAGGTGTAGATTATTGTGTAGATTAATTTTGAAATTTAAAAATGGCGGATATTTATTTTTCGTAAAATTGATATGGGTGTCGTTTACCAGGTTTTTGGGAGTGCTGGATACGAAAATGACATTCGTTTTGAAATTCCAATATGGCGGACATACTTAATTTCATACAAATAATATGGGTGTCCTTTTATTGGTTTCTGGGGGTGCTGATTACAAAAAAGTCATCCATTTTAAATTTCCTTAGTAACCCAACAACCTCATATTTTCTTCATGATGGGAGAAAAAGAAATTTGAAAATCCTGAATTTTCCAACATTTCTATAGCTTTATACATCTAGGAATGTATCTCAATGTAGAGCATTTACTATGTTTTTATAAAGTTGATTCTATCTCGGAAACGGTGCATCCTATTGAAAAAATAATGAAAATTTCGCCCCCCTTTGGAACTCCGCAACATCATATTTTCTTCATGATGGGAGAAAAAAAATTTCGAAAATCCTGAATTTTCCAACATTTCTATAGCTATAAACATCCGTCGTATCTCAATGTACAGCATTTACTTCTTTTTTTATAAAATTGATTCTATCTCGGAAACGGTGCAACCTATTGAAAAAATAATGAAAATTTCGCCCCCCTTTGAAACCTCGCAACATCATATTTTCTTCATGATGGGAGAAAAAAAAATCGAAAATTGATTTTTCCAACATAAACATCCGTCGTATCTCAATGTACAGCATTTACTTCTTTTTTATAAAATTGATTCTATCTCGGAAACGGTGCATCCTATTGAAAAAATAATGAAAATTTCGCCCCCCTTTGAAACCCGCAACATCATATTTTCTTCATAATGGGAGAAAAAAAAATTCGAAAATCCTGAATTTTCCAACATTTCTATAGCTATAAACATCCGTCGTATCTCAATGTACAGCATTACTTCTTTTTTTATAAAATTGATTCTATCTCGGAAACAGTGCATCCTATTGAAAAAATAAGTAAAAATTTCGTCCCCCTTAGGAACCTTGCAACATCACATTTTCTTCATGATGGGAGAAAAAAAATTTCGTAAATCCTGAATTTTCCAACATTTCTATAGATTTATACATCCGTCGTATCTCAATGTACAGCATTTACTTCTTTTTTTATGAAATTGATTCTATCTCGGAAACGGTGCATCCTATTGCAAAAAATAATGAAAATTTCGTCCCCCTTAGGAATAACGCAACATCATATTTTCTTCATGATGGGAGAAAAAAAAATCGAAAATCTTGAATTTTCCAACATTTCTATAGATTGATACACCCCTCGTATCTCAGTACAGCATTGTCATATTTTTTTTCTATAGTCGCTTCTATCTCAGAAACGGTGCATCCTACTGCAAAAGTAATGGAAATTTGCTCCCCCTTATTAATCTAGAAATCGCATATTTTCTTCATGAATGGCAGAAAAATTCATGAATCCTGAATTTTTAAAAATTTCTATACCTACATAGCTGGTACTTTGAACTACATAACATACTGTAATAATAATCATCAATCCTAATTAGCATCCCAAAGATCTTTTAATTTAGTATTCATATTCATTTTCCGAAGATTGAATATTCTCCATTTTGGAAAATGAAATTGGAAGACAATTTTGTAATCAGAACCCCCAGAAACCGGGAAAAGGACAACCTTGTTCATTTTAATAACAAAAATTTACGCCATTGTGGAATTACGAAACCGATTTTATTTTCATATTATTCTGCACCCCCAGAAACCTAGAAAATGACACCCATGACAAAGAAAAACATACTCCAACAGTATCCAAAAATAGGATTTTCCGTAGCCTGCAAATTGAATTTTTAGCAGCCATTAATTTATCAACCAAATCTGGTTTTATAGCTGCTTATATGGTATAATGGTCACCAACTCGGAAATTAAGTCACCAACTTATAAATGTCGGTGCTAATTTAGATTAAATTTCGCCTCTTTTTATCTGCCGACTTTAGAATTTTTTGTCACCTGAGTGTTTTCGCCAGTTTAGTAATTTAGTCGCCAACATATTAATTCGCTGCCAAATTCAGTAATACAGTATGCTCACGTGCAGCCGCCAACTTATTTTTTGTTCGCTCGATTAATTATATCCCAATTAAAATTATAAATAATGGAGATAGACTCCTCTAACTCTAACTCCCGGAAGAGTTAGGAGTTTTTTATTGGAAATTTCCTCCTCTTTCAGAATCTTTTTTTATTATTTCTTAAATATTAATAGTTTATTAAATATTGGCTAAAAACGAAAAGCCATTTTTTTTTTCATCTTTAATTGTTTATAACTTTTACAATTTTTTATGTGCTAATACACGCTTTTGGTGTATTTTTCTAGACGTCATTCCGGATCCAATGAGCTATCGCACATAATTATAAGAGCAGTATCTCTATTTGTACCATTTTCAACTTGTTGTATAGACTTAGGACTCCTAAGCAGCTAGGCGTATACTTAATAAACGTATAAAATACAGTCCCCTTTTAATTTCAGGATCCCACAGGAGCACATCTTTATCTCTTCAACAACTATTATTACATATTATTCGTATTGAACTTAGCCTACATTTTACTTTCTGACCGTTAATATATTTTGCATAAATTAAAAATACACAAAGAGTACGAAACGATACATGACATTTTTAAGATAGCTATTCAACATTGAACTTTATTCATTACACAAGTAGATATGTACGTTTCATTGTAACAGTTCAAATGTCACGTGCAGTGTATGACAGATATCATAATATTATGAAACGTGTATCTTTTTGTCTAGTGAATAAAATTCAATTTTGAATAGCTGTCTTTAACACGTTCGCTGCGAAGCAAGGCATTATTAGCCTGATTGATTGCTTTCCGTCTGTGCGGGCTCTAAAAGCGTGCCCTTTCGCTCAGTGCGGTCGCTGTAACTCGGGAACTACTACGCGTAAGAGTGAGATAGTTATATATCTAACACCCATATTTAAAGCTTATGACGGTTAACGATTAAAAAATGCACCAGGTTTTTAAAACATAGTTCGCACTGAATCAAAATTGAATAATCTCAGTGCGAATTATTTTTATTTTCTTTTTAACACGCTTTTATAAGCTTAGGCTGTATGTATGTATGTTTGTAACGGAATCTTTAAACACGATTTTTAACTATTTCCAGAAGTCTAATTAATTTGAAACTTTGCTTACGCATTAAGAGCCAATGACAATGCAATAAGCTTGTTTTTTTTTTTTTAGGTTTTTTCAACTATTAATTATTATTATATTATAATTTGTCGATTTGATGCATTTGTTTTATTGTCCCATCCCTATTACTTTATCTTTACAGTACTTTAACAGGTCTGGTAAACCTAGTATTTCTCTTCTTAAAAAAAAGTATCAAGTTTCTGTCCAATTCCCGGGCGAAGGTAGTTTCAAATAGGTCCACTAATGAACTTTATACACGCGAAATTTCATTCATTCAATCCTAACATTGATGATCCTGGGATCATATTTCTATGAACGGGTTTCACCGGGTCAATAAAACCTAGTTCGCATTTGATAAAAACTTACTACATGATCGAAAATACCTGGTATCGCATGGTATGCTAGGTACAAAAAATCAGCCTCGCAGCGAACGTGTTAAAATGCAGCACCGAGTCGCGTGTCGTCGCGGTGCGAACTGATCCTAAAATATGTCAGTCAGAACTGGGAAGTGTCAGAAGTCAGAACGTATTGTATCGCAGTTAATCTAGGAACAAAGGGAGTTGTCGTTTTGCAGGTTGTCTTGACTGCATATTGCGCTAAGCCCTGCTATCAACAGTTATGAAACTTTCGAATCTTACCCTGCATTTTCCTGGCTCTCTCGAAATTCGTATGAAGATGAATGCGACGTTTAAATTGTGTAAAACTGACACGACTTCTCATTGCAAATACCTACATTTTGTTACGTAGGTGTTGCCAATTTTTAGTTAACTACGGCGAAGCTAAAAGAAAGGATAAGGATTTTGGTAGTAATGTACGTATGTAGGTATATTTGTTCCACCGTCGCGCCTAAACTACTGGTCTGATTTTAATAAATAAGATGTCAACAGCTCGTTTAACCTAAGCTATAATCAGGTTATAGTTTTTTTACCCGACTGCGCGACGCAAAGGAGTGGTAATGTGTTTATCAGCCTATGTATGTATGTATGTATGTTCCTTTGAAGCACTATACAGACCAAACGCCTGGGCCGATTTTTATGATTCACACGTCAATCGATTCCTCTTAGTCCGGCGAGTGTCACTAAAGACATGACGTTAGTGAAAATTTAATATGGCGACTACTGGACGCCATATTGTGAAAATGAAAAAAATGAAAGTCAACAAACTATATCAAGTGGGGTATCGTTGAATAGGTATTTAAAAATCATTGTTAGTTTTCTCTCAACATTTTTCGATTCGACTGACCGTTTAGGATCTATATCGATTTAAAGTTGCGTAACAACCATTCTCACATTCCAGTGATGTAGTACTGATGCTGATAGGAAATCCAGTCTGGTAAATAGCTAGCTAGGTACTCATAACTAAAAAGTATAAAATAAAAAATTATAATTTAAAAAATGTAAAAACTCGACTGCGTAAAAAGTGAACTAAACTAAGTAGGTACATAATTAAAACTGAAAAGAAAAAAACAAGCACTTAGATATCCGGTGGTCTAGAATTCTATAATATATTATTGAATTAATACTATTGGAACATAACAACTAAACAGTCAGGATCCATTGAAAAATTAGATTGGCTGTCGAATAATGGATCCCGACTGTTCAGTTGTTATGTTCCAATAGTATTAATTCAATAATATATTATAGAATTCTAGACCACCGGATATCTAAGTGCTTGTTTTTTTCTTTTCAGTTTTAATTATGTACCTACTTAGTTTAGTTCACTTTTTACGCAGTCGGGTTTTTAATTTTTTTTAATTATAATTTTTTTATTTATTGTAGTTGTTAAATGAATCCGTGAATGTTATTTAATAACCTATATTAAATGTTATTTAATAAATATGGAAATAAAAAATGGAAACGGAATATGGTAAAAAATTTAAATAGTGTGGAATGTAGATAAGGTACAAGAGGATATATTTAGGGGTATACGTTTTTTTATCTTTTTAATTTGGGACTTTGACGGTGACCGACTATGCATAGTTTAGTATGGGTTTTACTGATTTTTACAGATCATGTCGATACCCTCGTAATTTAATTCGCAGTAAAATTTTAGCCGACTATATAAATGCGATAACAGTAATAGAAAACTTTTTTATATCTCAGAGGCAAAAGAACTCTTATAATGTTGAAACCTTAACATTACATGAAAATTTTGACCACAGGGCGAACTCTCGTAATATTAAGTTTGCTCATACATAATATTATGTAGTATTATATACAGGTAAGTGTATAGTGTGAAAGCTAAGAATAATCTTTAATCGTCTTAAAATAATTGATAATTACGCGAATATTGTTCATTGTTTTAAACACTTACGGATTTTGTCGCGGTGCACTTTTCTTTTGCCCGACGTTTCCACGGCTCCTAGTCCTCCCGTGACCACGGCTGCTGGAAAGTAGCCGAAACGTCGGGCAAAAGAAAAGTGCACCGCGACAAAATCCGTAAGTGTTTAAAATAATAATTGATAATAATTAATCAATAATAATATATCTAATTTTAGTTAATAAATTTTCCTTCGATAATGTGAAAATGTCCAAAAGCCTTCGATAATATGCAAAAGCCTGAAGTAATCTGCAGTGATAAACACAGCCGAAATGAACGAAAAACGCGATGCTTGATGATGAGTTAATTAAACAATTTCGCTCGGTCGTGTTTTAATAAATCCGCCATTTTGTCCCGCGGATAATTTTCGTGTTTTTCTGCGGATAGTGGATATTTTCGATATTGCAACGTTAACTATGTTAACAGGGTTTTAATTATAATAATTAATTCAGTATTACATTACATTGCAATCTTATATTCAATAAATATTTTTAATTGAAAACTATTTTGGTGAATTGATACCTAGTATAGAACCTACTTATATTTATGATTATTATTATGACAACAAGTATATATTATATATCATATATCAAGTATATATTATATATCAAGTACCTACATATTATTATAATAAGAAGCTTGAATGAATAAGTTTTTTGGACAGTTGCCGTTGATAAATATGTTTTGCCTTTAGGGGCCATCCATAAGGCCATCCATAAATAACGTCACACGAATTTCACGATTTTTTTACCCCTACCCCCACCCTTGTCACAGTTGGTCACATTCGTGAGACCCTCCCCCCATAGTGTGACGTCACATATTTTGCAAATTTACATTTAGAATTTATTGAATAAAAATAGCGGTTCCGAAATCAGTTTTATTTCCATTTAAAATATTTTTAATTAAATTTACATCAAATGAAACAATTCAGAAAACAAAAAAAGATTAATTATATTAATTAAAGAAATTAACGAAACAAATAATGATTGACTATGTTAACTAAAGAAATTAACAAAACAAAAAACGATTGACTATATTAATTAAAGAAATTAACAAAACAAAAAATAATATTAATAGAATTATCTTTAAATCAAAGACACAAACTTAATAACCTTCAATCCATAGACTTTGAACCCACTCCTTTAAATTATTTATAACTGGCATATTATATGTTTTGAAGTTTTCGTAAAGTAATAGTTTATAGTTCGTATTTTAACACTTATATAATATAATAGATTTTGAAATGTGACGTCACAATATTTAGGACCCCTCCCACCCCCTTGTCACACAATGTCACACTTCGTTGACCCCCTCCCTCCCCCTTAACGTGTGACATTATTTATGGATGGCCCCTTAGTAGGTAGATAGGTAGGTACTTATTACGTACGACCTTACCTTTCACTTTTATTGGCGTCGCTTAAATTTTATTAAACATCGTCTTGTCCTGTCTTCACTTCACAAATTTTCTATAGTGTTGTCCATAAAACATTTTTTTATTGAATGAAAGGTAGCGTTTGGGAATTTGTGCGTTATGTTCGAAAATAAAAGTAAAACTGTTTTTGTTGTTTAATTGCAATTTCTTTATTACATAAATTTAAGTGTTACGAATAATTAATATGACTACTGTTCTTCCAAAAAAGACATTACGACGGTAAAGAAAGACATGCCCGTACGAATGAACTGTAAAAAAACGTATAAATTGAGCGTGGAAACTGGGAAATTATAATATTTATAACATAACAATATTCTAATAGGTGTATTTTTATTTTATTATTTCGCCGTACCTTAAACCAGTAACCAGGACGGTATTCTAAGAAAATTAAATATTACTCTTTATCATTAAAACAAAAGAAACAAAATATCTGAAAATGTTTAAACATTATGGCGGCAAATTAATATTTATATTTATTATTAGACAAGGTTTACCATATTATGCTATGTAACTATAGTCAACTTACCCAAGTAAAAGTCGGAAAGGAGAGCGTCACGGAACCAAAAATATAAATAGGCATCCTCTGACTGACCGCCATGTGGAAAATCCTAACGATATTTTTGTGTTTGGCGTTAAAAATGTGCCATTTCTCCGTAACCGCAACCTCTATTTTTTCGCACTGAAATACATTTTTAAGATACTTGAGACTAGATAATCCCCGTGACTTCATGCGCGCAAGGGGGAATCCTTACATTTTTCCGGAAACCGTACATTTTTCCGCGATAAAAAGTAGCCTATGTCCTTCCCCGTGGTCAACTCTATATCTGTGCCAAACTTCATTAAAATCGGTCCAGTACTTTCGGAGCCTATTCGATGCAAACAAACAAACAGACTTTTCCTCTTTATTATAATATTAGTATAGAAATATAGATATACATTGTGAAAAAATATTGTATAATTTATCTTATCGTACAGTAAATACTAAAAAGTACAGTAGAGCTCTTAATATATTGATTCGCGTTGGATTTTAAATAAGTGTAGTAGGTATTTTTTATACGGGTAATTGGCCCACCACACTTACCCACCACTGCAACTCCTTGTAGCCAGGATCGACAGTGGTAACCAACCGCAGAAACCCTTTGATATGATCTCAGGGGTGACCGGGGGACATGCTAAATATGTCTTGGAACCCGCAACGAAATAGTAGTGTAGTAGGTATATGTGCAAACATTTTTCAGTGTTTACCTAGCCGAATGTTGCTGCTCTATGATAGTTAGCTAGCTATATCTCGCGACTTCACTTCAAGCAACGAGTGAAGTCGCGAGATAAAGCTAGCTACAAACAAACCTCATTTTGAACATTCTGTCCGAGTGTACAAAATAGTAGCACCATGAGGATAAAACAGAACTCGTGCACGTAGTACTTCGCCGTGTCCATAGAAAGTTTGTCCTGAAATTACAGTTATGCTCGCGTTCACATATTTCTATGGACCGATTGTCGTAATGAAAAATTTTACGAATTCTGTCTCGTTTCAATCTCAGACCATGTTGAGCACTCTCACCCGCAGGTCGCTTCAAATCAAGTTTGACACATTACTTAAGATTGATGCGAATACGCATTTTTAACAGTTTTGATTTCGAGAATCGCGTTCTGTCTAGCATAAACACTTTCATTTAGTTAAATCAACTATCCAACATTTTCTAAAACTCTAACAGCCTCCGTGATCTAGTGGTTAGAGTATTGGCTTTCGACTCGGAGGTCGTGGGTTCGATTCCCGCATTGGAAGAACAAAAAATGTTGTTTCCAAGTTTGGTTAGAACAATTCAGGCTGATCACCTGATTGTCTGATAAGAAAGATGATCCATGCGTCGGAATGGCATGTAAAAAGTCGGACCTGCGCCTCATCTCTCGTCAGTCGTGTGGGTTATCCGTCCCACTGGATTACGAGAGTAAAGGAAAAGAGTGTGCTCTTGTGTAGGTACTGTGCACATACTTTTGTGTGCATTATAAAATTACTCCTGCATAACTGGCCTGCTTTCAATGAAGCCGACCACCGTCACCGAGATCGGTGGGGAGTTATTATTATTTTGTAAAATACCATGGCCAGTCCATTTGATCTGAAGTGGAACTTATAAGTTAATATAAAAACTTAAAATATAATGTTATGTTTACCGAAATTGCAATTTTCACTGAGCACATGCAGACCAACATCACGGCTACCAACAACAACGTGAGATAGAATGGCCGGCATATTAAATTCAGCCTATTAGCGAATCTGAAACAAAAAAATATTAAAAGAAAAACAAGCATGAAAAAGTGTATCGGAGTAAAAAAAAATCCAATGTATAGCTATTATTAGACTAGATACCTATTATAAAATGATATTACGTTGGCATGTCAAAGTTAATTAATTTAAAAGATTTAAGCGGGGAATTCACTAGACGGACATGCCCGCAGGCAAGCCTACAGGCATGTCCGACAGGCTTCGCTACTATTAGGTATGTGTAGTGTATTACCGTCACGGGCCGTCCGGCAGACTGCCCGATGCAGGTCCGCGAGATCTCATTTTGCCTGCGCGGGCACGGACATGTCCGAATGTGAATGCTCACCGCGGGCTGCCTGTCCAGTGTCCACAGACGTGAGTGATAAGCAAGCCGTGCAGACGTCTGTTTATTTATTAATTGCGGATGATATTTACTTTATAATGAGTTTTAATGACAATAAAATATTCAATTTATTATTTACAATTGTATGCAAGTAATCGTTCTCTTGGAGTCACTCGACAGCCTCATCTTGGTCTTTTGTAATTTTAGGCGCGATAAGTTGTAGTAAAAATCCAAATGACTATAATATAGAGTCATTTGAATTTTTACTACAATAAGTTGGAGCAATAAGTCGCGCCTAAAATCTATACAATTACTTAGGTACGTATGGATTATGGATATATTGTTATATCCATATTCCATACGTAAGTAATTGTACCATATACTTATAATATATTGCATTATAGGTTTATGAATTGTACAGATCGCCTGGTTCTTCAATTTTTTATTCTATATGCGTATTGACATGACTATACTCGTTTCTATTCTGATTCCATTTATTGCACCAAATTATCTTTCTTTTCTTTTCATCTAAAGCAATTTTTCGCCTTTGCGTTGCCATATTATTGTGCACAACTAATCGCGAAGCCGTTACAAAGCAAACTGATCGGCCTGTGTAGTGATTATAAAAAATAATTGTAAGTATAAAAAATATCTTGTCCTTCCCCGGGACCCAAAGTATGCCTATACAAAATTTCATAAAAATCCAGTTAAAGTGTGAAGAGGTAACAGACAGACATACAGACAGACAAATACAGTTTTACATTTATAATATTAAGTATAGAAGTATAGATTCGTAATCCTGATGTAATATGGCCACGGGCGAGGTACTTGCATCAAGCTAGTTCCGTCCCTAGGTGTGATATTTTTTTTTTGTTTCCGGGGGGGAAAATGCATTACGCATACCACCCAGGCGCAGGAGGCACCCGAGTGGTGATGTGGGACTCCCGTATAGGCTAATGAGACCCACGGTATACCCACTAAAAACCACCCCCACCTTCCTCCTCGGGAACGGTAAACACATCCGCGACTCCGCCGGCGCCAGCCGTACATATGCGGCTCCATCTATGGCCCGAAGGCCCCAGGCGCACCAGATGGTAGGGTGCGCCTCCCTCCTCGGCCTCCACCAGTACTGTAGCAGAGTCCCCCCGAGTCTGCCACTAGGAGGCCACGGATACCAACCACCATAACCGGTACCCGGTGGCAGATCTGAGCTATGGTTCTGCCACCGACCACACCTCTGCCGCAGAGGATAGGGCAAGCGGCGCACTGTAATACCAACTTGCCTCTTCCTCTGCGATCCACCAATGCCGTTAACCGTACGGAACGGCCCCGTCAGCTCGCAGGGGGGTAGGGGGTAGGAGAGTGGCACAACACCACCACGCCTCTCCCCCTGCGATCCCTCCACGGCCGCAGAAGATAGGGAGTACGGCGCACCGTAATACCAGCACTCCTCTTCTTCTGCGGTCCCACCTCCTAGCGCGTCCGCAGCGGACTCCTCCAGCCCGCTGAGAGCGCCCTCCTCGGGCGAACAAGCCGGCCCTGGGTTGCCTCTTCGCTTCACCGTGGTTGTCCAATCCACGGTTACTAAGCCCCACCGCCACGACAAGGCGTGCAACCATCGAGGGGTTGGTGTCATACTGATTGAACTTAATTTCTCGTGCATGCTTTTTTAATACTACGATTAATTCTACCTTCATACGGTCTTGAAAATCTCTGAACGTCAGAGATTTTAAAGCATAAGATTAATATAAAAACAAAACATAATTGCGAACATATTATAGAGTACAAACAGTCATACGCGGTGGGGGAGTTTTAGTTATAACGTAAAGAAAATGAGAGAAGAAGAGATAAGTTTAAATCACCTTTTTGTTTTCACATAATGAGCGACACATTGTGATAAAATATCAGTGCAAACTAGTTGCCATATTTCCAATTTTCCATCGATAACTTCCAAAGCTATCTCATCTAAATGTTGCAAAATAAAACACAGAATCCGTAGTTGGCGTACTATCTGTCCGACCAGGAGAAATATCGTTGACTGGAGACCGGGGTAGGCTGAAACAACATAATTGATGACCTCTGTGTCTCAGTGATTAGCGCATTGGAGCTTTAGCCGGAAGTCGCGGGTTCGAATCCCGCCAGAGAACAAAGAAAAATTTTCTGTGTTCCTGGGTCATGGATGTACCCATTATTATCAAATATGTGTTTAATAATATAATAGAAATCTTAAATATAAGTATAGTATAAAAACATTAATAGTAGATTATGCACCAAGGGGATAAAGCAGTGTCTTACGTCACGGGCAGCATATTAAACTCTGAGCGTAACGAGGGACTCTAGAGTTAACTCCCGAGCGTAGCGAGGGAGTTAAAACTTAACTCCCGAGCGAAGAGAGGGAGTTATGTAGAGTCCTGAGTGAAGCGAGGGGTTCAAGCTACCCAAAACGAAGACAGGCTTTATCCCAGAGGTGCATACTCTACTTTTCATACCTACTGCGAGGCAATAAAAACCCAGGGCTACATATACTATGTCACGGGCAGCATATTAGCATAGCAGGATCCTGATCCAATATGCTGCCCGTGACATAAGACACTGCTTTATCCCCTTGGTGCATAATCTACTATTCCGTTGTCTGGTACCCGTAACACGAGTTCTTCGGATACTTACCACGGGGCCAGAGTGACGTGGTGTGAAGAGTCCATAGATATTAAATACGCTTAAGAGTAGTTAAGACCTTTAACGTATATGGCATACCATCGTCTTGGCAAAAGATTATTATAGATCCCGTGAGATAGATGGATTTAAGAACGATATCAAGGGCAATATCTAACTGTTTGATGGCTTGCCGCGCAAGCAGCTTAGCAAGCGAGGATCTACGGTGGTTATGACCAAAACGGTTTACTTATCCTGACTCCATAATTATTAATCTATCATAACAATTCTAGTTTCAGAATGCTTATTAAGGTAGATTTTGAAGTGAAAACTGCTTAAGCTGCGTTGGGTACTTTTTGATAGGGGAAAACCTTATGTAATATTATGAGTAATTTCGAATACTGTAATAATACCTATACTTAATATGTAAGGATCGTATCAAGTGGAAAGAAGTGGTCTCTGCCTACCCCTACGGGAAAGTGGCGTGATTATATGTAAAACCTTATGGGTTCGTGTCATCGACATCCTCATGACTGACTTGTTGAAAGTCCGTTCAAAATTGTTTCACCTCAGACCTTACCTTTATGCCAACGATATAAGGATCTTAGTTTGTCATGTTTTTTCTTTCGTCGTGTAATACAAAATAAGATAAGAGTAATTTCGAATACTAATGTCAGATACGCGTAATGCAGTTACGCACTTCGATTTTGCGTTGTTGACCAATTATTGGTCTCGGGTTCGAACCTCGGTCAGACGAAATATATTATGTTCTTTTAGTTCTGTTTCTTTTATAATTTTTAATTTCACTTCTATCGTCAGTCCCCATAACTGCCAATATTTTTTTCTATCTTGTTAACTTACCTATGCAACACAAGTAACCAGCGTATGCATGAAATATAAACGACGCAACGTACACAGCGAAGTTCTCCAAGCCCCAGGGAAACCACATGTCGAACGCTGGAATCGAACGTTAAACACTGCAACTTATGTTTTAATGAATATTGAATAAAACTTGCCAAGTCGTAATTAAGTTAGAAAATTGCGTGTGAATAATTAAAAAATGTCTTGGAAGTCGGTTGGAACTTGGAATAGTTTCATCGCGTTGCACTATTGGTTTATTAATGTTTTGCATAGCTAGGAACTGCATACATACTTAAAAATATTTTTAACCGACGCAAAAAGAGGGGTGTTATAAGTCTGAATGTCTGTCTGTGTGTCTGCTCGTGGCATCGGAGCTCCTAAAAGGATGAACCGATTTTGATCTTTTTTTTCTTTAAAGCTGACATTATCGAGAGCATTCTTGGCTATAATTCACATTGTCAGAACGCTCATTACTGACAATCGCGGGTTAGGTACTTATTATAATAAGTAACTTATTGTAAGTAAATAAATAAGTTATTAATATAGGACTTATATTGGATATCTAAGGCCTGTACCGTAGTAGTTCAATGGGACTGGTCGCTCACTTTCAAAGATTATATTATGAATTTTAAATTGTAGATATTTTAATATCATAAATAATATTATCCCACCAAAAACATTTTCATGTAAAGTGATACCAAGACGATACCATATAACTCGCACTGTCAAAAAGCTATTAGATCTTATGTAAAACCAAGCTTCTGACTCTACCAAACTTCTAACTCTACACGCCTTAACTCTACAAGTCTAACTTCATAAACTCTACATCTTAGTCAAAATATGTGGCCTGGCCATTTCGTTACATTCGCTAAGGTGCTAAAGTGAAACATTTACGGACTATTATTCTGTTATAATGTTCTTATAGGAACGAAATTGCCAAGCCACATAATTTGACTAAAGTGTAGAGTTTGTGGAGTTAGGCTTGTAGAGTTAAGGCGTGTAGAGTTAGAAGTTTGGTAGAGTCAGAAGCTTGGTTTTAATCTAATAGCTTTTTGACAGTGCGAGTTATATGGTATCGTCTTGGCATCACTTTACATGAAAATGTTTTTGGTGGGATTTCACTTCTTTTTGAAAGACAATTTTCAGACCTCTAGAGTAGAAATTTACGTAGGTAAGTATCTTACAAATGTTCATCCCCTAGTTTAGAGGGTTGGAGGATAAAAGTTCCAAGTTTGTTAATTTTTATGTTGGTTATGTGCTAAAACTAGATTACATACCAAATTTCAGCTTTCTATGACATCCGGAAGTACCCTATAATTTTGTTGAGCATCAGTGAGTCAGTGACGAAATCAGGGGTTTTTAGATATCAATAAAATCTAAATTATAATACCTATAAAATCAAAACTTTACATGTTTCATTAGTCCGCTACTGGGAACATATCCTGAAAATTTTGTATATCTGGTATAATTCAAACCTAAGTTATGAGGGTCCAAAAAATCGACGAAGCGCTTCGAGAAAAGGTAGTCTGGTAGTGCCCTTGCGCTTCGCTTACTCGTCTTGGCGGGGGCACTACCGTGTTCCCAGAATATATAATAGTAACTTACTCCCCACATTGATATCGGTGGCCGGTTTCATTGAAACCAGGCCAGTTACGCAGGAGTCATTTTTATAGC
The DNA here is from genome assembly GCA_905404095.1 of Glaucopsyche alexis. Lineage (NCBI taxonomy): Eukaryota > Metazoa > Arthropoda > Insecta > Lepidoptera > Lycaenidae > Glaucopsyche > Glaucopsyche alexis. The sequence continues at coordinate 18,627,788 of FR990046.1, forward strand.
GCCCAAGTATGTGCGCAGTACACAAGAGCACTCTCTCTCTTCCTTTACTCTCGTAATCCAGTGGGACGGATAACCGTGGGTGGGACGACACGACTGACGAGATATCAGGCGCAGGTCTGACTTTTTACATGTCTATCCGACGCATAGATCATCTTCAGATCAGGTGATCAGCCTGCATCATCCTAACCAAACTTGAAAACAACATTTTTTGTTATTCCAATGCGGGAATCGAACCCACGACCTCCGAGTCGAGAGCCAATGCTCTAACCACTAGACCACGGAGGCTGTTAATTTATTTTTATTTTCATTATTATATAGGTATACTAACGACTACACAATATCGTCAATTTACCCAAAGTGATATTATAGATTTTGTGAGGCCCAGCCCAAAGTGCATTTTGTCTGAATCGTACGTAATATATCAGCTCGTACTACGAAACTACTGCAATTTATAAAAGAATTGTACATATTACTCACAAAACTTACCTAAAAGACGTAAATTTTCATCTTCAGTTACACACATTAGATATATTGGAGTACATAAATATAAAGAGGCGCACAACCAAACGCTGGCAACGTAAGTTATGAACAGAATTCTAGTGTACTTCAGAAGCTTTTCCTGTGAATCCAACACCAAATTTTTCAGTTCACCCAGCTTGCCGTGAGTCAGTTTTAAATTTATGGCATGCTCAATCAAAGGGATTTCCAAGATCGAGTCGACGAAAGCGACCTCCTCCAAAAATGTCCTAAAAGCTTTTTTGAAGTACAGACAAACTCCTAGCGTAATAAACATAATAACGCCAGTGGTCCAGATGCAAGCGCCCTGGATAAACAGCAGCAAATTCGAAACGTTAGAAGCCACAAAACCGGATGTAAATAAAAAAGTTAAGAATCCAACGATGAAGTTTAAAATCTGCAGAAAGAGCCATCCTTTAGAATCCCAGTTTCGTTTCGCATAGATAGAAATTCCAGCAATAGATAGAACTCGGTCGAAAACTTGGAAAGTTTCGTCCATCACGGAAACTGATGTGAAATGATTTAGAAAAATTTACAGAGTATACTTATATTTCATGTGAGTGGATACTTAGTAGGTACACTCACGAAGAAAAATTTTATTTACGAGTAATTTAATAAAAATGCACCACTGTGACTATGTTGAGACTTGAAGAGCACATGAAATAGTAGATTGTTAGCCTAGGGTTGAAAGGAATCAATTCCCGAGGTATTTAGACTATAGCCGCCCTCGCTGCGCTCGGGCGGCTATAGTCCGAGTAGGAATTCATTCTTTTACCCCTGGCATACACTCTACTTTTCATTTAGAATATGAGGAAAATAAAACTAGTTGTTTATCTAAACTATTTATTGATAATAATATATTAGTAATTTAGTATCCCGGCAATTTGTGTTGACTTTTTAATTTTTAAATATGGAACTTGCCGCTCGCCGCGGCACTCGCGGAAGAAATAGAAGTTTGCGCTAAATTCACACTGGCTGTTTAGAAAGTCATGTCATTTTTAATAGTTTTTTTTTACATAAAACTCTTCACAGCAGACAGCAGTTCTATTTATGAAGTTTTGAAGATATATACAAACTAGCTTTTGCCCGCGACTTCGTCCGCGTGGAACAATACTTTGGGATATCGCTGAAATTTACCCGCGACTTTATTTATGACTAACGAAAGCGGAATCCTATTTTTTTAAACAGAACCCTAAAATAAAAGTAGCCTATGTTAGACCCTATAACATCAGCTATCTGCTAGTGAAAGTCCCGTGAAAATCGGTCCAGCCGTTTCAGAGATTAGTCGGAACAAACAGACAGACAGACCGACTGACAGACAGACAGACGGACAGACAAAGATAAAAAAAAATGTATTTTATTGTAAGTACCGAATATACTTTCAGATTCATTATGTAAAAAGCTGTTAATTTGAAGTTACAAACAGACACTTAAATTGTATTTAACTGTAGATGTATATATATTATAATGTATTATATTTTAAGATATTATCAATTTGATGTTTATAAAATAACTAAACTATTTAACTAAACTAAACTAAACTAAACTAAACTGAACATTAACCCGCACGCGCACCCCGCCTTGGTGACGCCCACTTTGCAACGGGCCGTGCAGCAGAAATCGTAATATTTTAATTTCGCCATAACTTCAAAACCAAACGTCCAATTTTAATCATTCAAAGACCAAATATTATCTACATAAACTGTACTTAGTGATGAAATAATTTATTTTGATAAGGATTAATAACATGAGTAAAATAAACGCGTTTAAATGTAGTCCAAAAAAAATTCAAGATTTCTAAATAAAAAAATGGTTGTTGTGCCTCACTCGACATAGATAGGTATAGTGTGTCGCGGACTTTTTTGTGGATATTTATAAGATCTACAATTAATTAGAACATTTTATGGTTCTATCTTTTATAGTTTAGGCAGCGTACGCAAAATAAGTAACTTTTCTGGTTGATTTTTACACCTTGTGTCCGAAAAACCCAAATATCTTACGGAACCCTATTTTTTTCCAAAATAAAATTTAGCCTATGTTACTCGTGGATAATGTAGCTTTCGAATGGTGAAAGAATTTTTGAAATCGGTCCAGTACTTTTTGAGCCTATTCATTACAAACAAACAAACAAACAAACAAACAAACAAACAAACAAACAAACAAACAAACAAACAAACATACAAACAAAGTTTTCCTCTTTATAATATTAGTGTAGATTCATTCCGGCCCGAGGGCCGCAATGAATTTGTATGAGTTTTTCCCTCCCTATGAAAGGAAAGTAGCGTTTTCCACCCAATAATCAGATCAAAACAACACTACTTTCCGAGTATGAGAAATGAAAATATATTTTACAATTTTGCGTAACAACTCATAATAATTAATTTAGCTCACTTGAAATGCCTTGTGTTCCTTTAAATCCACCTTCATTTCTTAAAAACATTTTGATAATATTATTTTTGATATAATTATCGTATTCCCTAACATTATGTCTCATCTAAATCATGTATTTTTATTATTTTTATTGGCATTGAATAGCTTTTATTATTAATAATTATTATTATTTTAGAAAATATCACCAATATAAAACCTTACCTAAGCTTTTTAGATAAGAATTTAGCAAAATTTCAGTTTGTGGCTTCAGTTAATAGAAGTTAATAAGGGTTACTAATGCTAAAAATTATTTAAATAAACAGAGTTCTACTTGTGATTGTACGTTAACTTAGCAGTTTAAAAAATTTCGAAGTAAAAAATAAATCGTGAGATTTCACAGGTGTCCTATGATTGTTCTCTACTAAGTATTTGTTACTAAAACTTGATTGACACCTCTTTGATACAAATGAGATTGTAGCCTTCGGTAGAGAGGTGGTAGTTTTCCATTTAAATGTAGGTACTTAAAAGAAGAATAATATTTTGGTAAGTAGATAATTGTACACTTGAAGACGGCTGTCCAATGTCAAAAGGTCTTCATATTTTATTTTGTTACAAAAATCGTAAAAAATATCTGAAAAAAAAACGCCTGATCTGAATTGTATTGTTTTTTCTAATTACAATAAACAATAAATTATCTTTTTTAAATGTTTACGAAAAGTACGAACTTTTATGTGTAAGGTATAAATAAGTACAAGAATATTCTTCGTATGATTAAGGAGTAATAAAAGATACAATATCAAATTTACTGGATATGTGGAGTTGGAAGAGCAGATATTAACTCAACAAAAAACTCATCTGCACGCAGATCGCTGTCATAAATCAACAACTGCTTTTTAGTCCAACCAAAAAACAATTAACAATCACAATTTTCATCCATCATCCGTTGAAAATAGTCCAGTGTTGGTTCATCACTCGATCGCCCTAGTTTGTAACTTTATTTAATTAAAAATATATTTTAATCTAATCCTTTATTTTTATAATATATTTTTACTCTTCTGAACTACACAGTTTCGTTTGTAGTCCATTTGTTAATAGTTTGATGTTATACTATTGATTAATGCTACTTTAAATATGAGCTTTTATAATGTTTATAAAAAATATTTAAATTAAAGTTTATAATAATTTATGTAGAAACAATTCAAAACAATTTTCCACTTATTAATAAAAAAATACACCACGGAATGTAACTGACTGATACATTGGAAGAACCACTTGACAGACAAATACAGCAACATGGACTAGCGTTTCTTATTATTAGTATTTTTATTTTTAAGATTTTAATAATAATAATAAATTATAATAAATTTATTATTCCTTAAAAAACAGTTACAAAAGTAAGAAAGAGAAATCGAAGTCGCCTAGTAGACCAATACCTAGTCGGGTAACAACCTATTCAGGTAACAACGCTCTTCCCTAAACAGCAGGTCTAAAAAGGCCGTTTTGGCAATTCCCTTTCAATTCTTGTTACGAATTACTGTATGAAAGATGACAGCGATCGTAAAATGGCCACTTGAATTGCAATTCATAATATGATTTGGATACAATTCATATGCAGAAATTGGCTGAAATATATTCATTTGACAGATTTACAAGCAGAATTACTTTAGTGTCAAATAGCAATATTGCGATGATATTGCGCAAGTGGTCTTTTTAGACCGGCAGACATTCAATAAATGATTTATAGAAGAAACTTAAAACTCATGATTACATACTAAGTACATTCTTTTAAAGACTTAGATCATTATTAAGTACAATACAAAAGATTATCTTCTTGTATATAAAATAGTCAAAATAACTTTTTATTTTACTTAATATAATAATATTTTATTATATAATATGTGAATATATGTATATTATGTGAATGTATGTATGTACATAAGTGTATTTTATATAACAATACAAATTTAACATGTATCTTATCTATAGTTTTAAATATTCTATTAGTTTTTCAGATTCTTCATAACATAATGGCTTCAGCTGATATTTTAGTAACAATTTCTTTATTTCTTAGCTTGTTGTATATTCATGCCATTGTTAATTTTATTATAAATGATAATAGAAATATTAGTATACTGTCTCATCCCAGTCAGTTTTTAATGTTTTTTTTTTTGCTGTTACTGTAAATGTTACTGTTTTATATGCTGCACTACAACTATGCTAATCTAGATATTTATCGCACAAGCGAAAGTAATTTAAGAACCAGGATGATTCACAATAGCGAATGTATTAATACCATAGCCGAGTGAGAACTATAAATCTTATGGTGTTATTACTATTGTTATTTTTCACCCCCCCCCCCCCTCACAACACCCACCCTCCGCTTGTTCCCTTTTCTATTTTGCGTTGATTTATCGTTTGCCACCATTGAGTGTTTCTGATAATTGACTACGTTGTTAAGCTTCATATATTTTATTCATCGTGTCAAGAAATGCTTGTAATCCTGTTCGTTTCTTGATATTTCTAAGGGTCAATTCACACTAAAACGAAACGATACGGGACATAGCGCTGCATTTTTAAGATTGGTATTCAAAATTGAACTTTATTCATTACACAAGAAGATATGCGTTTCATTGTAAGAGTTTCGTTAATCAGAACCTTAATTCTCGTATTTAAAGTAGACTTTCATTTTACTTTGATCGTATTATAAGTGTAGCGACTTGTTATCGTAAACTGACTTTGTGATGTTTCGACCAATCAGAGGCCGTTAGACGCTGCTTTAACATTTACGAGAATACCGGTTTGACAGTTTAAGCGCGTCGTGACTTGATTGTAATAGACAAGCGGACTGTTTTTTTTTTATTGCATAAATGAATATTACTCTTAATTATGAGTAACTTCTCAGAAGAAACAGTAAATCAAAAGAGTAAATTAAAAGTCAATATTTTCAAAGTTACAGCGATTTGTATACAACATTTTGCAAGTCTCGAAAAAACGCTCCATACTAAAGTCGACCTACGTCCTACGAGTGACGTTACTCTTGGGTTAAAGTGTTACACGTTAGTCGTTTGTCAATCTGTCATAATATTTTTTTTTTCTATCCAATAGGCAAAAGATATTTATAATTTATAGGTTCAAACTTAAAAATATATCAATTTATTAATTATATTATTATTATTAATTATTACGGGAAAACTTCGACCACAGGGAGACCTCTAGTTCTAATAAATCTTTATAATGAAAGTAGCCGGCATTATGAAAACACTCAGCCAACCCTAAGCAAGTGATAAGGCGCTTATATAAGAAAATCCTTTTAATTTCCTCGCCGTTTGTTGGACAGAGCAAATATTGACTCAGTATTGAACGGGAATGTCCTTTGAAAGAATGAGGAACTTGGAACTCTATGCTCATTTTGTTATGAACGTCATATCCAGGACCCAGGTGTTTTTGATGTGTAACATCTTTTCTCTCGCTTTCTTGCAATCTGTGGGAGTGATTTTGTGAAATAGGACGGAAGTGTGTAACAGGAAGGCGCAGAAGCGCGCTATTTGAGTTGACGAATGAGCGCTCGGTGGTAGATTTGGCCGTCAGGTTCGAATAAAATAATTCAATATTTAGCTTTCTTAAATTTTGGCATTGATTTTGTCACTGCTTAATAGAAACGTTTCCACATTTTTAGGGTTCCGTAATACTTAAGGAACCCTTATAGTTTCGCTCTGTCCGTCTGTCTGTCTGTCTGTCTGTCTGTCCGCGCCTCTAGCTCCTGTAATTATGAATATAAATTGATGAAATTTGGTGCAGTTATGGATTGTGTATAGATCACGGTTTCGGGATCATAAAAAATAATAATTTTATATTTTAAGGGTGGCTCTCCAATCTCCATACATGTGAAGTGGGGATGAAAAATATTTTTTCACTCTACCCCATCGTGTGGGGTATCGTAGAATAGATCTTTTAAAATAAGGGCAAGTTTTCATACGTTACTTTTTTATAAAGTTGACTATTTTCGAGTAATCGGCCTCCAAAGTAGTTTGTAAGTTGGTCCCCCCCTAGCATTTTTAAACTATAGGAGATAGAAACTTGCAAATTTCCATGCTGACAGATCATGCTAAAAACTCTTTAGGAAAACTATTGTGAACCAAATCGGACAGTAACTTTTGGAGTAATTAAAAAAAAAGCATATTACGCGTTTATAGTTACGGAACCCTCCTTAGACATGTCCTGACATGCTCTTGGTTAGGTAATTTATCATATTAGAAAATCGTACTAAACATTGTGTTTTTTGAAATATTTTTATAAATTGTTAGATACACATCATATGCGACTACTGTGGCTCGCTCGTTTTCTTTAGACTGTAATCATCTGTACTAACATAAGCGAGCTAGAAAAAGTTGTTTCTAATTTTGTGAAAATATAATTATAATTTTCAAATAAATTGTGATATTATGTTCGACTTAAAATAAGAAATTAATAATATAGTATGACATTATATGCAGCAAAGAGTACCATTACTCTTTGCTGCATATAATGTCATACTATTCAATATCTCAAAACACAGCATACGTGAACACAGTCACGGTAGATCAGTTAGCAACGCGAAAGTCATAAATAAGAATTACAAGGTATTTTGTAAAATTTCACTCCGTTAAGCCACCGTACAATTCCTCAGCCACCAGTTACACAAGACCTATAAAATCATAATAGTAAATAAGATTTTATCCGCATTTTCCGTGAAAAGCACAATGGGTCGGAGGTCACTATAATTTTGACTCTCTCAAGGCGACACGTTTCAAGTCTGAGAACAAAAGTTTCACTCATGAATGGGTAATGAACCCTCCGTATAAGAAATAAAGTTCGCAATTGCACGGAGACATCTTGCACCTAAAGTAATATTGGGGGTCGGAGGGAACAACGAAATATGTAGAGTGGAGTACGTTTAAACACTTTTCCCAAATACTTGAAATTGGCTGAAAAGATAACTGAAAAATTCTTTGGCACTCAATCTTTTTATGAGTTTTAAAATGAACACGATTTTACGAGATACTTAAAGTCTTAAATATAAAACACTTTTCTGAAATATATTATTCTTAGAAAATGTTATTTACTAAAAATAATAATATTATATTAGATACTAGCGACCCGCCCCGGCTTCACACGGGTACAATACTGATACTAATAGAGATTGTCTAAACTAAAATGACGCGCCCCACTACTTAATTACTTTATTCATAAGTGTGAGTGCGAATATTAATAACGGCACTGCATCTGTGTGGGAGTGTCATTATTCGGTGAAGTATGATTTGTATGTGCACATGACGGCCGACTAGTCGGGTGATAAATCCGACAACGCTCGCTCTATGGAGCAGCGCCGTCACATTGTATAGAACAAGACGTCCTCTCCTGTCGCAAGTTCACGATCTACTAAACTAGTTGGACAACAAATCCGAGAACGATGCGTGCTCCTACGTTTGATAACTGGCAACTGAACGACCAATAATAATTGCATGTTTATGTGTATTTGAAATTTGCTTGTGTGAGTAAATGTGGAGGTGGGGCGCGTCATTTCAGCTTAGACGATCTCTACTACAGAATGTCACCCACTTCGCAACGGGCCGTGTAGCAGAAATCATAATATTTTAATTTCGCCATAACTTCAAAACCAAACATCCAATTTTAATCATTCAAACACCAAATATTATATACATAAACTGTACTTAGTTATGAAATAATTTATTTTGATAAGGATTAATAGCATGAGTAAAATAAACGCGTTTAAATGTAGTCAAAAAAAAATTCAAGATTTCTAAATAAAAAAATGGTTGTTGTGCCTCACTCGACATAGATAGGGATAGTGTGTCGCGGACTTTTTTGTAGATATTTATAAGATCTACAATTAATTAGAACATTATATCGATCTATCTTTTATAGTTTAGGCAGCGTACGCAAGATAAGTAACTTTTCTGGTTGATTTTTTACACCTTGTGTCCGAAAAACCCAAATATCGTACGGAACCCTATTTCTTTTCAAAATAAAATTTTACCTATGTTACTCGTGGATAATGTAGCTTTCGAATGGTGAAAGAATTTTTGAAATCGGTCCAGTACTTTTTGAGCCTATTCATTACAAACAAACAAACAAACAAACAAACAAACAAACAAACAAACAAACAAAGTTTTCCTCTTTATAATATTAGTGTAGATGTATTATAATGTCCCACATATAGTTATTTTAGATACAGATACATAGATACAGGTAGGTCAACGAAAATTAAAAAAGTATATTTGTTACTCAACCCACTATAAATAACAGTAATATATTTTTTTAGGGTTCCGTAGGTACCCAAAGGGATACCTTAGATATGTATTTTAGTCTCTTTTTTGTTGTTATAGTGGCCCTAATAGGGGGACCCTATTACTGAGACTTCGCTGCTGTCCATCTGTCAGTCCGTCTGCCTGTCAGCAGGTGTATCTCATGAAACGTGATAGCTAGAGAGATAACTTTCATAGGTGTCTTTATGATGTCGCTATAAGAACAAAAAACAGACTAACATAAATATTTAAGTGGGGCTCCCATATAACAAACATGATCTTTCTCCGTTTTATACGAAACCCTTCCTGAGCGAGTCCGACTCGCACTCGTTCGGTTTTTTTAATTCATATCGTAGCAATACTATCCACATCTTTCGCTGTTTTACCATAGAGGAGTGTTGTAACGTTTGGCAGTTGGCATCGTAGTTACATTAAGTGCAATGCAACTGAGCTGCTAAAATATGAAAATTGAATCTTGTTACTCATCGCTCTTTGAATTCAGGCATTGAATGACTATGGAAGTAATAGACTTGGATCGATAGTAGACACGTTTCTCATGGCTTCTCGGCGTGAATCTTTATAGGCCTTTACATTGCATTAAAAAAGGTAACAACATTTGAAAACTATCAGGGAATCTAATTCACTGCTTGTGAATTAGATTCCTTTCTTAGTCTTTCTAATTCACAAGCTACGTCTTAATGTTATTATATTTATATTATAATGACGTCATGCATTCACAATACAATTACATGTCAGTTTGATTTCTACATAATACGAAAAAATTCTGACAACAATCGCTTATCGGTTAGATTCCCCGAGAGTCTGTAAATGTTGAAAACGTAAAATAAAACACTATAGCGTGTTCAAATGTCTTTAACAAGTATAAATAGAAAACCTTATCTTCTTCAATATTTATCGACGTAATACAATGCTCGTAAAGAATTTTATGAGGATATATATAAGAGTCCGGCCAATAAAATTACCTTGGAAGTTCACGCATCACGCACCAAAAGTTATGGGCGCCTGCTACCTCTATAATATCACGAATAGTGATTGTCAACCATTGGCGCGTGTAACTTTTATTAAGTAAATATTTTATGAAGAAGTAACAGACTATCAGCAGCTGAGAAATTGATTGCAGCTTAATTTAGAATGCTGTAATAAGTGCAAAAAAATATTTGATAATTTCTTATCATAGTTGGGTAAACTGCGTGGAGCCTTCAAATGTAATATGAATATGCTCATACTATTCCTACTAAGGGTCAGTTCAAACTGAGACACAACGCGATGTGGCGTGCACTTTTTGATAGCGATACACAAGCGACATTTCGACGCTGTTGCATATTATGCATATTATTTCGGCATTTTCAAACATCGTCGGGTCGCGTCACATCTCATAAACTGAACCTTATTCTATGATAAGTTACTAGATTTTGCTTGTGGATATGCCCAAGTATACCTATCATATCCAATACAGTATCCTACGAGAAAACAGTAATTATTCTGTATTAAAAGTATGTGTTAATTCAGAACTTAAACTACAACCATACCAAATTTCATGAAAATCAGTTTTCGTTTTGCGTATAAGAGTAACAAACTTCCATCAATCCATACATCCTTCTATCTTCTATCTACTATTTTTATTAGTATTAGGATTTATCAACTTTTAGATACATACATACATACATATAATCACACCTCTTTCCCGTAGGGGTAGGCAGAGACCACTTCTTTCCACTTGCTACGATCCTTACATACATGTTATACTTCATCCACTTTCATTATTCCCTTCATACATGCTCTTCGTTTTAGGGTACTCTTGACCTGGCCTTTTTTCAATACGTCCCCGATTTGGTCTTGAAACGTCCGCCTAGGTCTACCCCTTCCAACACTTCCATTCACACTCGCATTATATATTTTTTTCGCCAATCGTTCTTCATTCATTCTCTCGACATGGCCAAACCATGCATCTCAGCATACCTTTCTCAATTTTTGTCACTACATCTTCTTTCAGACCACAACGTTTTCTTATCTCACTATTTGCTATCCTGTCACCCAGTTTAACTCCTATCATACTTCTTAATGCTCTCATCTCAACTGCATTTATTCTGCTTTCATGTTTCTTCTGCCATACCCAACTTTCACTTCCGTACATGAGTGTCGGAACCAACACCCCCGTATGCACAGCCAAACGAGCCTTGTTAGACAACTTTTAGATCAACTTCTTAAATTATCTTATTAACAAAATAGTTAAGTAATACATATGTAATAGTAACATATGTAATTAATAGCTCCAGTTAAGATACAACTCATAACTAAAATTAAATTTCGAAACTCTACAAAATAGCTCTATATATTAAATTAGAATATTCACTAACAAGTAGTGAGAAACCGCTAGTCTAGTAGCCTATTCTAGTCCTAAAGGGCCGGCTAGAGAGCGTCCTACAGATATTATTGTTTCGGCGGTTACCGAGAGCTCCTCGATAAGATGCGTAGAGCAATAAGGCAACAGACAAAACAGTATTATTTTATTACTAGCTTTTGCCCACGGCTCTGCGTGCATAAATTCAGTAATCGCACGTAAATACTACACTTTTTCGGGACAAAATGTATGCGTCCTACATATATTATTGTTGCGGCGGTTATCGAGAGCTCGCTTCTCGATAAGATGCGTAGAGTAATGAGACGACAGAAAATGCGGATAAAAAAGTATTATCTAATTAATAACTTTTCCCATGGCTCCGCACGAATAAAAACAGTAATCCAACAAAAACACTGCACTTTTTCGAGTTAATGTGTAGCCTATGTTTTAATCCAGAGCCTAAACTACTAACATACGAAATGTCATCAAAACCTGTTGAGCAGTTTTTGCGTAAAAGAATCACAAACATCCATAGGTATGATTTAGAATGGGCTTTCCTATTTATAGGCTGTCGCTGTCTCTGCTAGCCGAAACGACAAGGATAGCATGTGACTTGAGCGTCACTTAATTTAACTGTCGTTCCATTATTCCGTATTCGGCCCTTAACTTAATAAAATATTTTATAATGTCTGGCAGATAGTATTATACAATTAATATTCAAAACATATGTAATGTGTGTCTTACATACCAATCTTGACTTAATCTTGTCACCGTCCGTATAGAATTTTACTTTAATGGTTTAAGGCTAATGTAGCATTTAAGTGTAAAATAATAAAATCCTAGTTTAAAACTGAAACGATTCACGGGTTAAAACTGTGTAGGCAATTTTTCTTTATTTACCACGCGCTCTACATTCACAATACAAATAATGCAACATTTTTATATATTAAAACAGTTGACAATGGGATTTAATTGTGTAATCGTAGATTACAAATTTTAAAAAACAATTGGGGTGAAAATTCTCAGTTCCGAGAATAAATATTTTAATCACCATATTTAAACTGATGTTTAAATATTAAAGTTTTAAAAGGAAATCTCTAGTTAATAGTAGTCTGTAATCGCAAACACTATTAAAAGACACAGAAACGTTGTTGTCGTACTACGGGGAATCGCGACTTCGCTCGAAAACCGCTGCTGCATTCTTCAACTGATAAACTATTTCTAATGCCCGTATTATGAAACATACTCATTTCTAATGTTCGATGTACATATTAGTTTCTAATGTTAAAGCAAATATTCTTAAATAATTTCTTTTGTGATCAAGAAAAGTTAAAAATGCAAATCAACCGTGCAGTTGGCTTGCTGTTAAGACGAATACACATTTAGCTGCATCGACTGTACTCTTTCTGCAAACCACACACTTATCAATATATTTTATGTAGATAGTAATTTTCCATAGGATTTTCTAACGCCGTTTCAGGTCGGATACGAAGATAGCAAGGGTTACGCTGATAAAGGCAGAGCGAGGCGTAAAATAAAAGATGAATTGAGGAGAACATCGTATATGCCCTCACTATATTTTTTTAACTGCGATGCCGCTGTTCTTAACAATATACGTAGGTTTAACTGTGGTTTTTACATAAGCTGAATAACTTCAGCTTATGTAAAATCCACCGTGTGACCGTCTGATGCAGGGGATGATGGAATGTGGAACTGGATATCCATATAAGGTACACCCCGTCTGCCTTTTTATTTTTACAAGCGAAAATGCGTTATGCTTACCACGCGACCCTGGGGAGTGTCGCAGGGTTATGTTGGAATCCTATGTACCGGTTTACCAACTAAAACCCCCCGATGTCCTTCTTCACGCTTTATGGCGGGGCCATGGGAACTATTGTGACTACCACAACCCGCTGACGTTTTGCCTCATCGGGTATCATCTGATTAATAGATGCCGGCGATGCTGCCATCTTCCTTCGCTAAGGGTTCCCCGGACATAAGGGAACCCTACATCTTCTTATCCTTCAGTAGGCGGCAACCCCCCAGATGCCGTCTACGGATCAATTTTATGGCGGTAATCTGTATAGCGCATTTAGGTGCGCTAAACGCCGACCACGTATGTCGTCTACGACGCATCGAGTGCGATTCTACCGAAGCCTTATGCTCTCGCTCCGCCGCTTTCTTTTGCGCCATGACTACGGTGCAGAAAGTAGCAGCTGCGTCCCAAAATTCCTTGCTCCATGCCATAGCGGCAACTAGACCAGGGAGCAATAAATCCACGCCGATGCGTACAGACATAACTGCGCAAGGGATCGCCCAAGCTCGACACACCTCCCGCGTATGTTATGCCGTGTTTTCGGCTCCTCTTCCGCAGTGATGGCCGACTGCTGTCGGCTCCTTTTTGACCACTCTAGACAGGTACTCACCAAAGCACCTGCCCTGTGAGTACCTGTGTAAGGTGATAATCTGGGAAGCTGTGTTCACACTCAACCCGGTCTCGTAGGATAGGTCGAACTGCAGCCACCAGCTGCCTACTTGCACCCGGGAGCCCCAGATCTTCCTCCCATTTTTGGCAGAGGTCTTCACGGGCCTCATCTCACTAATAGATGACCTCTATTGGCTTTGGGTGGATACCTCCTTCAATCGCCTTCAATCTGTGCGTCGCTTGTAGACCGCTGCAAGAACTTGGGCCTCTAATTCCCATGGCGGACTACCGGCGATGATGGACACTCCGTCTGCCTAGACTCTAGTTTTCAGAGCTTTAGGTTGTGCCTCCAATCGCGACAAGCGGCGCCGGCAGTAGCAGCGCGCGCAGGCTTGCTCCATAATCAAAACTTGTCAAGAGTGCACTCCTGTATGGCTCTTACGACTATTGACTTCCAGTAAGTCCATATCACAAAGAATCGTAATTATTGCTGCAACTGTTTCAAATCAGCAAGAAAAAAATGTGTCACACTTTGAACAGTAACAGGGATCTCACGATATAGCAGATTTACTCAAATAGAGCCATAAAAGAGTAGAGACTAGTATTTTACGACTTTAATCAGAGCATTCCTTTTACTGAATACTCCGTAGAAATGGAACATTCTCTTACCTAGTGGTGTTTTTGTCGCGTATACTTTCACAGTTCTCGTGGTCAAAAGTCGAATAATGACATGAAAGTTGAAACTTACGAACATTTGAGCCACCTTTAGAATTTGAAGGACGTTTCAGTACGGCCATTAGGTTGTAAATAAGTGTAATCATGGTGAAGGTTTTAGCTATTTGTAAATAATTAAAAAAGGAAGAAAGTAATAAAGTCAGTGCGTCAAACTATAAATAATAAAAAACCAAACACGGCAACGTAAACAATGCGTAACAATCAAACAAATTAGATAAATAAAATGCTATATTATTATCACTAACAAATATTTTATTAACTACCAAAATATTAAACAATGCTATCTTATTTATTATTATCACTCAGTCTTTGTGATCTGAAGAAAACATAATATGGGTGCATTGCGTATTTCAAGGGTTTCTTTTCCAACGGCGCTCTCTTGAGTCTTTCTGGTGATGCCCTTAACGGGGGATGCTGCCAGTCCGGACACCTGATAATAAAGTTTAGTTAAAAAATAATATAATAATTCAAAATCAGTTTTATTTCTATATAGGTTTTTAAATAACGGAAGTTGGAAAAGTCACGGAATTGTCCATATGTAATGCCTACCAATTGACGAGGTTTACATGTTTTGGGATCTCATAGAGTATGTATGTTATATATACCAGCATAATATATAATATTAATTATTATTATCAGTAAAATATGGCACACAATCGAAAAAGTAAACAAATAATACGGAGGCTAGAGACATTGTACAGTGGAAATATTAGGTGAAAGCTCTATTTTTGCATGAACCTTCCTTTTATGGTTCTCAACAAAATCCCAAAAGACTACGTTGATCGTGATTGAAAGTCACAATAGTCAATTTTTTTTATTCTTTATTCGTTGAACTGAAAGAATTTGTAACTTTTTATTTAAAATTAACTTAATGCTAACTATACAAAAGTATAATACGCCGATTGATCGGGCAACTTAGGTAACATCATATTTTTTGGCAGTCGAAAGACATAGTCAGTACATGTTCTTCGTTAGTCTTCAATAATGCCATTCTTATATATAAAATTCTCGTGTCACAATGTTCGTTCCCGTACTCCTCCGAAACGGCTTGACCGATTCTCATGAAATTTTGTGAGCTTATTGAGTAGGTCTGAGAATCGGCCAACATCTATTTTTCATACCCCTAAGTAATAAGGGTTGTTCACCCTTAAAAAAATTTTTTTAATTTTTGGACGAAATTTTTTGTTTTTATTTTTTTATAATGTGGCATTAAAAATACATATAACCCTAAATTTTTACTTTTTTATTACCAACCCCTATTTTTTTATAGCCATTTTAGTAATTTAGTCATTTTTCATCCCGCTCGATAACTGATCAATTATAGTGTTTTTAACTTTTTATAAGGCAAAACAACGTTTGCCGGGTCAGCTAGTATTATATAAAAATATAATATAATTATAATTAATGTTATTTACTTCTCTATGTCTGGCAGTCGCTCTCCTTTACACCTAGACTCCCATTTCGTCCAATATTTGAAACCTTCTTGCTCGAAGACTTGCAGTGCGCACGCGCAGTCGTCTCTTATGTCGTCATCCAGGAGAGCTATAAAAAAGATGTTAAAAATGCAGTAATAGAGAAGGTTAAAAATACCTATATAACAGAACTGTAGTTTACTTTGTTTACTTTATTATGCAAAGAAAGTAATTATATCCACATCCATACTAATATTATAAATGGGACAACATGGGTATGGAAAAACATACACTGTTTGTCCGTCTTTCACGCCAAAACTACTGAACCGATTTAAATGAAATTTGATACACAGATAGTCTAGAGCCTGAGAAAGGATAGGCTACTTTTTATTACGGGGAAATGTACGGTTCCCGTGGGATACTTTTATTAACAGTTTCACGTAAAAACTACTACAACGATTATCATGAAATTTGGCACAGATATAAAATAGACCACGTGAAAGGACATAGGCTACTTTTTATCGCGAGACATATACGGTTCCCGTAGGTTACCGTTCTTACGCGGGCGAAGCCGTGGGCATCAGCTAGTTATATTATGTAAGTATGTATATGCAAGCACCTTCATTTACATGAAAACAATAGGTACACTTCATCTGAGTCATTGACTTATTACCTATTGTCCAATTAAAAGATTATTAAATGACGCTATTTCACTATTTAAAATTGTAGCAGTGTTCTGTGAAAATGAAACATCAATCGGGGAGGACAAGGAGGGATAATAGTAATGGCGACTGGTGTCGTAACATACTTACATTCGCACGCCACATTACATTTTCCGCCCTTGCGTCCTTCCTTACACCATTCGCTTCCTATCTGGAAAGAAAACAAACGTTATTATCCGGCAACTCAAATTAATATTACGTATTATAATAATATAATATTGTTTGTACACTCAGAGAAATAAACTTATGGGTTCCCTTATTATATTATAAGTCAAAACATTGTCTATACGAGTAAAATATAGTATTAGCAATTCAAAACTAATATAATTCATATTTAACTCCAAGCAAAGTTTGTATTCTTAATATATATATTTTGTTACTAAAAATATAATGACAAGAATAAAACAACCAAGCAACATAATAATATTATTATAATGACTATGAAATATAGAGTTTGTGAAATATGCTAAGCTCTACATTAGGTCTCATCTTGGCAACATTTTACATAAAATAGTTTTTGATATAATAATATGATACTTACTTGAAATAAACCATAATATTGTTTTCTTGCTGTTTTTACAACATGTGTCGAAGTGTTCCTGTCACTTTCCTGTTCTATAAGACATACCCCTGAAACAAGATATAACATTAACCATGCGATATATCGCCATTAATTTTCATATCATTTCGGAAAATAATCCAATTTCCATTAATATACTGTGGTATAATAATGACAGATGGCTCTAAAATATAATAATATATCATTATAATTTTAATTAACAACAGAGCTTTTTTAATTAAATTTCTCACTGTACGTCAATTAAACTATCTACATATTGCTCTTAAATAACATTCTCTCATTGACACAAAAGTTATTACTTTTAGTAACAGAGCATTCCTAAGCCTTTCCCTATTCCTAAATCAAAAACAAAATGTTCACATTGATTAAATCTTTTTGATAACAGAATAAACAAAAAACTAGACATATTACATAAGAATAAACATCAGTATAAAACAATAATCCATGATTGTTTATTAAGCTTAATTTATCATACAACACACACACACACACACGTATGTACTGACAACCAAACTACTATTTAACCTACCTAAAACAACGAGCACCGATGACCTGTACTTGCTATTGGTGATATTGTATTATGTACCAACGTGTTAGTATCAATAAAGATTATTATTATTGTCATCCAAACTAAACGTGTATACAAAATTTCAGCTCAATCGGTTTAAAATATCTGCTTCAAAATTGAGTTGCAAAATTCCATCCGAACTAATTACATACATAGAGTTAAATAAAAGCTTTTAAAAACTACAAAAAATGACGAAAAATTACTAAAATTTATCTTTAATTTTCACTCTTCTACTACGACTTAGTTTTCATACAAAAAATATTAATTATATTGAAAATAATAATAAAACAGCTTATCAGCTATACTAATATAAAAGAAAAAACTATAAAAACAAATTGAAATCACAAATTATAAATAGGTACATTGCAAGTTAAATAAAAGCTTTTTAAAAAATGGAGACCGTCAATTTTTTTCAAACTCAAAAGTCCAAAATCTTGTAAAATATTAATTAATTAACCACCTCCTTTTTTGGAAGTCGGTTAAAAATGACTTTTATTTAAGAAAATATTAAAAATGTTGGAAACTACAATCCCATTAGGGATCAACATTGACACCAAATACCCTGTATACAAGATTAGTTCGTTTAAAGTAAAATTAAAAGATGAAAAGTATTTCATAGCCTAGTTATTGACTTATTAGGGTAAACAGCACCTCACCGCGAACAGAGTCAATATGTACTGAGTACTTGTTTAGAAACTTGGCTTAGACTAAAGGCTGGGTTTAACTTTGTCTTGATTTGATTGAAATTGAGATTTAAGGAAATTGACATATTATTATCCTTAACATAATACATGGCGTACGTAGCGGTCTGGTAAAAAGTACTAGAATGTCTATGTTTATTAATTTATCATATTTTATTGTCTTCGACAACTCACTTCTACGTTATTTATGCTACTTACGACCGAATACTGGAACGATAGTAAAATTAAGTGACGCTTAGAGTGCGTGTCAGATAACTCTGCGCGTAACTGGGGTGTTTTCTTTGCTTATTACAGTACATTTTTTTGTTCTAAGCTCTAAGTTCTAATAGGAAAAAATAGTATCCGATTTTGACCGTGCGCAGACTTATCTGGCGCGCACTACGAGTATACATAAATTTTGGTAGTGCGGCCCGGGGATTTTGACTGTGCGCAGACTTATCTGGCGCGCACTATAAGTCACATGCTATCCTTGTCGTTTAGGCTAGCAGAGACAGCGACAGCCTGTGAATAGGAGGGCTTTTTGATTACAAGTTTCAGTTATCTTTGACTAGCATTAATTGCCCGCGGCTTCACCTTAGGTTTTAAACTTTCATCCCCTATTTTAATCCCTTGGGGGTTGAATTTTGAAAATTCCTTCCTTAGTGGATGCCTACGTCATATTAGGAATACGTGTGCAAAATTTCAAATTTCTAGCCTTAAAGGCGCGTGTCGACGAGCCGGTTTCTATTTTCTACCCGGCACGGCGCCGGGGCGGTGCCATTTTTGTATGAAACCGGCTTCGAATCGGACCGGCGCTAGTGCCGGCGCATCGACATGCGTCCTTGGTGCTTCATACATACTTGTAATTTCCATCGGCCCGGCGCAATGCCGGGTAGAAACCACGACACGCGCCCTAAGGGCTTGGCCTGTCGTTGATACGTCAGTCCACGAAGTATAGATACCAGGAGTCCGAACGGTATAGGCTTTTCCATAGTATATGAGTACACAATAATAGACCCAGATCTTAGTTCTACCGACAGTACCGATGCTATTGTGGTAGACCAATCAGCGCACAGTCCTGAATCGCGCTTGGTACTTCTTGAACAATGGCGCGCTCTACCGGCAAAAAATCTGTCCCCTAAATTGAGACCATTATTTTAACATTACGTTCGGACTCCTGGTTTCTACACTTCGTGCATCAGTCAGCCTTTTACATAATAATTATATCCTCTCCGAAAATCAATTACGGATACTTCAGGCACATGATCCATTACTTATGTAAAGACGTTTAGGCAAAAATATAATTGTAAAAAATTAAAAATCATCTAATGTATGGGTGACTCTCCGCAAAATGCAAACTCGCCCAAATAAAGAGAAAAATATATTTTTCGAGTATGACAATTATTTTTCTGCTTCTTCGTCGTTACGTCTTTACATAAGCAGCAGATCATAATATTATGCCCAAAATATACGTACCTAATTGATTTTACCGAACCTTAATAATAACTCCCCAACGATTTCGGTGACGGTGGCCGGTTTCATTGAAACCAGCCCAGTTACGCAGGAGTAATTTTATAGTGCCCAAGTGTGTGCGCAGTACACAAGAGCATTCTCTCTTCCTTTACTCTCATAATCCAGTGGGGCGGATAACCGACACGACTGTCGAGAGATCAGGCGCAGGTCCGACTTTTTACATGCCCATCTGACGCATGGATCATTTTTCTTGTCAGACAATCAGGTGATCAGCCTGCATTGTCCTAACCAAACTTGAAAACAACGTTTTTTGTTGTTCCAATGCGGGAAGCGAACCCACGTCCGGAAGTCGAGAGCTAAATATGCTCTAACTACTAGATGACTAGACCACGAAGGCACTAGATTGAAACCTTATTAGAATATTAAATTGATTGATGACTCGTTTTTATGATCGTTTTTTAGGGTTCCGTACCCAAAGGGTAAAAACGAGACCCTATTATTGAGACTTTGCTGTCCGTCCGTCTGTCACCAGGCTATCTCCTTCACCGTGATAGCTGGATAGTTGAAATTTTCACAGACTGTGTATTTCTATTGTTGCTGTAACAACAAATACTAAAAACAGAATAAAACAAATATTCCATATAACATACATGTTTTTTGCAGTTTTATACGGAACCCTTGATGCACTATTCGGACTCGCGCTTGGCCGGTTTTTATTCTACTGCCTTCAAAAATAGACCTACCTACTAGTAGAGGAAAATGATTTTGAACAAATGTTTTTTTTTGTCAATGTTACGAACAAAAGTACGGAATGTGGAAAACCCACGTGTTCATGATTATACACTTGCCGTCGATAACAATGGGCCCATTGATGTACGTTTATAAATAGATTTACACTTTGTAATTGGTAATTCATAGAAACGTCCTGCGGCACGACGGACCGACGATTAGAAGAAGGTGGTTGTTGTGGAAGGTGAAGTATTAAAATCTTCAAAGCGGTGGATACCTCTTTCACACTTCACATGTAGGTTGTGGGGGGGTTACCTATCCCTACTAAAACCTACGTCTACTACCTAGTAGATGTAGGTTGTCAGTTGTAGGTGTCATTGTTGGTGTAGAAACTGTAGGTGTATATTGTAGGTGTATAGTATGTAGGTAGTTATTTATTTATGTGAGGATATCGTCAACTTTTATATAATTATAGATATAGATTAAAATATGCATTTGCAATTGTGCACGCCCGAGCTGTTTTATCCCATTTCTCTCCGTAGGGCTGCTAGAAAATAAATATTTTTAGAAATAAACAGTACCTACCTTTGTGTCGTTTTTCGTTTAAATTATAATGTTATAAACGTTCTTGTGTGCAATAACTCACTCTTAACATTTTAAAGTTTTTATAACCACTGTATAGTAGCAGTGTCAATAATAATAAACAGCGCACTGTCGTGTCTATTTACAATACATCAACGTGTGCAACGTACCGTAACTATAAAATAAAATATAAAAAACAAAATATATCAACTTACAATTACTAAGGAAAGTTTTTTGGTGGAAATTAGTCTTCAGTAGCTCTCGCGTCAGCTGACATCTTGTGAAGACTTTGCTGTGGACGATATTAAACAATAACACAAAAATTAGGACAACACTAACACGTCCACACTTCATTATGTTCTGATTAAAACTGACTGTGTATTATCAGCTATGTTAATTTGTACTTTATATGCGCAGACGCACCTTTTGACATTTGACTTCAATTACGGGAAATCCAAGTGATACGAGAGAGATTATATTATTGTCTTGTTAGTATAGCTATATTAGGCATCTATAACACGCTAGTTAAAGCGAATTTATCACGGAACCGATGAATTGCATTTTACTACAAAATAAAATTGTAAAATTCTGTATATGTAACTATAACTCCCCACCGATTTCGGTGACGGTGGCCGGTTTCATTGAAACCAGGCCAGTTACGCAGGTGTAATTTTATAGTGCCCAAATGTGTGCGCAGTACACAAGAGCACTCTCTCTTCCTTTTACTCTCGCAATCCAGTGAGACAAATAACCGACACGACTGACGAGAGATGAGGCGCAGGTCCGACTTTTTACATGCCCATCCGACGCATGGATTTGTCATCTTGTCAGACAATCAGGCGATCAGCCTGCATTGGCCTAACCAAACTTGGAAACAACATTTATTGTTGTTCCAATTCGGGAATCGAACCCACAACCTCCGAGTCGAGAGCTAATGCTCTAACCACTACACCACGGAGGCTGTTATTATGTACTGTAGATGGCAGGCACAGAATAAGTCATATTAGCATAGGTGTTGTAGATGCAAGGTGCTCCGTAGCCTAATGGGTAGACCGTTTGGTTTACACTCGAGAGAGTGCAGGTTCGAATCCAGGTTGTGGCGCGTACCAATGAGACTTTTTCAGATCTCAAGTACATTATACGGACGCTCTAACGGTGAAGGAAAACATCGTGAGGAAACCCGCACATAGTTGGCCCCAGACGTATTGACCAGTTCATTCCTCTGGACTAGGCTGACTATGTTGTGAGAATGCCGTTTGTGCTTGGGCAACCATACGACATTTAAAAAACCAACTGTCCCAGGCACTACAGTATTTCAAGAGTGGTTACTTCGCTCGGAGAATACTGTATAAATCATCCATTTAGGGATGCAAAGGCCTAAGTTGTAGATGCAATGAGTCCAGACAATTCCACAATAACACGCACCATCGAAATTGTGCTCCAGCAACACACGAGCGTAATTTAGCCTATCTAATCACAGGTGTTTAAATTGGTATCGTCAATAAAGATTATTATGTTAAATCGAGTCCATTGGATGTATACGATGCGGTCGCCTCGTCGGAGCTAACGGCCAATTAGAACAACGCCATAACGGCATTTAATTAACGTGGTAAGAGCAAACTTTGCTGAAAGTACGTAAGTATTTGTACTATTATTTATTATGTGATGGTGGGTAGGATTGAGTACAAAAAAAACACCCCACACCGATGTCGGTGGCGGTGGCCGGTTCCATTGAAACCAGGCCAGTTAGCAGGAGTAATTTCATAGTGCCCAAGTGTGTGCGCAGTACACAAGAGCACTCTGCCTTCCTTTACTCTCATAATCCAGTAGGACAGATGACCGACACGACTGACGAGATATCAGGCGCAAGTCCGACTTTTTTACATGCCCATCCGACGCATGGATCATCTTTCTTATCAGACAACAAGGTGATTAGCCTGCATTGTCCTAACCAAACTTGCAAACAACATTTTTTCTTGTTCCAATGCGGGAATCGAACCCACGACCTCCGAGTCGAAAGCCAATGCTCTAACCACTTGATCACGGAGGCTGTTAAAGTCGTGAATTGAGTACAATAGTGATTATCATACTAGTGAAACAATGCAACACTGTAGTGAAAAAACATTAAAACTCATAATGATACCTACAAATAGTTATGGCTGATAAATTAAATGTATCGAGTGTTATGGTGTCTACAGACACACGAATTTGGTACGGAGCGTA
Source organism: Glaucopsyche alexis (assembly GCA_905404095.1). Classification (NCBI taxonomy): domain Eukaryota; kingdom Metazoa; phylum Arthropoda; class Insecta; order Lepidoptera; family Lycaenidae; genus Glaucopsyche; species Glaucopsyche alexis. The sequence continues at coordinate 18,651,470 of FR990046.1, forward strand.
CAGCGGATCTGGTACGCTCCGTACCAAATCCGAGCGTGTGTAGCTGCCCTACACACGCACGCTCCGGCGAACATAACATAAGAAGTAGGCGAAGAGTTCACCGTTGTCCGCATCGGATCTGGTCCGCTCCGTACCATATCCGTGCGTGTGTAGAGCAGTCCGGCGGTTAGGCCGTACAACGGTATCAGTGTTGCCAACTTAGGGATGTACCCCCCAAAATTAGGGAAAATATCTACGGGGGTTTACTAAGGGACAGGATGTTTAGAGTTTTCTCCTTATGAATCAATTTGTAGGTATGTAATAATAAAAAATATTTTAATGTGTGTATATAGCCAGGGATATGAAAATGTATTGGGAGTGAAATCAGATTAAGACAAGTTAGTTTTATGTTATTCACGCGGAAGTCTTTATGTTAAACACATAACCTTTCTTTCTAGCTTATTATCTCTTAGACCTGTCAATGGTATAAGTAATCAGGGGTAAAATTTGGGGAGAAATATTTTTTAAAGTGTTGGTATCACTGCCCGTTATCAATGAATTGCGGGAATCATCGTCGTCGTTTAAAACAGCACTGTAAATAGAACTCTGTGCTAATGTAATAGAGCATAAAATCGAACACACGAGTGTCGAGCGTTTCGCTCCACTGCACCGTACCAAATCCGTGGTGTGTAGCGACACCGAATTTGGTCTCCGGATATGGTTCGCTGTACGCTTCGTAGGTACCAAATTCGTGTGTCTGTAGATAGCATTACATAATAGCAGTAGTTGTATGTCAAAAGAAAATATATCTAATGAAATTCGGACAATGTGTCTGCATTTTGTATAATAATTAATCAAACATTCAAAGAAAATGTTTATAAGGTATTAACTTCCTAGAAAATTCTTGTTATGTTGGCAGACTTGTATGTGTGTTTTTGCGCATCCTACATAATAGTTGTAGTTTATAAATGTGAAAGTTTGTGAGGATGGATGGATGGTCGTTAGTCTTTTACGCTAAAACTACTGAACATACCTACGTATTTCAATGAAATTTGTTATAGTAGTAAAAGACAGACTTCTTTAATCCCGAAAAGTACATAGTATTCCCGTGGGATAAGGTTTTTACGCAGGCGGAGCTGCGGGCAAACGCTAGTCTTATATAGTGCTACATTAAATTGCCACATTATAAAAACTCCTTAGAGAAATGAATAGCAATTTCAATTCGCCGTGTTCCAGGAAGTGTAAAGCTCAAACTCAATTACCTGGCTCGTGAGTGAGATGATAACTGGTGGATAATTGGCACACTTCATTACGTACCTGAGTACGCACGTACGCCGGCTTTGATGACGAATCCGCTAATGCTCCCCATTTGTAACTATAATAATGTGAATAATATTCATGAAGTTCGCAAATATCGTATATTTCATGATTACCTACTCAGTTGTAGTCACTAGGGGGTTAGCCTTGTTTTAGCAATAGAATGGAATATGGAATCTAATTTTATCGGTCAAAAACCGCTTCTCTGAATGTATTTCATAATAATTTCAATTAATAGAACTACAATATTTTAAAATTAAATAAACTATAAAAATGTTAATATTTTATTAAATATGCTGCTTATAAATTATTATTTACAATAATTATATAAACTAATTAAAGCAGAACCAAAGTTCTTTCATCTACACTAATATTATAAAGAGGAAAACTTTGTTTGTATGTTTGTTTGTTTGTTTGTTTGTTTGTTTGTTTGTTTGTTTGTTTGTAATGAATAGGCTCAAAAAGTACTGGACCGATTTCAAAAATTCTTTCACCATTCGAAAGCTACATTATCCACGAGTAACATAGGCTAAATTTTATTTTGGAAAAAAATAGGGTTCCGTAAGATATTTGGGTTTTTCCGACACAAGGTGTAAAAAATCAACCAGAAAAGTTACTTATTTTGCGTACGCTGCCTAAACTATAAAAGATAGAACCATAAAATGTTCTAATTAATTGTAGATCTTATAAATATCTACAAAAAAGTCCGCGACACACTATACCTATCTATGTCGAGTGAGGCACAACAACCATTTTTTTATTTAGAAATCTTGAATTTTTTTTGGACTACATTTAAACGCGTTTATTTTACTCATGTTATTAATCCTTATCAAAATAAATTATTTCATCACTAAGTACAGTTTATGTAGATAATATTTGGTTTTTGAATGATTAAAATTGGACGTTTGGTTTTGATGTTATGGCGAAATTAAAATATTACGACTTCTGCTGCACGGCCCGTTGCGAAGTGGGCGTCACCAAGGCGGGGTGCGCGTGCGGGTTAAGGTGGTTCGTTTCCCATACAAAAAAACAATGGACATTTATTAGGTAATTTCATACTATTACTACATAAATTTATATGAACATCTATTTATTTTGCAATACAATTGTCGCAAAATATATTTAAAATACTTTATTTCACACAGAAGTCACATTTTTATTGAATTTTCGACAAAAAGTGACATAAGTTACAAATGTCACTTTTTGTCGAAAATTCAATAAAAATGTGACTTCTGTGTGAAATAAAGTATTTTAAATATATTTTGCGACAACTGTATTGCAAAATAAATAGATATGCATATAAATTTATGTAGTAATAGTATGAAATTACCTAATAAATGTCCATTGTTTTTTTGTATAGGAAACGAACCACCTTAATGTTTAGTTTAGTTTAGTTATTTTATAAACATCAAATTGATAATATCTTAAAATATAATACATTATAATATCTATACATCTATACAGTTAAATACAATTTAAGTGTCTGTTTGTAACTTCAAATTAACAGCTTAATAATGAATCTGAAAGTATATTCGGTACTTACAATAAAATACATTTTTTTTTTAATTTTTGTCTGTCCGTCTGTCTGTCTGTAAGTCGGTCTGTCTGTCTGTTTGTTCCGACTAATCTCTGAAACGGCTGGACCGATTTTCACGGGACTTTCACTAGCAGATAGCTGATGTTATAGGGTACATAGGCTACTTTTATTTTAGGGTTCCGTTTAAAAAATAGGATTCCGCTTTCGTTAGTCATAAATAAAGTCGCGGGTAAATTTCAGCGATATCCCAAAGTATTGTTCCACGCGGACGAAGTCGCGGGCAAAAGCTAGTATTAAATAGATAGGTAATGATGCAATGACCAGCTATGAAAAAGATTAAAAATGTATAATACCTATCTTATCTTGCTTGCTTAGCTTACTTTCACGCAAGATAGTGGAGCAAAGAATTTTGTACCTAACTAACGTACTTATATCACAAGTCTACAAAAGTTTTTATACAACTCTACAAAAGTTTTTGTACAAATCTACAAAAGTTTTTGTACAAGTTTACAAAAGTTTTTGAAGACTTGTGAATGTTGTGATTACCTACTAGTAACAATGGCATCTTATAACAAGATCATCAAGTAAGATAAATTAAAAAGCAAAGTGAAAGCGTGAAAGCAAGCTGGATTTATATAATAACCCCCTTACTTATAAAAATATTTACACAATGGATAATGTGTCCTTATCCGATACGTTGGAAAATTTGCTTGCTAGATAAGGCTTATCCATTGCGTTTTATTAGTAAGGGGGTAATAATTTTAACAGTATATTTACAAAAATGTTTTTCTTTTGTATTCGCTAGTCAATTTCGATGGCATAGTTCGAAAATAAAAAAATAAAGTTTTTTTTATACATAGCTAACGACGAAGTTTGAAAAATATAAAGTAACACTCAAATAGCAAATGTTTTAAATCTTAAATAACAAGCGAAGAATAATATATTAAACACAATAAAGTTAAGTACATAATATTATTATTACAAGTTATAATTTTCGATACTAACGACTTATACAAAATATTTTATACATTTTAACAAAAATAACAATATTTTTAAGAGCCTCGTGTTAATAATAATTAGTAAATAATTAATAGACATATTCAGAAACTTAGTTTACATCCCAACATGCTTATTATTAGTGAATAGAAAGACTAGCGACTTATTATTAATAACAATTTACAAGCATATATCAGAAAGAAATCTAAAAATTAACATAATATCAAAAAATATATATATTTTTTTATTTTTATTACTATAATTTACAAAATTTTTAAACATTAGCAATTAGCAACAATTACAAAAAACCATATATACGAGTATACCACAATTTGGCCATAACAGTTGTCATAAAAATACCTATCAAAACTAATTATAATAATTATTATTATCGCCGTATTCTAACCTTAATTTAATAATTTTATACTACATAACTAGCTAAGTTCGATTAATTAAAAAACATTAATTACAAAAGTAGATTAACAAGCTGGCTTTGCAGTCACTCACAACGTTTGGACGGTTTATTTTTGGGCTTATTTCACACTCATCGTAAAATTCTTTGCCGTTTTGTTTTTTTTTTTTATGACTGTCTAAACCCTTTAACGTTTAATGCACGAAGCACAGTACTAATAATATTATAATATTAATGAAATGCAGCTCGAAACAAAACCTCAAGTTATACTGCGGATAATATCTGCTAGCCGAAGTTATAACGTGATTGAATCTTTTATAAGAAAGTTAGCAGTTCCCAAGTTTGGGGTCGACGCGGGTCAAAGTATCTAAATCAATGCTATGTACAAGGGTTATTGATGGAGCCTCAGAAATATCTAATGTACGTTCGTGTTATTAGAAAGAGGTTATTTATTATTACGACAAGTAGAAAGCAGAAAGGGTAATAAAGTAGGGGGCAATAACTAAATATAAATATTTCGCGTTTTCTTCAAGTTCTTTAGGGCCAATTCACACTGAAACGAAACGATACGCGACATAGCGCTGCATTTTTAATATAGCTATTCAAAATTGTACTTTTTTCATTATAAGAATATACAAGTTTCATTGTAAGAGTTCGAATGTCATGTTGCACCGCGGTGCAATGCGCATTGCACGTATATGACTGTTGTCATATGAAACATGTAAGGCCGGAATTCTTGGTCGTTGCTTAAGAAAAGACTTAAGAATTTTCGAAAAAGTCCGCCTTATTTGTATGAAATAATACTTAAGAGTAGTCTTAAGTATTTAATTATTTCATACAAATAAGGCGGACTTTTAACTTTTTAACGGACGCTTAAGTTACGACTGTGAATCGAAATGTCACCTTAAGCATGTCTATAAGGCGAACTTAGAAATAAGAATCGACCAAGAATACCGCCCTAAGTATCTTTTTGTGTAGTAAATAAAGTTCGATTTTGAATAGCTTATCTTAAAAATGCAACGCCGTGTAACATCATGTATCGTCACCGTATGAACTGCTAAAACTGTTTCTTCAAGTTTCGTCATTTCTCAAATGTAAGTATTATTTAAGAAACTGTTCGCATTATTTGCTTCTACAAATTGCTTCAGGATTCTCGTCATTGTCTTTGCTTATGTACCGTTTAACAAAGATTTTTCATTAATTCCCATTACAAGTCTCAGTTCCAGATCAAACTTTCGATGTTGCCAGCATAACATAACTCGATCTAGTATTCTCTTCTGGCAGAGGTTCCGATCTGAAGCATCTATGCGGCTGAAACTCCGTCGGTTTCTTCAACATCTTCCTCACGAACCACACTAGACCGACCACTATTATCATCAAGCCCAATGCGACGCCCATCAACGCAGAATTCAACGTCTTAAACCCGGATTTCATTTCTAATGAGCCAAGTGTCTCCAACAACTGCGGGACGACGCATATGGGTCGATTTTCATCAATCTTAAACTTTGAAATCGTCGCGCAAACTTCGTAAGGGCCTCGTATAAATCCTTCCATAGATATTTGCAAAGTTTCCTGACATGGAGTGTCCTTTTGCGCCACTAAAGACCCCCGGGACAGGACCGCGACGACGACGTAGCAGTTATGTACGAACTTCTCGCTGGCGGACAATCGTTGGGATCGCGGCAACGAGAATTGTGATTTCGATAACGGTAGGCCCATTACTGAGATGAGAACGGTGAGGAGACCGTCCGTGGTCACGTTCGATCGAACTTCTGATACCCTGTAACAAAGTCAAAATAATATTGTATTGAAATAGCTCCACTCTCCAGTGACTAGTACTTAGGCCTTTTCATCATACATACATTAGGATTTATATAGTATTCTCCGAGAGATGTTACTACTTGGTTGGTTTTTAAATATCGTATGGTTGCCCAAGCACATACGGCATTCTTACAACATAGACAGCCTAGTCCAGAGGAATGACTGGTCAATATGTCTGGGGCCAACTATGTTCGGGTTTCCTCACGATGTTTTCCTTTACCGTTAGAGCGGACGTATAATGTACTTGAGATCTGAAAAAGTCTCATTGGTACACGCCACAACCTGAGATTCGAATCTGCACTCTCTCGAGTGCAAACCAAACGGTCTACCCACTAGGCTACGGAGCTCTTCAGTGTGACTAGTAAGTCACTGCTAAGACCATTATTTATTTAGGTATCCTTTTGAAAAAAAAAGAGTTAGAACTTTAAAGCATTTTTTTAATAAAAGGTATTTTGGGTCTCTCTAAAATCTTAAAAGGCTCGAAAAATCTGAATTATTTAAGATGGTAGTCATGTGATGAAATTTGGAGGAAAACTACTTGTAAACTGTGTACTTGTAAAAAAAGTATTTTTTAATAAATTGTGTAACGAAAAAAAATAAACAACAATTACATATTAAATTTACGATAGAGCTCAATAATTTTGCATTTCAAATTGTTTTAGAAATAAAAAATTAAGCATATTTGTTCTTATACTACCTATTAATACTCGGTAATTACTACCTCAAGTGTTCTCTACTCGGTATAGTAGGTAACGTGGTGGCTCTGGTGGTGACGAAGGCGGCTCTCTGTCGCACGAGCTGCGGTAGACCGCAGTCCAGCACCAGGGCCATAGGCACATCGTCGTCGTCCATCTCCTCCAGACCTATACAGAACCTAAACAAATAACTTTGTTTATTTTCTAATCTTCTTCTCCATTTAGGTTAGTACCAATATACTCAAAGTTAGTACCTAAATATATGGACAACTTATTTATTAAAATCGGATCAGTAGACTTCCTTTTAACTTCGCCGTAGTCAGGTAAAAATAAAAATGTATTTAAATTAAAAAGTGGTCTGATGTCATATTATAATATTGTATTTAAACTATCATATTTAAACAATGACAAGTCGTCCTTAAGGCCTTACTCAATCCCATTACAATTTTTATCAACAGTTTATTATGACGTCATATATTTTACCGTGTTTTTACGGTCGCGTGGTCATTCACGGCGAAATAGAACCCGTATAAATTCGTAATGTACATTGTCCGTCGGACCGTCCGACCGTCCCGTCCCCGTCTATCCCGGTGTCCGTCCGCGTGGAAAATTCCTCCCCCTTATTAGTTGTAAGAATTGTATATTGCGTATTTTTCCATTAGCCGTCTATCTCGTAACCGAATAATGTCGGAATAGGTAATAAGATTTTCTTTCTCGTTCATAACTCAATTTTTTGCAACTATTTCTATTTTTGTACTTACCTAACTATTACAATATTAAACAGAATTATTATTGAATAGATTATTCAGGATTTCGAAGACACCAATTTCAAAGTATAGTTAATAGTAAAGCTATTAAAAGATAATGTTATGGAGCCTTGCCTGGTGAAAGTAAACCAATTTAGATCGAGTTTGATTTTCTTTTTTTAAAGTCCAAAGTAAGCTAAAGGCCTACATAGCACTAGTCGTCGCAGCGTACTTTGTATGGATTTTGTGTCGCAGCGCCGAGATGAAACACTGCGATCGGGGTCGCGTGTGTATAGGCTTAGTAACAACCCAAAAGAAACTCACGTATATTTCTCAGTGGGATCAATTTTTAAGCCCCGCAATATGACATTCGCTGGCGGTGCCCTGTGGCACGCCACGTGCTTGGGCAACCCTCCACCCTTCGAGACTGTGACGTCAGTACAGCGATACCTCCTCGTTGATACTGGATCTAGCGCCCAGGATAGATGGACTTCCTCATCATCATACCAGGCGTCTAATAAACGAACCTGTTGAGAAACATATAAAAATAGGATAACAATAATTATAATCTTATAAGTAAAATGGATTGCAATTACAATGTCTAGCTAAAACTCCAGGACTGGACCTTGGACCTCGGCTACTTTTGATCATGTGATAGCATTGTGGTAGTTCAGGAGAAGTTCAAGCGATGAGGTGTATTGAAGCAATTGTATCGAAAAGACTAAAATGACGATTATTTAAACTGTTCACTGTGTTCAATTTATCGCTTGATTGTCAATTATTTCAATTTACCCTGAGTTTACCCCTTTGATTACTTACTAACGGCCCGTTTCAATAATCTATGTACCAATTTGACGACCTCTGTGGCTCAATAGTGTTGGCGCTCAAGCCGGAGGTCGCGTGCTCGAATCCCGCTGGGGGACAAAACAGTTTTCTGTGTTCCTGTGTGTGTATTAAATATGTGTATTATATGTATAATAAAAACCTTAAATATATATATAGTATAAAAGTATTAAATATATTTCCGTTGTCTGATACCCGTAACACAAGTTCTTCGAGAACTTACGACGGGACCAGATTGACCTGGTGTAAAGTGTGTAAAGCGTCCATAGATATATAATATATTTATTTCTTTAATAGCTATTTGTTAAAAACGTCACATTTGGTATCGCTGTCAGCGATCCCGCTGTCACAGACAAAGATTCCTCTACCTAAGTTAGTTTATTGGAACGCAAAAATGGCAAATGATACGTTGCATAATGGCAAAGGTGACGTTTTCAACAAAATATAGTTATTGGTAGATAGGTTATTGAAACGGGCCGTTAAAGTATATACCTAAGTTATTTACTAATTATTCTATTTCATAAATACAGAACAAGGTGTTGATTCTTTTAATAACTTATGATACAAATAGGTGATGATTACTTATAGGGGCCACCACAATATTGGATTTTTCTAGACCCTTTAACACATATTATAATATCTAAAAACAAATATTATCGCAACAACAAATAAGTATAGTAATATATACCAATCCCAACCTGAACCAAAATTTCAATATTAACCTAACCTTTTGTCGGACATTTAAAACTAACATATTATCTGCATCTAGTTGTAGGTGGTAAAAAACCAACCAAAGGCAAAATTTTGTAGCTAAAGTCAACTTAACCTGCAAAAAGAATTGTTTAGTAGATTATTGAATTATACTCAAATGCTGGCAATTTAAGTTCGAGATTGCCTTAAAAAATAAACTATTAGAAATTTTCATATTGATTTAATGAAACATTTCCAACAAAAGATCCGCACATAACTTTAATAAAACTGACTCCAATCCATTCTTAAAAGGAAATTCCTGGAAGGATGCAAAGTGGCCTTTCAGTGGTTACGATACTCTACATAATATTAAAATATGCTCTCAAATATTTTCCTACAAAATTTAAAACACCAACGAAGAAATTTTTCAATTTCACGTTCCTTAACGGGAAACATTAAGTTATTTAACGATTTAATTTTACAATATGAAAACAATTTTAACTTTGTAACTTGCATAAGGTAATAATAATGAAACTCACATAATAAAAATTATAAAACACTAGGTTTTGCCTGCGACTTCGTCCGCGTGGAGTTCGGTTTCCATACAAAATTTTAACCTCTTTTTCACCTCCTTAAGAGGTGAATTTTCAAAAATCCTTTCTTAGTGGATGCCTACGTCATTACAACTATCTGTATGCCAAATTTCAGCAAAATCCGTTCCGTAGTTTTGGCTGTGCGTTGATAGATGAGTCAGTCAGGTTTGCCTTTTATATATTCAGATTTTGCGTGCGATTTGTGGGTGGATACCCACGCGCACGAACTGCGCACTGGGGATCCTCCAGTGCACCCCCGTGGGGTATGTATTTCGAAAAAAATATTTTTAATGAATTTCAAGGTTTTAACTAATTTCTACGTCGTTATAATAACATTCAAAGCAATCTATCCAGTTGATCTATCCCCTTCAGGGAACGCATTTAAAAAATCTATAAAATTTGTACTTAATTGTAGTAAAGTGTATTTAATTTATTACTTCGAATCGACTCCCGCTTGACTCCTTTAATATAAATAAAATAATTGAATAAGCATTTTTTAGTTCTTTAAATTCACCCCGAATTTAAAGAACTAAAAAATGCTTATTCAATAATATTTTTTAAGCCTAGACTGTGCCACTGCTGGACAAAGACCTCCCCCTATGTCCCCCAATGTCAAAAATAATATATATTCATTACCCCGAATATTTAATTACAAGGAAATTCAACAGAGGGAAAATTCTCAATGTCCTGTCATAGGTTTCTTGGTAGAGATCTCTTGTAGAGATAAGCACACCTTATGTATCAGTAGTACAGTATATCGTTCATAATATGATATAATTTTTTTCATATAGGTTCAGGTTGGGGAAGACCGTCTACAAGGCAAGACCGTCTGCACGCAATAACTTATATTTATGAATAGTTACTAGATGCCGCCCGCAACTCCGTTGCGCCAAAATTCGTTTATCGCGGCGGAACGTACATTTTTCCGGGATAGAAAGTATCCTATGTCCTTTCTCGGGTCTCAAAGTATCCCTATACCAAATTTCATCAAAATCGGTTCAGCGGTTTGGGCGTGAAGAGGTAACAGACAGACAGACAGACAGACAGACAGACAGACACACTTTCGCATTTATAATATTAGTATGGATGCAGCTTGAATTGACAATCGCCAGTCGGTAAAACAGTATCATACTTTGGTTAAAATTTTTAATCATAGATGTCGCTGGCAACTCTATGATGGGAGAAAATTTGCCGCCATTTTTATTTTGGTTTTGAAGGTCCATTAAATATGAAAACAAACATTTCATATGACTTTTAACTTTATTATCCTACAGTTAAAGTGCATATTTGAAGATAAAATACACTTTTTAGATATAAGTTGGTATAAATACATATAACATAAACGTGTTAAATGTCAATAGACGGTCTTTCCTCCAATAGCACGGGAAGACCATCTGCACGCCGAATTTTAAAAAAGGGATTGTATTTGAAATATGTGCTATTATATTGTAATTTATGTAGCACAAAATTGTTACTGTTAATATGTTTCAGCACATGGAATACTTAAGATGGGTCTAGAACATCCAATTATTTGTTTTATTAAATTTAGTAAATTTTTCAATCAGGTATCGGTAAACTTGATTGAAAAATTTACTAAAGACCGGTGTCTTTCCCAACCTGACCTTACATGTATAAATTTCAAATTTCTAGCCTTAATGTTTTGGCCTGTGCGTTGATATAGCACTCAATTAGGTTTGTCTTTTATCTATCGGCCCGTTTTAATAACATACCAATAACTATTTGTTAAAAACGTCAAATTTGTATCGCAAAAAACCGGAATATGATTGAATGACGACGTTTTAACAAAAATTTATTGGTAGATAGGTTTTTTTTTTTATGAAATATGGGGGCAAACGAGCAAACGGGTCACCTGATGGAAAGCAACTTCCGTCGCCCATGGACACTCGCAGCATCAGAAGAGCTGCAAGTGCGTTGCCGGCCTTTTAAGAGGGAATAGGGTAATAGGGGAGGGTAGGAAAGGGAATAGGGTAGGGGATTGGGCCTCCGGTAAACTCACTCACTCGGCGAAACACAGCGCAAACGCTGTTTCACGCCGGTTTTCTGTGAGCCCGTGGTATTTCTCCGGTCGAGCCGGCCCATTCGTGCCGAAGCATGGCTCTACCACGTAAAAAGGTTATTGAAACGGACCGTTAATGTATAAGATAGAAGATAGATAGATATAGAAGATAGATAATATAGATAATATAGATGTTTAAAATAAGTTATTTTTATTTACCTTTGATTTCGACAGCGGCAAATCCTCCTCGATCGGCACATCCAGCTCCTCGTCATACAAATCATCGTCTATCCCATCCCTGTACTCCGGCACCTTATCTCTCGTCTCCAGCGCGTTCTCTATAACCTTCTCGTAATTATAATTTACGTCGTCCATTAGTTTGGTCTCGACATGCTCGAGTTCGTCACACAATTTATTCTTCGATATCCGGGATAGCAGGGCGCCCTCTAAATGAGGCGGCGTCGCACAGATGGCAGCTGATTTATCACTTTGGGATAGATTTTTTGCCTCCCGCAACCACCTCGCAAAGCCCGCCATTAGACAATCGCAATTAAGTGGATTATCTGCAAAGGACCAATTCACGTAAGGGACTCGAATAGCAACAGCTGTTCCGAATAGCATATTAACGCTGCCGTCTTAATTGTACAAAACGTACAGTTTTATTTAAGTTCAAAACGATAACATTAATAACAATGTGCTTTTAAATATTTATATTGCTTTCGACTTTGTTTAATTTAAAATGAATTTAATATCGGCTTAAAAAAATTCTTTCGATGAACACAAAACACAGGATTAATATACCTTCGATGGTGAATCTGAGCAGGTCCTTATGTAGCGTCAAGGCCCCGTCTTCTATCATCGATATGTCATTATCATGCAGCAGGAGCTCCATCAGTCGGTTGAGAGACCGCAGAGGCTCCGCAGAGAGGGACCGAAGGAAGTTATGGGATAAGTCCAGATGCGTGAGATTGACTAGCTGAGCTAGGGATGCACCTGTATAAAGTACAAAATAGTTAATAATAAAATTCACAAATACATGACACGTACCTATCTACAGGGAAACTAAATAATATCTTTCTTTTGTAACAGCCTCCGTGGTCTAGTGGTAAGAGCATTGGCCCTCGTTTTAGAGGTCGTGGGTTCGATTCCCGCATTGGAACAACAAAAATGCTGTTTCCATGTTTGGTTAGGACAGTGCAGGCTGATCACCTGATTGTCTAACAAGAAAGACGATCCATGCGTCGGATGAACATGTAAAACGTCGGACCTGCGCCTGATCTCTCGTCAGTCGTGTCGGTTATCCATCCCACTGAATTATGAGAGTAAAGGAAGAGAGAGTGCTGCGCACACACTTGGGCACTATAAAATTACTCCTGCGTAATTGGCCTGGTTTCAATGAAACCGTCACCGTAACCGTCACTGAAAATCGGTGGGGAGTTATTAATTCATAAGCAGATAGAGCCCATTATGTAGGTACAATACAATTATTGTCAATGACATATTATTTGATATTACGAGTATAGTATTAATACAATATGAACAAATTATGACAATTGACAACCAACTTCAGTCAACCTGCTCAAGAATTAGATTCCCTGTTTATACAAAAACTTTTAAAAATAAATATAATAATTATTTTAGCTAACTACATAAATATGATTATTTCAGAACATCAGTACAAAGAACTTTCGAACCATGTTGTAAACGTTAAACTACCGATATAATTTCCTAGCTTTTCCCGCAGCTCCGCCAGCGTATAAATACTATCGAATATCCCGCGGGAATACTATACTTTTCCGGGATAAAAGTAGTCTATGTTTTAATCCAGAGCCTGAACTACTAACATACCAAATTTCATTAAAATCCGTTCAGTGGTTTTGTGTGAAAGAGTAACCAATATCCATCCATCCATACATTCATCCATACATCCATCCATCCATCCTCATAAACTTTCACATTTATAATATTAGTATAATAGTAATACTTCTAACACAAAAGAAATATCTGAGCCCTTATAGTTGATGATGATGTACAGGAAATGAGTCGCTTAAAAGGCTCTGTATAAAAGGATTTAAAACCAACGCAACCGCATGCATCCGATTAGCTAATGACACGTAACTCAAACGTAAAACATCGAACCGTTCGAAGTGAGAAATTAGATCGGATTTTGATTAGATCCGGGAACAGTAATGTCTATTGTGATCCGTGCTCTTTGTCGTGCTGACGTTTCAATTTCCGCTACAAAAAAGGTGAGGAAGAAGGGAAATAAAGGAACGCCGTAAACGCTTTTCGTTCACGATTTATTAATTTGTGCCAATTTGTGTTTGCTCTGTTTATTGTTGCTTTGTTTAGCAAATTGTCGCAAATTGTGCGACTCGTTCTTCGGATAGGAAAAAGTCGTTTAATATTGATCCCTTGGGATTACGTGGGAACGTGAGGGAGGAAAGAATTATTACTCTGAAGTAAGTTGTAGTGTATCTACACTTGTAGGCAGTCGATTTAATGAAGGTTTTATTTGGCTACTAACCAGAAATTAATATCATTGCTGAACCCCGATTCCCGTAATTACCTTTTTAGTTAATTATGAAAATTAGGATTCAGTTCTGTCATTTTACTTTAATTGAATTATAAATGAATCTTCATGGTATTATAAATTGATTTATGGAGTTTGGACCAATCAAAATAGGTTTATCGTTGCTTTGACATTTATTAGAATACCATTTTGATATAAATTATAACTTATTAACTGTATAGTTGCAGGGTTTAATTGGCAGAATCGACTTTCATAACTCACGCAATACGTTATTAATTCACATGATTATGACAAATCAAACATACCAAACTGATGATGATTACGGTCAGCAAAAACAGATTATACTCGAAATGGAAAATACGCCTAAAGGCTTACGTAAAACTTTATACACGGACAAGTCACAGATACGTTTATGTATGCAAATCTGTCGTGTAAACAAAATGCTGAGCAGGAAATGCATTAGTCGTCGGATCGCCGATAAATAAACATTTTGTGAGCGATTGGGGTCGCTAAACACATTTGCCGTCTCGTCCTTATCCCGACTAAATAAATACTATGTATATTTCACTATAAAGCTTTGCACACACTGATATTTTATACGACTAGTTTTTGCCCGTGGCTCCGTCCGCGTAAATACAGTATCCCACTAGAATACTGTAATTCTTCGTGACAAAATGTAGCTTATGTTTTAATACAGAGCTTTAACTGCTACTATACCAAATTTTATCGGAATTGATTCAGTAGTTTTTATGTGAAAGAATAGCAAACATCCATCCATCCACACATCCATCCTTCCATCCTCACAAACTTTCACAATACAATGGTAGTAGGCTTTATAATTATTATAGTAAAAGGATGCTTTACGCCTCAGTACATTTTTTCAATTTGTGTAGTTTGATATCCATAACGGGAATACTTTTCAAATAATCAATATATTCAATATCGCTCAAATTCCATTAAATATTACCTATATAAGAAAAAAACATTTTGCTCTGTATGTTAAAACTTTTTCGACAGTGGATCACTACATAATACATTCGCAACACGAAAACAGTTTATTGGTAGTAAAATTTATATCCTTTAATAAAAAAATGGTAAAACCATTGTTTCATTGTTTTAACAAATTGATTTACTTACCCGACACGGCTACAATTTCATTATGGGACAAGTCCAAGTGAGACAAATTGGCGAGATGTTTGAACGCGAAATCCTCGAGCACATCGATCTGGTTGTTGTGGAGATTCAAATGCGTTAGATTTGTTAAACCTGGACAAAAATATATTACATTAACATTTATCTTATCCTTTTAGACAAAATATATTTTTATTTTTATTTTTATTACCTCTCTATACCTGTTAATTTTATTGATTTGTATTCTTAGATAATAGTAGTAAATTCTTGGGATATTTACAACAATTTTATATTGCCAACCATATTATATGTAACGAGACATCTAGTTATACAATTTATTCAAGTTATATTAAACATAGACCATATGAAGTTAAATTACACAGAACAAATATTTTAAAACTAAAATCTTTACTCTATCTTTGATGAAATTACGTTCATTTGATAGAACAAATCTTCATACACGAAAAAAAAAGACAATCTTGATTTTACCATAACTCAAATATCAAAATGGCCCCAAAGAGCCCCAAAAGTGGGGACAGTTTTTACCTCAACAAGCCTCGTCTTATTCATAGATAATGTATTATCCCACCAAAAACATTCTGTAAAAAACTAGCCAAGTCTCGATAGAGCTGCTTGTTTATCTCTAAAAAGTAGTGAAATCTAGACAAAGTCGTGCCAAGTCTAAGGTTCCTTACTGCGATTTCTTTATTATTATAGTTAATGTTGTGTGACTTGGCCGTTGAAGGGTACACAATGGTACAAAAGGGGCTCCATGACACCATTGCTCCAATACATGTGTTCTACAATCAACAACAGCCTAAAATGAGACACTACTCACTAGCGTCCAATTACCAATACCAGTATGGGCTATTATCTCGCTTAACAAACATAGGTAGTTACAACAGATATACATTACGTGTAAACAAAATTGACTTGTACCCACTTGTAACGTATAAAGAATGTTCAACGGCCAAGTCACACAACATTAACTATAATAATAAAGAAATCGCAGTAAGGAACCTTAGACTTGGCACGACTTTGTCTAGATTTCACTACTTTTTAGAGATAAACAAGCAGCTCTATCGAGACTTGGCTAGTTTTTTACAGAATGTTTTTGGTGGGATTTCACTTCTTTTTGTAGAAACGTGGGCATATTGATTTATTTTACTCGATTTCAGTGTAATTTGTTTATTTAATTTGTGTAATGATCGAGTACAATAAAGTTAATCGTTCGACTATTTCTTCTTGTAAACTTGTAAATCTATACATATAAAATCCTTTGTCCTGAATGACTGACGGATCAACGCACAGCCTAAACCGCTGATCGTAGAGACCTGAAACTTGCAGGGCTTGCTCTTTGTAATGCGTAGGGATCCGATAAGAAGGGATTTTTCGAAATTCGACTCCTAAGGGGGTGAAAAGGGGGAAAACAGTTTGTATGGGGCAACGTGATTCCTTGGTCCAATCTACTTCATATTTTGCACAAACATTATGTAACAGAATTGATGGAATTCGTGTATCATAGTTTATTGAAATTCGTCCCCTAACGGGAATAAAAAGGGAAAGAAAGTTGTTTGGGAGCGATTTGCTTTAAAGTTGATATAAATACTCCTTAGTGCTTTTGATTTAAAGCTCCCACTCACAAGCGATCGATCGATTTAGTTTTTAGAATTTAAACATTTACTGGATTCGTAGTTGCAAGTAAATCGGTTTAGATTAAAATTGAATATAGTCTGAGATCCTAGGACCACATTACTATACTTTTTATATGAAACTCGTATATATACGCGTAAATTTTGTTCCAACTTTTGACCCCACCGCAAAAACTAGCTGGTAGGTCTTACACTAATCATTTTGTGTAATAGTTTATCGTTAGCAATTTACTTTCAAATACGAATTAATTTCCAATTTGATCGAAGCAATCGATAGCCCGTGAGTGGAGAGCTTTATTTTTATTTTGACATAATATATTGTCATCATGTTGAAAAATAAATATCTGACAAGTATGCGAAAGTTAAATCTGATGAAAATGTCTTTGAAAAACTAGGCACCTAAATATTTGCGATTGCTGCATTAATTATATTCATAATACTTATTATATTACATACTATTTCAGTAGAATATTTTGAGTGTAGGTATAATTAAATTTCTTTTTCTTTTGTTGTTATATGTAATATTTAATTTATTTGTGCTTGATTTATCAGTGTTTAATACATAGGTTTTTACAAAGGGTTTTTAGTTTTTAACCCACAACAATGACTCTTAAGATTTTCTTAAAAGATTTTTGATCTGTACGTTTGTGCGCGCTAATCTCAGAAACTACGGAACGGATTTTTATAAAATTTGTTACTGTAGTAGTTTAGCCCTTGGATAAACACATAGGACTCGCTTTTTAACGCGGAAAATTGTTGGGTAAGTTACCTACGGGTTCCACGCGGATAGGAATTAGGAATTAGGATAGCTCTGCTTATAATTTTGTGTAGATATTTCAATTCAATCGGTTCATACCTACAAAAAGTTTTATCAATCGAAAAAATAACGTAGTATAAAATGCTATAAAATAACCAGATATTTGAATTGGTTAATACTTTACCTAGGTTAATCCTAATCATTAATGTGTATGATTATTATATGAGGAATAAGTGAGAAGCTAGATGGATTCGTGGTCGTACTGCTAACTCATCTCTCTCAAACTCTGTCGTGGTCCCAACTAGGATGGGCGATCACAATCCAAATATTTTTTTAAGTTCAAAGTCCACAACGTCTTCCCATTCAAAACATTTTCGAAATCGTTAAAATACTAATTATCGGCTACAAAGAAATCCTTACTTAATATTATACCTAAACGCGAAAGTTTGTATGTACATAATAATATGTTTAGTTTTTCATGCAATAAAGTAAAGTAAAGAAAACACGTAAAGAATTTTAATGCAATCAGGTATGGTAGTAGGTTAAGCAGAATTAACACAGAATACTTTTTCAGCTAATTAAATTTTATTTATGGTACAGTTCTCGGTAGATTTCTTGAGTGTGCCTACGAAGTGCAGTGCCTACACCATTATGTATTTAATTTTGGTATTGGTATTTTCCCGAACAAGCTTTCCCTCTGACGCGGGCGAAGCTGCGGGCAAAAGCTAGTATAAGTATAAAAGCCAGTCTAGTCTTATCCAGAGTTTTCCTTTAATTTTATTTATATGCGTATCAAAAGCAGAAAGGGAGGCATTCACCCAGCAGTGGAATGCTACGGACTAGATTAAATTAGAAGATGTGTCCCACTTCGCTAGGTTTTTCAAATGACAGTCGATTTTTTTATGTACCAATAGTAGAAGGGGGGCATTACCATATCTCTAATCAGCTGAAACCAGCTGAGGATTCTTCATCAGATACTTCAGACCTTCGATTTTTGACATCAAATGAAGCGGCCCACCACCATGTTGAATATTTTTTGTAAAGGCGGTATGTCGATCTCTAATAGTTTGGTTGGGCTCTTGTGTTTTCTAATCAGGGTCACCAGGTACTCCAGATGTTCGATTATCCTAGTTTTTATAGTTTTCCCTTTATGTGGCCATTAAACCCTAACTCTGTACCAAATTTCAGCTCTCTGAGTTCATGAGAAGTACTAGTTCTATTCTGATGATCATGAGTGAGTGAGTGTCATAAATTCAAAACTTTGCTTTCGCTTAACTTCGGAACTAAATGACCTACAGACTTAAAATTTTGGATTTTAAGTATGTGATTATAGCTTACTAGATGACGAAAATTTCTGCGTTCTGGTCTTATCCAGAGCTCCTCAAATAGGGGCCTGAAAATGCGGCGAAATGGTTCCAGTAAAGAATGGTACGACAGTGTTTGCTTCGCGCTCGACTTGGCGGGGGCACTGCCGTGCCCCCAGATCGACGTTCTGGTCTTATCCAGAGGTTCTCAAATAGGGGCCTGAAAATGCGGCGAAATGGTTCCAGTAAAGAATGGTACGGCAGTGTTTGCTTCGCGCTCGACTTGGCGGGGGCACTGCAGTGCCCCCAGATCGACGTTCTGGTCTTATCCAGAGGTTCTCAAATAGGGGCCTGAAAATGCGGCGAAATGGTTCCAGTAAAGAATGGTTCGGCAGTGTTTGCTTCGCGCTCGACTTGGCGGGGGCACTGCCGTGCCCCCAGATCGACGTTCTGGTCTTATCCAGAGGTTCTCAAATAGGGGCCTGAAAATACGGCGAAATGGTTCCAGTAAAGAATGTTACGGCAATGTTTGCTTCGCGCTCGACTTGGCGGGGGCACTGCCGTGCCCCCAGATCGATTATCCTAGTTTTTATAGTTTTCCCTTTATGTGGCCATTAAACCCTAACTCTGTACCAAATTTCAGCTCTCTGAGTTTATGGGAAGTACTAGTTCTATTTTGATGATCATGAGTGAGTGTATAAGTGAGTGAGTGAGTGTCATAAATGCGAAACTTTGCTTTCGCTTAACTTCGGAACTAAATGACCTACAGACTTGAAATTTTGGATTTTAAGTATGTGATTATAGCTTACTGGATGACGAAAATTTCTGCGTTCTGGTCTTATCCAGAGGTTCTCAAATAGGGGCCTGAAAATGCGGCGAAATGGTTCCAGTAAAGGATGGTACGGCAGTGTTTGCTTCGCGCTCGACTTGGCGGGGGCACTGCCGTGCCCCCAGATATGTATATGATTTATACCTTATTATTTTAGAACTAAGTCTACCTTCGAACAATACTTTTTAGTAAACAACTTTTACCTGCAAGAGCACCCCGGCGTATACTGGCGAACGTGTTGTCAGCCAGATGCAGTGTCTCCAGGTACTCGAGGCTGGGCACAGTGGAAGGTCCCACTGGGCCTTCCAGGGCGTTGCTCGACACGTCCAGCTCGCGGAGTATATGAGCTTCCTGAGGATACAAATCAATAAGTATTCGAACCATGTGGCTGTACAACCCAAATATTTTGTACATAAGCTTAGAATGTGTTATATATTCGCGTAGCTTTTCTGCTGATCCATGGTCCATGCATTAGATATTTAGAATGAAAGTTTATTAGATCATGAAAATAGCCTTAGACTGCTGCAAAAAAGAAAGGAAAACTTATAGCGGATGATTAAAAATAAAAGCATAAGTCTTTGCGGGCCTCGGTACAGATCGAGGCTCAAAAATTGGTGAGAGTTCGGAGTGGAATGTTTTGCTGCCTTCATTTCCGGTGCGTCAGGACTTCCGGAGATGTCACTCTCAAAAGGCTCTCTCGTCAATTATTCTAATTATATTTTAATCAATTTTTGTTTTAAAAAGTACCTATTGATTAGATTTCAAATTGCTCAGCAGATTTTTATTAAGTTTTCAGCAATAGATATTTTTGTAATGTATTAAGTAAGTATTTGTCATAGATATATAATATGTAATAATTAATCAAAGGTATTTGTATTATTTGTCTCATTGTGTCAAATAAATGTTTATTTATTTTTTAAGGAGAAGGTTATGGAAAGGTTATGTTTTAATATGTATTATTATAATAATAATAATAATAATATCTATGGACGCTTCACACCACGTCAATCTGATCCCGTGGTAAGTTCTCGAAGAACTTGTGTTACGGGTACCAGACAACGGAAATATATTTAACACTTTTATACTATACACATATTTAAGATTTTTATTATATTATACACATATTTAATACACATCCATGACCCAGGAACACAGAAAAACTTTTTGTTCCTTCGGCGGGATTTGAACCCGCGACCCCCGGCTTGAGCACCAACACGCTCAACCAACTGAGCCACAGAGGTCGTCATTTATACATATTATAAAACATTGTATCCGTGTGATACAAGAGCGGGTTGCTGGTACATTATAAAATGTTAAATACTTTAACCCATTTACCATTGTTTCGCATTAAAATTATAATTGTATTCATGACGGAAATTCGCAGTGAGAATTGCAAACTCGAATTCACTTTGTTACAATAAGTTAACTCGATTCATACTTCACAGCTTTCTCAGACTTGTTACGCGGCTATTCTCAAACTTACCGACACTTCGAGCGATAATAAGATACTTAAGAATCTAGTTATTCCAAAAATGTTATGGAAAACTGTATAGATATTTTTATCAAGAAAAAGGACAAAGGAAAATTAATGGCACATGAAGATAATGGGTTAGTTGTACCGTAATACAAACTTTGTAGAGTAGAGTTTGGTCAGCTTACACCGAAACGAAACGATACGCGACGTGAAGCCGCATTTTTAAGATAGCTATTCAAAATTGAACTTTATTCATTATGTAAGGTTCGGTAAAATCAATTACGGATATTTTGGGCATATGATCTACTGCTTATGTAAAGACGTAAAATAATTATCATACTAGAAAAAAAAATCTTTATATGGCCGAGTTTGCGTTTTGCGGAGAGTCACACATACATGAGATAATTTTTTACTTTGAGTATGACAATTATTTTTTTGCCTAAACGTCTTTACTTAAGCAGTGGATCATGTGCCCTGTACGATATGGCCAATCGTACGATATATCTCTAAATTGGCTCAGCAGCACCCGCCACGCGTACGTCCAGTCCAATGGTTGTATCATGACTAACTGACAATTCTATCTGTCAAAGTCATCCGTGACGTAAGTGCATGAGACAATTTCTCTTGGCATACCAGCATACACTACATCCCTTCCTTGTTTTAATTTATTTTGTGCATGTATATATTCTACTTGTATCTTGTCAAAATTGAATTAATAACCACGGATAAGAATGCCCTAAATTTATGCTGTAACGTCTTTATTGGATATCGTTATTTTATCAGTAATTCAGCATCATATTAAGTGACTAATAAAGTATAATCAATTCAAATCAATACATTCACCTTCCTAATTATTTCCACACTCCACCCTTTATCCGACCGACGTGTATTCTACCTTCCTCTCTTTGTCTTTTAAGAACTTTCATTGTCTTATAAAGTGTACTATACTTCGTTTTGGTACTTTTCCCTGTTGAATCATTCCAAACTTCTATATCTCAATTATTTGTACTTGGATTTTGGAGTGTGTTATGTTTAAACTTTAGTGTAGTTGTAGCTTATACTAGAGTGCATATTTTATCCTAAAACCTCTGATCTTGTTGCCGACACTCGCATCGGTCGTTATGTAGGTATTATGTAGTGGTTGCGAAACTGGGCTTAGTATGTCATTTTGGATATTTTATAATAACTGTGTACAATGTCTTCTAATCCCATATACTGATGATATATGTTTACCCCCCTGAATGCCTTATTCCAACTTCTGTCACATAGAAAACCTATATTGGATATACCATGCTTTATTATCGATTTAAATCACTTTTATACTGTGAGTCCCCTAGCCTATATCACATTACAATTCGCTATTTTCATCAATTTCCAATACCGGATTAAAGTCGAACTGCAATTTTACTCTTATTTCTGTCTCTTGAATATAGATGTATTATATTAAAAAGAGGCTCTGGATTTCTTTGTTGTAATAATAATTCTTCTGTTCTCCATCTCACAACTATTTATATCATTTCCTTTCTTAAAAAGTAGCTTACATCCGCAAAACTATCTGAAATGATCCTTCACCTTGCACTTTCCTAAACTAGACTCTAAACTAGTATTTTTAATATTATATATCTATGCTCTAAACCATCTTGTTGTTTCTTTCCCATTCTCATGACTTTCGCCTGTACAAGCAAGTTCATCAAGCGTACTTGCCTCATATACGCCTATTTATTGAAGCAATAACCCCGAAAGGGAGAGCTCCGTGGCCTAGTGGGTAGACCGTTTAGTTCACACTCGAGAGAGTGCATGTTCAAATCCCAGGTTGTGGCGTGTACCAATGAGACTTTTTCAGATCTCAAGTACATTATACAGACGCTCTAACGGTGAAGGAAAACATCGTGAGGAAACCCGAAATGATCATACTACAGTTATGGTCATACGTCATATCATACGCCCTATGGTCGCAACTCACCCATAATAAATTATCATTTTTTTTTGTTTTTGAAATTAAATATGTATGTTGTAACTTGTGCATAGAGTAATCTACATTCTCTATGGATTTGTGGCAGACAGGCAGATTCACAAACATCAACGTGTAACAAAATTGAATCTATCAAACGCGCGGTAGTAACTAAGGTGTGTGATGTTATTTTCATTATACTATTTATTTAAAACACTATTGAATTTTTTCCACCTTAATCCACATAGACAAATACAAATACAAATGTTTTATTTCCAAAAAATACATTTACACAGTAGTTATGACTGATCCCCACACTAGGCGTAGCCTGTCCTGTGGGGCCATTCAAGACAATGTTCCAGAAAGGGGATTGACATAGAGAGGGACATTTTTATTAATTGACAGCATTGACTTATTTAAGATTACACTGATGTAGCAGATAATGCATTAGGTATACGTAAACCTTTATTTACTGGGCAAATTTCATACTCCTCCATTCGCACAATTCTCGTATAAATGTAATATAAAATGAAAATAATTACATATTTAAATATATAAATCACTGACCCAAGAGTAGCTTATCATTGTCATTCGAAGACGATTAGCAATTTCACTCGACGGACTGTAGTCCGTGCGATTGTAATTTAGCGTCTGACACAATTCGAGTATGAATTGACAACCATCAACATTACCCGTTTTTTCCAGGTAAATTTCGCAGATTTATTATTCAAGTATATGACAAAATGACGAACCTCACAATGTTTGTTTACATTTTTTCCTTGTCTCGTGAACTCCTCATTTGGTCATCCTTCTATTCAAATCAACATTTGTGTTCATAATGTTTTGTTATGTTGCCTAACTAGGCGAATCGGAAACCTGACCCTGCTTTGATGCAAAATAGGAATCAACTATATCCGGCGATATTACAAAACTTCTTGCTAGTTGTAGCAACCAAAAAGTATTAACCATTTATTGTTTTTAAACAAAGTAACATCAATTTAATAATCAGTCATACTGCTTGTCTGTAATTCTTATGACCTTACCAATTATTAAATGATCAACTTTGTTGCTTAGAAGTGATACTTATCAATTGAATGATCAACTATATTGCTGACATGCCTTACAAGTCAATTTCGATAATCAGCCCACGGCTTACATGTCATGTAATTTCTTACTTTATCAATTCGCTTATTAGCATTGCCAATTTCGTGTCACCTTTATGGCCATAATTATTTAATGATTGGCTATACCACTTCCAAGTCATATTTATGACGTAATTTAATGATTATTATCATTTATTATACCATTATATTAATTAATTACCAGCTTTTATGCTGCTTTTTTTTGCACTTTTATAACGGTATCAATTTAATGATCAGCCTATGCTGCTTTTAACATTTTAAAAACCGTCATCAATTTAATGATGCGCTGCATTGGTCAGCTATACTGCTCTTAACTTTTTAAAAACCGTCATCAATTTAATGATGCGCTGCACTGGTCAGCTATGCTGCTCTTAACTTTTTAAAAACCGTCATCAATTTAATGATGCGCTGCACTGGTATGTATTTATGATCAATAATACTGCTTTTAATATCACTTTTCGTGACGTTATCCATTTAACGATCAGCTTTGCTGCTTTCATTAATTCTTATAACCGTCATCAATTTATTGATGCGCTGTACTTTTATACACTTTCATCAGCTTTGCTATTTTTATACACTTTTTACCAATCATCATCAGCTTTGCTGCTTTCATACATTTTTTAACCGTCATCAATTTAATGATGCGCTGTGCTAGTATGTAACCTTCATAACATTATCAATTTAATGATCAGTTATACTGCTAAAATATCACTTGACATTATCAATTTAATGATCAGTTATACTGCATAAAACTTATATGTTACATTCGTGACATTACCTATTTAGTAAGTCAACTTTAGCTATGCTCATAAGCAGTAGACTCAGATTTATAAACAAAGCCCGGCTATTAATTAAAAGCTAATACGAGTATACTAGATAATACCACAATTATTTAAAATATCAACAAAATAAATGATATACGTCATTATAGTTATATTAATACACTAAAATGATACTAAAAGATCTAAGTAGAAACATATTAAATTAAAGTAAGACTGCAAGGATATAATATCTACTGCATTTAAAAGTATAGCTTGACAGTGTACGCGAGCTTTAGATAACACTGAGTTCGATGAATAGCGAATATTTTCAACTACCCTATATTTTTGAATGCAAAAAGGTTGATAGTTATAAATTAGTATCGAAACAGTTTGCTGTGTTCTTTTAAATTCCTAGTTTTTAATGTTATATATTATAATCTGTAAGCTGTGTTTTGTACTGGTGTAAGTTAATGACGATTGTTCTTATTCTCAAGTAAGTGAATTATGTATTCTTATTGAGAAATAATAAGTCTTAAACCGTAAACAGTAAACTGCCCGGTTACACTGCAGTGCGTGTGTCAAGAGTCACATCACACATCAAAGCCTGCACTCGCGAAGCGCTGTCTTATTGATATTATGATACAGTAAAGCAATGTACCTAATATAGCTATCGAATGCAACGCTTAAACTTTTCAACAATTATTCATCAAAACTATTAGGTAGGTATGTTAAAACATAATATATTTTACATATTGCATTCTTATTTGATAAAACAAATGAACTTGTGTTGTTATGTGGGCTCGTGTAATAGTGTAATATTTCGGAGATCTCATTTATTATGGTACGTTACGTTAAATAGTAAACATCTGCAGTAGCAGAATACTCTTATTTTACTTGGTTATCGGTAACAACATAATATTACTTTACTTTTTTTCCACTTTTTCTTTATTTTTAGCAATACATGATGATTGCATAATTATTATGCAGTAATACGTAAGCAAATACTGAGGTTATTTCCATTGCCATTTCAGTATACCTAGTATATAAATCACTCGACTTGGCGAGGGCACTGCCGTGCCCCCCGATCTAATAATATCTGTAGGTACTGCGACATGTCGCTTCTATATCACAATCCTTACAGATCACAAACCTTACAGATGTGCCTACTTAACAGTAACACTAACTCAGTGAAACAATTGTTTTGCAATTGGTTTTATGATTTGGAAACCCTAAACTTACCTGATAATAGTATTTTACATTCCTTTTCACCATTCTTTACCTCTTGCACTGAATAGTATAGTTTGGAGTATAAAATATAATAAGGTCATATACTTCAACACTTTAAAATCTACAGGTAACTGCAACAATTATCTGCTACTATAGATTCTGTTAATTCACTAAGTTTTGTAAGTAGCCCATACTCATTAATTAAAAATGCATCAAGTACAAAATGCCTCACTTCCAATTACCTACATGTGTCAATATAAAACATGGTATCAAAACTTACAGTAATTATGGAAGTTTCACTAGCACTTAAACTGTGATTATTTATGCCTAGTGATATTTAGATTCTAGTTGTAATATAACTTATGTAACCAGCATATTATAATATATTATAATGGTTTTATTTTAAACATAATAATCATAGTAGCCTTTGGATTGGAGTCCTGCTTACTTACCACTATTTAATGTCGTTGGCTTTTAATAAACCATAATAACGTAAAATAATTATTATAAATATAACTCTTGACATAATCAACAACTTGTTTTCATTGTAAATAATAATAAATTTATAAAATTAGGATTGTTTAAGTAATAAAATTATTGCCATGGAATTTTTTAGTATACTAGCAGCATACCAAAACAATTGACCATTGTCATTTGACCCGCGCATAGAAAATGTAACAAGAATAAGCAAAGAGGCTGTGTACATTAGGTGATTATAAACAATAACTGATGCGACACCTGCTTGGCACATTTAGCTATATATAAGATATAACTTCCACATCGATTTCGGTGACCATGACCGGCCCCACCCAAACCAAACCAGTTACGCAGGCAATTTTACAGTGCCCAAGTGTGTGCGCGGTATACAAGAGCACACAGATCAGGCGCATCCGACGCATGGATCATCCTTCCCGTCAGACAATCAGGCGATCAGCCCGCATTGTCATAACCATACTTGGAAACAACATTCTTTGTCGCTCCAACGCGGGAATCGAACCCACGACCTTCGGGTCAAGAGCCTACCTCCAAACACTAGACCACGGAGGTTGCTATATGCCTGCATGGGCAATACGATATTCTTTATTTTAAACAATCTACAAGATTGACTGCACCTATAGGCTACAACTGACTGATTCCTCCATTACCTCCCTCCTTTGTTATTTCAAAGCGGATTTGTAAGATACGATAATCTTTTGTATATTTCTGTAATTTTTATCCACTGACCTTTTTGACCTCGTCGCCAGATGTACGATATGGCCAATCGTACGATATATCTCTAAATTGGCTCAGCAGCACCCGCCACGCGTACGTCCAGTCCAATGGTTGTATCATGACTAACTGACAATTCTATCTGTCAAAGTCATCCGTGACGTAAGTGCATGAGACAATTTCTCTTGGCATACCAGCATACACTACATGCCCGAAGTATCCGTAATTGATTTTCGAAGAAATTATAATTATATTGTAATAGTTCGAATGTCAGGTTTCACCGCGCTGCGCTGCACATTTGCGGTGTATGATTGATGTCATAATATGAAGCGTGTATCTTTTTGGTTAATAAATAAAGTTCAATTTTGAATAGCTATCTTAAATATGCAGCGCTACGTAGCGTCGCGTATCGTCGCTGTGTAACTGACCCTAAGGCGATAATGTTTACTAAATTGGTCGGTATCTTATTTTAAGAGTTAAGCTGGCTGTTATACAACAACATATTATGTACCTATAGTATAAATAAAAGTATCCTATTAATATTATAAATGTAAAAGTTTGTGAGGATGGATGTGTGTTCCTCTTTCACGCAAAAACTACTGAACGGATTTCGATGAAATTTGGTATGGTAGTAGTTAAAGCACTGGATCAAAACATAGGCTACGTTTTATTCCGAAAAAGAAGTGTTCCCGATACTATATATAAGGTTTGGTAAAATCAATTACGAATACTTCGGGCACATGATCTACTGCTTATGTAAAGACGTTTAAGTAGAAAAATAATTGTCATACTCGAAAAAAAATTTTTTTCCTTATATGGGCGAGTTTGCGTTTTGCAGCGGGTCGCCCATACATGAGATGATTTTTTGTTTGAGTATGACAATTATTTTTCTGCCCAAACGTCTTTATATAAGCAGTAGATCATGTGGCCGAAGTATTCGTAATTGATTTTACCAAACCTTATATACGCGGGCGGAGCCGCGGGCAACAGCTAGTTAAATATATTTCCGTTGTCTGGTACCCGTAACACGAGTTCTTCGAGAACTTAGCACGGGATCAAATGAGACATAACTTCCATAGATATTTTTATTATTAATTAATAATTATTTATTCTATTTTTATCGCTTGGGCAAATAAAGTGCAGCACTTTATAAAAAAAAATGTTATCATTTTGACGTGTCTGTCTGTTCGTGGCATCGTAACTCGCAAACAGATGAGCCGATTTTGATACAGTTTTTTTGTTTAAAGCGTAGCTCGCTCACTGCTTAACGATTCGGAGGCTGCTCAAAATTATTAATTTTGTTTACATTTCTACCACATTTAATCTATACTATAGGAGTTTACATTCAAACTATACCATAGGAAAGATTTGTATCTTTGTATGTTTGTTTGCCTTGAATAGGCTCCGAAATTACTGGACCAATTGTAGTGAAATTTGTCTCAGATACAGATTAGACCACGGGGAAGGATATGTTTTATCGCGGCAAAATGTACCATTACCATGGGATTTCCTTTTGTTTTGTACGCACGAAGTCGCGGGCGATATCTAGTAACTAATAAAGTGCAAAGCGTCCTTGTTTAGAATTTCACGTCTGGAAATTGAATTTTAAGGCATTCGAGATAGAAACAGAATAATCTTTCAAGATGTAGACAGGCTTACACCTGGCTCCTTGTGCCTGACTCCAGCTGACTCCAGCCTCATTCATAATGCAGCGAACTGTATATTACCTGGAAATGCTGTTTTGATCACATCTAGTGATATTTGGACTGGATTTGATCACATCTAGTGTTAGAAATCTTATGGATGTGCTATACTTACTATAAACTGTATTCTCATTGCTTTACAGGTATCGGTATTTTTAGAGTTCCGTGACCTAACCAAGAGGATGTCCAGACATGTCTAAGGAGGGTTCCGTAAGTTTCAACGCGCAATGGATTTTCTTTGAATTACTATAAAAGTCCGATTTTGCTCAAAATAATTTTACTAAAGATCTTTCAGCATGATCTTACAAGTTTCCCATTAGTATAGAAACTTAAAAATAGTTTGGAAATGCCAACTTTTAAACCACGTTGGGGGCCGATTACTCGAATACGGTTGACTTTGTAAAAAAGGGTTCGCAGACAACATTTATATGTGTACCCATAGAGCAATGTCGATTTTTTCGGACACATATTTAGACTTTTCCATTTCTGCTTACGTTCTTTCAAATGTAGTAAATCTTCCTTTTTATACGTAAGTTGAACTCATAAATATTATGTATTAAGTGTCCTATTAAGCTATATCTGTTTTAGCAATCTACTAAAAATTTTCCTGTATGTATCGAAACATGCCAAACATTTTTAGTTAAAAAAGATTTTGGTTGCATACTCGTAAAAGCGGATACAGCGACACAATTCTACTGAAACCTAGTACTAGTGAAAGGTTTATTTATTCTGTAGTTATATATTTTACGTTTTTTGGGAACATTCTATACCTTTAAAGCTGTCAACGCTGGTACTTTCAACAAATTGCCCCTGAGCCGCAGCACGGTCAATTTGGAGAGTGGTTTCAGCGCGTCAGGAGATATGGTTGTCAGCTGGTTGTCACTGATGTCCAGATATGCAATGTTTTGGATGCCCTGAAATATACATATGATGTTAAAGAAGTTTGCATTCAAGGGTTATTGCTTAATTTCTAATACATGAGTCACATTATTGGTCAACGTCAGTGACCATCATAATGGTACTGACGTTTTATTATATGTTGATTCTCGTTATGTAATACAAGGTAAGTACCTGAGTAACGAAGCTTTGCTTAAAATTCCGATACAGTTAAAAAAAGAACATTCCTAATTTTCGACAAATCAAAAATTATACATACGAAAATGCCAATCGGAATGACATTATAAAGTTAAAATTATTGATACAATATATTGTTGCAAGACGAAAGAAAAACATATTATGCGCAGTTTCCCAGGGATAAGATCTAGCTAGATATGATAATTTATTATAAGATAATGTATTAGGCGATATTATTTAATATTTTCAAAATTGCAAATAGTTCAAAACTGCCCTTATATTATTAAGTGTAATAATACTGTATTTTCAAAACTATCTGGACAGGTCGAGTATATCAAAGCAAATTTGACTACAAAGGGGACTGCTGTCTGTCACCTAAAACTGAGAAGACAGCTCCAGCTGATGGTAATATCTTCGTCGTAAACACAGTACCTGGGGGACTGATCTTTGTTCGGAGTTTTATTTACAACGATAAAATTAAAAAATATATTTAAAAAAAAGAAGTAAAAACAATCACAAAAATATTAATATTACACCGGGACTCGAACCCACCACATTCAGAACTACCGAACAATGCAAAATCATACATACGCATACCTTTGCAGCTGCCAATCTGACTGAGATTAATAGAGCCGAAATTATTAATTATATTCTTTGTTGCACAACGAAAGAAAAAACATAATATTTAACTTCAAGATAAGACCTAGCTAGATCCATTTTTTTCCCCAAAACTCTCTTCATACTAATTTTCATGAAAATAATTGCAGCCGTTTCGAGGATTCCGATTAGGTATTTGTATACAGGATTAGCTCGTTTAAAGTATAGGATTTATTCAAAGAAATTAAATATTTTATTTTTAACTTTACATTTTCCATTAGTTCACCGATTCAAACTTTATTTTACTTTAAAATATGTTGTCAATTCCAGCCGCAATAAAGCTAAAAGAATAGCCTGTGTCGCAACAATAATAATTACTTTGTCCAATCATCAGTCCATAGAACTACAATGAGATCGCAATCAACCCTTCAAAACCTCGTTTAAAACAACCCAGTAACAGAACCCTACATTCGTGAAAACAATTCTCCGAGTCACCAAAGCCCGCGCCAACACTGGCATTTCGTATTCAATTTCTCAACTTTCTCAATATTTTAGCGGATTTAAATAAACAAAAGGCAAGGTAAATTGAAAATGCGGCTTGTGTGGGACTTAGAATTATTTGATGTCATTTGAAAATACTTACCTACCGATTTGAGAGGCATGTTTGCAAGCTTGTAATGTGTCGTGCTTGTAATATTAAATTACATTGTGCGTTCATAGAGGCATTCATTTCTATATATTATTTTAATGTTTAATGTTAGAGAGCCACGCTTCGGCATGAATGGGCGGGCTCGACCGGGTAAATACCACGACCTCGCAGAAAATCGGCGTGAATAACACTTGCGTTGTGTTTTGCCGAGTGAGTGAGGTTACCGGAGGCCCAAGGGGAGAATTTTAAGGACTGGGAACGCAAGTCGCAACACCAGAGAAATGTGTAGGTAACTCTTTTGGTGTTGCGAATGTCCATGGGTGGCGGTAATCCGCACTTACGCTAAGTAAGTTCATTTCATAAAAAATCATCATAATTCAATAGGATGTTGCCTAGTATCGAATATCACATTATTACAAGTTTTTTTTTTTAATTGTTAAATAGTGATATGTAAATCTATATGAACAGCTTTATTAAGGTTGACGCGATGAAAAATTATAAGCAAAGAAAGCAAATATTGCCCATCTAAGCTGCAGTTGCCCGCTGATATTTCGCTATCTTTCTCATTGTAAATGTAAATTGTTTAAATCTTCGTTATTTTTTTAAATTTACAATCAATGGGTTTTAGATTGCTTATATTAACATTAGTCTAACATCGAAATGACGAAAAAAAAATTATCAATACGTCTATTGCCTGTGTATATGCTTGCTATTCGCTTGCATTTTTAAAAGCCGATGCTTGTTTTATTATATAAAAGAAATCCTATATTGATATTGATTACCATTGTTTTATTTTCAGATTAATATGTGGTTTTATTCACACTTAAATGACGCAAATTGTTGGATATGTCGCCGTAAAATTGTAAATACCGTAAGACTATGATATAACTAGCGAGATTGTAAACTGTCGGAAGATTTTGAACCCGAACCAATTCTGCTTACAATTTAACGCATTAATTTTCGTAAGATTTAAGATTTTTGTTCCCTGGCGGGATTCTAACCCGCGACCTCCGAGTTTAGCACCAGTGCGCTAACCACTGAGCCACAGAGTTCGTCATATATGTTACCATATATATGTTTGTTAATTCGTTTGATATCAAACGTTTTGGTGATTGATAATTGAAATCACGAGTTGAAAAAAATCAATGCTATAGAATTATTTATTTAAAATTGTTATGAAAGTAAGAATCTATGATTAACCAAAGAAGTGCAGTTTGTTAGTCAAGAGTCAAAACCGACCAATCAGGGACAGCCTTCGGACAATTTAACGGGCGGCTATTGTAATATTATAACATGAAGTAGCTAGATTATAATGTAACAAAAAATAATACGTTATTTGTAAGCAGTATGTTCGAGTTTACAATCTTTCGATATATTTGTACACTAGTTATATTACAATCTTACGGTATTTACAATTTTACGGTGACAAATACCTACATTCCTTTAAAAATATAATGTGCATGTTTCCTTTGAAAACAACCAAGTATTTTTATATTTTAAAAATGCCTTTCATGAATTTCATAAAGGATATTAAATTAAAGCCTTGTTTTAATTATAGATATTGTACCGAAATCGCATTTCGACGAAATACCTTCGTCGGCGCCGAATTTCCACTATAATGATTTTTTGATGAACAATAAAATTACCTTGAATGAATTGGAATCCAGGATATGTATTTTATTATTCGAAAGGTCCAAGCGATCTAAATAATTGAGTTGTACGAGAGCCTCCGTAGGTACCGTCGGCAGTTGATTGTTTGGCAAACCTGTGGACATAAAATATTGAATTTCAATCTAACATCACTTGTAAATCGTAATTGTTTGTACGAATAAATATATTATGTATCTATACTAATATAATAAAGAGGAAAAGTTTGTTTGTTTGTTTGCATTGAATAGGCTCCGAAATTGGTACAGATATATATTAGACCACGGGGAAGGACATAGGCTACTTTTTATCGCGGCAAAATGTACGGTTACCGCGGGATTTATTTTTGACCGCACGAAGTCGCGTGCAACATCCAGTAATAATTATAACACGAGTACGTCAATTATATAGCCTATATTACCCGGGCTATTATTAGCAATCTATTGACACATCATTGATTAAAAGCGGAAGTGGTTAAGGCGTTACGGTGGAACATACATACATACACATACATAGACTGTCCAAATCCCTTCCTTTTGGCTTCGCCATAATCGTGTAAAAAAGCAACATAAAACTTGAATTGTTTGAGCTTCTAATTTAAAATTAGAAACAAATATTTGTTCTTATAATGTGCACTAGCAGGCTTTGAAATTCCAGCTTTTCCACTATATTTTATTAAGAGTCGATTTTTGAAACGCGAGTGGCTGAAATTTTTTATTATTGTATCTAATAGGCCCTCCCCCGAGCAAAAGACCTTGAGGCGGTCAGCCGCATAACTCAGTTGACAATTTTTCACATAACTTAGTTCAAAATTGACCAAAAAAAAATTTAAACGGCGAATATCTAGCTTATGAAATTGCCTATCTATTGGTGTGTGTCCCAAATAAAATTAACTTGTAAATACTATGGAGACGCTGAAACTATAATTGAATGTTCATTGAATTATAGTTTCAGCGTCTCCATAGTATTTACAAGTAAACTTTATTTGGGACACACACCAATAGATAGGCAAATTCATAAGCTAGATATTCGCCGTTAAATTTTTTTTTTGGTCAATTTTGAACTAAGTTATTTGAAAAATTTATGCGGCTGACCGCCTCAAGGTCTTTTGCTCGGGGGAGGGCGCTTTTATATTTGTTTATGTGGAGAAAGGTGACAGATGTGCAGAAAGCTGATATTTTTAAATAATGCTTATAAATACATAAAAATAATAAAAATAACAACACACCATTTTTGTACATACAACATAAGAGATAGGTATAATAAATATCGATAAAGTCATACCTAGCGCTAACAAAGTTGAAGATATACTGCTAAAGGCGCCTTGCTGCACCCGTTTAATGTCTCCTGAGGATATAACAAGCCCGTGGAGGCCCACGCCGGCTAGCTCCGACACTGACATCGAAGACAGTGACGTCACGCCCCGCAGCGCGCAGTCCAGGAGGGACACTGTGCTGTTCTTGTTCTTAGCCTTCTGTTCTCGAAGATGGCGGCCGATTATCTGTGAACAATTCATCATCATCATCATCATCGTCATCATCATCATCATCATCACCACCACCATCATCATCATCATCATCATCATCATCATCATCATCATCATTATCAGCATCATCGTCGCACATTTTTGTCCTAAAATTTGAGGCTCGGGTCTCTCCTTAATCTGAAAAGAAAAATGTATAATGCAGGATATTAAGGTATAATACTCAAACTCTTGTACGTAATATTAACTATTAGGGTTCCGTACACATAGGTAAAACCTATACTACGACTCCTCTGTCCATCCGTCTATCACCAGGCTGTATCTCATGAACCGCTATCGATATATTTCTGTTACCGCTATAACAACAAATACTAAATACAGAATAAAATAAATATGTGCTCCCAAACAACTAACGATTATTTTCCGTTTTGTACGAAACCCTTCGTACGCTTGCCTGACTCGCACTTGACCGTTTTTTTTATAATATGTATATGTCACCGTAAAATTGTAAAATAACTAATGAGATTGTAAAAATATGTCAAAAGATTCATAACTATAGTATATTTTAAATAATTTAACGAAAAATAATGTGTTAAATTATAGGCAGCATATTCGCGTCTAAAGTCTATCAACATTTTACAATTTCACTAGTTTTATTACAATCTAACAGTTTTTACAATTTTACGGTGACATATTAGACTAGTCAACAAGTTCAAAAACGTGTTAAATAGAAATAAAGCTCTTAAAAATATGTGCGATAGCTCATTCGATTCGGAATGACGTCTAGAAAAATGTTTTTTAAGGGTTTATTAGCACATAAAAAAATGCGATTGTTATTAACAAAATAAGATTAAAATAGTTTTTCGTTAATAACTTCTAAAATAACGATATTTAAGGAATTTTGAAAAAGATTATGAAAGAGGAGGAAATTTCCAATGAAAAAGTCCCAACTCCCGGAACTCTATCTCTATTATTTATTTTTTTTTAACGCTGAAAATAGGGCTCCGCGCGGTCGTTATGGCATAGGCGCGCCGTCTAAAAAGCCGGTATATCACCTAAAATATTTTTTTTTAGTATTAAATAACAATTTAAAAATTTGAATAAATTATGGTGTAATGTAGACACTTGAATGAAAAAAACCTCGGTGAAAAAAAAAATATCGATTTTTCCAAAAGTTACACCATTGTTAATTAACTAATTTTTTTCCAATTTCCATTTTTATAAATTACGG
The DNA here is from genome assembly GCA_905404095.1 of Glaucopsyche alexis. Lineage (NCBI taxonomy): Eukaryota > Metazoa > Arthropoda > Insecta > Lepidoptera > Lycaenidae > Glaucopsyche > Glaucopsyche alexis. Next base: position 18,687,470 of record FR990046.1, read on the forward strand.
CATAAAAGTATAAATAATTGGTCTATAAATTTTTCGCTTCGTGGAGCTCTTTTTATTTAGGTACTTAATAAAGTTATGAAAAAAAAATATTAAAGTTTATTATTTTGTTAATTATAATTTTTTTAAATTAACAAAAAATGAAATTTCAAAAAAATGTAATCAAAAAAAATTTTTTAGTAATATCTTATTATTTCTGTTTTTGCATTTAATATAGGTATTAATTAACATTGTAAAAAAAATTTTAACGTCATTTGTTAAGAAATTGTTTATAAACAAATAGACTATTTGGGGATTTTTTCAAAATTTTTTTTACCACCTTATTGCATAGGTGAAATAATAATTTAAAAAAAAAATTTTTTCTTAAATAAATTTGTTTATAATAGTTTTTTTATATTTCAATTGTTTAAATAATTAGTTAAGAAATTATTTTGTTCTTAAAAATCATCATCGACCCTTTTCAATGGATTAACAGAATAATATTTTTTTTTTTTTTTTGTTAATAATTTCATTGTTTATTAACTTAACAATTTGTTATATACAAATAATATTTACCGTTATATTTTTTTTTTTCGAAAACTTCAAAAAATTACAAAAACAACTATATATCACAAAGTATAGATTTTTTTTTTTTAATACAAAAAATATACAAAAAAAAATTCTATACTTTGTTATATATAGTTGTTTTTGTAATTTTTTGAAATTTTCGAAAAAAATATAACGGTAAATATTATTTCTTTATTACAAATTGTTAAATTAATAAACAATGAAATTACTAACAAAAAAAAATGTATTATTCTATTAATCCATTGAAAAGGGTCGATGATGATTTTTAAGAACAAAATAATTTCTTAACTAATTATTTAAACAATTGAAATATAAAAAAACGATTATAAACAAAAGAAAAATTTATTTAAGAAAAATATTTTTTTTTTAAATCATCATTTCACCTATGCAATAAGATGGTAAAAAAAAATTTTGAAAAAATTCCAAAATAGTCTATTTGTTTATAAACAATTTCTTAACAAATGACGTTAATTTTTTTTTTACAATGTTAATTAATACCTATATTAGATGCAAAAACAGCAATAATAAGATATTACTAAAAAAATTTTCTTTAATTACATTTTTTTGAAATTTCATTTTTTGTTAATTTAAAAAAATTATAATTAACAAAATAATAAACTTTAATATTTTTTTTCCATAACTTTATTAAGTACCTAAATAAAAAGAGCTCCACGAAGCGAAAAATTTATAGACCAATTATTTATACTTTTATGCCGTAATTTATAAAAATAGAGATTGGAAAAATATTAGTTAATTAACAATGGACTTTTGGAAAAATCGATAAATATTTTTTTTCACCGAGGTTTTTTTCATTCAAGTGTCTACATTACACCATAATTTATTCAAATTTTTAAATTGTTATTTAATACTAAAAAAAATTATTATAGGTGATATACCGGCTTTTTAGACGGCGCACCTATGCCATAATGACCGCGCGGAGCCCTATTTTCAGCGTTAAAAAAAAATTATAAATAATAGAGATAGAGTTCCGGGAGTTGGGACTTTTTTATTGGAAATTTCCTCCTCTTTCAGTCTTTTCTCAAAATTCCTAAAATATCATTATTTTAGAAGTTATTAGCGAAAAACTAAATACCTTTTTTTATCTTATTTTGTTAATAACAATCGCAATTTTTTATGTGCTAATAAACCCTTAAAAAACATTTTTCTAGACGTCATTCCGAATCGAATGAGCTATCGCACATATTTTTAAGAGCTTTATTTCTATTTAACACGTTTTTGAACTTGTTGACTAGTCTATATACACAACAATTAAAACAACAGCAAAATGTATGCAAATATCAACCTAGTTTATAGGCAAACAAAACTCCTAATAGTGTGCACTAACTTTTATAGCGTTATATAGGTATATCGTTAAAAAAGATATACGGGTGGGTAAGTTGAAAGTTTTCCCATCTCTTTTGTTAATATAATGCCGGCTCAAAAGTTAACGTAAACAATGGTAGTGTTTGTCCGGAATCCGGATTTACATTTTATAATTACGACTGAAATATTAACATCACGAGAGTTCCGCAAATCTTTGCATCAATTAAAAAGTGCTGCATCGCTCTACCTAGTCCCTAGTACATTATGTATCATCGACAAAGTACCTGCTCGACCAGTTTCTAAAAAAAATCCTTTCACTAGGACGCCTCAAATATTAGGTTGGGGAAAAAGTTTCCCCATTTTATATAAAAATTCAAAAGGTTTTTTTATAAAGTTTATTTACAAGTGACTAAAGTATATAGGTGCCATTTTGTTCGATAACTTTTTGCCATCTTGTTGGTAGGTACATGATCCCATTGCTATAAAATTTTTGGGGCTTCTGATGAAAAAACTGCGACAAGTGGTTTTGGCAGTCCTCTTGTGATGTCAACCTGACACTGCCTAAGGAATTCTGCAGCGACCGAAACAGGTGGAAATCTGAAGGTGCAAGGTCAGGACTATACGGCGGATGCATTAACACCTCCCAGCCAAACTCCCGTAATTTTTTCTGAGTGGGTAAAGATGTGTGAGGTCTGGCGTTATCACGGTGAAAAACCACACCCCTTCTGTTGATTAATTCCGGCGGCTTTCTCTCAACTTCTGGCTTTAATCTCATCAGAATTGATGGTCCTGCCTGGCGGTAACAGCTCATAATGAATAATGCCCTTCCAATCCCACCACACACACAGCATCACCTTGTTGCGAGTTAACTCGGGTTTCGCCACAGTCTGTGAAGCCTGACCGGCCTTTGACCACGATCTTTTTCGCACGTTCTTGTCGTACGTGATCCACTTTTCATCACCAGTTATCAGCTTCTTCAAAAATGGTTCGGTTTCATTACGTCGTAATAAAGAATCACAAATGAGTACACGGTTCATTAGGTTTCTTTCAGTGAGCTCATGAGGCACCCAAATATCGAGATTTTTTGTGTACCCAGCTTTTTTCAAATGCGCCAAAACCGTTTTGTGGTCAATCCCCAGTTCTTCAGCTACATCGTAACTACTAATATGCCGATCTTGCTCCACTTTTTCAAAAATGGCAACAGTTTTGTCCGTAACAGGGCGACCAGAGCGACGTGCATCTTTGATATCAAAATTTCCGGATTGAAAACGCTTAAACCAAATTTGCGCTACTCTCACAGATACTGCATTAGGTCCATAAACATCACAAATTTTTTTCGCGGCTTGTGTTGCATTTTTACCTTTTTTGTAATAAAATTTTAAAATGTATCGAAATTCTTCATAAGAATCCATATAAGAATCACTCATTTTAACAATAAGAAAAACAAATGAAAATCTCAAATTTACTTAATTTGAATTTGGAATTGTCTTCTGTAAAATTAAAACTTTTTAATGATACCAAAATCAGCCAGATACAATTGGTATAGCCCAAGATATTTTATGACAAGTTCATACATACTATAATGCGAAAAGACTTTTTCCCCAACCTATTATTTTAACCTAAATGAAGTGACGCAACGACGACGTGGTTGAACTTCGTATTTATACGTATGCGTGCATTTCAAAGTTCCTTCTCGACCAGTTTCTAAAAGTTTTCCTTACACTAGGACGCCTCAAAATATTTTAACCAAAATTAAGTGACCGCAACGACTGCAGACGTGGTTGAACTACGAATGTGTACATTCGCAAGATTAAACGGCTCTATTGAGCGATTTCTATCGTATGTGTGGTAGAGGGGCAACTTGTTCGATGGTATTTATGAGCAGTATTTGTGTAGAGCAGCGGTTCTCAATCTTTTTTGGTGACGGAACCCTTTTGATAAGCGAAATACTTAACGGAACCCTACAATAAAACAATGTTTTTGTATAAGTGTACTTTTTATTAATAAGCATAATAAAAGTACGAGGTAACATTTACATAATACTTACTTACATAACAAGTATCTATAATCATATAAAATATGAAAAAAAAGAAAAATGTAACTAATGGAATCTTTTATTTCTCATTAATTGGTTGATATCAGGTTTAATAGAAGACAGTTGGAAGTCTCATATCAGGTTCGGCGTCCAGTCTATTGCGGTATTTTGATTTTTTCTAAATTCTCGCGGAACCCCAACCCTAGGGTTCCGCAGAACACACTCTTTGAGTATGGCTGGTGTAGAGTATTTAAGTTGAAATAACGAAATAGAACTATACCTACATATTATGTTCCATCGGAGACCGTCCAAATGTAAGGCTGGGACTATATTATAGTCTGTAATACACAAGACCGGAAAAATTCAGAGTATTCAAAATAATAAATAATAAATGTTTTAATCCAGAGCCAAATTTCTCCGTTCAGTAGTGTTTGTGTCACCGTAAAATTGCAAAAACCGTTAGATTGTAATATTACTAGAGATATTATAATATGCTGACAGATTGTCAATTACAAACTTCTTTATACAATTGTAAGCATTATTTTTCGTTATAATAATTATTATGAAAAAGCAAACAAATATGGCGGCGCGGGGCACGCACCATATAACCAATCGGCATGGTAAATGTTACAATCTATACATATAAAATCCTTTGTCCTGAATGACTGACGGATCAACGCACAGCCTAAACCACTGATCGTAGAGACCTGAAACTTGCAGGGCTTGCTCTTTGTAATGCTCAGGCATCCGATATGAAGGGATACGAAATTCGACTCCTAAAGGGATGAAAAGGGGGGAAAATTTTTGTATGGGGCAACGTGATTCTTTGGTCCAATCTACTTCATATTTTGCACAAACATTATACAACAGAATTGATGGAATTCGTGTATCATAGTTTATTGAAATTCGTCCCCTTACGGGGTTAAAAAAGGGAAAGAAAGTTGTTTGGGAGCGATTTGCTTTAAAGTTGATATTAATACTCCTTTGTGCTTTTGATTTAAAGCTCCCACTCACAAGCGATCGATCGATTTAGTCTTTACAATTTAATTATTTACTGGATTCGTAGTTGCAATTAAATCAGTTTAGATAAAAATTTAATATAGCCTGAGATCCTAGGACCACCTTACTACACTTTTTATATGAAACTCGTATATATACGCGTAAATTTTGTTCCCACTTTTGGCGCCCACCGAAAAAACTAGCTGGTAGGTCTTACACGAATCATTTTGACTAATAGTTTGTCGTTACCAATTTACTTTCAAATACGAATTAATTTCCAATTTGATCGAAGCAATCAATAGCCAGTGAGCGGGGTGCTTTATTTTTATTTTGACATAATATATTGTCATCGTGTTGTAAATTATCTGACAAGAATTCGAAAGTTAAAGAAGAAGGGGCAAACCAAAGACTAGGCAAACCGTCCCCACCCTTGTAGCACTACATGACATAATATATCAAATGTAAAAAAATACATTCTGTATAGTGCACCATTCGATAGTGTTGCATTTAAGAAACAATTTCCAGAAAGTAATTATGCGCGAAAAAATTAAGGAAATAGCTTTTATTTAGCATTTTATTATTATTCCATACATTTCTTCAAAATATGAGGCAGTTTATCAAAATATACCACTTTCTGAAGTTTGCTGTATATCATCTCTTCCAAAAAATTGTTCCTTATTAGCAACACTATAAAATGGTGCAATAATACATGATGATTTTTTAAACTTTTTTTTAACCTTTATCCCTCATTAACTTTTTTCTCCCATGGTTTAGAGATTTTTCGTCATACAATAAAATGACACACTTTTTAAGCCCTTTCATTTGATATATGGCTTGTAGTGCTACAGTAGTGGGGACGGGCTCCATACAAAAATGCCCCTTCTTCTTTGATGAGAATCTTACTCTTTGAAAAACTAGGCACTTAGATATTTGCGATTGCTGCATTTAATATATTCATAATACTTACATATATTATTATTATATACTATATACTTACTATTTCAGTAGAATATATTGATTGTATAATTAAATTTCTTTCTCTTTCTTTGTTGTACTTATATCAAAGATGTTATTATATTCAAACGAGGTTGTATGTAATATTTAATTTATTTGTGTTTAATATAAAGGTTTTAGTTTAAGGTGGTTCGTTTCCTATACAAAAAAACAATGGACATTATTTAGGTAATTTCATACTATTACTACATAAATTTATATGCACATCTGTTTATTCTGCAATACAACTGTCGCAAAATATATTTAAAATACTTTATTTCACACAGAAGTCACATTTTTATTGAATTTTCGACAAAAAGTGACATTTGTAACTTATATGTAATAGTATGAAATTACCTAAATAATGTCCATTGTTTTTTTGTATAGGAAACGAACCACCCCCAAAACTTCATAGATGAATGATTGGTCTCGCTAGGGTAGAGTGCCCAGCGAGACCAATCATTAGTATATGCAAAACTTTTAAGATTTTTTTGTTTATCTGTACGTTTGTGCGTGCTAATCTCAGGAACTACGAAACGGATCTTTATAAAATTTGTTAACGTAGTAGTTTAGGCTTTGGATAAATACATAGAACTCACTTCTTATTGCGGATATTTTTTGATAGAGGTACCTACGGCTTTCACGCGGTTAGGATAGCTCTACTTACAATTTTGTGTAGGTATTTTAATTCAATCGGTTCATACCATAGATTTAGTACTGTAGTATATAATAAATCTATGGTTCATACCTTCAAAAAGTTTTATCAATCTAAAGAATAGCATAGGTCGGCGGTTCTCAAACTTTTTTGGTGACGGAACCCTTTTGGAAGGCGAAATACTTGACAGAACCCTACAATAAAACAATTATTTTATAAATTTATTCTTTATAAATTATATATATTTATTTATATAAAATACAACTGGCTGTACATTGCCTACACCATTACGTATACAATTTTGGTATTATTATTTTCCCGAACAAGCTTTCCCTCTGACTGAAACCCAATTTCACGCGGGCGAAGCTGCGGGCAAAATCTAGTATAATTGTATGGAGAAAATTTTATGTGACAATCTGTCGACTTATTATATCTCTAGTAATATTACGATCTAACGGTTTTTACAATTTTACGGTGACATTTGCGTAAAAGAGTAACATACATCCATCCATCCATCCTCACAAACTTTCACATTTATAATATTAGTAGGATTACGAGTACGTAATATGAACATATATTGTATCTTAGCCATCTTTGAAAGTTCATACAAACTGTACCTACCTAATTCAATCAAGCGATATTTTATCTTAATATAAAATATTTGACCCGATGTCTTCGCCGTCTATGATGCCTCTAACCACGAAGTATAGATACCAGGAGTCCGAACGGTAAAGGCTTTTCCCTAATATTTATGTATACAATAATAAACCCAGATCTTAGTTCTCTTTTCTGCCACTGGCTGCGCTAAAATTTTGGACGTACCGATGCTATTGTGGCGGACCAATCAGCGCACAGTCCTGAAACGCGCTTGGTACTTCTTGAACAATGGCGCGCTCTACCGGCAAAAAATCTGTCCTCTAAATTGAGACCATTATTTTATCGGGCTCTACCAATACCTACTTCAACAATCAATTGATGATTTGCATGACTTCGATCTAAAACCTATTTAACAATAACTTTAGTAGTTCATATTACCGATTCAGTGCAATATTAATCGATGATTAAAATATAACCGGCTGAGCTTAGCTCGCCAAAATGAAGCATACAAAATGGGCTTTGAATAATAAATAATTATTTACGATAGCCCTCTGTTTTCATATTACATGCTATGAATATGTTAATCTATATCGCTACATATATGCTCGTAGTTACAACATGTATTTTAGATTTAATTTGGACTGTTCCAAAAGTTGAACCGACATTCATGATGAACGCGTTTTTAGGTTTCCGTAGAAATAAAGAAACAAACAATTTTTACGGAAACGGTGACTGAATTTATATACTTAACAATTTATTAACTTTCCCTTATTAATAAAAATATTCACACCACGGATACGCTACTCTATGATGCTGTATTTCGTCTATCAAGTGGCTTTTCTAACGTATCAGACAAAGGCAGCATCATGGATTAGCGTGTCCGTTGTGTAAATATTTTTATTAATTATGGCCAAGTGGGCTTGCGTTTAAAATAAAAGTTGATTTCTTTGTTTTCCTTTCGCTACAAGACAAAAGAGAACATTGTAGGGCGGGCAAAAACGTGTCGAGTACATCCAGCCAGAAAGGTTCGTGTTGAGCTTTTGAAAACAAACATTAACATATTCAAATTGACATTTTGTGAGTTTTGCCCAAAAAAGAGGTTATTTTATAAGAATTACTCTCACATCAGTCACAAGCTTGGACGGAAAAATAATAGTCTTCGCAATTATTTAGCCCGCGTCACAATGTGTAAAAATACTTACGGACCTTGAAGAAAATGTAGGTATTAAACGGATCAATTGCAAAAATATAATATAATATTTGAGTACGAGTATATAAGTACTATTTTTAATAACGCCCAGCACAAGAACAAAAAATTCTATGACGCAAAAAAAATCCCAATTTATAAGAAGCATTAATTTTTTACCTACCTACTCAATTATTATCTTAAATCCTTTAATTTTCAAATGAGATTTAATTTAAAAGATGACAAATCCTCAGTCCCAAAGGAACCCTTTTTCATTTCAGTTACTCTACCGCTCCATACCTATATAAGAATAAATCTTCCTAACTGATTTATTTGACCATTCTTAAGATTGTTTTCTTTGTCCTCTGGGAAGTCCTTAATTTTCCAAGAAAATGTAAGTGGCGCTTTTTATAGCGTTTTTCTATTTATTTATTTATTTATAGAAGGTCGCTCTTTATGGATTATTAATGTAAACTAAAGTTTGGTACTGTAGTGTATGGCAAGAGTAATTGTCTCATGCACTTACGTCACGGATGACAGTGACACTTGATGTCAGTTTGGTCATCACACAGCATTGGACTGGACGGACGCGTGGCGGGTGCTGCTGAGCCAATTTAGAGATATATCGTACAATTGGCCATATCGTACATCTGGCGACGAGGTCAAAAAGGTCAGTGGTTAAAATTATAGAAATATACAAAAGATTGTCGTATCTTACAAATCCGCTTTGAAAATAACAAAGGAGGGAGGTAATGGAGGAACCAGTAAGTTGTAGCCTATAGGTGAAGTCAATCTTGTAGATTGTTTAAAATAAAGATTATCGTATTGCCCATGCAGGCATATAGCAACCTCCGTGTTCTAGTGGTTGGAGCTAGGCTCTCGACCCGAGGGTCATGGGTTCGATTCCCGCATTGGAGCGACAGAGAATGTTGTTTCCAAGTCTGGTTATGACGATGCGGGCTGATAACCTGATTGTCTGACAGGAAGGATGATCCATGCGTCGGATGCGCATGTAAAAGTTCGGACCTGCGCCTGATCTGTGTGCTCTTGTATACCGCGCACACACTTGGGCACTGTAAAATTACCTGCGTAACTGGTTTGGTTCCAACAAGGCCGGCCATCGTCACCGAAATCGGTGTAGAAGTTATATCTTATAAGTATATAGCAAAATGTGCCAAGCAGGTGTCGCATCAGTTATTGTTTAAAATTTAATCACCTAATGTACACAGCCTCTTTGCTCAATCTTGTTATCTTATTCTTGTTACATTTTCTATGTGCGGGTCAAATGACAATAGTCAATTGTTATGGAATGCTGCTAGTATACTAAAAGATTCCAGGGCAATAATTTTATTACTAATACAATCCTAATTTTATAAATTTATTGTTGTTAACAATGAAAACAAGTTGTTGATTATGTCAAGAGTTATATTTATAATTATTATTTTACGTTAATATGGTTTATTAAAAGCCAACGACATTAAATAGTGGTAAGTAAGCAGGACTCCAATCCAAAGGCCACTATGATTATTATGTTTAAAATAAAATAATTATAATATATTGGTTAGATAAGTAATATTAGAACTAGAATCTAAATATAACTAGGCATAACTAATCACAGTTTAAGTGCTAGTGAAACTTGCATAATTACTGTAAGTTTTGATACCATGTTTTATATTAACACATGTAGGTAATGGGAAGTGAGGCATTTTGTACTTGATGCATTTTACCTAATGAGTACTGGCTACTTACAAAACTTAGTGAATTATCAGAATCTATAGTAGCAGATAATAGTTGCAGTTATCTGTAGGTTTTAAAGTGTTGAAGTATATGACCTTATTATATTAAGTTTATACTCCAAACTATACTATTCAGTGCCAGTGATAAGGAATAGTGAAAAGGAATGTAAAATATTATTATCAGGTAAGCTTAAGGTTTCCATATCATAAAACCAATTGCAAAACAATTATTTCACTATGTTAGTGTTACTGCTAAGTAGGCACATCTGTAAGGTTTGTGATCTGTAAGGATTGTGATATAGAAGCGACATGTCGCTGTACCTATAGATATTATTAGATTGGGGGGCACGGCAGTGCCCCCGCCAAGTCGAGTGATTTATATACTAAGTATACTGCATAGTAATGAAATGACAATGTAAATAACCTCAGTAATTGCTTACGTATTACCGCATTATTATGCAATTATCATGTATTGCTAAAATAAAGAAAAAGTGAAAAAAGTAAAGTAATATGTTGCTACCGTTAACCAAGTAAGATAAGAGTATTCTGCTGCTGCAAATGTTTACTATTTAACGTACCATAATAAATGAGATCTCTGAAATATTACACAAGACCACATAACAATACAAGTTCATTTGTATTGTTATGTGGTAAATTATGTTATCAAATAAGAATGCAATATGTAAAATATATTATGTTTTAACATACCTAATATTTTTGATTAATAATTGTTAAAAAGTTTAAGCGTTGCGTTCGATAGCTATATTAATAAATGTATTAGGTACATTGCTTTACTGTATCATAATATCAATAAGACAGCGCCTCGCGAGTGCAGGCTTTGATGTGTGATGTGACTCTGACACACGCACTGCAGTGTAACCGGGCAGTTTACGGTTTAAGACTTATTATTTCTCAATAAGAATACATAATTCACTTACTTGAGAATAAGAACAATCGTCATTAACTTACACCAGTACAAAACACAGCTTACAGATTATAATATATAACATTAAAAACTAGGAATTTAAAAGAGCACAGCAAACTGTTTCGATACTAATTTATAACTATTAACCTTTTGCATTCAAAAATATAGGGTAGTTGAAAATATTCGCTATTCATCGAAATCAGTGTTATCTAAAGCTCGCGTACACTGTCAAGCTATACTTTTAAATGCAGTAGATATTATATCCTTGTAGTCTTACATTTAATGTTTCTACTTAGATCTTTTTAGTAACATTTTAGTGTATAATATAATTATAAGGACGTATATCATTTATTTTGTTGATATTTTAAAGTAATAGGGAATATGCATAAAATATAAAAATAGCTTAAAACATAATAATATGATACTAGACAGTAGACTGAAAAATAAAGGAAATGGCGAAAAAAAAATCAATATCTGTTGATAAATGAGCAAGATATGAGCGGTCAAAGTTTGTAATCTATCTCTTTCTAGCAAAACGAAATTTAGTATGAACTTTCTATGAAAGTCGTGTTATGTGACGTCACGATACACGTCCGATCTCTCTGTCTAATAGACTACTTTAAACATTCATATCTTAGTTATTTTTAATGATATCAAAAAACTGATTTTACCATACGATTTGCCAAACAAGATAGATCTATATAAAAAAAAATAAAAAAATACGTGCATATTCCCTATTGTGGTATTGTCTAGTATATTAGCTTTTAATTAATAGTTTATCTGGGCTTTGTTTATAAATCTGAGGCTACTGCTTATGAGCATAGCTAAAGATGACTTACTAAATGGGTAATGTCACGAATGTAACATTTAGGTTTTAAGCAGTATAACTGATCATTAAATTGATAACGTTATGAAGGTTAAATACTAGCACAGCGCATCATTAAATTGATGACGGTTAAAAAATGTATGAAAGCAGCAAAGCTGATGATGATTGGTTAAAAAGTGTATAAGAGTAGCAAAGCTGATAATTAGCACAGCGCATCATTAAATTGATAACGTCACGAAAAGTGATATTAAAAACAGTATTATTGATCATAAATACATACCAGTGCAGCGCATCACTAAATTGATGACGGTCTTTAAAATGTTAAGAGCAGCATAGCTGACCAGTGCAGCGCATCATTAAATTGATGACGGTTTTTAAAATGTTAAAAGCAGTATAGGCTGACCAGTGCAGCGCATCATTTAAATGATGACGGTTTTTAAATGTTAAAAGCTGCATAGGCTGATCATTAAATTGATACCATTATAAAAGTGCCAAAAGGCAGCATTAAAGCTGGTAATTAACTAATATAATAGTATACTAAATGATAATAATCATTAAATTACGTCATAAATATGACTTGGTAGTGGTATAGCCAATCATTAAATAATTATGGCCATAAAGGTGACACGAAGTGGCAATGGTAATAAGCGAATTGATAAAGTAATAAATTACATGACTTGTAAGCCGTGGACTGATCATTGAAATTGACATGTATGACATGCATGTCAGCAAATTCAATTGACAAGTATCACTTTTAAGCAACAAAGTTGATCATTTAATAATCGGTAAGGTCATATCAATTACAGACAAGCAGTATGACTGATTATTAAATTGATGTTACTTTGTTTAAAAACAATAAATGGTTAATGCTTTTTGGTTGCTAGAACTAGCAAGAACTTTTGTAATATCGCCGGATATAGTTGATTCGTATTTTGCATCAAAGCAGGGTCAGGTTTCCGGTTCGCCTAGTTAGGCAACATAACAAAACATTATGAACACAAATATTGATTTGAATAGAAGATGACCAAATGAGGAGTTCACGAGACAAGGAAAAAATGTCAATAAACATTATGAGGTTCGTCATTTTGTCATAGACTTGAATAATAAACCTGCGAAATTTACCTGGAAAAATGGGGTATTGTCGATGGTTGTCAATTCATACTCGTATTATGTCTGACGCTAAATTACAATCGCACGGTCTACAGTCCGTCGAGTGAAATTGCTAATCGTCTTCGAATGACAATGATAAGTTACTCTTGGGTCAGTGATTTATATATTTAAATATGTAATTATTTTGATTTTGATTAAAATATATGATTACCGTATTAGTTAAACACACGAAGAAAAATTTAAGTACATTTATACGAGAATTGTGCGAATGGAGGAGTAGGAAGTTTGACTAGTAAATAAAGGTTTATGTGGATTAAGGTGGGAAAAAAATTCAATAATGTTTTAAATAAATACTATAATGAATATAACATCACACACTACCTAAGTTACTACCGCGCGTTTGATAGATTCAATTTTGTTACACGTTGATGTTTGTGAATCTGCCTGTCTGCCACAAATCCATAGAGAATGTAGATTACTCTATGCACAAGTTACAACATGCATATTTTTATTATTTTATATTTATGAGGCAAAATGGCCATTATAAAATTAAAAAATATATATATATTATGGGTGAGTTGCGACCATATGATATGACATATGACTATACCTGTAGTATGATCATTATTATTCTCTTTCGGGGTTATTGCTTCAATGGATAGGCGTATATGAGGCAAGTACGCTTGATTACTTTTACAGGCGAAAGTCATGACAATGGGTAAGAAACAAAGAAACAAACAAGATGGTTTAGAGTTTAGTTTAGGAAAGTGCAAGGTGAAGGATCATTTCAGATAGTTTTGCGGATGTAAGCTACTTTTTAAGAAAGGAAATGATATAAATAGTTGTGGGATGGAGAACAGAAGAGTTATTGTTACAACATAGAAATCCAGAGCCTCCTTTTAATATAATACATCTATGGTCAAGAGACAGAAATAAGAGTAAAATTGCAGTTCGACTTTAATCCGGTATTGGAAATTGATGAAAATATAGCGAATTGTAATGTGATATAGGCTATGGGGCTCACAGTATAAAAGTGATTTAAATTGATAATAAAGCATGGTATATCCAATATAGGTTTTCTATGAGACAGAAGTTGGAACGAGGCATTCAGGGGGGTAAACATATATCATCAGTATATGGGATTAGAAGACATTGTACACAGTTGTTATAAAATATCCAAAATGACATACTAAGCCTGGTTTCACAACCACTACAGAATACCTATATAAAGACCGAAGCAAGTGTCGGCAACAAGATCAGAGGTTTTAGAATAAAATATGCACTCTAGTATAAGCTACAACTACACTAAAGGTGAGAACCACCGAGCGTGCCGGGGGTATACTTAAGACATAAATGTAATGGTAACTTCTTAGTGGAATTTTCTTGTCATTTGAGGCGGATTACGTTAGACGTTAGGGGAAGTAAATTTAACTGTACGATTTCCAGTTTAAACATAACACACTCCAAAATCCAAGTACAGATTGAGATATAGAAGTTTGGAATGATTCAACAGGGAAAAGTACCAAAACGAAGTATAGTACACTTTATAAGACAATGAAAGTTCATAAAAGACAAAGAGAGGAAGGTAGAATACACGTCGCACTATGTGGACACTCCTAAGAAAGCCGTGCCATAAATGCTTTTTCCAAAAGTGGCAGAGGTACATGTATTATACCTCAAATTGTAGACAAAGGTCCAATCTACCTAAATACAAACGATAAACACTTCTGTTTATCCCTATTTTTGAGAAAAATACGCTCAAAATTGCTGAATAGAAATTTGTTGAAAACTATTCTTGAAATGTAGAAATTTAACTTTGATTTTATAGTAGCTTTCCTCTATGGAATATATAAGTGTTATACCATTTTGGAAACCTTAAAATATGTTCTTTATTATAAATTAATTAAATATTTGGTTTTTGCATATATGACACCACTAGAGACGTACATCTCGTAGTATGCCATTTTTTCTTATGTTTCATTTTCGATTAGATTTTTGACAGTTATCGAAATTTGCCGAAGTTCTGTAATTACACTTATTTTATAGCAAATTTAATGTAGATTTACATGGTGAATTTTTTTGTTGCGGCATCAGTGCGCAACATGTGTTAATATGTAAAAATGTAAAGGTATGTTTTTCTACTTTATACGATACAAATGATGAGTTTTTGTTTATCGTCTAATTCATTGAAGAGAATCATATAAGTATATACCATTTTAGAATGCTTGAAATATGTTATTTACGGTAGATAGGATCAATATCTTTTTCTTCAGTAAATTACACCTCTAGAGACGTAGGTACTGCATCGTTTTGTCTTCTCATCAATTTTCGACTTGACATTTAATGAAATCTGCTAAAGTACTGAGAATAGTCTTATTTTATAGTAAATGTAATGCAGATTTACAGAATATAATAGTTTTTGCAGTTTCAGTGCGTAAACTATAATATTATACATTAAAATGTGAATGTATGTATGAAAAAAAATCAGTCCTACCAAATTTTGGCCATTACACATTAGAAATAACACAATTGTATACTTATTATGTATATAAATGGTAAATAGCCTTCTTCTATGTATAAAGACTTAATTCACGACGAAAGTGTGATACTTCATTTTGCTGTGTTGCCCTTTGGGCAACTCTTTGAAGGCGCCCAGGGAGTTACGGAAAAAAGGTTAAAATAGGTCCAAACTAAAGTCTGAACTTTACCACACATGAAAATGCAAGAAATAAGCCATTAACGAAATCGTTTTACACATACTTTACTATACTTCGTATATTTATACATCGAGTTTAAAGAATCATATTTCTAGGAAGACTCAGAGTTCTAGATGAAGTTGTAGAACTTTTAGATAAATTTTGAGCGACTATTTTGTTATATTTATGTCTTAGAATATCATATAAAATTTAAATAATTTCATATTTACTAAGAATTATTGTATTAAACTCGAAAAACATAGCTACAAAGACTGTATGTTTTTTCATGTTATCATGATTTTTTTCAAAATTGTATAAGATTTTTGGCTCTTCATACCTAAAGTACCTTTTAAATTTTCATTTTTATATATTTTTTTGTAAAATTATCTAAAATAAGCTTAAAATAAGTATGAGATTATTCAAATTTTCACTTTATTATTTTGGCGTATTATTTGACGGATTTAATAAAAAAAATTATATGATCAAAATGAACGTCATTTGAAAGTGTATATATTCAAGAGTAAAATATTAAAAAAATCATGTAAATATCTTGAAAAACAAAAAAGTTACAGATTTATGACACGAAAATGGCCTAAAGTCCACATAGTGCGTCGGTCGGATAAAAGGTGGAGTGTGGAAATAATTAGGAAGGTGAATGTATTGATTTGAATGGATAGCAAATTAGTTGTGTTTTCTAAATTATACTTTATTGGTCACTTAATATGATGCTGAATTACTGATAAAATAACGATATCCAATAGAGACGTTACAGCATAAATTTAGGGCATTCTTATTCGTGGTTATTAATCCAATTAAGACTGGATGCAAGTAGAATATAGACATACACAAAATAAATTAAAACAGGGAAGGGATGTAGTGTATGGCAAGAGTAATTGTCTCATGCACTTACGTCACGGATGACAGTGACACTTGATGTCAGTTTGGTCATCACACAGCATTGGACTGGACGGTCGCGTGGCGGGTGCTGCTGAGCCAATTTAGAGATATATCGTACAATTGGCCATATCGTACAGGTACTACATTGTATTGTACTACTTAAAATTGATTACTTATACAACTTTTCTGTCAATTGACTTTACCAACGTATCAGACAAAGAGAGCAGCATTATGTAAGTTATCAGTTGTATAAATATATTTTTATTTGTAAGGAGGCTAGTATTAAGTGTATAGGTATATTTTATTCCAAAAGACATCAGATGCAGATGTTTATTCATATTCTTGAGATCTGCGTACAGTAAATAAAATATTATGGTTTGCGAAGTTATGATATTGATTTTACACAGCATTAAACTTGACATGTTACTAACGGAATGTTAATATTTTGCACTTTTATATTTTCGCATGTATTTATTATGCTCGCTTTTATCTAGCGTTATGCTCAGGTCATTTTATCTAGCGTCCACCTACTAGATGAACAAGTATACCTAGCTAGAGCCTTCATTTGGCTACTCAAAAGACGGGTTGTTCTTTCCTACGTTCATGCTGGTTAAATTAACGGTTTAACCAGCTGATTTGATCAAATGACATAGTAACTCGAAACTTTTTTAGTATACAACTTTATTTGTTCATATTTGTTGCCTCGTGGTGTATATGATGATGATCATTACTTGTGCCCTACCAATCACCGTATGTTTGGTGATACGCCCAAAAACCAATCTATAAGTGTAAATAAAGAAGCACAATTCGGACACATACGTAGAATAAGGGAGTTTCCTGATAAAGACTGACAGATGTGTTTGCGCCTCTCGATAGGGACTTTGTTTGCTTTACGCAGTACGCTTCATCTGCCGCAGGTATTCCCTTTGTTTGCTAAGAAATAAATTGCCTGAATCTTTTATTCTGTGAGATACAAAGTTTTAATTAACTAGCAGACGCCAGATGTGATCCCGTGTAATCACGTTAGACGTAGTTCGCGCGAATTATATTGACGTTACTTACTAGCACCGGGATTCCGTAGTCCCAAAACGTTCGTAGTTCCCAGGATATTGAGCATGTATTTCACAAACTTAATGTTATAAATTATATTATTATAGAGATATATAAAATAATATACAGGATGTAATCAAATCAAAAAGAGATGATATTCAAGGAGCGTCGTCGGTTTTTGATTCTTTCCCCAAAAATAAATGTAACATGCGACCTTAAATTTTGACCAGATTATCCTATAAAAAAATAACGTCGCTACGTAACCGTGCAGCCGATACTGGGCAGCAGTGGCGTGACCTTTAAAGTAGGCGCGACGTACATCGACGACGTGCGAGGGTATATATATATATATATATATATATATATATATATATATATATATATATATATATATATATATATATATATATATGCGTAATTGTAAGGAAATAATAATTAATTAGGTACTGCCGTAATACAATTTGAAGCTTTAAAACTAAAAGTACTAAACTGTATCTTTGCACTCTCTCTCTCTCAGGAGTAAGTAACTCTGCATGTAACATGTCATGTCAGATTTTGAAAACCCTTATGACGTAATGACGATACTATAGAGCCTGCGACTAGAGCCAGAGCTAAGATTGTAAAAGTGCTGATGGAACTGGCTGTACCTATATGCCTTGCCTAGAGCGTGCAAGCAAATCATTTTGTTCTTCCGTGCCAGAAGCCCGTGGATCCCTGCTCTTCTGCTGCTTGTTCGGGCACCATAACGTATGACGAACAACAGCTGTATCTGACCTGTAACGCTGTATGGTCTCCAGCACAGCGCAGCGTGTGCGGCAGGTCGCAGGAGCACTCCGCCGCCGGCCGCGCGCTCAGCCGCGGGCACGGCCACTCGCACAGCACCGGCACGACCAGCAACACTACGCTCATTAACCACATTCTGAAACAAAAACAATCTTTGAAAGTCTGACGACATCTCTGGCTAAGTTGTTGAGCGCGTTGGTACCCATGTTGGACCCAAGGGGTCGCGGGTCTGAATCCCGCCGAAGGAATAAAAAGATTTTCTGTGTTCCTGGGACATAGATGTGTATTAAAAGCTTGTGTAATATAGTAAAAATCTTAAATATGTGTATAGTATAAACAATAATATATTTCCGTTGTCTGGTCCCCGTAACACAAGTTCCAGTGCTGTGTGTAGTGATCTACTACCGTTGAGCCGCAAATCTTATTCAATTTGACTTTCTAACGGCCTAGCACTGAAATGATAGTTCAATTAAGTGACGTGCAAGTCACATGCTATCCTTGTCATTTCGGCTAGTATAGACAGCGACAGCCTGTGAATAGAGGGGCTCATGATTAGCGTTTCAGTATTCAGCCGTAAGCGGCCAAGATTTTTTCAAGCTTTACGATACCACATTTGAATTTTCATGTAAATATTTTCTCTAATACACGTTTCAGACATTTTTTTTTAATATGTCCAATGTCTACACCATCAGGTCGTATATGAGGCATTAACAAATGTAATAGGCCTGATAACGACTTTAACCCAGTTTCGCTGTTAGTTTGTCTTATGGCTGTAATCCTGGCTTAAAAGCTTAAGGGCTAAACAAACAAACAAACATGTAGCCATGCCAAAATGTATAATTAAGTTATTTGTAATTGTTCCTCCTCTTCCGCCTCCTATAGCCACACTATTGAGTTATGACACAATTCCTAACATTGCATCCCAAATTGTACTCAAGTACTTGGTCACGTTTATAAACTTTGGTTGGTTTTTTAACCGACTTCCCAAAAAAGGAGGCGGTTATACGTTCGGCTGTATATATTTTTATTTTTTTTTTTTTTTTTTTGTATGTTCAACGATTACTCCGCCGCCTGTGGACCGATTTTCAAAATTTTTTCTGTGATGTATAGGGTGTAATCCCAAATTGGTCCTTTTGATATCAAAGTGGTGACCTGATGATGGGATCCATGAGGAATCGAGGGAACTCCTCGAAATTTATATGGACACATATGGTGATTTTGACTTTTTCTGAAGTAGTTCAAGCATATGCTACCAAAAAGTAAGATTTTGCTTCAAGGTATACCCTGGATCCAAAAGTACAGAATAGAACTCCTGACTCCTTATAGATACATGTTTGGGAATTTCGGCGTTGTTTAAAGAACTGCAAGCATATGCCACCTTGTCAGTTAGAGTAATCATCATCATCATCACCACTATCACACCATACGTCATCAGATTATGATGATATAAAAGGTATTTCTCATAGTATTTTACACTAACACGGAGATCATTGAACATTACTCTGCCGTTTATGGACCTATTTGCAAAATTCTTTTGTTGTTGTAAAGGGTTTAATTCGAAATTAGTCCTTTAGTCACTAAAGTGGAAACCTGATGATGCGAGCCATGAGGAATCGAGGGAACTCCTCAAAATTTATATCCACACATATAGTGATTTTGACTTTTACTGAAGTAACACAAGCATATACTACCAAAAAAATAAGATATTGTACCAAGGTATACCCTGGATCCAAAAGCACTGTACAGAACTCCTCAGTCTTTAAAGATATGCGTTTGGAAATTTCGGCATTGTTTAAAGAACTGCAAGCATATGCCACTTTCAGTAATACCATTGCCACTTACAGTAATCATCATCATCATCTTAATAGCAATACCTAATGGAAGCTTGGCGAGTATTTAATTATACATTCGATCGTTTAGTTTAGACGTTCTTAAGACGTATTAATAATAACTTAACAAAATATATCACTAAAAAGGGTGAAATTATTATTTTTAAACAAAAAATTAAACCGACTTCCAAAGTAAAAATACACAAAAAAGTATGAAATAAAACTTAATCTCTAAATAATTCCCCTTTCAAATTCGGCTAAAATTTTTACTATTTCTCTACTCAATCTTATTAATTTTGAAGTCGGTACCAGCAAATATGAACGTAAGTTGTATAAAATATTGTAGAATATTGTTTGGGCTGGTGCCGAATTCAAAATTAATAAGATTGAGTAGAGAAATAGTAAAAATTTTAGCCGAATTTGAAAGGGGAATTATTTAGAGATTAAGTTTTATTTCATACTTTTTTGTGTATTTTTACTTTGGAAGTCGGTTTAATTTTTTGTTTAAAAATAATAATTCCTACTAATATTATAAATGTGAAAGTTTGTGAGGATGGATGTTTGTTACACGCAAAAACTACTGAACGGATTTCGACGAAATTTGGTTTTATAGTAGTTTATGCTCTCGATTAAAACATAGACTACATTTTATCCAAAAAAAAGTACAGTGAAGGCGCAGGCAACAGCTAGTGTTTAAATAAATCTATACTAATATAATAAAGAGGAAAATTTAGTTTGTTTGTTTGCATTGAATAGGCTCCGAAACAACTGGACCGAACCGAATTTGGCACAGATGTAGAGTAGACCACGGGGAAGGACATAGATTACTTTTTATCGCGGAAAAATGTACGGTTTCTGCCACATTAACTTTTACGTGCACAAAGTCGAAGGCAACATCTAGTAATAAATAAATAAAATATACTTCTAATATAACTTGAGTGGCATCCCATATTATTAATTCTTTGTAAATAAAATAACTACTTTCCATGGCTGCTGGAAAGTAACTGAAACGTCGGGAAAAAACAAAAGTGCATCGCGACACAATCCGTAAGTATTTAATACAATTAATTTTGTATACAATTAGTTTAATACAATGAATAATATTCGGGTAAACTTAAGAAATCAATAAATAAATTTAATTCATACACCTATGTAGTAACATAAGTAGTAACATAGTGATGATGACGCTATTGTAAGGTTTAAATTTTAAAATATGGCATCATTATGGCAGTAGATACCTAATAGGTATTAACTTATAGACAACACAAAGGTAGTTAAAATAATAAAGGCTCAAGTATGTTATGTTATAGGACATAAAATTTAATTGGACAAAATCTCGTCCCAAAAGACCTCTATAAATCCGCAGAAACATCGAGAAATACAAATCTCAAATAGCAATTTCGGTCATATCCTGAGGTACTCGGGAAAGAATTGCCACTGCAATGCGTGTGGTTACGACGTAATGGGACATTTCCACTGACTGACGGCCGGACGGAGAGAAACGCCTCTCAAGTTATGGACGCAAGCGAAAATCAAACATGTGAAGTGAATTGGAAGTGAAAATTCTTGGTTACCTGTGGGGTAAGCAGGAACATTTTGCGATTTCGTTACGTGTACGTAAACGAGAAATATGAGGAATATTGTATGAAAAATTTAGTTACTTTTACGTCCGCTAGAGGCGCTTTCATATTTTTCATACAATATTTCTCGCTTACGTACACGTAACGATACCGCAAAAAGTTCCTGCTTGGGGTACTGTGCATTTTACTGTGTAGGTAAAATTTTACTATGTTGGGCTAATGATGTGGTTACTTTCCTCAGTATATGGTTGAATTGAGTATACCTGTGACTCAAGCGAATTAGTAGTATTATAATATTACAATAAAAACTGGCCAAGTGCGAGTCAGACTCGCACACAAAGGGTTCCGTACAAAACTGAAAAAAAATCACGATTGATCGCCCTCGTTAAATATTCATTTTATTTTGTTTTTAGTATTTGTTGTTATAGCGGCAACAAAAATACATGATTTGTGAAAATTTCAACCATCTAGCTATGGCGGTTCTTGAGATACAGCCTGGTGACAGACAGACGAACGGACGGACAGACAGCGAAGTCTTAGTAATAGGGTCCCGTTTTTATCTTTTCGTTTTTATCTACTTTAAAAAACTATGCTTATGCATTTTATACCTAAAATTTTAAAACAGACGCATCGCGTAAATGGCAAGTCTGCTTGCTACGCGCTTGCTACGAGATGCTAAACGGTTGTTATATTATAATATTAGGATTTTTTTAAATACTTAATGTAATTATAAATACCTATAATTTCGATTTTACAATTCAACATTATATCAATTCATTTACAACCTAATTTAAGGCCTAAGGCCTAACTCTACGCTGATCCATAGACATAAGTTTATTTCATTGCACCTATCTAATGTAAGGGCAATTTATTCCAAACGATAGACGATTGACCCAAGAGAATTAGGAGCATCTTTCAATAGCTATATTGGGTATACGTGGTAAAATATTATTAGACTATAAAATATGTGATGATTTCTCATCTTATTCTTTAAACGAGACAATCTTGTATAAATATAATAGGATTCTCGGAAACGGCTGCAAGTATTACCATGAAATTTAGTTTGTAGTGAGTACTAGAGAAGAAAAAACGATCTAGTTAGGTCTTATCCTTGGGAAACTGCGCATTTTAAGCTATATAATATGTTTTTTCTTTCGTCGTGCAACTTTATATGAATAATTTCTGCTCTATTATGTCAGTTCTATTGGCAGTTAAGTGTATGTGTATGTATAATTTTTGCTTTGTTCGAAAATCTGGAATGTGGTGGGTTCGAATCCCGGTCAGATAATAATAATTAAAAAAAAATTGTGATAGGTTAGGTACTATTTTTCTTAATTTATCATAACTCAAAGCAAAGCCCGATTACCCAGGGACTAATAAATAATAATATTAATGTAAGGACGCTTCATACCACGTCAATCTAGCCCCGTGCTAAGTACTCGACTTTTTGTTTTTTCGGTGTGATTCGAACCCACGACCCCCGGCTTTAGCAGTAACGTGCTCATCTACTAAGCCGCAGAGATCTTCAGATTATACCTAAGTAATTGTTATTCTTCTATTTATTACACAAAAAAACTAAGTGTAGATAATATTATGTATTTCAATTCGGGTTTTTTTGTTACTTTGAAGAACTCATGAATGGATATTTTTTATTTCTGTATCTTCCGTCTCCAACACCATTTTTAAACGAAAGTTGAGGTATTAATTAAAAGGAATCATCACGAGAACTAAGATATTCCAGAAACATACTTTTCTTATAAATAATAAATTATTAGAATTCGCAACTGACTGTACTTTTATTGCTGTTAAGGGGACTCGCCTTACAATTTCTTCGCCATTTGTTTTCAACTTTCTCACAAAAACGTAAAGATACTTTATGTCATTATAGAATCCTTCAAGATTTTCCGAGTGTTGTTTAAGATTACGATGTACTTATATTGTTAAGACTAAAATATAGTGCAATAATTACTATAAACGCATTAAATTTAATATGTCGTATCCGGTCATAAAGAAGAAACGGAACTACAAGTGCGCCATCTATAAGAAACGCGTTTGGCGCGCTTTGACAGAGTCTAGTCTGAAGTTCGTACAAGCGACATGGTGGGATGTGGTGGGGCCTACCGCGTTAGGAGTGATGACTTGAGGAGCTACCACAAGACACATCTCAGCCAGTCGTGGCGCGGGCAACCAGTCTAGGAACTGTCCATAGTTTCGTTTTAGAGCCTGTGTATATAAAAGTACAGTGTAGTAATAAAGTGTACCTAGTGAATGTTTAAAGAATTGTAATTCCGAATAAGCGAGTGATATTGTAAGTTTGTTACTTCTCTTTGCAAGATACACTCACAGTACCTATGTCTGAATGGAATAGATCCAAAATTATGAGCCATCCGGTGACATCAGGATTGGGATCTGATACCCAATGACGCGCCCTGTTTGAAATGCAGCAGAAGAACATGATACTGCTCATTAACGATGTTTTGTCGACCAACCGCCACAAGGTTCGACCTCGGCTATAGCTCTTAGTAAAGCTTTGAAAGGAAGCATTCATGGGTATCACAAATTTCACATGCAGGTATGACTTGTCAATATTTTCGTGAACTATTTCTAGCTCGTTACAGCTCGAAATAAGTTAGTACAAGAAGTAAAATCGTGTTCAAATTTAAAACGGCGACTTGACCCTGAAAATACATCAGAATCGATCAAGTCATGCAAAAAAAAGGGCTTGTTCCGAAAAAATGTGGGTAGTAGAAAAAAAAAAAGTGTAATATAGCCCGCACAAAGGCTACAAAAAGTGATAATAATCATTGCGATTGATGTGGATCGAGTTTGGCAGTATGTACAACAAGGCAGCACGCCATGCAGACGGTGTAATTGTGAAACTATGGGACAGCAGTGAATTGAATGCTGCAAGGTGACCTTGTACCAATAACCCTTTGTTCGTGCCCACGAAGACGGGGAAAGAGTAAGGACAGCAGGGACGTGATGACGACAGTGACGTGACGTCTATGGTGGCGACACGAGCGCGGTGGCGCATCAACTACAGACTTTGGTTATCTATTTGGTGGTTTTGGTAAAAGGCGGTAGCCAACTTTTTATTCTCGCAATATTTTTTAGACCTATACACTAGTGATTTATCTCGTGTTTCAAGTGTTCATGAAATAGCTTGCTTATCTCAAAATAACCTTAACAATTTAGTGTTCAGTTGTTTTGCTGTGTTCGTTTTATGTGCAGAGGGACGTTCGACTGGGCGGTGCATAGCCGCGCCAAAGGGACAACAAGCGGCGCTGCGTGACCGAGCAGCGGCAGAGCGCAGGCTACCTCCATGGCGGCGGTGCCAAATGGATGTGAATTGTGCCTCTGGTGGACTGGTCTAGTCGCTTCACAATGATGCGAACTGGTTGTATCGAACTTTACTTATTTCATTATAGGGTTCTAAATTATTCTGGTTTTATAACCAAAGTATTATGAAAAAGAAACAAAGTAAATGAGCAGAAATTAAAGCAAAGTAAAAACGAATACTCAGTTCATACGACATACATCTTACAGACTCATAATTATTACTGTTTGCATAACCGAAGTGGATTACGCTTGAATATAGCAGTACTAGGTACTAAAAAGCTAAATTATTTCTGGTAATTAAAAATCATTATCGACATTCCATTTAGTGATATCACATTGAACTTTGTAATAAAATTACAAGTCATACGCGCGTACCTGCTCGCGCAAGTTGTAAACAACACTTGCGAAAACATAGACAGCCCTTATCAATTGCAGGTATTCCTGAAAAACAATAGCTGGTGCACTGCATAAACGAAATCTGTTGCCGTATATTTTACAAAAGTTATTTAGACGGTATTAGTTTGAAACGACTTCAATTAAATTTTACGTCTACCTACCTATTAAATATTGAAGCTCAACTTTGTAGTTTGTTTACGTACAGTTTGTACATAGTCTTGTTTCTTATTTGGCATTACTGTACATGACGCAGGAGAAATTAACCATTGGTCGGTTTCAAAAGTGACTTTTAATAATGTCATTTATGTTGTTATTTATTCTGAAAGTATCTTAAAATAACTGTTAGATGTTAACATGATAATAAGTTCTAGGACATTCGCGACTCGCGAGAAAACTTTTGTCAGCTTATGACATCGTTATTATAAGCTGTAAAGGAACATTACATGTTTGTCTGTCTATTACTTTTTTTTTTTTAGACTAGGCGGATTGAAATGGTTAAAAGTACAAAAACAACATGATAATATTGTTTATGTGATAGGTTCATAAGCTTGCATCACTATAGGTTACGGAAATTATAGGAAATAATAGTTTGACAACAAAATGAAAAGAGATTAAAAGAAATAATTTGACGGTTTCAGAAGTTATGGTATGCAGTAAGCAGGTGCCTATGGCTGGTGTTGATGGTGATCGCGGCAGCACACGTTCAACGGTCCAGTGGCTGTGACTGAGGCGGATAAGAAAGCTCATCGGTGAACTTCGGTTAACTTGGTTATCATGTAAAAGGTTGTAAACGCACTTGGAGGTCTTCTGGTATAGTAAGACTGTAAAAGGCTAAAAGCTTTTTTTTTTCTCATTTAATCAGTTAGATTGTTGAAAGGAAATGAAATTAACTTTATTGCTCAATCAAATCTGACATTTTTATCTCAAAAAAAAAAGGAAATCCATTTTCTAGCTATCCCAGTTCTTGAGATATAACCTGGTGACAGACAGTCTTCGATTTTTCTGTTCCTTGGTAAAAACCCTTGAATACCGAACCTTAAAAAGAACGTAATTGTACATAGTTTGGACAATTTTTGTGCTGTTTTATTTTTGTGGACAGATCGATGCGACGCGACGCGACACGGCGTGACGCGACGCGACGAAGCGTAGCGGGTGGTGTGGGCCGTGCGACGGGGTGCCGTGGCGGCCAGGGATCTGCACTCTGTACTTCATTGAAGTACCACATTTGGAACTAAAATTATTTGGTGAGCGTAATTGTTTATCTCGTGACTGTAGTGTGATGACTCTGTATAGTCTTTCAAATGAACCTATTTTAAAAGAGCTTAGTTTAGAAGAAACATTGATTGTATTACACAGTTATCGAGATAATAAAATAGTTACAATAATACACGTTTTGAAAAGCAGTAAGGCGGAAGTAAATAGATTTTCGGTTCGTTATTTTTATTAATTGAAAAATAAGGGACGTAATCAGACGAAATTAGAAAATTTTGAGAGAGACCGTTATACACTAAAAGCTGTAAATTCTAAGCGTACCTTTAAGTATGCGCAAGATAGTAAAGAGAGATGCCATCGGGTCATGTATTGGTCGAGGATGATAATGATTTGGTTAATGATGAACAAATTTAAGTTGTGATCAAGGGACGAGTAAAATCTCTTTCTACCGTACTGTGTTCAATCGTACAGTTATGTAGACGTATCCGGCAACTCGGATGGTGCACAATCCGAGGGTGCGCGGGGAGCGTGTAACTGACGGTGGTCGGGGTCTGTGAACTGTGTTCTATGACCATTGTGGTAGTGGTGTTAGAGATCTTACTGGTGAATTTGTGTTAAAGTACATTTTAAACATGATTTAAGTGACATGACCCAGGGTATCTTTGCCGTGTTTTGCGATTGTTTAGAATTTTATTTGTTTGGTTAAAGTAAATTGAAAGATTATTTGGGTGACTTCGTTTTGATAGAAAATAAAGAACGTAACCAAAGTAAATAAACGCAAAATTCAAAACCCGTTCGAAATTGAATAACTTTTACATGGATATCGTTATCTTTTGAAATCTTTAACAAACAGACACATTTACAGGTAAATTCATGATAGATTACGAAGAATGCCCGAAAGTCAGAGTACTTATAACTGACGAAGTTGAGGAGCTAAATAGTAGTGATTTTTTTTTTTTAGAGAGTAATTAAGTTTACAAGTTGATAGACCGTACCAGGGGTTGTCGTGTAGCCGTAGCTCGTTAAAAATCGGTTTCAACTTTTAGTTGACTACCGTGAGTAGGCGGTAAGCAGTCAACTCTGGCGGAGGTCGGGTTTCGTTCGAAACCAGGAAGCCCAAGGTTTGGTAGAATGAGAGGTGTGATCGCTGATCACGGGGCTATATGATATCAATTGTAAGACTTAATTGCGTAGTTTGATTATGTTATAATCAGTTATTACTCTGAGATGCTATAAGTACTTTGATATTAAATTTGTCTGGTTTAGGTTTAAAATGTGATTCAGATAAACAATGTTTTGTTTTGAACGTCAATAGTACCTGATCCAGGTTTGATTTAAGCTAGCATTAATTTTGTGTAAAGTTTTGAGATGAGATACTTTTCTATGAACCTACTTAGTAAAGTCCTAATGATATTTTGGATTAATGCTGTCTATTTTATGTTTTCTTTGGTTTAAATGATATTGTGAGTAGTCTAAATCATTTTAAAAATGAAACTAACAATTTTGAAGCGAATAAAGCATTGTCAAGCTTTGTTATTATTATTTTTGAATATGAAAGATCAGCATTAAGACCAGATCGTGTCAGGAATGGTCGAGCAAATACTGTGCTGTCTTATCATTGTTCCAGTTTAACGCACAGGGACGTGCGTCTCGCAGGATGGCCGTGTCGTATCCGGTCATAAAGAAGAAACGGAACTACAAGTGCGCCATCTATAAGAAACGCGTTTGGCGCGCTTTGACAGAGTCTAGTCTGAAGTTCGTACAAGCGACATGGTGGGATGTGGTGGGGCCTACCGCGTTAGGAGTGATGACTTGAGGAGCTACCACAAGACACATCTCAGCCAGTCGTGGCGCGGGCAACCAGTCTAGGAACTGTCCATAGTTTCGTTTTAGAGCCTGTGTATATAAAAGTACAGTGTAGTAATAAAGTGTACCTAGTGAATGTTTAAAGAATTGTAATTCCGAATAAGCGAGTGATATTGTAAGTTTGTTACTTCTCTTTGCAAGATACACTCACAGTACCTATGTCTGAATGGAATAGATCCAAAATTATGAGCCATCAGGTGACAAATATTTGAATGTTACAAATTCAAAATAACCAAATAGAGAAAAGTCTCGAACAGTGTTAGAAAAGTAAAAAATATAAGAGCATTTGTTTCTACATGCTCTCGACTTAAAATTATTAATAGGTGCGATTTGCTTGGAAAGACCCATAGTTTTTTAAACGGTGTTAGGAGACTCGTTCGCTCGATAGAACTATAGAAGGATACTAAAAGCGAACTGCACGATTCCGAAAGAGATTTCACATGTATAATATAATATCCTCTATTCGAAAATATATTTTTGTTCCAATAGAATATTTTTTCTCGAGAACATTTACTTGTATATGATAAATGAAAAACATAAATATATTATTGTAACATTAAAAAGCATAATTATAAAAGTTTTTGTGTATTTCATAAATATCCAAAAGTATTTAAAGTATTAAGTATTAGTAAAGATTATTTTATTGCTCAACGATTTCTCGGAAAATATTCACGCTAATTTACGATTTTAGGGACAAAATATAAATACGTTTGTACTACGTTGCTACTGTAATGTTGACAGCAATTTAAAGGTTTATAACTTTTACACCTTTAAATTGCTTTAAGCGTCCTTATTTATTTGTCTTGCAATCGTTTATTAGCGTGAAGATTTTCCGAGAAATCGTTTTCAAGTGGATTTTTATCAATATTATACTAGACGAGCTTATTCATTACCGAATATAGTGAAATCCGAAAATACCGCCGGCATGGCAACACCCTAATATCACGAAAATAAGATGGACGGATTATTTTTCTTTTTTTATTGGTATATAATATACAGGGTAAATTTTTCAATTGGGTATGGTAGGCGAAATCTGTAACTATTAGGAATAGCGACTTTGAATCTTTTAGCCGCGGTATTTTTAATATTCTTCTAAAAACATATAAATTCTTCAAAAAATATAGCGGTTTTAAGATACTG
The DNA here is from genome assembly GCA_905404095.1 of Glaucopsyche alexis. Taxonomy (NCBI): domain Eukaryota; kingdom Metazoa; phylum Arthropoda; class Insecta; order Lepidoptera; family Lycaenidae; genus Glaucopsyche; species Glaucopsyche alexis. The sequence goes on from FR990046.1 coordinate 18,717,207, forward strand.
TTAGTATGTTTTGCGTGGAACGGAACACTAATAATAATGGCTGTTGCTAGTCGTCCGATTAACGGACGAATAACATTATGTTTGGACTATTAATCCGATAAGCGGACGATTAAGATATTTTATTCATCCGATAACCGGACGATTAATATATCTTATTTATCCGGTTATCGGACGACTAGACACTTCGAATAATAATTGAAGAATCTTGGGTAGTATGACCAACTGTCAATTTAGGCTGCTGTAAAGTAGCCGAAACGTCGGGAGTAAGGAAAATACACGTCGATACAATCCGTAAGTGTTTAAAACAATGAACAATATACGCGTAAACATAATACATCAATTCTGTAGGGTCAGCCAGTTTTATATATTATTATTTTTAAACAAAAAATTATACCGACTTTAAAAGTAAAATACACAAAAAAGTATGAAATAAAACTTAATCTCTAAATAATTCCCCTTTCAAATTCGACTAAATTTTATTACTATTTCTCTACTCAATCTTCTTAATTTTGAAATCGGTACCAGCAAATATGCTAATATACTTGAACTACTTCAGAAAAAGTCAAAATCACCATATGTGTCCATATAAATTTCGAAGAGTTCCCTCGATTCCTCATGCTCCGCCCGCGCAAATACAGTATACCTCGGGAACATTGTATTTTTTCGGGATAAAAAGTAGCCTATGTTTTAATCCAGAGGTTTAACTACTAAGATACCAAATTTCATCAAAATCGGTTCAGTAGTTTTTGCGCAAAAGAGTAACAAACATCCATCCATCCATACATCCTCACAAACTTTTACATTTATAATATTAGTAGGATATCTATAGATTTGGCGAAAAGTTTTATCTGCAAGCCATCTGAACCATTGAGCATTCACGTAATAATATTATTATCTCAATCTTGTGTTCTTGGTAACTGGTATCTAATTTTGTCACAGTTAAACACAAAAGTTTTATTGTATACCAAAGTTTCAATAATATTGTGAGCTTCGCCTTAACGGAATATGCGTGTCAATGCGTGCAATAAGTGAATAATTGCGTGTTCCCATCGCGCGGTGAACTGCAGTCACATCGCTCGCACCCATCAGCTGCTCCACACTGAAGTTAGGTAAGTTATTTAAACTTTGTAAGTTACTTATTTTAACTTATTTAAAAATTATAAATTCAGTAAGTTACCTATTTAACCTAAGTAAGTTACTTATTGAAACATTAGTAAATAAGTTCATAATTGCGTGTTCCCATCGTGCTTTGAACTGCAATCACATCATTCCACCCACAAGCCGCTCCACACTTTAACTGTGGGAGAGCCACGCTTCGGCTTGACCGGATAAATACCACGACCTCACAGAAAATTGACGTGAAATAACGCTTGCGTTGTGTTTCGTCGAGTGAGTGAGGTTACCGGAGACCCATGGGGGTTTTAAGGACCAGGAACGCAAGTAGCAACACGAGAGGAGTTACAAGTGTAACTCCTCTCGTGTGGCAAGTGTAAAGGGCGGAGGTAATCGCTTACCATCTGGCGATCCGTCTGCACGTTTCCTGGTTCATTACGTATTAAAAAAAAACACTAAAGTAAGGTAAGTTAATTGTAGTAACTAAGTTACTTATTTAAACTGAATATGTTACTGATTTGATCTTAGCAAGTAGGTAACTTAGTTTTTTACATAAAACACGAGTTGATGCACATCTCAAAAAAGCACTACACCTTACAATATCATTATTTTTTTACGCTTATAGTCTTTCAAGATATCGTACTAATATTAGGTACTACTATAATTATAAATATAAAAGTATGTGAGGATGGATCGATGGATAGATGTTTGTGAGTCTTTCACGCGAAAACCTATGAACGGATTTTTGAAATTTAGTATAGTTAGTATTAGCTTAGTCTCTGGATTAAAATGTAGCCTAACATTTTATTCTAAAAAAATATAGTGTTCCTGTGGGTACTGTATTTACGCGGGCTATAGCGCCGTGGGCTATAGCTAGTATTTTATAATTGCAAGTTTATAATAAAAAATATCAAAGTCTCACAACCTCATTATTTTCCTGTATCGTTAACAAAGCGCTGTACCACAGATTAATAAATAGTTACTACGTAAGCTGTACTGGGACAATTTCGCGAACAAACATTAATTATTATCATTGAGACCTTAAATATGCACTGAGACCCCCTTAGCTTCAGACCTACCGCATAGTAAGTAAGATACAAATCATTATTATTTTAATCTTAAAATGTTTGAATTTTTTTCTGCCGTGAGGGGGCAGACCCAACGCACACAAAGCGCCATCTGTATTCTGGTGGCATAAGTGGTATCAAAAACGGTCAATAAGAATTTACGATTCTTTGTCTGTCACAAGGCGTCGCTTGGTAGCCCGACGGTCCTTATCGTGTAAAAAAAAAACCCTCATCGCAAAAACAAATGAAATTTTGCATTCTATTGTGAGAATGGATGGATAGATAGATGGATTATTGGATGTCCGTTACTCTTTGACGCAAATATTACTGAACGAATTTTGATGAAATTTGGTATCGTTGTAGTTATAGGTTGTAGGATTGACACAATATAGACTACTTTTTGATCCGAAAAAGAACGGGGGGAGTTAACAAACCTAGTTCTATATATCAAGCCATATTTTTTCCGACTACGGCGACGCCGAAAGGAAGGGTGATGATTTTGGCACAGTCTATGTACGTAGGTAATTAGGTATGTATGTATGTTTGTTCCACCGTGGTGCCTAAACTACTGATTTTAATAAAAGAGGTGTCAATAGAATCGCAACAATAGCCCGGGTAACATGGGCTATTTAATATACGTAGTTGAGTTATAGTTATTGATAAAAATTGTGTGTATGATTATTCGATGTAGGTTCAAAATAAACATGTTATTCAAAATTATATTACCAATATTAAAAAATGTAATTTTAATCATCATGAGCCTCTTTATTGCTTCTACCAGTAGACAGACCAGTCGCAGTCGACGAAAACAAGTAGTAGAAACCCGAGCTTATCGTACATTGTGAATTGCATAAAGAGCCGTTTCATACCTCATTTCGAGTACCCGCAGAACCGAACTAAATTATCAATCAATATTCACTCTTATTACCACGCCACAGGAGGCATTTCCATTCGCACGTATAAGTAAGAGAGTCGGTTCGCTTGCCAACTGTATAACGAAACAGTGACTCTTCATATAATTGAGTTTCAAGTTTTTGAATGTACATTTTCATTAAATGAATTTAACATTTTTAACGTTTGCTTATATTTTATACTTAATATAATTAAGAGGTTTAATTTGCAATCGTTTTAGTTTCAGTTTAATATTTTTTCATATGTATTAACACCAAGCTTTCGCGTAGTTTGGCTATTATCATTTATCAATAATACCACCATCTTTAATATTTTTATTTTCGAAAAACATATATATATATATATATTAGATGAATAACGCCCTATACTTATAATACTCGTATATAAAAAATAGTCGTGTTAGATAAAGTACTTATAACTCAAGAATAGTTGAACAGATTTGGCTGAAAATTGGTGGGGAGGTATTGGCAAATTTAAGCCTTGAAATAATTTTGGAAGTTCAGGGGATGTTTGAACAATGAGAAAATAGGTGTTGTTATTGATTAATTCCAGTTCCTATTTAAGACAGAACAACGTGTGTCGAGACAGCTAGTTCCGTTGATAAAAAAAATTCAACAAAATTTTAAATATTCATTTGTTCATTTCTAAAATAAATCAAATAGAATCATAAATTTGTTCAGTAGCAGAAAAAGTATTGGAAAAGCGATGCAAAGCTGTTCTTCAGTAAAACGATCGAGTTTCATGTAGGAGTCTGTTTTACCACTGTTTTGATGGAGTCTCCGATTCCTCAAAGGCTTATTAAGGTTGAGACTAAATCTGACTCCTCAATCTTGTTACTTCAAATTCTGGAGCAACGTAAACGGTATGTACAGTCAGCGAAAAAAGCATATACTTAGTAGTCGTACTTTCTTCGCTGCCTGTGCACTTTTGTTATTTTGACGAAGCCAAACCAAAGAATACATATTAATACCATCGTAGTTAAGCGGAGATGTTTTCTATTGTAGTTTTTAGTTATGTACTATATTATTACAAAATATAATACAATTACTAAAATTTTTAGTAATATACAATGAATTTTATCAGTTTGTTGATTTCAAAATTATCCTACTCTACTGGTCATTGCGTCTCTTTTGCTGATCGTACGTCTTAAAATTACTAAAAATAAATATTTTTCAGAAAATCTACTTTCAGTGCTGATAGAAGTACCTACGTGTGTATTTCAATAATCATCAAATCTCATGTTTTTAATTATCGAATACAAAATAAAACAGGGTTATTAAGATTTGTATCTGAAAGATATAAAAAAGCTTGCAGCTAAACGTAGCAATAAAGTAAAAAAATATTCAGCAATCAATTACGCCGCAAGGACACAAACAACAGTATTAGATTATTCGACATTAACAAATTTACTGAAACGGAGAATTACTGAAACAGACCATTACTGAAACAAATTAAAACTGGAAATTCAATACATGAGATATTGGCTACGAGGCCGATATCAAAGTTCTTTGTTGGGCTTAAATAAAACTCGCCGTTACAACCGACTGCCGATTTTTCGTTTTGATCGAAAATTTCCTTTATACACCCTTAATGTTACATTTTTAGAATTAAACTTAATAATGGAGTATAACAAAGGGAGATTTAGAACTTTTTCATTTCATTATTGTGATGGTTAAAATATGTTAATGTCTTGTCAAAATATATCACTACTGATATAGTAGTTGGTATATTTCAAATTATAATCACTTAACTTTTATTTCTTTAAAATTTTCAATATTTCTAAAATAATTTAAATAATTTATTCTTCTTCTTTTTTGTACTGGGCCTCTAGTTAAGATGCATTCGATAATTTCAACGGCGAACTTCGAAATCAAAAATGTATGGGATTTGACAAAAGTCATCGTTAAGTGACATGTAGCTTCTAGCTAGCTTTCCATACATTTTGTTTTCGAAGTTCCCCGTCGAAATTATCGAATGCATCTTGACTAGAGGCCCTGATTCGATAGTAACGTTTACTTATCGCAATAGAAATAAATTACATTTGAGTTTCAAGTTTAAAATCGCGTACATGACGGTTAATGGGAATTCGTACATAATTGAGAATTAGTTCAAGTTTCCACATAAACCGTCTTTTATTGCCAAAAACGTCGCAAACAACAGTATACAATTACGCGTCGCATGTCAACTACTTGTAAATTGAAAATCTCAATAATAGAAATCCTGAAATGAGACAATTTCTTTCCCCGCGGCTTTAGCAGTAAACAGTACGAATTATTTATTTAAGAATATGTAATACGAGTATATGAATTATTTTTCATATAATCGTATTACATAATATTATACATATTGTGCAAAAGGGACAAATGTGACCAAGTCGATATTTTAAACTTTTTTTTGATATTTTAAAGCGATTCAATGCACATTATTTATCGGAAATATAATAATTATAGTGAATGTATAAATAGTTTATTTGTTAGTTATTGTAGTCACATGGTATGCATTTGAAGCCGGAGTGAAATTCTTGCGTTCTTTATGAATATTTTTATTCAGATTCTTTTTAATTGCAGATATACAATGAGCCGGCTACTACTGGTATGGGTGGCGCTGACGCTGATCGAGAGCTCGCAGCAGCACGCGCGCGTCTTCAATCGCTGTCAGCTGTCGCGAGAGCTGCTGCGCTACAACTTCCCGCGAGCGCAAATTGCCAACTGTGAGTCTTGGCGGTGGCACTGACGTGGCCCTTTACAATGATAATATTAAAATGAGATAAAACATAAATATAATAAACCTTTATACATATAATGATCAGTTGTATAATATGAAATATGAGAAACTGGAATTATGACATAAATATATTTTATTTGATTTCATTGATTCAATGAGATTAATTAATTTCGTATCAATATTAACAAATAAATGACATTAAAATATCAAAGTCACAATGAATCGTTAATGTTAATACACATTTTATTATAATGGCTAATGTTTAGGCCTTTATTACGTCATAAAATGTAATACAAAAATTTTTGAGTGTAAAAGTGTGAAATTCAAGCCAAGGAAGAATTGAAACATTTTAACCATTATGCTCCTTCACGACATAGATATTACTGACAATCCGGATATCGAGAGCCGTGCATAGAATTCGATTTGAGCTGAATTCATAATGCCTTTGTTGTAGTGGGAACCAATTTACATCCTAATACGTCACATTCGCATATAAACGATAATAAATGCATAGATATATTAAATCCTCGATTTGGTTGCGAACTCGAATTCGCATACATATCTCTGTTCCCTAATATACGTTAGCTTTGATCTGGGATTTTCGAGAATAAGACGAATTATGTTTACATACGAAACGAATGTAACTTTACAGGAAAGAGAGAGTTTGATAGACCTAAATTTATAATGATTTTCGTTTCTCTATTTATGTGTAAAAAACCGGCCAAGTGCGAGTCAGACTCGAGCAGCGATGGTACCGTACAAACCTGTAGTGATTTTGTTACAGCTTAAAGGTATTATAGACCTGAGTATTTGATATGAATTTCAATTTAATACCTCAACGCGTTCATGAGGAAAGGGGTAGTAAGTTTAAAATTATTAAAAATATTTTTATTATATTATGTAAGTAAAAATTTACGGTTTTCGTAATTTTTCCTTTATCTGTGCTATAAGACGTTACTTTGTAACAAATTTCAAGATTCTGAGTTCACGGGAAGTACTCTGTAGGTTTTGAGGTCGCGAGTGTCGAAAATTTGCGACATAAACGTCTGTATCTTTTGATTGCGTTGGCTTAGAAGTTTGATTTTTTCACAGCTCCAAGGGACCGTAGACCTGAGTATTTGATATAAATTCCAACTTGAAACCTCTACGTGTTACTGAGAAAAAGTGTGTTGACAGACATTCGGACGGACAACAAAGTGATCCTATAAGGGTTCAGTTTTTTCTCTAAAAAAACTTAGTCGTTCTTTTTTTTTTTTTTTATCGTTTATTGGGTAAACAAACAATATCACAATAAAATATGATTAACAATCTAACATGTAACAATACAACTAATTGTGACATCCACACCGTTTACCACAGATGTACAAATAATTATAATCAAATTGAGAGCGGTAACCGGTTTGCGGTTCTTGGTTTTCGAATTATGTTATCGAAGTATCATTAAGCGCTTTTTTTTGGAAATTTTTCAATTTTATTGGCTTCTCTTATTTATCTAAGGTTCTCTAAAGGAGTAGCGTAGGTAAGTGAAGCGAGCTTTGAAGTCTGAGCGTTCCTACGATAAAATTTAAAGAGATTTAGTCTCATCTAAACTAATGTTATAGATAAAACGAATTGCACTTAAAAATAGAAACTTAAATAGAAAATAGTGATAGAAGAAAAATAGTGCAGTAACCTTGTCCTCTATACGGGAAAAGTATTTGAAATAGTAAATATACTTTAGTTTTTAGGGTTGTTTAAAGAAAATTCAAACCGTATAGAAACTTTGGTCTACCGTTCCTTAAAGTGTGAAAAATTAGACTTCTAAGTTAACGTAAAAAAGATACGGCCATCCCCATACAGGTGAAGTGGGAATGAAAAAAAATTTTCATTCTTCCCCATAGTGTCGTCAATTATAGGTATTTTTTAATAAAGTCAATGTTTTCATACATGACAGATACAGAAAAAATAATAATTTAAAAAATTTAAAAACCCGACTGCGTAAAAAGTGAACCAAACTAAGTAGGTAGGTACATAATTATAACTGAAAAGAAAAAAACAAGCACTTAGATATCCGGTGGTCTAGAATTCTATAATATATTGTTAAATTAATACTATTGGAACATAACAACTAAACAGTCAGGATCCATTGAAAAATTAGATTGGCTGTCGAATAATGGATCCCGACTGTTCAGTTGTTATGTTCCAATAGTATTAATTTAACAATATATTATAGAATTCTAGACCACCGGATATCTAAGTGCTTGTTTTTTTCTTTTCAGTTATAATTATGTACCTACCTACTTAGTTTGGTTCACTTTTTACGCAGTCGGGTTTTTAAATTTTTTAAATTATTATTTTTTATTTTATACTTTTTAGTTATGAGTACCTAGCTAGCTATTTACCAGACTGGATTTCCTATCAGCATCAGTCCTACATCACAATTGCGCTGGAATGTGAGAATGGTTGTTACGCAACTTTAAATCGATATAGATCCTAAACGGTCAGTCGAATCGAAAAATGTTGAGAGAAAACTAACAATGATTTTTAAATACCTATTCAACGATACCCCACTTGATATAGTTTTTTGACTTTCATTTTTTTCATTTTCACAATATGGCGTCCAGTAGTCGCCATATTGAATTTTCACTAACGTCATGTCTTTAGTGACACTCGCCGGACTAAGAGGAATCGATTGACGTGTGAATCATAAAAATCGGCCCAGGCGTTTGGTCTGTATAGTGCTTCAAAGGAACATACATACATACATACATACATACATACATAGGCTGATAAACACATTACCACTCCTTTGCGTCGCGCAGTCGGGTAAATACACAAACTAGGTACCTTATACAGAAGTCGCATATTATGATATTTTCCTGGTCATAAATATGCAACACTAGCTTTTGCCCGCGACTTCGTCCGCGTGGAACAGTTACTTTGGGATATCGCTAAAATTTACCCGCGACTTCTACATTTACTACATTTAGGTAGAAGGAGAAGCGCTTCCCCCTCACGACTGCCCGCCGCGCGCCGTACATTATTATTGCGAGCTTGATTATTTTATTACTGCGATATCTTCTAAAATACTCATTGAAATCAAATGATGTAAACTGCAAATTTCTTCTAAATTAAATGCTTGTAATGAATAACGTATTTACTTGGATAAGGATTAATATCATCTTTATGAAAACACCCTCATAAATAATGTTTAATTTTAGAACAAATTTGGTTATCATAAAAAGGTTATTGTGAGACAACCTTAAAAGATAGACATATACAGTCACAGACTTTATTTTGAACTTTTAATGGGAAACAATTCTGTCATACATAATTTTAACGAAACTAACCGTTTTCGCAGCGTACGCAGCGATAGCTCTCAAAAGGAAAAAAAACCCCGATTTTGAAACATTCTTGATTGGTGCTCCATTCGTATTGAGCTTAGCATGATGTTATATAGCCTTTTTAAAAATATTTTTTCAATTCTAACCAGTAGTTCTTGAGATTAGCGCGTTCAAACAAACAAACTCTTCAACTTTATTATATTAGTATAGATTAACTATAGCAACTCATATTCACGCACATTAGTCAAAATAATTAGCACGCTTTCTTGGCTTGCTGTTCTCTTAAGTTACTATGTTAGCATTTAAAATCATTTTAATATGTATGTCAACTCAACTCCCAGTAAAGTATTTTTTAATTTTTATTGACTTCGATAATTGAAAATCTCAATTTTAAAATCTGGCGTCACGGCGCCAAGTCGAGCAAAAAAGCAGCACGGCTTTTCTTCTCCTCCTCCTTCTCAACCTTTTCTCGAAGCTAATCAGGCAATAATATCATTTTCCAAAGTAACTATAGATAATAATACACAACTTTAAATCTCAAAACAATATATAAGATTAAAACTGATGGTGTAATGTGATTCGACATACTCGTAGTTTATATCCCTGTGACACTCTCGCGCGTCTAACAGATGCATTAGAGTACACAGAGAGCTAATCAGTAGATGCCTCAGTTTGGTTCTCCCGAGGCTGGGTATGTAAAATTATAATTATCCTTTGACTCGAGTCGCGTCTTACGAGTACATGTTATTCGCGTGCTTTGGGTGTGAGCTTTGAGTATCCAACTATATTTGGATACTCAAAGGGTGTGAGTGATTTCAGTAAGTTTTGTAGTTTGTGCTTGATTCTTGACGATATTTGCGAATTTTTAACAAACAAGTCGCCTGAAAATATATTAATTTTACCCGATTGTTTTACTTTAAACTCTTTAAGTTCATAGAACGAGTTAAATAAATAGAACGAGTCTGTGATATACATAGTAGGTAATAAGACGATGAATGCATTCTATCCACAATCTACATTCAATATTATCCACGATTTTTTTTCCAACTCATTTAAAAAATTATATTAATAGATATTATTAAAACAGTACTAAATTAATACACCACATCACTAAATTTGTTACACGAGTATATTACGCCAAGATAATTCAAAATTACGATCGTATGCTGCGATGAAACTAATTCAGTACGGGATAGGAAATCGGGATTGGATTTATTAATATTGGCGCCGTATCTTGAATGCCGGCGATCTATACGTTAATGTAGCTATTAGTTCAGGTTACGTCGACGCACTGGCTTAACTAAGTCGCGTATGACTGATGTATGATCAAAGAGCTAATTTCTCTTAGATTAGAAACAAACATGAAAAGTTTATTTTAAAATTGAAACAAGGCACAAATTAATGTTATTAAATGATTTTTTTGAGTTTTTTTTTTTTATTGCAACCTTTTAAATTATCTTTCTATGAGCTCTATCTGTAAGTTCTAGACGTAAGACGTTTTTGCGCTACACGGAATTCCGGCAGTCTGATTTTTATTTAGACGCCCGTAATAAGGCGTTTATACATAAGTTAAAAAATCAGTCCGCCGGACGGTAAAACTCCGTGTAATGCACAAACGCCCGTACTCTGTAGGTACACGTAATATTTTTTCTAAATTCGGCACTTAGGGGTTAATTAATCTATACTAATATTATAAAGCTGAAGAGTTTGTTTGTTTGTTTGTTTGTTTGTTTGAACGCGCTAATCTCAGGAATACTGGTTCGAATTGAAAAATTATTTTTGTGTTGGATAGTCCATTTATCGAGGAAGGCTTTAGGCTATATAGCATCATGCTAAGCTCAATACGAGCGGAGCACCAATCAAGAATGTTTCAAAATCGGGTTTTTATTTTTTCTTTTGAGAGCTTTCACTGCGTACGCTGCGGAAAAGGTTAAAGTTTCGCTAAAATGATATATGACAGAATTGTTCCCCTTTAAAAGTCCTAAAAAAAAGTCCGCGACTGTATATGTCTATCTTTTAAGGTTGGCTCACAATAGCCTTTTTATGCTAACCAAATTTGTTCTAAAATTAAGCATTATTTGTGAGGGTGTTTTCATAAAGATGATATTAATCCTTATCCAAATAAATACGTTATTCATTACAAGCATTTAACTTAGAAGAAATTTGCCGTTTACATCATTTGATTTCAATGAGTATTTTAGAAGATATCGCAGTAATAAAATAATCATCGCGCAATAATGATGTGCGGCGCGCTGCGGGCAGTCGTGAGATGGAAGCGCTTCTCCTTCTACGTAAATGAAGTCGCGGGTATATTTTAGCGATATCCCAAATTCCCAAAGTAAATGTTCCACGCGGACGAAGTCGCGGGCAAAAGCTAGTTGTTTTATGAAACGCGAGCTAAGCCAGAGCAAGAAAAAATAGTTAGATATACTCACTAAACTGCGTGCCTGCTTTCAATGAAACCGGCCACCGTCACCGAGATCGGTGTGGGGAGTTATTATTTTTAAACTGCAGTTTACAACGAGTATTATATTACTACCTGTTATTTCGTAGTTTTACGCTCGTTTTCCGGGTGCCAAATAATAATGAAATTCTCCAACTGCGAAGTACGTAATTCAAATAATAACATTAAGCCTGAAACCGAATGAATTGGCGACCTCAATAAGCATCCGCGGGAACTTCTATTTGCATGAAAAGGAGCGATCGAACGACAAAACAGTCCGGGGTTCTCTTTCATTTAACTTTAAAATGGTTAACGCTTTAATTGACACTGTAGGGCGTAGGCTTATCCAAATTAATTCTAATTAATACGGCCTCAAATCAAAAGCGTTCAGGTTGTTGTATCTGGTTCTGGTTATATATTTATTTGTATTTGTATCCTGATTTATAGGGATTGTGTTTTATTTACATTATAATATTATGTATACACAACAGAGCATATAATTGAAAGAGAGAGGTCGTCTATTATTTATACGAGTATAATCTGAGGTCGACATTATAATTATACTATGTTCAGATTCAATGACACCATAATATAAAGAAACCTCATGGGCGGCTATAATTCTACCAATTGAAGTAGAATTGTAGCCGCCCATGAGGTTTTGTTGTTTTCAAGCTTTGTATTTCTTTAATTTGTTCGAATTGCTTTTTTTGCTTACATTTATTTAGGTCACATTAAATTGGAACGGAATATATCTCATTGTTCGGTTTGTTTCTCTCATTTAACGGTTCTAATATTGTTTCTATCTTATTATATATAATGAAATTTGACATAAGCATCGCTATGTCACATAAGGATGCTTATGTCAAAATTCTATACATTTCTGTTTTCGATCTTCGTCGTCGTAATTAGCTATGCCAACTTGGCTGCGGGCTCAGGGCCTAGAAATTTGTACTTTTCACTGATCTACCAAGTGAATTGAGGTTTTCATCCCCATATTTGTATCCTTTATTTTAACCCCCTTAACTAATAAAAATATCTATCCAGTAGATAAGCAATACAATGTTTTGTCCTTGTCTGTCAAGTGGCATTTCCAACGTATAAGACAAGGACAAAACATTGTATTGCTTATCTACTGGATAAATATTTTTATTAGTAAGGGGGTAAATGTTTATTCTAAGTAAAATCGTTTTATAATTCCGACCCTCAGGTCTACCTCCTCTTTACCTTCTATTCTAGGAATAATCGTATTAATTCTGCCCCAGGGGTGTGCCTCATCGAGCACGCGAGCGGCCGGACCACGGACAAAGTTACAAACCACAACAACGCATACACAAGTTTCGGACTGTTCCAGGTAAGGCTTACCACTAAATACTATTTCGAATGAGAAGTTCGAGAATAAATTCATAGAATTTAAGTAGGGTATGATGCGTACCTATTTAAAACATAATATGGGATCCTCTTCTTTCGCATAATTTTATTTGTCATAATTTCATTTGGCATACCTCACTTGTCATAATTTTATTACGCATAATATTACTTTGGCATAATGGTTTCTTGGCATACTTCATCATTAGGCAAAAATATCACTTAGACTAATATTGTTTGTCCTAATTTAATGAGGCATAACTCGTAAGGCATAATTTTTCTTGTCATAATAATACTTTGGCATAATTGTTTTTTGGCATAAACTCATTAGGCATATTTTTTGTCATTATTCTGTCATAATACAGTTTGTGTAATTCTGTCACAAGGCACAAATATGCATAAAATGGAACGACATAATGAAAACACGGTTAAGGTTATTAAACGCATATTTATGAAACATTAAAAGCAGGTATTACACTAATTATATCTAGTGTAACATGTGTAACAGTAGGTTAAGTTAGGTTAAGTTTAGTAGGCCCTTGGGCCACCCGTAAGCCGCTAACATGTTTAAAATAATTAATACGAAAGGTTGTTAATGCAAAAACAAAACTTACTTTATCCTTAAGTGCATTGGGCTTGTGGTTATAGCACGGCATGTTCTTAGATAGCAGTTCGGGTTTTTTGTCCGAGTTTAATTTCGTAATCAGTGGAAAATTAAAATTATAATTGTTATTTCGTCTTAACTCGCACACCCAGTAGAATTTATAATTCATTAGTATGTGAAAAAAAGTGCTACAAAGATGTATGCGTAAATTTATTAGTATGCTTAAATATCATTATGCGTAAATATATTTATGCTTTTTAATATTATGCTTAAAAAAATATATGCCTTACAATAAGTATGCCTAACAATTATTATGCTTTTAGTAATCATGCGAAAAAAAATTATGCTAAGAAATTTATGACAAATGAATATTATGCGAAACTACTATTAGGTCAAATGAAATTATGCCAAGTAAAATTATGACATATTATTTTATGCGAAAAAATAGGGAACCACATAATATATGTTGTTGGATTATTGAACGGGATTAGGAATATACATACATACATATAATCACGCCTCTTTCCCGTAGGGGTAGGCAGAGACCACTTCTTTCCACTTGCTACGATCCTTACATACTTGTTTCGCTTCATCCACTTTCATTCTTACCGTCCATTCCTCCTCTTACATTCAACGTAGCAAAGCGGCTCTCCATGGGCCACTTTTCGCCTCCGCGAGAACGAGACGTGATGGGTGGCGAACCACATCGCCGCCATTTTGGATAATTAAATTATTTTTATAATTATTAGGAATATAGTCCCGCTAAAAACATTTATGTCAAAATTTCTTCGTTTCTGTCAAAAATGCTAAAAATGCTGTCATGCTAAGCTCGCAGTTATTCAAATCGAACTACACCCATATAGCCGAACACGATCATTTTTGATTACCTATAACAGTTTGCTAGTACTAATGTACTAGATGTCACTACATAACTTCAGTGGTGGACTCGCGACTGACACTCGATAGCTCTTGTCTAGATTAGTTTATTTGTGGCGTGATGTCGATCCTATTTTACCGGGAAACTAGTTTTTCAGTACTCGAGTTTATTGAAATATCACTGTATCCTTAGTTACTAGAACTATGATGAAATAGAATATACATCCTATTATGTATTATTAACTGTATCGAATTCTATGGAAATATATAAAGTAGACGTCATACTATTGTAACATTAGAGTTTGATTTCGACTTCCGAATATATTAATAAAAAGGTTAAATTAATACAATTGCAATTATATGACTAGCTTCTTCAAAATATTGAAAAACTAAAAAAAATCACGAAGAAAACTAAAACTACAAGAAACTTAAGTTTCACCTCCTCTAGCAGTTTTTTGAAAATTTATCTAAATAGTTTGTGCGCACCTGGATACATTAAATCCTACTAATATTACAAATGTGAAAGTTTGTACGGATGGATAGATGGATGGATAAATGTTGCTCTTTCACGCAAAACTACTGAACGGATTTTGATAAAATTTGGTATGTAGTTTAGGATATAGATTGGTAGTAGTTTAGGATATAGATTGGATTAAGATATAGGATTTTTGTCCCGCAAAAGTACATTTACTACAAAATTATAAATGAAAAAGTTTTTAAGGATTGATGGATGGGTAAACATTTGTCATTCTTTCACACAAAAACTACTGAACAGATTTTGATGTAATTTGATATAGCAGTAGCTTAGCCTATATATTAACACATAGTCTACATTTTATCTCGAAAGAGTACAGTCTTCCCGTGGATTACAGTATATACGAGCGGAGCAGCGCTAAAATCTAGGTAATAAAATAGTATGATGGAAAACGTTTCAAACATTCTATAATTATATTGAGATCAGTCACCAGTAAACTTCTTTATGCACGTTTATGACATGAATACGATGAAAATATAAATTGAATATGCATAATTGAGAACCGTATCCGACAAACACTTGCGGGAGAGCTCAATATGTATAATAATTAGCATTTAATTGGCTGCGGAATGCTTTGACGCGACATATTAGCTCTATACCTACGCCAATAATCCCCTACCAGCGCATACCTTTTGCATTCATTAATCAAATCCAATTTGAAAACAAATGCTGTATTAAATGCATCCTATTAATGATACCTGATGATGACTTTGTCGAAACCGGTCGTGTAATATATTAAAATTAATGTAAAATACTTATTAAAGTGGAAAGTATTGTGTATTATTACTGCATCCTATTAATAGCAATAAAAATAATAATTAAAAGTTAAATAATAAATAAAATAATAAAAGTTAAAATTGGATCAGTAGTTTAGGCGCTACGGTGGAACAAAAATACATATATATTACATACATACACAAACTGCTAAAATCATGACCCTTCCTTTTCGCAGTAGACGAGTAAAAAGAAATTAAATGTGAATACACTATCTATTGGCCTCCTAAATTCTGCTACGTATTCTAACCCCCTTACTTATAAAATATTTACACAAAGGATAATCATTACAATGTTTAGTCCTTGTCTGATACGTTGGAAATGTTGCGTGACAGACAAGGACAAAACATTGCATAGCTTTGCGTAAATATTTTTATTAGTAAGGGGGTAAATGTGAAAGTTTGTAAGGATGTACAAATGGTTGGATTTTTGTAAGTACTTTACGGCTTTGCACTAAATGCATAATACGGTAGTTTATACCTACATCAAAAATAAATTTTAAATTTTTTGTCTGTCTATCCGTCTGTTTGTCTTTCTGTTTGTTCCGGATAATCTCTGAAACGGCTTTTATCGATTTTGACAGGACTTTAACTGGTAGGTAGTTGATGTTTTAGGAAGTGAATTTTTTATATTAGAGTTCCATTTAAAAAAAGGTAGGTTTCCGTTTCCATTAGTACCACGCAAACGGAATTGCGGGCACCAGCTAGTTTATAAACAACTCCGTTAAAATTAATAACTTGACGCCTAGTAACTGCTTACTGTTTAGTGCTTACTGCTCCGTTTTCAGATTGCAATAAAAGTATTATATACATTCTACGACGGCGTAGAGCTCTGCTACGAATGTAATATTCGTAGCGCTATTTAGCGTAGCGGTTACGACGAAATGTAAATAATAACTAAATAGGGGATCGGACTACATCTAAAATATTTAGTTTCATTAATATATTCAGAAATATTGAGGCATTACTACTTGGTAAATGTAAAAAAATATTATTTTATGTGTAGTTTACTAATTAAATACATTTAAAAAGTACCAAAATTTTTTTTTTTTGCGAAATTGGTAAATAAGACCTACGTCATTAGCTTACTCACATCATATACAAAAACATTCATTTTGGTAAGTATGAACTTAAACGCACGAATATCGAAGATATTTACAAATATATTCCGGCGGCCATATACTTCATATACCTTAACCTACAAGTGACGTCATTTGTAGGTCGACTTTAGTATGGAGCGTTTTTAAAAAATAAAAAAATAAAATAAAAAATAAAATAAAATATGTTTATTTCAGGCAAAGCCCATAATATAGTAACTACATATACTTATTTAATTTAAATATTTCCCCTCTGGGGCTCCGGGCACAGGCACGTGTGCTTGGACCCAGTGTCGCAGAAGGGGGCTGTCCAGCTTGGCGCTAAGCAGATTCAGGATGCTGTTGGGACTTTCACGCGTGCGGAACATCAGCGACGCGATGCGACGCAAACATCGCAGACGCACTACAATAGCGAGGAAGCCCCACCAAAACCCTGAACGCATTATTATACTGTATGCGGAGAGCGTTGATGGCCCGCTGCGAGTAGCTGACCCACAGATTGCAGGTGTAGAGAGTTTGGCAAAATGCTTTAAACAGTGTAATTTCAACATCTGTACTACATCTCGCGAATCTGTGTGCCAACATGTTACAGCGGACCGCCATCGCTCTCCTCTCACTTTCGATGTCCCCATCGTCTGTTAAATCCTCGGTGGTCACCGAGTGTGGTCACATGGCCGAGGTATTTAAACTCTTTCACTCTTCGAAGAGCAACACCATTGAGCAGCACAGGCGCCACATCTCCCAGCTTACGACCCCTGGATTGAAATATCAAGAGCTCACTTTTTCTTACATTATATACGAGACCGTGCATCCTCGCATACTCCTCACACACTCCAATCATTTTTCTGAGAGCGGCTATTGATGGGCTGAGCAACACCATATCATCTGCATAACTAATACTATTAACACAGTGACCATCAATCGAGCAGATAACTCTAGTGTCGCTCAGCGCAGCAATCAGCCTATTCACGTACAAGTTGAAGAGCGAAGGAGACGTTAGTCCCCCCTGTCTTACTCCACACTCCAACTTGTACTCGTCAGAGAGTTCACGGAGCCATTTGACCCGGTTAGTTTGGTGGTCATACCAATATCTAAAAATGTTAATTAACTCACCCGGCACACCTGCGTCTTTTAATTTATGCCATAGGATATCGTACCTAACCAGGTAAATGCCTTGGAGAGATCAAGAAAGGCTGCATATACGGGCGTACTCCTATCTGTATAATACTTGACAATCTGCTTCAGAGACATAATCGCACATTCTGTTGAGAGTCCTGACCTGAAACCGAACTGAGCATCATGGAAATTTAGATGTTTTTAAGTTGTATCTCAAGCATGCCGCCAAGAATCTTAGATGTGGTAGTAGCTAATGATATAGGGCGGTAGTTACACTTATCGGAGCTATCTCCAGTCTTATTTTTAATTATAGGAACTACTACCGTCTTCATTAGCTCGTTTGGCAGGTAGGAGTGCCTAATACACAACGTAAATAACAGTCCCAAGAGCCTTGGGAGATGTGGCCCCGCATATTGAAAATGTTCTATGCCGAGGCCGTCGTGTCCAGGTGACTTTCCTCGTGTCATACCCTTCAATTTTAGAGCAACTTGTTTTGCTGTGACGCGCTCAGGCACCGTTAACACTACGACCTCCGCATCCCTGGTCTTCTCATGCTCACTATTCAGCGGAGACTCTACTTGAAAGTGACATCTAAACATATTTGCAATATCTTTCGTATCACTGATGCCGTTAATGCTCACCGGGACGCTAGGTTTTGTGTTCAATTTTTTTGTTTGTTTCCAAAAACCTTTGAAATCTTTATTTTTATGTTTAGTTACCAAAATGTTCATTTTAATTTTTTCCTGGTTATTCTGACAATATTGTAATTTACTTTTAAATATTTTTCTAGATTGATACATTTCATTATAAATACTACCACTACTGGGTCTACCATACCAGACCCAATTCAAAAATTTCTACCTAGCATCCCTGTGAGCATTACGAACATACTTATTCCATCCGACAATAGGACGACCACGGTGTTGACTGCCAATACCAGCACAACCAACATAGCTGTCAGCAGCAGCCTCTTGTAACGATGTTACAATGTCACCATAAAATGCATCTATTGCGGCCAAGTGCACCCTATTATTATTACTACACATATTATCACAACACTTGTCAAATTCACTAGGGAAGCTAATTTCTCTTAATTTTACATGACAAGATTTAGTATATTTTTCTATTTGGCTCAAATCCCTGTCTCCCCATAGTACTTTATTTAAATTGGCTAGCGGTTTGTTAATAGTTCGACCAACTGTTTTTAAGTTACACAGAATCTCAACTGGATAGTGATCAGACCAGAAAACATCATAACATACCTTAACAGAGATAACTGTCTTTAACGCCGCCTCAGTAACAATACAGTGATCAAGCCACCTGCGGCTACCGTGTGCTTCATTCACAAATGTATGGGTATTAGAATTTGAGTCCAATATCTGAAGATCCACACATGTCCAGTGTTGCTCATTACAAAATTTATGAAGTTCATTACCAAACAGTTCATTAGGATGAGCATTAAAGTCTCCCATGATAAAAACATTTTCAATATTGTTACTCTCAACTATTGAAGGAATTTCACTTAAACATTGAACAAATTCCAATAGATTGTCTGGAGATTAATTTAATTAATTAATTAATTCTTTTAGGAGACTCGCGAAATTTTTTATAAAAATCGCTGTACCTTTGAAAATATTGACTTTTGATATACGGTTTCTTCTGAGAAGTTACTCATATTTAAGAGTACTATTCATTTATGCAATAAAAAAAATCAGTCCGATTGCCTATTATTATAAAAACTGTAACCCGACTACGTAAATTATAAAGCCATTAGCCTATGTAACCCGGGCTATTATTACGAAGCTATTGACACCTTGTTTACTAAAATCGGATAGTGTAGGCGCTACTGTGGAACAAACTTACATACATACATACATACATACATACATACATACATAGGCTGCCAAAATCATTACCCTTCCTTTAAGCTTCGCCGTAGTCGAGTAAAAAAGCTTGAAAATCTTTCACTTACAGGAACTAAATCACTCATAAAGTAAGACCCAATCGATATTTTAACCCTTGGCTGGTATCGCTATTTTTGGCAACACTACTGGCATCGTGGGTCATATTTTACCCATACCAAAAAATCTGTTGTAGTACGTATGCATTTGTTTTATTTATGTAAATAGGGATAGAAATTAAATAAAAAAACTATTTTTTACAAAATTATCTTAGTTTAATTTTAGAATATTAAAAAGTTATTTAGTTCTACATGAATTTGTAACTAACCTAAGTTTTTGGCACTTTTTGATAAGAGTGTATTTAAAATGAAATAAAAACATATAAACTCTAGAAAAACTTAAACAAAAATAAATTAATGGCACTTCTTATATCCTCTTAATAACAAAAAAATATAATTCTCATGAGATCAGCTAATAATTTAAAAAATGACAATCAAAAACAAACGACTTGACACTAACCAACAATATGACGTCATATTTCAGTCTTATACTTTTTGACAAGTAGTACACACGTTATTTATAAACTGAATATTTCAGATATTAGTGCAGCTCTATCGTTCGCTTTTCTTGACACTGTCTTCTGAGCAAGTAATAGGTTCGGGACTGTCTCGATCGCTGATAACTTCATCGTCATAAAGTAGATTTATATTTGGGCTCCTTTGAACATCTTCTGACTCCGAATCATCATTTACGTCGTGTAACAACTCCTCAATTTGTCTGTCGTTCAAAAATCCTCCCATTATTGTAGAAATATTCATTAAAAACGAAAAGTTTAGAAATTACACTCAGTGAAAAAAGTTACGTATTTGGTGTCGTGGGTCAAATGGGACCCAGCCGGCTCCATACCTCAGCTCCTATGATGGTCAACACGCTGCACTTCCGCCCCCCACCGCAGCTTGCGACGTTCTGAGAATACGTAGAAGCGCACACTTGTACAATGAACATTAAAAGAATAATAACTAAAAATGTTTGCGTCTGGGTCAAATTTGACCCACGATACCAGCTAAGGGTTAAATAAGCAATCACATTTTTAAATCATTTTCCGACTTCAAACGATTGATATAAACGCTAATAATTTTTCCCAGGAAAATATCGCTGTTCCATTTAATTCTGTGTCGTTAACCAAATTTAATTGCGATCAAATTGTCTAATTAGGAATGATTTATGTAAAGTTGTGCCACAAATTAATTAAGTTATGACTGATAACGAGCAAATTCCCTCGTAAGCGGAGGCGGCTTCGGTGATATATTGTAATCAACATAGTATGTATTAATTTCTGCAACCGCTTAGAGGTACACTAAGGTAAAATTATTTGATTTTTTTTTATTTATTAAATAATTAAAAAAATTTAAAAACCCGACTGCGTAAAAAGTGAACCAAACTAAGTAGGTACATAATTAAAAGGACAGGATCCATTGAAAAATTAGATTGGCTGTCGAATAATGGATCCCGACTGTTCAGTTGTTATGTTCCAATAGTATTAATTCAATAATATATTATAGAATTCTAGACCACCGGATATCTAAGTGCTTGTTTTTTTCTTTTCAGTTTTAATTATGTACCTACTTAGTTTGGTTCACTTTTTACGCAGTCGGGTTTTTAAATTTTTTTAATTATATTTTTTTATTTTATACTTTTTAGTTATGAGTACCTAGCTAGCTATTTACCAGACTGGATTTCCTATCAGCATCAATACTACATCACTGGAATGTGAGAATGGTTGTTACGCAACTTTAAATCGATATAGATCCTAAACGGTCAGTCGAATCGAAAAATGTTGAGAGAAAACTAACAATGATTTTTAAATACCTATTCAACGATACCCCACTTGATATAGTTTGTTGACTTTCATTTTTTTCATTTTCACAATATGGCGTCCAGTAGTCGCCATATTGAATTTTCACTAACCTCATGTCTTTAGTGACACTCGCCGGACTAAGAGGAATCGATTGACGTGTGAATCATAAAAATCGGCCCAGGCGTTTGGTCTGTATAGTGCTTCAAAGGAACATACATACATACATACATACATAGGGTGATAAACACATTACCACTCCTTTGCGTCGCGCAGTCGGGTAAAAAAGAGGTGGGCTCTTGCCTCATCTAACTGCAAGAGCTGGCAAGAGTGGGCATTACTTTTTTTTTCTGTCTGTATCAAAAGGAAAATACTTTTTGTGTAGTACTTTAGTTCTTTGGGCAAAAATATAATAAAAAAGATTAGCTTTTCCCCGCAGCTCCGCCCGCGTAAATGTAGTATCGCGTATCCCATGGGAATACTATACTTTTTTGAGATAAAAAATACCCTATGTTGTAATCCAGAGCCTAAAGTACTATCATACCAAATTTCATCGAAATCCGTTTAGTAGTTTTTATATGAAAGTATATCATACATCCATTCATCCTCACAAACTTTCACATTTATTATAGTAGTAGGATTTAAAAGTTAGAAAAAATCTATTCATAGTATAAAATACTAATTGCTGTTCCTGGAAAAACGTAGATTTCTTCAAGTCCACTTGTTGAAAAATATCGCAGGATTTTAATAGTTAAAATACATTTCTTCCATACTTAATATAAGTAATATTAATTGACTAATCTATACTATATAATATTATAAAGAGGAAAACTTTGTTTGTATGTTTGTTTGTTTGTTTGTTTGTAATGAATAGGCTCAAAAAGTACTGGACCGATTTCAAAAATTCTTTCACCATTCGAAAGCTACATTATCCACGAGTAACATAGGCTATATTTTATTTTGGAAAAAAATAGGGTTCCGTAAAATATTTGGGTTTTTCGGACACAAGGTGTAAAAAATCAACCAGAAAAATTACTTATTTTGCGTACGCTGCTTAAACTATAAAAGATAGAACCATAAAATGTTCTAATCAATTGTAGATCTTATAAATATCTACAAAAAAGTCCGCGACACACTATACCTATCTATGTCGAGTGAGGCACAACAACCATTTTTTTTATTTAGAAATCTTGAATTTTTTTGGACTACATTTAAACGCGTTTATTTTACTCATGCTATTAATCCTTATCAAAATAAATTATTTCATCACTAAGTACAGTTCATTTAGATAATATTTGGTCTTTGAATGATTGAAATTGGACGTGTGGTTTTGAAGTTATGGCGAAATTAAAATGTTACGATTTCTGCTGCACGGTCTGTTGCGAAGTGGGCGTCACCAAGGCGGGGGTGCGCGTGCGGGGGGAGTTTAGATCTATGGTATTTCATACGATAAAAGTATACCCATCTACTTATTTCATTGAGTTTTAGTAGGTACAGTCGAGGTCAGATCCGGTGTACCACTTTTCGACCTTATTACTTGGTAATAAGGTCGAAAAGTGGTACACCGGATCTGACCCCGACCGTACCTATATTAATTTGTTTCTGTTTGTTTTGACTAGATTTCGCCCGTTTTGTTAAAGGTTTAAAGACATTCTGTAGTATTAGTATCAGTATAATTGTACCCGTGCGAAGCTGGGGCGGGTCGCTAGTTTTCTATACAGTTAAACTATTAAATTATTGTTGATATTTTGGTATGTAGTCTAACAATCATTTATTGTATAATATTACCTATATCTAGCTTTTTGAATGCATAAATCATCAGCTTTGAAATTTGAAATCGCGAATGTAGTGAAATCGGTTAATTTGAACGCTCTGGAACGTTCCAAATTTAATCCGCGGCGCACAATCAGCTGAGTAATCTAATGCTCTAATGTAAATAACGCGTTATTTCAGCGCTTTCTATTTCATATTAGTGAATTAGTGTGTAATATATTATGTACATTACTCATATTATTCCTACATTAGGCATGATTAGCTAACTCTGGCGTTAGGGATCAAATGCCAATAACATTATAGTTTCTACTGAAATTATTGAAAGCATTTAGCACACCATTCAACGTGTTACAACTTCCATTTCATGAACGATAATATTAATTAGGCATTTAATAGTTGAACTTTACGGGGAGCTCATTGTAGAATGCTTTTTATGAATTTTTGAACTCTTTACTTTTTTTATTAATTCTTTTACTGTGTAACCTGTACCACAGTATATACACTTACACCTGTTACTTTAAAAATGCACAAGAGTCGAGACACCCATTTTATACCGTTTTTTTTGCACCATCCACATTGATAATATTCATACACGCTCGCCAGTATAATTTTAGTGTCTAATTTTCATACAAACAATTATTAAGGCATATTAATCTTCTCGTATTATATCGTCATTAGTAACACATTCGGTGCTTCGCTTACAATAATTTGGTTAATATTATTTCAATTAATTTTCATGTGTATACAATTACACGATTAGAAAACAGATTCACTATCAAATAACATTTAGTGCTTAACGTGGTTGGGTATTATAAACAAATAAGCATTCCTAAGAATCTTACAATTTGATTTTACTTGAAATAGTGTTAAATTGGAAACTAGCTGACCGTGTATTACTTTTGTTTTTAAATATTTTTGTATCCATCAGAATATGATACTTTATAGGTAGATCAGCATTCTTGTCAGAATATAAATATTTTGAAGAAGTGAACATGCGTACTAAAATTATTATTTGAAAAGTTCTTTAGTACGATATTTTGAGAGCGGCCATGACAGTTGCTTGGACATGACTTTTGACGTAGTTAAGTGCCCCCGCACACTTCCAATTTCAAGTCTGCCAACTAAGTTGGACAGTACCTATGCTAAAATACCAGTAACTAAATGAGAGCGCGCACATTATATCCAACTAAGTCGTCCAACTAAATAATTGGACACCGATCATACCAGATCCAAGATTCCCTTCCGAGCGCATCCAACTAAAAAGTCGTCCAACTGTCGGCCACCTGCTTATTAGCACGGTACCTTATGAGAGGCCGCAGACTATCCAACTTTGTCGGCCAGTCGCACGGCAAAATGCAAGCGGACCACACGCGCGCGCGCGCGATATCCCCGCGCCGCTACCAGCCCAAACGTTATCTATACATCTATACATACAGACAAATAAAATTGAAGTGTCTGTTTGTAATTTAAAATTAACAGCTTTTCACTTAATGCATATGAAAGTATATTCGGTACTCACAATAAAATACCGTTTTTTTTAATTTTTGTCTGTCCGTCTGTCTGTCTGTCGGTCTGTCTGTCTGTTTGTTCCGGCTAATCTCCGAAACGGATGAACCGATTTTCATGTGACTTTCACTGGCAGGTAGCTGATGTTATAAGGTCTAAAATAGGCTACTTTTATTTTAGGGTTCCGTTTAAAAAAAATAGGGTTCCGTTTTCGTTTTATGCAAATGAAGTTGCGGGCATCAGCTAGTTTTTTTATAAAGTTGATTATATCTCGGAAACGGTGCATCCTACTGAAAAAATAATGAAAATTTCCTCCCCCTTAGGAACCTTGCAACATCATATTTTCTTCATGATGGAAGAAAAAAAAATTTGAAAATCCGGATTTTCCCAAATTTCTATAACTTTATACACCATTCATGTCTCAAAGTGGAGCATTGCCATATTTTTTTCCTATAATGGCTTCTGTCTCAGAAACGGTGCATCCTACTGAAAAAATAATGCAAATTTCCTCCCCCTTAGGAACCCTGCAACATCATATTTTCTATATGATGGAAGAAAAAAAATTTTGAAAATCCGGAATTTTCCAACATCTCTATAGATTTATACATCCCTCGTATCTATTGGTACATCATTGCCATATTTATCGTTAGTGCTTAGTGTTTGGACCTAGTGCTAGTGAATAAAGTCTTCAAAAGAGTCAGCAGGTCTTTCTCTCCAAATCCTTCGAACCCTAACACTTGACAATATTATACTTGTGTTACTTCAGTAAAAGCTGTGGTAAAAGTAAAAATCACTATATATGTGTCAAGCTAAAGAGCGCCTACGCGCTAACCACTGAGCCACAGAGGTCATCTTTTTCCTCATTTCCAAGCACACGTCACTTCGTTGGCAATACTGTCACCGAATAAATCGGTACAGTCTGCGGCTGCTCACCGACACAATTTAGTTGGCAAACTAAATTGGAAGCGTACACAATTTAGTTGTTAGATAGTCTGCCGACTTGAAATTGGAAGTGTGCGGGAGCACTAACAGTTTTAGGAAGAGACGTCTTCTTGAATGTCATACGACAAAAGCCATGTCATTGTCAAAATGACATTATTTGGTTAACTATGATCTTATCTTATGAGTTTTAATTTACGTTGTTTTGCTCTCCTAGACGAAATTAATTCAAATGTACATTGAAAAGAAGTGAAATTAAACAAAATAAATAATAGATTTTAAGTTTTAACTTGTAGTTTTACTACAAACAAGTAAATATTTTTTCATTTCTAGAACATCTCTTTTAGTTACAACATGTCTAATGTGAAACGTCATATTATGCGGTTGTTCAGAATGTTGATTATGACTGATATTGGTGATGGTGACAAAAAAAATTGTAGATATTTTGTATAAATTTATTTCGACGTATTACATTCTTAGCCATCCATGCAAGCTTTAAATGCTTGATCTGAGATAACACACCTAGGGACGTTTTACCGTCAATCAGGGCCGCTAGTCAAGATGCATTCGATAATTTTGACGGCAATCTTCGAAATCAAAAATGTATGTTGACATAAGTCATCGCTAAATGACATTTCGCTTGCGATGTCTTACGTCAAATCCCATACGTTTTGTTTTCGAACTTCGTCGTCGAAATTATCGAATGCATCTTGACTAGAGGCCCTGTAGTTGTAGTAGATATTATTGTATTTATTGCTTTCGAAGCAAGTTTAGTTCCGATAGCGTAACTTTAGTGAGACCTCACACTGCAAGACTAAATATCGATAATACTATGAAAGTTGCAGTTCAAATAGACGTTTGCTACCGCTTAATGTGGGTTGAGTTCTTTAAATCTGGCACTAATAGTTTTTCTAATAGTTTTTAGTAATAACTAGTGTAATCTTAAGGCTGAGTTATGCGAGATTGAGTTCTTCAAATCAAGTACTAGTAGTTTTTAGGCTTCCGTACCTCTAAAGGAAAAACGAACCCTTATAGGATCACTTTGTTGTCGGTAGGAATGTCTGTCAAGACCATTTTTCTCAGGAACGCGTGGAGGTATCAAACTGGAATTTATATCAAATACTAAGGTCGACGGTCCCTTGGAGCTGTGAAAAAATCAAACTTCTAAGCCAACGCAATCAAAAGATACTGCCGTTTATGCCGCAAATTTTCGACACTCGCAAACTCAAAACCTACAGGGTACTTCCCGTTAACTCAGAATCTTAAAATTTGGCACGAAGTAACCTTATAGCACAGATAAAGGAAAAAAAAACGAAAACCGTAAATTTTTTGTTACATCATGTAATAAAAATATTTTAAATAACTTTAAACTTACTACCCCTTTCCTCATGAACGCGTAGAGGTATTATATTGAAATTCATATCAAATACTCAAGTCTATAATACCTTTAAGCTGTAACGAAATCACTACAGGTCTGTACGGAACCCTCGGTGCGCGAGTCCGACTCGCACTTGGCCGGTTTTATTTTTCTAATATATATGAATACACATACATAGTATAAATGTACCTATGTATAAGCTAAAGGCTGAGTTATGCGGGATTAACACGGGTAACTTATGCTCGACCAAAATCGATTAGCAATTCGACGAGATCTAAAATGACTAAATTGCCGTTTAAACAGTAGATTTTTGCACTGTTTTGTGGTTTAGAGCTTGGCTCTCGACTCGGAGGTCGTGGGTTTGATTTCCGCATTTTTGCAAATTTGATTTCCGCAAACAAAAAATTTGGTTAGGACAATGCAGGCTGATCACCTGATTGTCTGACAAGAAAGATGATCCATGCGTCGGATGGGCATGTACAAAATCGTACCTGCGCCTAATCTCTCGCCAGTCGTGTCGGTCTGTCCGACCCACTGGGTTTCGAAAGTAAAGGAAGAGAGAGTGCTTTTGTGTACAGCGCACACACTTGGGCAATGTTAAAATAACTCCTACGTAGCTGGCCTGGTTTCAATGAAACCGACCACTAGCAAAGTGAAGACACTTGGTCTTAGAGGTACTATTTAAGTTATTAGGTCGTCAGCAATCCACGTTAATTTACGCTAGTTTTATATAAAGGCCGTGGCAAATTTCTGTCGTACCGTTTTTGCCCAGGCATGGCTCTCTCATAGTTCTCTGTACGTAATGCGATATCCCTATATATCAAATAATAGATACGTCAATGCCTGTACTATTCAGTACTCTGTACAGGCTGTGTAACTCAAGCTAAATTAAATTTGTTACCGTATGCGTAAATCACTTTTATTTACTTTTGTACTGGAAAATGGCTTTCGTTCGTTGTTTCAGATAAGAAATATAAATTTCCAAATCTCCAGCAAAATCTGAGTCTGAATATCTAATTAAATCCTCATGACCTTGATACTTTATACATATATATTTTGTCTTAATAAGATCTAATTATCCTCTTAATCTGAGTAACATGTTGTAGACTTGGATTATTAATAATATATCTACTCAAAAGAGCAAACACCAAAGGCAATTTCTGGCCTTGTTACCATAGATAAAAACAATAACGACTCTATAGCTTATCTGTAAGGAAAATGGGTTTGTGTAAATTATCAATATTTTTGGTAATCAATTTATTGTTTTTGATTAAACCCCTTACTAATAAACGCTGTATAAGCTTTGAATAGTTACACAGTGTTTTGTCTTCTTCAATGGAATTAAAAATGTCAATAGTGTGACGTGAACAAAACACTGTATAACTATACAAAGCTTATACAGCGTTTATTAGTAAGGGGGATAGAGTTTTCAGTTCTTACAATTTCCAAACCAACGGTTTAACTCCATCTCTTTTACATTACACTCTTAGGCCATAGGTAACTAATAATATAACCTAATACATTTTTACATTTAGACATTAACAAAGCGTCATCTACATACAAAATTAACAAAGCTTTATTGCCTTGAAAATTACCTACAAACACAAAATTGTCTGCTTGTGATTGAATACAACCAAACTTTACTAGCAAATCAATGAACTTTCTATTCCAGCAACGATAAGTCTGTTTTTTTATGAGATTTGTTTAATTCACATACTTTGTTTGCTGGTGCTTTAACACCATCTGGAATTTCCATGTAAATATCCTGCTTTAGCTCGTCATACAAGAAGGCTGTTTTGACATCTAGTTGTGTTATTTCCCAGTTTAAAAAATATGTACACAGACAGGCTATCCGTATCTTTCTATTTCACCAGTTTTTCTTTTAATATTAAAACCCATTTTGAAGATAAAATTCTTTTATTTTGCCTATCAACATAGTTCCATTTGTTGTTAGAATAATGAGCTCTCAATAATAATTATTAATTAATTGCCCCTAACCATAATTTTCTTTCCTTTCTATTGACTGCTTCATCATCATAGGCATATTTAATTCCGTTAAATTTGATTCAAACATTCCCTGCCTACAACGTCTATGTAGTTGAATAGTAACATTTGAATCAAATAATTCAGAAGAATAATTTTCTAGTGATGGTTCACAATATGCTGTTGATGAACAAGATGAGACATATTATGTGCACTGTCATCACTACAATCAGAAACAATATGTTCATCAGTCACCTCTTTCTCTTTTACTGTGTTGTTTGTATCTTCTTCTGTTTCTTGCCTAACTTCATCATCATCAAGAACCAAAAATTCAGTTTCATTTCTTCTTACTTCAGAACTTTTCATTTCATTGAAAATAACATTTCTAGAAAATGTTATTCTTTTAGTATTTGGATCATACATTTTAAAGCTTGTGTTATCATATCCTGCAGTAACATCATTTTTCTACTTTTAATACTCGAATTTGGATAAAATTATATAACAAAGCTGTTGCTTGCAGTTCCGCTGCCATTTCGGTGTGAATTAACGCTAAAGCTTCTTTGTTTCAACGAGAGTGTAAGCTACGAATAAATTACTCTCAATAGGTATTGAGTTAACCTCTGGCCGGTCTCTGAAATCCATCAGGTGTGAAATGGTTTACAAAATAGGTTCAGGATTACTATCGAGTGATTAAGTTTAATTAATCACATTAATTTCATACTAGATATTACCCGCGACTTCGTGCGCGCAAAGTTAATTTCCCAGAAACCGTACATTTTCCGCAATAAAAAGTAGCCTATGTCCTTCCCCGTGGTCTGCTCTACATCTATGCCAAATTTCATCAAAATCGGTCCAGTAGTTTCAGAGCCTATTCAATGCAAACAAATAAACAAACATACAAACAATCAAACAAACTTTTCCTCTTTATTATATTAGTATAGACTAGCTGGTGCCCGCAACTTCGTTTGCATAGAAGTAACGGAAACGGAACCCTAAGAGAAAGTAAACTATGTTAGACCTTATAACCTCAGCTATCTGTCAGTGAAAGTCCCGTGAAAATCGGTTCAGCCGTTTCAGACAGTAGTTTAAAATTACAAACAGACATTTAAATTATATTAATTTGTATAGTATAGAATATAGAATGTACCTATAGAATATAGATAATTATATATTTTAGACTAGATGTTATCTGCGGTCTTGTGCGCATAAAAGGAAATACCGCTGGAACCGTATATTTTGCCGCGATAAAAAGTGGTCTACTCTATATTTGTGCCAAATTTTATCAAAATCGGTCTAATAATTTCTAAAACTACTCAATGCAAACAAACAGACTTACAAAACTTTCCTCTCTATAATATTATCATAGATTTACAGATACGAATTTTTTAAAGTATATTTTTGAATATTTAACTACTCAATCACACATAAATGAAACCACAGACTAGTTAGAAACTATATAGAAATAATTCCATTATTGCTTCAAAATCTGGACTTTGAACTTTTAGAAAGCTCTCGATTTAAGTTAGTTCGTAAAACAAACTATGTTATAATATTTATGTGCACACTTCTCTATTTATAGCTGATGCTTAGCATAAGTTGGAATTTCATTGTTGAATGATATTAGTATCTATATATAAGTCACCTTAAAATTATAAAAACCGTTAGATTGTAATATAAGTAGAGAGATTATAATATGTCGACAGATTGTCAAATAAAAATTCTCCTTATAATTTTACGCATTATTTTTCGTTATAATATTACGAACAGGAATTTGTCAAATTGTCAACTATCCGTAGGATTTCCCTGATTGGTCAGTCTTACAGTAGGTAGGCGGTTTTATGTCCATAGAGATAAGAATGGGATACAGCAGGTCAACTTGGAACTAGAAGGGTTCCTTCTAGTTACTACGGAATTCTAAAAATGGGTTAGGGTAAGTTAGAACATTTTTATTACATTCAAAACTTTTTTAAATATGAAACAACAGAAGGCGATAAATAATTATTTCAGGAAAGGTTTAAACAGTGAGAAATATTGGAAAACGTTTAGGTTGTAGAAGTAAGTGTAGGTGTAGAACTAGGACGTAGATTGCATTGTAGGTAGGTTTATTTATTGATTTTAGTTCATATATTTTAAGACTGAACAATGTGTGTGACAGCTAGTTCCTTATATAAAATATTATTACATAAAATATTAAATTCTAATAGCAAGACCTAATATTATGTGGTTAGCGCGTCGGCGCTTAAGCTGGAGGTCACGGGTTCGAGTCCCGCCTAAGGGACTAAAAGTTTTCTGTGTTTTTGGGTCATGGATGTGTATTAAATATGTGTATAGTATAACAGTATTATAGTTTAACAACGGAAATTCGTTGTCTGGTACCTGTGAATTGTGATACAATTTCTTCGGTTACCTAGGACAGGACCAGATTGACGTAGTGTGATAGCGTTCATAGATATAGTTAGTATCTATAAAAATATTTATTACTACTAGAAAGAAAGAAGAAAGAAAGAAAGAAAATTTATTTTCAGTTCACAATAAGACACATAATATGTAACAAGAAATAAAATAAGAATAATAAAAAAATATATAACAATTTAAAACATGTACCTACAATAAATACTAAGTTGGCAGTCTCAATATTTACCCATAGAAAATTTTGACCCATCTAACAACACAATTTTCTTAGTATAACAGCCTCCGTGGACTAATGGTTAGAGCCTGAAACAACAAAAAAATTTTGTTTTCAAGTTTGGTTAGGACAATTCAGGCTGATTGTCTGACAAGATCCGTGCGTCGGATGGGCATGTAAAATGTCGGACCTGCGCCTAATCTCTCTCCAGTCGTGTCGGTCATCTGTCCCACTGGGTTACAAGAGTAAAGGAACGCACACACTTAGGCACTATAAAATTACTAACTGCGTAACTGGCCTGGTTTCAATGAAACCGGCCACTGTCACTAAAATCGGTGCGGGGGAGTTATATTATATTCCTTAGTGACATGGCTAGTACGATAGTCGTTACGTCAGTAAAAATGGTAGCTAGTAGTTACCAGTAGCATCCGTGGTCCAGTTGTTTAGAGGTTGGCTCTCGACTCCAGAGAGACTCATAGGTTCGATTCCCACATTGAAACAATGTAGGCTAATCGCCTAATTATTTGACTTGGCATGTAAAAAGTCGGTCTTGCGCCTGTTTTTTCCACAGTCGTGTCGGTCAAAAAATACTAGGTACCTCACTTGTAGTAGGTACCATGCGTTTGTATAGTAACAATAGGTGTTTGTTTACACAATAATTGTCATTCTTTCTTTCACATTTATAAGACAACATTTACATATTTTTATTGGCTATATAAGAGGCAAAAAGAACCGTAAAAAGTTGAAACTTCAAAATTTAAATATGAATTAATGTAGCATTTCGACCACAAGCTGACCTCTAGTAATTATTAATTACGCATCAAGTACTGGCTCAACTGAAACGCACAAAACTATCTCTCAATGATAAATTTGCATGATTTAGCCCTAATCACTCTTGTGGAATGCGATACAAACGGTTCCCGCTAGATTACAACTCCGTATTGATTCATCACGTTTGAATATTCAAACCTCTGACGTATTCATGCGAGCCTAGTCCTCGAAGTATTATAAATGACCAAACCCATTATGGCCTAATGTTGCTGATTTCAATAATTTTCTGGAGATAAGGCGGGAAGCTATAGGATGTTGCCCATTTCGGTTGAATGGTGTGCTGTACATACTAGGTTTATCATAATCGAACCTTCTCGCTATATGGACATAACATAGGAACACAGAATTCAAAACATGCAGAATGAGTGTTCGATCCAAAGATTTCAACTCAAGATAGGCTATCACGTACATTTAGCCGAAAAAAATTTCATACAAGAAAAAATTACGCCATCTATGTAAAATCAACGGAACTTCGATGTTCCTTTGATTTTACGATTTTACCATTCCGATGCAACAGTCGCTAGTCGTATGATATAACTTTGTAAGGGCGTACAACGCATACATTTTTTTTAAATACATATCTTGACTAAAGAAATGTTAATAAAATTGTCCGGCGTATTTAATATAAGTTTAGCTCGCATTAATACTGGAATTACTAAAATATTAGCAACAATAAATCAATAAGGCTTACAAACAAACATAAATTTTACAGGGACGTAATGTAATTTAAATATTTCATATTTCTTATTACATTACTCTCATTATCATAAAGCATAGACGAGGCGTGTTGAGGCAAAAAGTGTCCACACTTAAACTGCCCCACTTTTGGGGTTTTTTGGGGCAGTCGAGGTTTCATATTTTGTCATCTTGACATTTCGACATTTGCTTTCCGCAGATTTTTCAGTCCACATTTATTTGAATAAATCTTCTGAAATCAAGATGGCGTAACTTTTTCTTATACCTACATTATTTGTCAAATGTATGCCAAAGATCAGGAACGCACTTTTAACTCCTCTGGTGATTAGTACCCATAGATGACGATTATTACATACTAGAATATTATACAGATATTATATCGGTGTAATAGATTAGTGCAATGGCTATTATGGTGTATGGATACTAGATATTTTAACCTAAGCAAGATATTTTAAAGGATTTTACAAGAAAACCAATTTTTTTCTTCTATACGGCGTATGGACCTAGACCAGACAACAAATTTGTTTTTACACATGTGCCGTAGGTCCAGCGGCGCCACGGTAGGGGCGGAGCCGTAGGAGCTGTGACGTTTCACAGCCAGCGCTGCAGCAAAAATTACATACAAATCCTAGCGCAACAGCACTTAATATTCCTTTATTACCTAGATAAATAAAACAAGACTCATTAAAAACAAAACTAATTATATTAAGTACCATAAAAAGAATATTGAATTATAATTTATAAAAACTTATACATAATCTAATTCAGTTTGAAAGTAATAATCTACATCTACACTAATATTATAAAGAGGAAAACTTTGTTTGTATGTTTGTTTGTTTGTAATGAATAGGCTCAAAAAGTACTGGACCGATTTCAAAAATTTTTTCACCTTTCGAAAGCTACATTATCCACGAGGAACATAGGCTAAATTTTATTTTGGAAAAAATAGGGTTCCGTAAGATATTTGGGTTTTTCGGACACAAGGTGTAAAAATCAACCAGAAAAGTTCTGGAAAGAAATGGTAAGATCACAAGTGCCAAACCTCAACTGTCAAAATGGCCCCAAAATTTAAAAATTGGGGCCATTTTTTTGGAGACACTTTTTGCCTCAACATGCCTCGTCTATAATATACGTCTATGTTTCAGTACCTAACCAAACCTAACCTTACCCGTCAGTATTCACATTTTTGATTAATTTAAATAAAATGAAACTAAGGCTTACTATTTATTTGATTTTTACATATTATATTTAAAAATATTATTTTCTATCTGGCCTGACAGACGTTGTTCTGTGAATTATGAAATTGAATAAAAAATGCTCGGGAGAATTTTCTTTCTACGGGAGAACTACACTTGAAGGTTGTAAGCGTAGGTTGCTACACCCATAAGTCATACCCTACACCTACAACCTACATCTAGACCTACTACATACCTATAGTTGGTAGGTGATAGGTTGGTAGGTAAACAGTAGTTACCCCACTAAAAACCTACAAGCTACATCTACTAGATGTAGATCACCTATAACCTGCACCTACTGTCTATTCTACTCCTAAACAACCACCTACAATGTTCAGGGGCCAGCGAATTTAACATTATGCACTTTTGGAGAAAAAAAAGTAATATTTATGAAATATTACTATGTTACTGGAAGCACCTTTATACCGAGTGATTTTTTAATCCGTTTCAAGAGAAACAGTGTATAATAGTTACACAAAATAGAGTACTTTGGCATACTTAGTTTATTATTTTTTTCTTTTGTCTAATTTAGTGAACATTTGTTGTAAACATCGCAGAAATTTATAGTATTTTAATTACAGATTTCCCAATAATCCAGAGCGCAAAGAGATTTGGACTCGCCTTATTCGAGAACAACGAAATGAGCCTAACAAAAAAGTTACTCATAGATCTAAACTCCCCTCCCGCTCGCGCCTTGGTGACACCCACTTCGCAACGGGCCGTGCAGCAGAAAACGTAATATTTTAATTTCGCCATAACTTCAAAACCAAACATCCAATTTGAATAATTCACAGACCAAATATTATCTACATAAACTGTACTTAGTGATGAAATAATTTATTTTGATAAGGATTAATAGCATGAGTAAAATAAATGCGTTTAAATATAGTCCAAAAAAAATTCAAGATTTCTAAATAAAAAAATGGTTATTATGCCTCACTTGACATAGATAGGTATAGTGTGTCACGGACTTTTTTGTAGATATTTATAAGATCTAAAATTAATGAGAACATTTTATGGTTCTATCTTTTATAGTATAGGCAGCGTACGCAAAATAAGTAACTTTTCTGGTTGATTTTTACACCTTGTGTCCGAAAAACCCAAATATCTTACGGAACCCTACTTTTTCCAAAATAAAATTTAGCCTATGTTCCTCGTGGATAATGTAGCTTTCGAAAGGTGAAAAAATTTTTGAAATCGGTCCAGTACTTTTTGAGCCTATTCATTACAAACAAACAAACATACAAACAAAGTTTTCCTCTTTATAATATTAGTGTAGATGTAGATTATTACTTTCAAACTGACTTAGATTATGTACAAGTTTTTATAAATTATAATTCAATATTCTTTTTATGGTACTTAATATAATTAGTTTTGTTTTTAATGAGTCTTGTTTTATTTATCTAGGTAATAAAGGAATATTAAGTGCTGTTGCGCTAGGATTTGTATTAAATGTTTGCTGCAGCGCTGGCTGTGAAACGTCACAGCTCCTACGGCTCCGCCCCTTCTGTGGCGCCGCTGGAGCTACGGCACATGTGTTAAAACAAATTTGTAGTCTGGTCTAGGTCCATACGCCGTATAGAAGAAAAAAATTGGTTTTCTTGTAAAATCCTTTAAAATATCTTGCTTAGGTTAACATAATATCTAGTATCCATACACCATAATAGCCATTGCATTAATCTATTACACCGATATAATATCTGTATAATATTCTAGTATGTAATTATCGTCATCTATGGGTACTAATCACCAGAGGAGTTAAAAGTGCGTTCCTGATCTTTGGCATACATTTGACAAATAATGTAGGTATAAGAAAAAGTTACGCCATCTTGATTTCAGAAGATTTATTCAAATAAATGTGGATTGAAAAATCTGCGGAAAGCAAATGTCGAAATGTCAAGATGACAAAATATGAAACCTCGACTGCCCCAAAAAACCCCAAAAGTGGGGTAGTTTAAGTGTGGACACTTTTTGCCTCAACACGCCTCGTCTATGCTTTATGATAATGAGAGTAATGTAATAAGAGATATGAAATATTTAAATTACATTACGTACCTGTAAAATTTATATTTGTTTGTAAGCCTTATTGATTTATTGTTGCTAATATTTTAGTAATTCCAGTATTAATGCGAGCTAAACTTATATTAAATACGCCGGACAATTTTATTAACATTTCTTTAGTCAAGATATGTATTTAAAAAAAATGTATGCGTTGTACGCCCTTACAAAGTTATATCATACGACTAGCGACTGTTCCATCGGAATGGTAAAATCGTAAAATCAAAGGAACATCGAAGTTCCGTTGATTTTACATAGATGGCGTAATTTTTTCTTGTATGAAAATTTTTTCGGCTAAATGTACGTGATAGCCTATCTTGAGTTGAAATCTTTGTACTGAAATAAAAAAAACTGAATCTCTTGTTTCTGTAATTTACAATAATAAAAATGACGTCCCTACAAAGTTACCTTTTCACTGTTGCGCATACAATAACCAGTGTTATATTTCATAGTTGGCCGCCATTTTTTGAATATTTATTTAAAATTCCATAAGTATTTTAATTGTAACAAAAAATATTGTGATAATTACCTGTGATAAGATATCCCGTCTATCTTTTTTACACGTTTGTCATAGTTTTTACAGCCTTTAATTACGCAACTACTCGGCATTTTATGAATTATATGCGGACTGGATAAACTGCATATATAGCAAATGTAGAAATGGTAAGATCACAAGTGCCAAACCTCAACTGTCAAAATGGCCCCAAAATTTAAAAATTGGGGCCATTTTTTTGGAGACACTTTTTGCCTCAACATGCCTCGTCTATAATATACGTCTATGGTTCGATCGCATTTGTATGCAGCGCACTGTGTCCAGAACCATGGCGAAATACTGCCCCGCCCGCACTTTTTAATTTTTACTCTTTACACTTACAAAACAAATCGCGGTGTTATATTACGACAATTAGGTATTCAATAAATATTATAAAAAGTTATTCTGTGGCAACATATTATGTGTTGATAACCATTCCAATTTGGAGTGGTTGTGACGGCCTCACTTTCAAGCGTGTTGACGGCTTCTGGATGATTACTGTATTCTGTGCATAGGAATAACTAAATAATATTCTTTGTACTAGCCTTCGAAAAAACTATTGCTCTTCAAAAAAAGGCATTCAAAATGAGCTGAAATTTCGCCGTTGGCAAGAGCTTTCAAACGGTTATTGAAAGCGGTAAACAACGGCGATACGAGTTTGCGTGAACTTTAATTAGGTAACTTAATTTCCGTGTACCGTAAAACCTTATAAACATTGTTTTGTAAGGTTTTCACATAATTAGAATTAATTAACTTCGGAACTATGAAATATAAAGGGCGCCTCGATATTATATACTTCTAAAATATGTTTTACATTCATATTGAATGTCTTTATCAAGCATAGCCCGGGGTAGTTTAGAGTGGGAGGGCCTAATCCTTACAGAGGCGCGGGCCCAGCAGTGGCATAGATTAAAGAAAGATAGGACAAGATAAACAGCTACCTAGTTCACTTTCGATTTAAAAACGGGACCCTACTACTAAGAATCCATTGACTGTCAGTAAGTTTGTCCGTCACCAGACTATATCTCAGGAACTGTGATAACTAGACAGTTGAAATTTTCACAGTCGATGTTTTTCTGCAACCAATACTAAAAACATAATTAAATAAATATTTAAGTGGAGTTCCCATATTATTGGGTATTTACGAAATTTCGACGACTAGGCGAACATTAGTTGCTATAAACATTTTAATAATTTAATCCTACTACTATTACAAATGTGAAAGTTTGTGATAATGGATGGATGGATGCATGTTTGTTACTCTTTCACGCAAAAACTTCTGAACGGATTTTGACAAAATTTTGTATGGTAGTAGTTAAGGCTCTGGATTAAAACATCTCCCAAAAAAGTAGAGTATTCCCATGGGTTACTATATTTACGCATGCGTAGTCGCGGGAAAAAACTAGTTGTTAATAATAGCTAAAAACTAAGAATAGTAGCTCAGTAAAACTAAAATCGATATTCAATAATTTTACTATTTTCTATTAGCTATGATGAGCTTTAGTGATCTGCTGAGTTGATATGGAATCTAAATGAACAGTTGGCGTTTCGCCAGTTACCTATTCATGTAGGAAATGTTTCCATACAATCAGCAGGCTTAGCATGGCGATCCATAGAAATACATTTAAAGAAGAAATATTCTATCCAAAATTGTTCGTTGCAAAATAGTTTTTAATCCATGATAACAAGGTCGTCAATAGAAGTCAACATTTCTAAACAGCCATATTTTTAAAATGGTTGCCGGGAAATCTTCTGTCAAAAACGAACAAATATTCAAGTATATGACTCAACGTAAAGAAACTTTTTGTTTAGGACCGCCATGATGTGGAGTGGTTAACATTACTGTGGGACTTTTTGACATTAAATTAAGAGAACGTTTCTACTTTAGCTGTCAAAAGAGGCCATTTTGTGCGCTCATGCTCGGGAAGAAAAGAAATGTTATTTCTCATAACGACGATACATCGACCTTCTTACCTTATAATAAGACCTATTTTGCTCCGAATGGTATTAATGTTTCTTCAATCTGTTATACTTTCTATTCTTCGGTGTTTCTTTTATGCGCATAGCTAAGCCTGCTGGTCTATTAGACAATAGAGACTTGATGTAGACCTCTAATCGATTGTTACAATTTGACCCTGAAGCAACACGGCCAGATAGAGAGACAAAGTCTTAAGTCACACAAAATACTTAATTACTTATTAGTTGTATATAATGGTGACTACGCAGAAAAATAAATTGCAAAAATAATATATTTTTTTTTATTTTACGTATTAAATTTAATTGCCAGTTTTAGGAAAATTTTATTTAAATAAATCCATTTATTTCATTTCAGTTTTTCGTTTTGGCTTAGATAAGGCTCCAGCTACTGCGATTATCTAAACTTGTTAAAAAAAATCATTAGGTCATGTTTATTGGTCAATATTATCAAAAATTATGAATTTTCAGTCCGATTGGCAGTTTGGTTGGTAGGTATGTATAATTTTTTTATTTGTCCGTAAATTCGGCATGTAGTGGGCAAGTAGTGGGTTTCAATGCCGGTCAGTGTTTTTTTTTTTTTTAATTCTTTTAATTTTATTATAACTCCTAGCAAAGTTTAGTTACCCAGGTACTAAATTATTATGGACGAATTTCGAACATAGGGTGACCTCTATTAATTATTATTAAAGTTGTGTAAAACATTTGGTGTGTCGATAACGTATTTAGTAAGTAAAAAATAAGCGTTTATTATTTTTAACGTGTTTTGCAACAAATAATTTATTTTTAGCTCTGCAAACCCATTTGGTTTGTCGAATGGAAATTTCTTCCTCAATATATTAGAAAGATATTGAGTCTCAAGTATATAAATAAGGATAAAGATTGCACGTTTGCCGACGCCGCTATTGCCAGGGTGATTGAAAATGTAAGTCGTCTGTACACCGTCCCTATCTACGCTCAGTAAGCAGAGAATAAAATGTGTACATGTGTTAATAGATGTTTAAACGCGCTTTATTTACGTAGAAAAATATTTTTGCTTTATAGGGTCTGTCCCTATAAACTTATGGGTAAATTTGGCCGGTGCCATACACAATGAATGTTTTTCTTGACACGGTATATCCATGTCACTCTTACCAAAACTCCTTAAGGGTCCCACGGATGGTCGAGCTCCCATACAAATGTAGTTTCGTTTTCATTTTAAAACGGTACAACCAAACTTCACCAAACTTTGTACACATAATTCAATGCATCATATCTAGTCTTATAATTAGGTTTGGTTAGAAAATACTAACCAAGAACGAAATAAGAGCGAATTTAATTTTTGCCTCCAGAAATTAAATCGACTGTCGACCGTCCGTGGGACCCTTAAGTTGACTAAATGCCAAATATGAGAAAATAATATTAGTTAATAATCACCGAACACCGCTCAACTAAACTCAAATAATGCTCGAAAAAATCACCTTTACTTGCGTAATGCGTTACTTAGATTTATTATTTCATTCAGTACTGTATAAAAATCTTGACCCTAAGGGTAAGTTCACGCCGAAACTAAATGATACGTGAGTCGCGAAGCGTCGCTGCATTTTCTAAGGTAGCCTTCCGATATATGCGACCGTGACGCGAGACCACGACCATCGACCGCGACTAGCAAACCAGCCAATCAGGGCCTCTAGTTAAGATGCATTCGATAATTTCGACGGCGAAGTTCGAAAACTAAATGTATGGGATTTGACATAAAGCATCGCAAGCGACATGTCACTTAACGATGACTTATGTCAAATCCCATACATTTTTGATTTCGAAGTTCGCCGTCAAATTTATCGAATGCATCTTGACTAGAGGTCCAGGTTCTCTTCCGATCGCGCGACGCGGGTCGCGGGTATTGTTTATTGCTCCATATAAATTCATAATAAACAGTGGCTCCGCAACCCCATTTCGGTCTTTGGTCGGATCTCGCGTCGCGCTTTGCGTGGCATCGGAACTCTGAGATATTCAAAATTGAACTTTATTCATTACACAAGAAGATACACGTTTTATTGTAAGAGTTGGTGTGTGAAGTTATGTATGTATGACCGATGTCATGTGAACGTGTATAATGCGGTTCAAATGAGAATAGGATCGAGTCGGCGCCATATTGTTTCGAATTTAGACTGTTTGATAGTTAAATTTATGTTTAGATAATTGATTACTATTCAACGTTTTTATTTTAATTCGATGCAAGACTATTAATATTTATATAAACATAAGTTTTTCTGAAAATCGCACTTTTCAAGTGATATTTGACAGATAAAGGTCATTGACGTTCCTATTCTCATTTGAACCGCATTATATATATTTGTGTAGTAATTAAAGTTCATTTTCGAATAACTATCTTAAAAACGCAGCGCTGTGTTGTGTCGCGTATCGTCACGGTGTGAACTGAACCTAAAGTTTGTCGTAATAATATAATACTTTCGTAACGGTCTTACTTTCAACGTCGTTTTTGTGTTATCAAACTACTACTATAATTTTCACCTGAAATAATTCGAAGGAATTGAATATTCGGATTAGAATTTGGCGAAGACGAAGGTTTGTGCCCCAGATAGCGGGGTCAGTGCACTAGCTCGTCTCATCTAAATTAACAAGAGTAAATCTGCTTGTAATACGCCTCATCCGTTTTTGTAGCGACAGCAAAACAAACAATAAATAAAATAAAAACTTTATTTGTATCAATTAAGGGATTTATGTACAGTATTATGTTTAAACAACTAAAACACAATTGTTGGAAGTTGTTTTTTATTACTTAAATTTCTTGTTATAATTAATTAGGGAACAAATTAGCTGAATTTTTCCCATAATACTTTAGTAACAATAGTCTGTATTTAAACGTTATGCTGCGCTGGCCCACCCTGTTGTTATTTTTATCAAATATCTGCCGTCCCGCACTGTACTGTTTTCTCCTAACCGCCCACTGTTTTTTTATACGGTACTAGCTGACCCAGACGTTGTTCTGTCTTAAATATGAACTGGAAAGAATAAATGAATACACTTACTTCTACACCTACTCCTACACCTAAATAACCATTTTCATAAAAAAGAAAAATAAAACTTACTTAATATTGTAAAATCTTATGCTGATTAATATTTTGTTTCTAAATAAGAGTTATGAATATTACAAAAACAAAAAGGTCAAATATTTTATTCAAAAACATATTTTGCTAAGCCATACTCCCATTTTCTATAGGAAAGTGTTTAAATGCGTCATTGACGATGGAGCCGGAGGGGTAAACGCTCGATTTTTTATACCGATTCGCAATATAAATGGCATAATGTGACAAAACAGTTTATGTATATTTAAAAACTATATTTCAATTGATTCGCAAACAAATTACACTGTTAAGCTAAACAAACATAATATATATTTATAAACTTTGGAAACTTAATCCGCTTCCAAATGTCATTTAAAATGGGAATCTCTGTGAATTATATTTTATTTTTAGTTTTGGTAACTGATGATGAAAACATGCATCCTCGCAAATAAATTCTCTCGCACGTCCTCTTCATCTAGTTTGTATGCAGATTTTTTACCGAAAACAAGCTTTATTTTTCCACCACTACCCGTCTGTTATTGGCGGGATGTTCTGATTGTTATATTTTATTACAGTGCTACGGAGTGAATGGGGCAGGTAAAGATTGTCGACAGTCCAATTTAGGATTAGCTTGATTCTAAACTACAGCTACTGAAAGTCACTTCTATTCCCAATAGCAAAAGGTCTAAAATCATTTGCCTGAAAGTGAAAATTTATAAATTTGATTAGATTTCCCGATGGAGAATATTAATTTTGGTATTCGTCACGAATTTTATTGTTATGTATTCTATCAAGATTTGTCTACGGCGATACTATGTACGATTGGACTAAAATGTTTGCCATAAATTAGGTAAGTTAACGTAATTTACAATTGTAGAATTCTTATCTGAGAGCTAGTATAGGAAATAACAAAGACATTGTACTTTGGAAAAATTAATGAAAACGCGAATTTTTGCATGAACATTCATTTTATGTTTCTAAACAAAAGACTGTGTCCAGAAAGTGCGTAAGCCTGCGTAAACCTACGCACGTAGAGATTCTTATCTTATCACAACAAAATGTCTGCCGGTCTATCTGTGATGCCAACTTGGGACTTTTTCCCTAAATTTAGGGAGAAAAGGTATCTGAAGGGGTTATTAGGGGGTTTTTATGCTTGTTTTATTTAAATATGCTATTGATTTGCTTGACGATAAGTAATATAATATACTATTATTATTTAATTACAGCTGACCTATCACTTATTGGTATAAAAAATGTATTGTATAAAAAACTTAATGCAAGCGTATACCTGTTGCCAACTCGCCATTAAAGAATCACGCCAAAAACGTCAAAAAATTCAATTTGTTGTGTCTAAGGAGGGTTCAATTACTATCAACGCGTAATAGGTTTTTCAAATTACTTCAAAAGTCACAGTCCGGTTTGGTTTAAAATAATTTTCCCTTAGTTTTAAGCATTATAATATATCAGCATGGAAACTTACAAGTTTAACCTATAATTTAGAAATCTACTCTACAACTACTCGAAAATTTTGAAAAAAAGTCATGTATGAAATCTTGACTCTATTTTAACGCGCTATTCAACGCTATGCAACACAATGGGGTACAATGAAAAAATATATTTCATCCCCACTTCTCATGTATGGAGAGCCACCCTCAAAATATAAAATTATTATTATTTTACGATTCTAAATCCGACATAATATAATATACAAAAATCTATACCAAATTTAATCCATTTATATTCATAATTACAGAAGCTAGAGGCGTGGACAGACAGACAGACGGAGGGACAGAGCAAAACTATAAGGGTTCCTTTTTATTAAAGGACTATTTTTAGTAAAGGTTATGTAAAAATTTTAACTGTCTAGCTATCAAGGATCATGATCTTATGAGAAATAGCCTGGTGACAGTCATACAGTTTTTACCCTCTAGATACCTACGAAATAACTTATGGTCTGTAAGTGTTAAAAAAAGCAGTGAATCATGCATACAAATGTCAAAATTGACGCATTAGCTGTGATTACATTAATTTACCTATTAAAGTAAGCCATTTTGACATAGTATGTACGCATGATTCACTGCCTTCAT
The DNA here is from genome assembly GCA_905404095.1 of Glaucopsyche alexis. NCBI lineage: Eukaryota > Metazoa > Arthropoda > Insecta > Lepidoptera > Lycaenidae > Glaucopsyche > Glaucopsyche alexis. Next base: position 18,761,597 of record FR990046.1, read on the forward strand.
AACGCGAATAGGCTAAAGTATAGACTTTATATAACACGAATAGGACGCGACCGCGTTATTCAATGTGCTGCGTACAGTGCAACTAATTTGTTAATGCCTTCGGCAATCATCGTTTTTTTTTTTCTACGGAAATGACGTATGTTGGAAACCATGTGTGGGACTTCCGAAATATATTAGCAAAGTAGTTTTACTGTATAAAGTATCTTTATAGGTATGTTTTTCTAAATAAGTAATACTTACATATTTGGTATATAACTTTTTTGATTTTTAACGGTACCTATATATTTTATCGTACTATTTTATGAAGTTTCGATGAGGCATAAGTACTTTAATAATTATATTTGAGAGTCTTCGCATGCTAGGTAAAATCCACGGGAACCGTACTATTTGTTTTAGGGAGAAATATTTTTTTAAACTTGGCAACACGATCTTACTACGCTTTCATTGCATTCCACAATACAGGGGATGACACTTTTGACTATTTCAAATCGATATCAATTGTGTGTTGAAGGTTTTAATAGAAGTTGTCTTAAGAAAAAATTGGTTTTGACAAAACATTGACAGCACAAAATTTCGGAACACTCTGTAAAGTAAAATTTCACTAGTGTGAGTACTGTGAAAATGCCAAAATTACCAAATGCCAAACGGTGTCAACCGACATGAATGCTGTGTAAGGAATTTTTTTTTTTTTTATAAAATAAGGGGGGCAAACGAGCAAACGGGTCACCTGATGGAAAGCAACTACCGTCGCCCATGGACACTCGCAACATCAGAAGAGCTGCAGGTGCGTTGCCGGCATGAATACTTCTGTCTCACTCTGAATCATACAATCGGAGCGAGAAAAACATTTTTCTTTCACTTCGTGTCTCGCGCGTACTCGAGGTAGCTGCGTATTACAGCGTAATTGCTGCACCTATTTGAGTCAGGAGCGGAGCACCTATACGTGTAGTATAGGCATACCCACAACCCCAACAGCCTTGTGAGTGCATACTTTCAAGGTCTATTAATTTATAATCAAAATAGGTTCAGTGGGTAGTAGTATTGGTATTGTTAACCTTTTGAGTCTTACCTGGTGCTTTTTAACTGCTGGTCATACTTATATTATTGTTAAAATACATATTCATAGGAGTGGATTTAGTGTTAAGCGGACCTTTAGTCAGGTAGATTGAAGAAAGCGCAAAATTTATCACCTCTCCATAAATTTTCAGACTTTTTTTATTTACTAACCAACAGATTTTAGAAAAAATAATACTTTGATTGAACCGATAGGAATTACTCCTGCCGATGTTATATAATCTATAATTTGTGTATGTTTCTATACTATATATGCATATATTTTTTATTTAATTAATTTATAATCTTAGTTGATGTTAATTTGTTTAAGGTACAGTCGAGATCAGATCCGGTGTACCACTTTTCGACCTTATTACTTGGAACTAAGGTCGAAAAGTGGTACACTGGATCTGACCTCGACCGTACCTATATTGAAAGCTTATTTTTTTTACCAAACATAAAATAATTTTTTTGCTAAATAAGCGAAAAACTTTCTCGCTGACTCCGCGCGTTAGCTTTTAATTAACATAATATTATAAAGAAATTAATACAATTATTTTTTTAAATTCTAATAACCATGTTATGAAGGAAATAATAAAATCAAAATTTTCGGGCCACATCTTCTTTTGAGAGCTGGATCCGTGCCTGAATCAACCAATGCGGTTTAATAGGTCAATTTTGTACGATACGCGCATAGCTAAAATAATACGCACATAGCTCCTGGACGCAATGTATGGGGCCCTAGTACCTCGACTACGTGCGTAGACCTCACGTGCGTAAGAATACGCAGTTTCTGGACATGGTCTAAAAGTATGTTGATCCGCGTGCCGCTCAAAAGTTACTCGGGGTCAAAGGTCACAAAAGAGATAACATAAGAAAGTCGATGTTGATCCTTCAAGAAGGAAATGTAGTGTTCATAAATTTCAATATTTTCTACAATGAATCCCATTTTCAAAAATTAATATTTTACGTGATTCTTGGGATTTGGGCTTTATTTTTTTTTTATTGAAGATTTTTTCTCTCTTCTCTATTGTTTTCAAATTGTGTGATTTTCTTCTTACAAGATCTTTCAACATTTTTTCAGATTTTTCAACATCTCATTTTTTTAAAGACCTATCTATATATATTTCGTCTGACCGAGTACACAGTATTCCCGAGGGATACTATAATTACGCAGGCGGAGCCGCGGGCAACAGCTGGTAGTAACAAATTTTTGCGTTTCATATTCGCCACATATATAAGCTTTCGTTAGTTTCTAGTTTTGGACAAGATTAACGCTAACGAACACGAACCGGCTTACGAACTAGCAGGTAAAAGGTTGAAATGAAATGGATTTACCTGATGAACAAAATAATTATAGGACTATGTAGTTAACATAGTTCTATAATTATTTTGTTCCTCATTCTATGCTCTCGGTCAACTCTCGTACCTCTCAGTTTTTTACCCGACTGCGGGAAGCCAAAAGGAAGTGTAATGATTTTTGCAGGCATATATTAAGTATGTTTGTTCCACATTATCTAAATGAGGTGTCAATAGATCCTTAATAATAGCTCGGAAAACACAATATATTTTACCACGTCATTGGTATCGATAATAGAGTACATTTCATAATTTATTTATTTTTTTTTCATTTCTTTTAATTTATCCTATAACCAATCTAATACCGCATGGGCAAAGTAAACAATATTATTTCTTTCCCGATCTCAATCTTCCACGCCACGGAATAAAAGATATTGTTTTCCCTTTAGGGAAAGCAATGAACCAGTATTTAATAGGCTCCAACAAACAAGCGATTACTTCACAAGTAAAGTTCGAACCGCGGAAATAGCGCGCGCCGTTCCAACCCTCGCTCCGAAACGAACGTGTAGATGTGTCACCGTAAAATTGTAAAAACCGTTAGATTGTAATAAAACTAGTGAATAAAATGTTGATAGACTTTCGACGCGAATATGCTGCCTATAATTTAACACATTCTTTTTCGTTAGATTATAAAATATATATAGTTTTTAATCTTTCGACATATTTTTACAATCTCGTTAGTTATTTTACAATCTAACAGTTTTGACAATTTTACGGTGACAGATGCAAGGAATTCGCATTTGTCAATGCGAGTGAATGCGAGTGAATTTTCCACAGTTATCCGCGCACTCACGTAAATATCTAAGACTAGAGATGTGATAAACGGCTTAAAATCGAAAGTTAATTTAACCGTTATTGAATATTCAAAAGCAACTAATGTTACCTGCTTACCTGCTTATCTGCTTATCTACTTATTGCCACATAAAATGTTTTTTGCGCTTATGTTACGTTTTTCGATCGCTAAAACTGATTTCAATGAACTTTCCTTCGTACTTTGCAGGCTTAGGACTGTCTGAAATCTGAATAATATTAATACGAATTATTGCGTAACGTAATATAACGTGTTTTCGTCAACCCGCAAAGCGCAACTAACAAAAAGTGAATAAACATGAAAAAGCATATTAGTTATAAGTACAAAAAATAAGCCGTTTAAATAAGTGATGAGCTACATTAAAGAATTTTCACTCTTATTGCGCTGTCATAAGAACTATTTTTCTTTGCTCATACCACACTTATGGCTATCATAAGACTATAAACGATATAAACGATAAGTATAAGTGTTAAACGCTTACATTTATAAACGACTTTTCAACTTATATTTTATAAAAGCACGCTTTTTTAAACGCTTTACGTTTAAACGGCCATCTCTATCTAAGACACCGGCAGTCCAAGCCGTGAACGGATTTTAGTAGTAATAAGCACGACAGTTCGATCCGCAGTCCAAACCGCTGTTTGTAACGCAGTTCGATGCGCGGTCCAATATTTATGGGTAAACTAAACTTAGGCCTATTCATCCGTTAAGTATTCTCCGAGCAAAGTAACCAGTCTTGAAATACTGTAGTGCCTGGGACAGTCGGTTTTTAAATGTCGTATGGTTGCCCAAGCGCATACGGCATTTTCACAACACAGTCAGCCTACTCCAAAGAAATGACTGGTCAATACGTCTTATTGACGTGTGTAGAGTGCTATTAAATGTGTTTCTACATGTTAATTGGCACGTTCCTCTTTAGTCTCATGACTGTTCGTCCCATTGACGAACAGTCTTAGGATAAACCGAAGAAATTCAAAGTTCCAATTGGAACGGTGATCAAGTCGGTGGATCAGAAAATATTCGCAGAAAAAATTCAAGAGGACATGGCATAAAATAAAGCTCCCGTAAAGTAATTACAATCCACAGTTAATCAAATAAAATTGATAAAGTACATTTAAGCTTTATCAAATAAAATTGATAAAGCTTAAATGTACTATACAAAATTAAATAAAAGTAAAGTGTGTAATTTCACACCTTTGCACTAAATGCGATAGTCTGTCTATCTGTTTGTTCCGGCTAATCTCTGAAACGGCTGGACCGATTTTGACCGGGATTTCACTGGCAGATAGCTGGATGTTATAAGGAGTACCTTAGTAGGCTTCTTTTCTCTTAAGAGTTCATGTTCATGAGTTGTTCATGCAAATATAGTTGCAGGCACCGGCTAGTAATAAATAATAATAATAATTTTACGAGTAAAAACACTGTTTTACTTAATATTATACAGATAAAAAATATTTCAAACCAATAGAAAACAAACAACATTTTTTACTGTTGAATGAATAATGGGATACTCGTAATCTAAATAATAAATTAATCCAAAAAAACTCATCTAATTTACTCTCAATAGACAGCCAGTAAAAAAAAATTACCCATAGATATTTGAAACAAAAGTAGATGTGCCATTGCATTTAAAATCTTCGAAAAAGGGCCATACTGACCGTGCAAACTGAAAATCCAATGCAGGGGCCCTGAAGCGGACTTATAGGCAAAAATTATAAATGACTAGCTGTTGCCTGCGGCTCCACCCGCGTAAATACAGCATCCCTCGGGAACACTGTACTTTTTCGGGATAGAAAAAGTACAGTGTTCCCGACGGATGCTAAATAAGGGAAAGGACTTAAAGGTCCTTTCCCAGGACTCAAAGAATGTCTGTACCAAATTTCATCAAAATTGGTTCAGCAGTTAAAGCGTGAAGAGGTAACAGGCAGACAGACACTTTCGCATCTATAATATTAGTATAGATTGCTATTAGCACCAGTGCTGGATTTGCAGGCTGGACGGTCCATATAACGATAATAATGTTCCATTCAGTTCCATTGTAGTTGAAAATAACCTAACCAAGAGCATGTCAGGACATGTCTAAGGAGGGTTCCGTAACTATAAACGCATAATTATGTTTTTTTTTAAATACTCCAAAATTTACTGTCCGATTTGGTTCACAATAATTTTCCTAAAGAGTTTTTAGCATGACCTATCAGCATGGAAATTTGCAAGTTTCTATCTCCTATAGTTTAAAAATGCTAGGGGGGGGACCAACTTACGAACTACTTTGGAGGCCGATTACTCGAAAATGGTCAACTTTATAAAAAAGTAACGTACGAAACCTTGCCTTTATTTTAAGACCTATTCTACGATACCCCACACGATGGGGTAGATTGAAAAAATATTTTTCATCCCCACTTCACATGTATGGAGATCTACCCCTAAAATATAAAATTATTATTTTTTTATGATCCGGAAACGGTGATCTATACACAATCTATAACTGCACCAAATTTCATCAATATAAATTCATAATTACAGGAGCTAGAGGCGCGGACAGACAGACAGATAGACAGACGGACAGAGCGAAACTATAAGGGTTCCTTAAGTATTACGGAACCCTACAAATACACAATATTGTAACTGTATAATTATGCTTGGTGTTGATGAGCCTAACCTTATGTAAAACAATAGGTTAGTACATAAAGGCACTGATCCTAAAACTTTAGTCCTGAGTCCAATAATAAGAATATGATTATTATGCGGCGCCGCATCTACCCGTTTCTAAAGTTACCAATATACAAAAAAATTCCACCAATATACACAACAAGCAAATTAATTAAAAACATGTTTGTTTTTCATATAACTGAATGCAACAAAATTTACCTTGCTATATTGCTACCAAAGTTATATCTGTTATTACTTATTTTACGTTGTATATTGTGTTACGGTCTACGGATGATATTCAGAGAGGCAATCTCGTAATTCTTTGTATTCAAATCACAGGTGAGTTCCAGTCTCAGAGCATATCTATACACTTGATTTGATCCGTGTGTGAGTGCGACAGCATGAGCTGACGCTGGAAACATATTGTGAATTTAACGGAAATAATTACGTGGGCTTCTGATAAAATATAGGCTCCGGTTTTCCTTCTGCGCGTACGGTGCATACATCGAATTCTAAAATATGGCCGCATATTTTAGAATTCGATGTATGTGTCACCGTAAAATTGTAAAAACCGTTAGATTGTAATAAAACTAGTAAAATTGTAAAATGTTGATAGTCTTCCGACGCGAATATGCTACACATTATTTTTTGTTAGATTATAAACATAATTTTTAATATTTCTATATATTTTTACAATCTCGTTAGTTATTTCACAATCTAACGGTTTTCACAATTTTACGGTGATATGCACCGTACCACACATATGTATATCGTACGATGCTGACATAATATATTTTATTAGCGCTCTACACGTACTGTACATGTACTTACTGTAATTCGGACCGCGGGAACTCGTACTGGATGCGTCTCTCCAAATTGTTTCCCTACGTAGAGGGGCAAAGTCTGATCGTGGTTTCCCGCCCAAGCTCCTTTCAAGGGCCCGGTGTGAGAAGACGTAGATCGAGACCAGTTAGATTTTCTCAATAACCGTATACTGACGCTAGACTTAGTTTAATTTACACCCACCTTCGTGACAACCCTGACAAAATTTTGATCGTTCTATGAAAAGTAGGTAGGTTCCTCTGTACGTAAGTATATATTTTTACTATATAGTTTAACCGCGCGCTATGACGTATTTTGATATATTATTATGTAAGGTTATGGCAGTCCAAACCGTGGACGAATTCGACGTCGTAATTAACACGACTTTTTACTCTGTAGTTTAACCGCGCGCTATGACGTATTTTGATATATTATTATTTATTATGTAAGGTTACGGCGCGGCAGTCCAAACCGTGGACGTATTTGACGTCGAAATTAACACGACAGTTCTATCCGCAGTCCAAACCGCGCAAATCTCTCCTTGGTTTCGAACGCGGTCCAATTCGCGGTCCGAAACTCCGAACTATACGTGTGCGTTCATGTTCAGCCTACGTAAGTTCTATAGGCTGTGCTACTAGTCCTACGGACGCTATAAAATATTATAACACAATAATTCTAATGTACACTCATTAGCATTTGGATGTAAACTCCGTACCGTATTTGTGATATTCGGTGGTTGCCGTTCTAATTTGTCGGAACATTTAGTTGATATTGGAAAACAACGCTTTCAATTAACCAATAACAGATTCTGCTTAGCTTTAATGTACTCGTAATTAATACAAAACATATCGTCAATATTTCCATATATTTGCTTTTGTGACAGGCTTCATCTATTCAAACACACTATCTAATGGTAATTAAATTATTTTGCAAACCTTTTTAAATGACTAATCCGGGGGCACGGCAGTGCACCCGCCAAGTCGAGCGCGAAGCAAACACTGCCGTACCATCCTTTACTGGAACCATTTCGCCGCATTTTCAGGTCCCTATTTGAGAACCTCTGGATAAGACCAGAACGCAGAAATTTTCGTCATCCAGTAAGCTATAATCAAATACTTAAAATCCAAAATTTCAAGTCTGTAGGACATTTAGTTCCGAAGTTAAGCGAAAGCAAAGTTTCGCATTTACGACACTCACTCACTCACTCACTCACTCACTCACTCACTCACTCATGCCTCTATTTGAGAACCTCTGGATAAGACCAGAATGTCGATCTGGGGGCACGGCAGTGCCCCCGCCAAGTCGAGCGCGAAGCAAACACTGCCGTACCATTATTTACTGGAACCATTTCGCCGCATTTTCAGGCCCTTATTTGAGAACCTTTGGATAAGACCAGAACGCAGAAATTTTCGTCATTCAGTAAAGTATAATCACATACTTAAAATCCAAAATTTTAAGTCTGTAGGTCATTTAGTTCCGAAGTTAAACGAAAGCAAAGTTTCGCATTTATGACACTCACCCAGTCACTCACTCATGATCATCAGAATAGAACTAGTACTTCCCATAAACTCAGAGAGCTGAAATTTGGTACAGAGGTAGGGTTTAATGGCCACATAAAGGGAAAACTATAAAAACTAGGATAATCGAAGATCTGGAGTACCTGGTGACCCTTATTAGAAAACACAAGAGCCCAACCAAACTATTAGAGATCGACATACTGCCTTTACAAAAAATATTCAACTTGGTGGGCCACTTCATTTGATGTCAAAAATCGAAGGTCTGAAGTATCTGATGAAGAACCCTCAGCTGGTCTCAGCTGATTAGAGATATGGTAATGCCCCCTTCTACTATTGGTACATAAAAAAATCGACTGTCATTGCAAAAATCCAGTGAAGTGGGACACATCTTCTAATTTAATCTAGCCCGTAGCGTCCCACTGCTGGGCGAATGCCTTCTGCTTTTAATACGCATATAAATAAAATTAAAGGAAAACTCTGGATAAGACTAGACTGGCTTTTATACTTATACTTATAAGTTTACAAGAAGAAATAGTCGAACAATTAACTTTATTCTACTCGAACATTACACAAATTAAATAAACAAATTACACTAAAATCAAGTAAAATAAATCAATATTCCTACGTTTCTATAAAAAGAAGTGAAATCCCACCAAAAACATTCTGTAAAAAACTAGCCAAGTCTCGATGGAGCTGCTTGTTTATCTCTAAAATGTAATGTTATCTAGACAAAGTCGTGCCAAGACTAAGGATCCTTACTGCGATTTATTTATTATTATAGTTAATGTTGTGTGACTTGGCCGTTGAAGGTGGTGGTATGGTGGAATGGTACAAAATGGGCTTCACACCATTGCTCCAATACGTGTGTTGTACAATGAACAACAGCCAAAAATGAGACACTAGCGTTCAACTACCAATACCAGTATGGGCTATTATCTCGCATAACAAACATAGGTAGTTACAACAGAACAGAGTTACAACATTACGTGTAAACAAAATTGACTTGTAACGTAAAAGAATTTTCAACGGCCAAGTCACACAACATTAACTATAATAATAAATAAATCGCAGTAAGGATCCTTAGACTTGGCACGACTTTGTCTAGATTTTATTACTTTTTAGAGATAAACAAGCAGCTCCATCGAGACTTGGCTAGTTTTTTACAGAATGTTTTTGGTGGGATAGATTTATACAATACATATGAACTTAATTTGTCAACGAATATTTTGACGATAGGCAATATTACATATTATTATTTCTATTTAAGAAAGTTTTAATGTTTTAGATGTGAAATAGCCATCTTTTAGCAAAAGGATGGAAAATTGTTCTTTTAATGAATGAAAATGAATACTTTTACAATATGAAGACATAAGTCTATTATATGATATTAACAAAAATTAGATAAAAAAAGCATCATAAAAATATTTATCTGACCGGGATTAGAACCCGAGACACGAATTTGCCAACGACGCAAAAGTTATACATACCTAAGTACACGTACCCAACTGCCATACTGACTGACATTATTAGAGTTGAAATTATTGACATGATATTGTTATACGATGAGAGAAAAACATATTATTACAAATTTAAATATGTGCGGTATCGCAGGGATTTTTGCATCGCAGCTTGATCAATTTTTCTCCCTCAAACTCCCTGCATACTTGAAGCCGTTTCCAAAATTCTGATTAAATAAATAATATATATAATACAAGAATTGCTCGTTTTAAGATTGCATCATTGACTATTTTCTCGTTGGTATTTCGCTATAATTTTTGAAATATTGAATAAATCTCACTGTTTAATTAATTTTTATTCGCTTAGTTTTCTTTTAACAATTTACTTACCTATTAATCATTATAACCGCGTAACTCTACAATGTATAGGATAAAAATATTCGTTATACATTAAAGACCTAAAATAGGAAAAACATGTTATACAAGAGATACTAACAAGTAAATAATAAATATCAGATGTCGTAAACAAAATATAATATCATCATATAACTAAGACGTATCCAATTAGGCGAAAGTAATTTTGTTGACATAGATACATACTAATAATAACCAGAAAACAAATATATTATGTCTAACATTTTTTTTGTAAAGGATTAAGTACATACTCAATAAGGCAGCCCACGCTGTAAATCTCCCCTGCTTCAAAGAGTATATGACTATATACACTAGATGCTGCCCGCGACTTGGTGCACCCAAAAGGACAAGTACATCTTGCCGCAACAAAAACTAGCCTATGTCATTCCCCGTCTATATCTGTGCCAAATTTCATCAAAATAGGCCAGTATTTTCGGAGCATATTAATTGCAAAACAAACAAATCTTTCCTGTTTATAATATTTATATAGGTTACTAAAGTCAGATAAGTTATTAAGTGTGCAGATTGCAAGGTCCAGAAGACGACCTAAGAAATACAATATTTCTCATAAGCCGTCGCATACCTTGATAAGTACTTGAAATAGGCAAAAAGCCTTAATCGATAACAATTAGACTGTTTGAGTGCCAATTACATACCTTCACGCAAATGCCAGTACATAGTTATTTATGTATTATACAATATAGGTTAGTGTATAAAGTATGAAATAATATCTGACTTTGTGCTAGCTAACTTTCATTATTTTGAAATTAAAATTGAGAAGATATTTAAAACTTTCAGACTAGGTATAAATTCGATTTTTCATAAATATCAAATTGTAAATTTAAATTATTCTCTTTAATATCTATTGTATCACTGACCTTAATATTAATTACGCATTGTGCATTAAGAGTTACAAGGGAAATAATAAACATTTCTTTATAAAACAAAGTTACTTGTTACTTAGTAGAAGAATAAATAATTTATTCTTCTACTAAGTTTAGTAGAAGAATAAATTATTTATATGCCATTCTCACAGGCAAAAAAAAAACATTAAAATATATTGTAATATTAAAAAGTGTTATGACCACGGTCGGTTATCCTACAATAGTAGCACTGAACGCTTCCAAATAAATAAACTAAATCCCTTTTTATTTAGCCATTTGTCCTAATAGGTTTATTTATTTCATTTTTATTTATTTAAACTTAATGCACAAACATGTACAAAGGCGAACTTAATGCCTTATGGCATTATCTACCAGTCAACCTTTGGGCGTTACAGGAGCGAAATTGTGTAGGTGCCAGTAAAGTGAGAAAAGGAAAAGAAGCTGAGAAGAATCAATATACTTACTATATGAAATAGGGATACACATACAATCATAATACAATACAACAATGTAATACAATATGGATAGTTAAATATTATAATAATATATACCTATGAAATCATAATATTATAATATATATTTTTTTAATAATAATATCTATGGACGCTTCACACCACGTCAATCTGGCCCCGTGCTAAGTATCCGAAGAACTTGTGTTACAGGTACCAGAAAACGGGAAGTATATTTAATACTTTTATACTATACATATATTTAAGATTTTTATTATATTATACACATATTTAATACACATCCATGACCCAGGAACACAGAAAAATATTTTGTTCCTTCGGCAGGATTCGAACGTGTGACCCCCGGCTTGAGCACCAAGGCGCTGAACCGCTGAGCCACAGAGGTCATCAAAATATAGTCAATATATATTATATTATACACCTATTATAATACATACATAATATTATAAAATATTTTATAACATACTACAATAATATTTAAGTATATATGTTACTGTAAAAGCTCGAACTACGGTAAATCTTAAGATTTAAGAGTAAGTCTTAGGATTTACCGACATGAGTTGGTAAATGTAAGTATTTCTGAAAATGGCACAATTTTTTCGGGCTTTTACCATTCGAATTCTGTATATGTTAGGTTTTACCACTGTCAGCTGGTAGATGTTGGTTTTAGGAATAAAACAATGAGTAATTCTTAATTTTCAACTAACTATTTCAATTAACTATTGGTCAAAATCTTAGGTACCTACATATTATTATATAGGTATCAAACGATAGTAATTAAATAACTAATCCTAACCTATTTAAATTATTTTCATTTCGGATATTATTTTATTAATAAATAGAAACTAGTAATTTTAAAATCTTTGAAATACTTCCTAATAGTAAAAAAATAACATGAGTAAAATTATCGATCCATGAGGAATCGAGGGAACTCCTCGAAATGTATATAGACACATGGTAATTTTGTCTTTTACTGAAGAAGTCCAAGCATATGCTACCAAAAAAATAAGATGTTTCACCAAAGTATACCCTGGATCCAAAAGCACTGAACAGAACTCCTCAGTCATTAAAGATACGCGTTTGGAAATTTTGACATTGTTTAAAGAACTGCAAGCATATGCCACTTTGTGACTTACAATAATCATCATCATCATCTTATTTACAATACCTAATTTAAAAAATTAACTTAGCAAAATATATCACTAAAAAGGGTGCAATATTTTTAAATAAAAAATTAAACCGACTTCCAAAGTAAAACTACACAAAAAGTATGAAATAAAACTTATTTTCTAAATAATTACCTTTATAAATTCAGCTAAAATTTTAACTATTACTCTACTCAATCTTCTTAATTTTGAAGTCGGTACAAGCCAATTTGAATATGAGTTCTATAAAATATTGTATAGGATACTGTTTGAGCTGATACCGATTTCGAAATTAAGAAGATTGAGTAGAGAAATAGTCAAAATTTTAGCTGAATTTATAAATGGAATTATTTAGAAAATAAGTTTTATTTCATACTTTTTTGTGTATTTTTACTTTAGAAGTCGTTTTAATTTTTTTATTTAAAAATAATCTTGAAAACATAACTTAAAAAAGACTATCAATTGTAATTAATTAATAGGTAAGATAACAAAATATTTCACTTGTTACAACACGGAGTGCTATTGTGGCATTTAGAATTACAAAGTAATGCTGATGATTTGCAAGTGCATTTCTTCGACGAGCATTTTTTACGAGCAACGAGATCTACTTGACAACGTGAGTTCATTTCACTATGAAGTATAGGCTTGATGACAATACCCTTTTCCAAAGTCTTGTTACTTTTGACAAGGTTGGCATACCTTCAAATATTACCTTCCTTCATCGGCGTAATTAGCTTTTCTTCGCCGCCTATAGTCAAAATATCAAATCACTTTATACACCTGTAATGAACAGCTTCTTTCTTCTTAACGTTAATGACATCATTTTTTCAACATTTACCGTGTCTTTAATGTAAATCCTAAGATTTACCAAGTGAATGGTGGTAAAAGTTCGAATCGCAAACCTTTTTGGACATTTACCATTAAGAATTGGTAAATCTTAGGTTTTACTGGAAAATCTTAGGATTTACCGTAGTTCGAGCTTTTACAGTAACATATATACCAAATACTAAGAATCTGGCAATTGCTTAAAATAAAATTCACGAACCCTGCGCTTGAACGTGTCCCTGGTTTTGGACATCCTGATTTCTAGAGGAGAGACACACAAATTTTAAGCTGAAACTACTGGTTTAAATACGTTAATAATTTCTGCCTATGATAATTTCATAAAAAGCCTTCATAACATTATATTGATTTTATCGCTGCTACTTATTTGTTAATATTATATTATATCAGTTAAATCATTATTTTCGCTAAAGAATTATCAACAATTATATTAACTACACATTTATTATAGCCGTTTATTCTGTAGTACTAGGTCTCTACCACGAAAAAATTCAAAATCACCCCGCAAAGTATCTGACAGTACCGGCTCTACGCCCATTGTTCTTGTCTTATAAACGTCGATATGTCGCGGCGAAGCCTCGTCGAACGAAAGTGCCGATCCGGGCCGGATACGCTTGTCGTATAAACGTCCGACGGTTTCATACTTTTAAATGGGAAAATGTATTAAAGTATTTTGTATTGATTTCGGAAAGTTACCTGTAAGAATGGCGCTACGACTTTATTAGGCTGAGATCCCAGGCCAGAAAGACTACACTTACAGCCTTATTGACAAAAATATGTTTAATCATCAATATGTATTATTATATAAGTATGAACAACGAAAAGTATGCAGGCCCACTAGTTTGTGTTGTGGATCAATTCTTAGATATATGGCGCCAAAGGTGCGAAAAAATTGGACAAACTGAAAATGAAATTTTCTACTGCAGTAACAATATTTTATGAGTTAACTAATTAAATGAACTAACTTGATTAGATTTGGACTCTACGATATCTCAAAACTTTTTGCAAATGGTCTAAGATACGAACTAAGGTCGACCTTCACTGATGTGTTTACCAGATGAAAGTGATATTTTATCAAATAAAATAAGTTTCTGAACATATTTAAATTAGGCAACCCCTTAAAAAATGGTCAAGACTATAATTAATTCAAAGTCAAATTTTTTTAAAAGTAAATATAACGTGTGACATATAAGGTATCCATCCGAAACCCAGTGAACCATGAAACTGAACAACTTTTCCCAAGGAACATAGGTCGAAATATGAAAAAAAAAATTTGGACCTCCCATATAAACCGCATGGTCAGCTAATCAAATTAGTATGGGAGAACCAAATTTTTTTTTTTTCATATTTCGACCTGTGTTCCTCGGAGAAAGTTGTTCAGTTTCATGGGTTTCGGATGGATATACCTTATATGTCACACGTTATATTTACTTTTAAAAAAATTTGACTTTGAATTAATTATAGTCTTGACCATTTTTTAAGGGGTTGCCTAATTTAAATATGTTCAGAAACTTATTTTATTTGATAAAATATCACTTTCATCTGGTAAACACATCAGTGAAGGTCGACCTTAGTTCGTATCCTCTACTAAAAGGAAAGGCTTTTTACCCAACAACGGTGACGCCAAAAAAATTTTGGCAATCTATGTATGTATATTCCACCGTAGTGCTTAAACAACCGGACCGATATTAATAAATGAAGTGTCAACAGATTCAAAATAATAGCCCGAGTAACATAGGTTATATAATTTACGTAGTCAAGTTATATTTTATTATAAAGATTGTTGTTATTTCATTGACTTTGTGGGTTATATCAGTTAAGTTGTAATGTTTCATAGTTTTTACCGATCTAATATATTTTATGCTAAATTTTACCTATTTTGTTGTTCAGATCAACAACAAGGAGTGGTGCAAGAAGGGCAAAAGAGGTGGGCACTGCAACATGAAATGTGAAGGTAATTAATTATCATATTATTAGCTTGATGTGAAAAGACACCTACACCCTTATAATAGAGGAGGGGAAGAGGGGATTTCGGGAGTAGCTCGAGCGTGTCAGATTAAGCTTTAGTTATCATGGTATAGAAATCAGATTTCTAACGTGGTGGGTTAAAAAATTTTTTTTTGAGTATTGAAATGTCAACCAATCTGTCAGATTAAGAGAGGGGCTGTTTAGTATACCCCAAAGAAGCTTCCATAAAAAGCACTGACGATTCAAAGGTTAGGTAAGCCTGTAGGGACATTTTAAAATATAAAAATATAAAGCTTCATATTTTCCTAACTAAGCTTTGCAGATATTTTATTTTACACTAAACTAAATGATTTAGTCTTTGTTGTCTAAAATATAATAATAACTGACCGAAATAAGTAATTTTTTGAATATATTTTCTTTTCCAAAACTTTAAAATGGCCGCAGTTTCTGAACCCACCGCTAAAATAAAAAACGCTCTTATAATTTTTTTATCAGTTTTACCTAATGTAAAAAACCTACTAGGTCTCCATGACGCTCGAGTGACTACAAAATTAGCACCTTTCCCTCCCCTACTATTAGAAGCCTTATGCCCGTTTTCACCAACTCACTCCTAAACGGTTCCTACGTAAGTGACATTTTAGATAGGTGATCCCTTAAATTCGACGCCTACTTAATTTCATTTTTACCACGCTAGGTGACACCTAGTTAGGGAACACTTAATTAGGTGACGGTTTTTGAAATAAATAATGTTTGAATTTGATTTTAAGTCAATTTAGATAGATTTTGACTTACTAGGTATATATTTTATTGTGTGTGCAATATACTTAATACTTATACATTGAAAAAAAGAGCTATTTTAAAAAATTGTCCTAAAATTACATAGGTACTGATCAAAATAGTACTTCCGGTGATTTCGGAAATCTCTTTTCATAACACGGCTACAAGTAAATGCCAGATTAATTACCAGAACACATTGATGCTTGGCAAATAGCTAGAAATAATCTAGAACTTTTAAATTGCCAATGTCCCTCGGCAATCATTGTTTGACTATGAGATCGTGGTTGTACTGTACCTAAACATAAATTAAAATATTATAATACTTGTCGTCTTTATACTCAAGAAGAATTTATAAAATAATATGGAAAAAATTGTGTTTTGTTTTAATAACATATATCGGACGAAGTAGGTATTCTATATCGTCGTATTTTCAAAATATTCTGCTCTATGACCAAATAACCTGTTTCTTATTGTAAAACAAGGTATCAGAATATAATTTCAGAACTTAAACTCGTTTTAAATTTCCAAAAAATGGCTTAGGGGAAGGATAAGTGGCGAAAAATCGACCCCTTAAAGATAGGGGGCCACCTAAGGACTTAGGTGACACTTATTCGTTGCTGAAAACGATTTTTCTTAAGAGATGCCCTAAATGACCGTTAAGATACACCTAAATTTAGGGTGCGGTTGGTGAAAACGGGCATTAGAGCATTAAAACAACTTTAATTAATAATTTAAGTACACCATATAAGTTTGTTCAAAATCAATTAAGAATAATATTTTGGGCATTATTATGTACTGCTTAATAATATATAAAGGCGTTTAGGTAAAGAAACTATAAAAAAATCGAAAAAAATATATTTTACTAATAACATTGGGCTCTCTGCCTTAGAGAGCACAATGCTGAGGTAAATAACTTCACAGAAACAGGTGATTTGAAGAGGAAGCAAAGATTTTTCCTGAATAACATCAATACATCAGCTTTGTGAGTTTAATGACCTTAACAGCGCCGTAAAGATCCTAATGTAATTTAATTTAGTAATTTTTTTTAGACATTTTTAATTATTTTACAGCCTAAACGTGTAGACATAAACAGTAGATCATATGCCCAAAATACCCGCAATAGATTTTAAACAGCCTTTAATCATTAAGCAGACTTTTTCTAAAATTGCTTTTAATGATTTGATCAATTTAAATTACGTCTTGATATTCAGAAGTATATTCGATTTATAGAATTGATATGTTCTTTAAAATAATGTTGTTTTGCATTAATTTTTAGTTAAGCGTTATGTAGAAACCATAAATGCTTCAATACCATAATATATAACTTTCAGACCTGCTAAATGAGGACTTGAACGATGATGTGAGGTGTGCCAAGAGAATTTACGACAGGGTCGGCTTTAAGAACTGGCCTGCCTCGTTCGCGTACTGCAAGGACAAAAGTCTACCAGATCTATCTAAATGCTAATTTAAGAAGAAGCAGTAGCGAAGACTTTAATTCGCCTCCATATTCCATTTTCTACAAGTCCTATCTACTACCTAGGTAACCTAGGTAGTACCTACTACCTACAAAAAATTCATACTACGTCTGGTAAAAACCATGCTCATGGGTCACTACACATCGTAGTAATAAGTAATGCCGCAACATAACCGTTGTAATATATTGAATAGGGGAAAAAAGGATAGCATCTTAAACTCTTCGCCACTGATCTATAGATTTTTAAGTTTAAACGTAACGAACACTGCCATTCATTCGAATCATTAGATTATTGTAGTTTATAGTTTTATTTGTAATTTTGTATTTAAATAAAGGATTATTCGATTTTGATTTTCTCTATTACATATACTTCATTTTTTAAAAACGAATTCTGTCACAAAATGTAATGCAAACGAACATCCAACACGAATGACTACTGGAAACATTTGCTTTAGGTACATAGGTTTTTTTTAACATGAATAAAATAAATTTCATTCTCAATTTCGTAACGTATAATAATTCTCTTAATTACTATATAGTAGGTAAGTATGGTAGGTATATAATATTATCTACTGAATAATATTTCCTTCCCGGTTGTCTACTAATACTTAATTATATTATCTCTGCCAAATTTTATTTACGTGAAAGAGTACCAAAACCAAACTTTTATATACTTAGTATCAAACAAACAAACTCACATTTACATTTATAATATTAACTGTGATATTAGTAAGGGTTATATGTTTATATTTACGCAAGCAAAGCATGCACCTAAAATAATTGTAAAGCAATATGGCTATAAAATTATGTTAGGCGCATTAGTTTTACTTCAATTTCGTACACAGAAACTCTTATCAAACCTGTTACAGAAATCTACACTAATATTATAAAGAGGAAAATGCGTATGTTTGTTTGTTTGTTTGTTTGTTTGTAATGAATAGGCTCAAAAAGTACTGGACCGATTTCAAAAATTCTTTTACCATTCGAAAGCTACATTATCCACGAGTAACATAGGCTAAATGTTATTTTGGAAAAAATAGGGTTCCGTAAGATATTTGGGTTTTTCGGACACAAGGTGTAAAAAATCAACCAGAAAAGTTACTTATTTTGCGTACGCTGCCTAAACTATAAAAGATAGATCCATAAAATGTTCTAATTAATTGTAGATCTTATAAATATCTAAGTCCGCGACACACTATACCTATCTATGTTGAGTGAGGCACAACAATATTTTTTTTATTTAGACATCTTCAATTTTTTTTGGACTACATTTAAACGCGTTTATTTTACTTGTGCTATTAATCCTTATCAAAATAAATTATTTTATCACTAAGTACAGTTTATGTAGATAATATTTGGTCTGTGAATGATTAAAATTGGACGTTTGGTTTTGAAGTTATGGCGCAATTAAAATATTACGATTTCTGCTGCATGGCATTGCGAAGTGGGCGACATTCTATAGTATTAAATTAAATTAAATAAAATTATATACTATTTATTTCGGGCTGCATAGGCCCATTTTATAAATACCTTATAGACTAACATACATATTACCATTATATCAGTATTAGTATCAGTATTGTACCCGTGCGAAGCCGGGGCGGGTCGCTAGTAATACATACATTTTAAACACAGTTTGTTCTATACTTTTAGTGAAAAAAAAAATCGGCTGTGATTTCACAGTTAGGGAGCTCCGTTCCAGCTTTCGATAAACAAATGATGTTTGTTCTTTCAATTCCAGGTTTTTCTTCACTGAAACGAAATTCTGATTTATACTGATTTTAACGTTATCGAATTTTGCTGTTTGATTTTTACTTTTAGAATTTCGCTCTTCTTTTTCCAATTGACAATATTACCTACTTTTGGAACAAAGTTTGTCAAACTCATTGTGTTGTAAATTTGAAGTAACAAGTTGATGAACGTCATCTTATAAAGGGAATTTGTTGAAGCTATATTATATTATATAAATAAATAAATAAAAGTTTATTTGCAACTAAGTATAATAATAACTTCCCACCCCGATTTTGGTGACGGTGGCCGGTTTCATTGAAACCAGGTCAGTTACGCAGGAGTAATTTTATAGTGCCCAAGTGTGTGTGCAGTACACAAGAGCACTCTCTCTTCCTTTACTCTCATAATCCAGTGGGACGGATAACCGACACGACTGACGAGAGATCAGGCGCAGGTCCGACTTTTTACATGCCCATCCGACGCATGGATCATCTTTGTTGTCAGACAATCAGGTGATCAGCCTGCGTTTTCCTAACCAAACTTGGAAACAAGATTTTTTGTTGTTCCAATGCGGGAATAGAACCCACGACCTCCGAATCGAGAGCCAATGCTCTAACCACTAGACCACGGAGGATGTTGCAACTAAATACTTAAACTATTAGTATGTATGTTTATCATGCTTTATCTATCATCCAAAGCCTAGCTTACAGAAAATGATGCAAGTATCATTAACGATTTTAAAAATCTGATATCCATTGTTTTAATAGTTAAGTCATCCAACAAAATGTAGAGATCGGGGTAGTGCAAGTTGCCCCACACCGCTGTGACTTAATTTATAAACCCTTAGAACAGAAAACCTATTAAGTTGATTCATAAATCAAATTTTGGTCGAGTGACATCGCCATATTCCATCTCAGGACTCAGGTCCACTAAAATTCGTCTCGTTAAAACTTTCAAAGCCCGAGAGTATTACTCGTGGAGCCGCGGTTAAATCCACTTTTATTTCATACGCGTTGATGGAACACAGTTTGAATATTTTTGTACAGACGGACTTGCAACTGACGCCTTTATTAGTACCTAGTACTGACTTCCAAAAAATGGACATTTAATTGGAACGAATAAACAAAAGAGACGTTAGTGATGCTCCTCGATGGCAAAAAATAGAAACCTCCTTAAATGACAATCGTCTTTATAATTCATCACGTAATATTTACTGTTGCTTATTGTTAAAAATCACGATCAATTCTTTTAAAAATAGTTTATTTTCTACTAACGCGTCTCTATAACATATTATAATAACTATATAGTTAAGGAATGATTTTGTTTTTATGCTGAACTTAAAATACTCCGTTTATTGTAACAAATTAAAATTATTTTGTCTCTATTTGTACTGGGAAATATATTTTCACTGCACGGACTTCCATTCGTCAAAGTAAAGCGGCGGATTAACATTTATTTTTACTTTTCCACAAGCATCAGTTTACAGCGCAGCGTCAGAAGAGGTATTACGGAACCAATAAAATATCGGCTTAAACGAATTCAGATGTAAGTATTACTAATTCTAAATGTATGGATAAACCTACAAAATCATTTCTATTTGCTTAATGTTTATAAATCTATGAGTAACATTAAATCTATTAGCTACTCCCTGTATGCTAATAGATTTAATGCTGAGTCAAGTAGCCTATTAGGCTACTTGACTCATATTTAATTTCATACATTGAAGGAGTATTTCCTTTAGTATTTGGCTTAATAAAACGTATTTTAGTGATCTCATAAACTAAATGGTTAAGATTGATAAATAAAGTTGATTTCAAAATACGTATCTTTGTTTTTTTAATTTCTACCGATGAAAACACTTCGAAGACTAAAAAGACGCGACGTGACGCGAGATAAAATATTATGTCGCGCACGTTCGACAAATCTCTCTTGCGCCGATAGATTTGTTGTCCGTGAGATTGCTTAATTTACAGCAATAATAATTATTGTACCTACTAGAAATGCACATAATAATACGGCTAAGAAGTTTCGAAAAACTTGTGGTTTTTGGAAACTTCTTAGCCTTTGTAGTATTGCAAGGAACCCTTATAGTTTTGCCCTGTCCGTCCGTCTGGCTGTCTGTCTATCTGGCTGTCTATCTGATGTAGATAAATTTTTTATATATTATGTAGTTAGGTTAATTTATAATTAAGAAACATTTCAAGAGTTTTTTCCTTCCGAAAACGTCACATTTGAGGTACTAAAATTAATCTCCTATGAGAGTAATCAGGACATAAATCATGGAAACGCCTATGAGGAAAGGTATCTCGTTCTAATTAAATTTAATTACTTGTTATATAATAAACCTTAAACCATCGCAGCCCGGAGGGAATAAGTCCGTAACATACTGGGAACTTTATAAACTTTCGTGTTTGGTTGCAGGGAAATTCTTATTGATTTAATATAATATTAGCATTAAAGTAAAAAAAAATAAGTTTGGAAAATATTCCTTTCGATGTTCTTTCAACCACATAACATATTTTATTCCTAGTTTACCTTTAGTTAGTCTTAGGCCTCTGGGCCTTTACACAAGATGCATTCAATAATTTCGACGGCAAAGCTCGAAATCAAAAATGTATGGGATTTGACATAAGCCATCGCAAGTAACATGTCGCTTGCGATGCGTTTTGTCAAATCCCATAAATTTTGTTTTCGAACTTCGCCATCGAAATTATCGAATGCATCTTGACTAAAGGCCCTGGACTTAAATAAGTACTTGATACTCGTATAAATAATTGTATCTGTTAACTAACAATACAATAATTGTTTTAATTAGGCTACGTTTTGTTTTGTTTCCTGAGCTGAAGCTGAAATAATGAATACATACTTATCCATTTTTGTGAACGAAATTGCGAGTACGTTTGTCTGCTAATATAAAAGAGTACTCGTTGATAAAACCTATCGTTCGAGAGCCCTCTAAACGTATAGAGATTCTTCATAAGGACTCGACAAGTATTATCCTATTGAAAATATATTGTGTTCGCGAGTATTATACGAATATTTTCATATACGAAAGGAATATTAAATTGGACATGATTTTGCAATTATGCCTAAGTATAATATAAATACGTCGTGTTGTTATAATGGATATGTATGCTGAATCATTTGTGAATAACAGGGAGAATACATATGACGTTATTTTTGTAAATAATAATAACAAATATAGTGCGGTTCAAATGAGAATAGGATCGAGTCGGCGCCATATTGTTTCAAATTTAGACTGTTACGATAGTTAAATTTATGTTTAGATAATTGATTACTATTTAACATTCTTATTTAAATTCGATGCAAGACTATTCATATTTATATGTACATTAGTTTTTCTGAAAATCACACTTTTCAAGTGATATTTGACAGATAAACGTCATTGACGTTCCTATTCTCATTTGAAACGCGTTATACATAATGTTTGTGACGAAGCTCGTGCCTACCGAAATATAATATGTATGGACGCTTCACACCACGTCAATCTGGTCCCGTAGTAAGTTCTCGAAGAACTTGTGTTACGGGTACAAGACAACGGAAATAAATTATATTTACATACTTTTATAATATACATGTATTTAAGATTTTTATTATATTATACACATATTTAATACACATCCATGATCCAGGAACACAGAAATGTTTTGTGTTCCTTCGTTGTGGGATTCAAACTCGCGACCCCCGACATGAGCACCAACACGCTCAAGCGTTGAGCCAAATGTGGTAGGAAACGTGATACAAGTTTTGTGTTCTTAAAATTTTTTGATTAATTGTTAATATTTAGGAACGCGTGCATTTATTAACATACAAAATCTGCTTGATAGTTAGATACTGTAGAGTTAACAGCCTCCGTGGTCTAGTGGTTAGAGCATTGACTCTCGACTCGGAGGTCGTGGGTTCGATTCCCACATGGAACAACAAAAATCTTGTTTTCAAGTTTAGTTAGGACAATGCAGGCTGATCACCTGATTGACTAGAAAGATGATCCATGCGTCGGATGTAAAGAGTAGGACCTGCGCCTGATCTCTCGTCAGTCGTGTCGGTTATCCGTCCCACTGGATTACGAGAGTAAAGGAAGAGAGTGCTCTTGTGTACTGCACACACACTTGGGCACTATAAAATTACTCCTGCGTAACTGGCCTGGTTTCAATGAAACCGGCCCCCGTTACCGATATCGGTGTGGGGAGTTATTACTGTAGAGTTAGAGTCGATTCACACTGAAACGAAACGATATGCGACATAGCGCTGATAAGCGCTTTTAGGGGGTTGTGCGCTAGATAACTGAAAATTAAAGTTCTTTGAAACCTTTTTTCTCAGTCAAAGTCGTATTGAAATACGACTTTGACTGAGAAATCCCCAATCCCCAAAAAATATATGTTAATCTGCATTATATTACGCAGATACTGTCTTTTTATAAATTAAAATTTATATTTTAATATTGATTTAAAAATATGCTAAGTCCACCCTTTTTTGAAAGTTAAAACCCTTTTTCTCTTCTTAAAAAAATCACACGAATGTGAACATTACATGAGTATTTTAAGTAACACAAGAACAAGAAGGTCGTTTTAATTTTTGCAGATTTTGTCTCAAATATTTATAGCGGCTTTTTATCCGATTTCAATATTCTCCGTCTTTGTCGCCTATAAAATGTGTCCTTGAACTTGACGCTCTAGCTCACTGGCGTTAATACAGAGCCAGAGAGATAGCCAAAATTAATTTCACTGTAAGTCTGGCCACAGACGTTCTTAATTTAACATTCTTTAAGAACGTCAAATTCGGGTCGAAGGCAAAGTTTCCATATAAAACACGCATAGCACACACACGTGCTTAATCTTTCAGATTCTTAAATTTCAGTTCGAACTAAGAATGTCAAATTAAGAACTTTAGCGTGTGTGTGACATGGTGTCTGAATATTGTCTATGGATTAAGATTCTTAAATTCAGGAAGAAATTCAGCACGGACAAGCTAAAAGTTTGAATGTCAGGTTGCATCGCTCTGCATGCGCATGTGCAGTGTAAGACTGATGTCATAAGAAACGTTTAAGCGTTTATCTTTTTGTGTAGTAAGTGAAGATCAATAATTTTGAATAGTCTTTTTTTAAAATAGTTAATCTTAAAAATGCAGCGCCGCATGCCGTCACGGATCGTCGCGATGTGAAGTGTGAACTGACCTTTAGGCGTACCTATAGCACCGTAGAGCTAAGGGTAATATAATAGGTAGTTGTTATACTAAAATAATTGCCATATAGCAAAGCGATGATGACGCTCAAAGTATTTAAGACCTATATTATTTAGCGAGTGGTAGGTATGGCACGACAAAAAGCAGACAATGTTGACATGAAGGGCCATATTCCCACGTCGGCTAGGTCATCGACATCCAATCGATATTTTTTGCAATCGATTCCCGCAACTGGCTCGGATGCCATCACTAACGAGATAACTCTTTGTATCGATAAATGCCTTGAAGGACGTCACTCGGCGAACGTGAAAAAACCTGGCCGCTTCGATTTTAGAACGTCTGAAGTTCGAAAAAATAATAGTTTTGCTCTTCATTTATATATCTATGGCTCTTCAGCTAAGTTTTAAGAAAGCAAAATATTGATAAATTAATTATTATGTGTCTACTCACTACACTTCACTTTGCGACTTTTTTTAAAGAAAGTAGGTATATTAATTATTTTACAAATATTTTCTCTGTTCTACAACATATTCATTTAAATGATTGTATCAAAAGTTAAAACGTTTAACTTTGCTCATACAAAAGCTGGTCTTATTAAAATTCCGTGTAAGTGTTACAAACATATTTCCCTGTTCCAAATGGAGTGTGTGATATGCGAGGAATAATATCTTCATTGAAATATTAAGGTATTCCATACGTGAAGTGGGACAAATTTTCAAAAATTTATTAAACTCTACTAATGTGTCACAAATTATTATTAATTATTTGTCGAGTGTCTGAAACAAGTCCAGAACCTCAATTCTCGTATTTAAAGTAGACAATTTAAAGAGTCAATTTCACTTTGTTTGGATTGAAAGTGTAGCGTCATGTTACCGTGAACGGATTTTATGACGTTTCGACCAATCAGAGCGCGTTTCACGTTGGTTTAACGTTCATAAAAACACCTATTGGGAGTAGAAGCGTCGATACGCTTGTCCCGATGGACTTGATTGTAATTGTATTAATGCAGGCTTTATTTAGCAGAATTGCCCCTCAGTTGATGAACATTGTTTTGTTTTGGTATTTAATGAGTTAAGTGTATTCGATTAGAAGCTAATAGCCCTGTTGAGTTGCTTTCACGGTCTATTACTTTAGAATATTCTATATTTTATGTATTTTTGGGTTTATTTACTAAGCATATATCCAAAGCTTAATCTATACATTTCTTTACGAAATGAAGTCTTAGATCTTTTTAACTACTCAACGGATTTTAATGCAGTTTTCAGCAATAGATACAGAGATTCAAGAAGAAGGTTTATATATTATGTATAATATTTTGCAATGTGCGAAATCGGGGCGGGTCGATAGTTATATTTTAAACCCTTAGAAGCAAAGAGTTTCAACTACAAACTCTTAGAAAGGACTGCCTAAAGGTAGACTTTCGAAGTGAGCGTCTAGGTAAAGCGACAGTGCCGTCAAGGACACCACGATAGTGCGACAGGTCAATGTAATGCTGAATTGTATGGGACCATTGATGTATGTCAGGGATACTCATCCCAACTTACCTGTCCGGTAGTTGTGGTATACGGGTATGCGACCCCAGCTCCCTAGCTATTACCGTCCTATCCCATGCCCTCCTGGGCGGTAATATCCTACATTCCTATTTCCCACTCTAACTTACCAATCTTCCTTTCCACACCACCTATCGTTCCCTTTCCCTATTCCTACCCTCTCCACCAATCCGTGGGAACGCAATGGATAATCATAAAAATAATTTAATTATCCAAAATGGCGGCGATGCGGTTCGCCACCCATCACGTCTCGTTCTCGCGGAGGCGAAAAGTGGCCCATGGAGTGCCGCTTCGCTACGTTGAATGTAAGAGGAGGAATGGATGGTATGAATGAAAGTGGACGAAGCGAAACAAGTATGTAAGGATCGTAGCAAGTGGAAAGAAGTGGTCTCTGCCTACCCCTACGGGAAAGAGGCGGTCTCTGCCTACGCCTATGGGAAAGAGGCGTGATTATATGAATGAATGAATGAATGAATTGATGTATTAATAGTAATAATCAATGTAGGTATGGGACGGCATTCGAGCACCGCGTCAGTGTCGTGCCGCGAGTCGCGACACGGCACGACACTGTCGCAGCGATCTGAAGCCATCCCATGAAATTCAGTATTTTATTATGTTTAAGTGCTGTACATTGATATGAACCTCAATTTTCGTATTTAAAGTAGACAATTTAAAGAGTCAGTTTTACTTTGTTTGGATTGAAAGTGTAGCGACATGTTTACGTGAACGGATTTTATGACGTTTCGACCAATCAGAGCGCGTTTCACGTTGGTTTAACGTTCATGAAAACACCGTTTCGGGAGTATAAGCGTATCGGGACTTGATTGTAACTGTATTAATGCAGGTTTTATTTAGCAGAATTGCCCCTCTGTTCCACCGTCGCGGCGTCATTGTCGCGGCGGCGTCACTGACGCTATAGACGCTCGCTTCGAAATTCTACCTTTAAATAGAGCGTTTCTAATCTCTATAAATATTGCATTCTAGATTGTATCACTCAGGTACAGTTATGGCGTATAATTTTCTAATTCATTGTTAGACAAACATTCTGCTGGATTCGAAAGTGAATGCTATTACAGCCGGCAAACTATTATCACTTCTAAAAAGCGCAAGCGATTATACGCATTATTTTTATATGACAATAGTATCAAAATTTAATGATTTGATATGATAATGTGTTGGGTGTACGCCGCCCACAGGTGCGTGGGCCATGGAAACTACAGCGTGCTTCAAATTGTTCACCATTGAGAGACGTAGCGCAGCGGACACGGACATAAGCGGAGCGGATATTTTGCTATAAATTGTCGCTTAAATGTCGATTACATATTCTATGACATAAAAATATTAAACTGCCTGATTAGGCGTGCATACAAGCCGGCAACCCTTATGGATATTACTTTAAATATTATATTATTTAATATCTATTATTTTTTAAATACGTAATTGGTTTGTCACATAGTATTATTTGAGTGCATTGGGCGCAAAATATTGTTTTGAATTAGGTACCAATTCAAAACAATATTAAATATATAAAGCATTTAAAAATGTAATATATTATATTATAATATACACAAGGCAAGCCGGTTTGTATGCACGTCTCGCCTGTGGTGTCCACATAATATTATCTTGCCGTCGATAGATTTAGACTGATTCACTGTTATAAACCAGGTGAATAAATAATTGTAGTTTTATTAAGCTTCTAAAATTTAGACTCTAGATTCTAGAGTATAATAAGTGGGAAGTTAAATCAATTCATATTGACTTATTTGTAAAAAAATCTCAAGAAATTAAAGTTTAACTACACGCTTATCTCACTAATATGTCGATGGTCTTACACAAATAAAATTTATAAGCTGTTATTTAAAAATAACACGTTTTATCTGGCATACAATGTACCCATCCGCCAGACACCATTGCCTGTCTAACTGTCATTGTAGTGCGACACCATGTATGGAGGTATCTGCATAACAATATACGCCTCACACTAAGTATAACAAACAACAATTTAGTTTTCCGTGGTAAGTATCCGAATGATCTGTGACAGGCATTGGTAAAAATACGATTAAGATTATTATTATTATAGATTTCACAAATATTTTCTTAATTAGTAACTGGATTAGAAAAAATAAATAATATTCATAAACTATGGTGATATCTTTATTTAGTTGCTCTTTTTTATTATTGCAATATTTTATTAACATCTAAATATATAAAAGGCAAACCTGACTGATTCATCTATCAACGCACAGCCGAAACTACTGAACAGATTTTGCTGAAATTTGGCATACATAATATAGTTGTAATGACGTAGGCATCCGCTAAGAAAGGATTTTTGAAAATTTGCCTCCTGAGGGGGTGAAAAAGGGGTTAAAATTTTGTATGGAAACCGAACTCCACACGGACGAAGTCGCGGGCAAAAGCTAGTTAAGTAATATTATGTACCTACTATTACATCCCAGAAGTTGGTTAATCGAACCGGTTGCTGCCACCAAAATCACTGGGGCGTTTTATTATTTTTAATTTATATTCTAATATGTTTAAGATTTATCTCTCTTTCATAAAACATTATCACAAAACAAATAGTTGTCTAATTTAAGTTTCAAACGAGTTTTGGAGCTTTGACAATATCTAATAATAATTTAAGTCCAGTCAGTTTGTTTGTTGTCTGAGAACTCGCTGGCTTAGTTGCTGCAGTGTTTCGATATCACGAAAGTGATCGCAAATTCGAATCCCAAGGACCACAAAGTTTTTCAGTTATAATAAGAATTACATACTAAGGAAAAGGAATGAATGATATTATATTGTGGTAGTAGGCATCATGTAGGACAATTCTATAAGTGTTATAATATAACCTATATGGAAATAAAAATTTTGAGTTTGAGTTTATATCCTTTATTGTGCACACTTATAAGAAATTAAAAAAAAAACGTAATAATCGCTATTGCACAATGTAAAACACAATGCCGGTCTTATTAGGTACTATTTAGTAATTTCTTCCAGGCAACCACTTAAAGAGGCTATATTAGAGTAATGTGAGATTTAATAGTCAATGTGTAAATCTATGGAAGCATTTCATCATCATCATCATCATTATCATCATCTTCAATATCATCATCAGCCCACTACCTATATTCAGGCCTCCCCCAATGAGCGCCAACCATCCTGAACCTCAATTCTAGTAGACTTCACTTTACTTTGTTTGGATTGAAAGTATAGCGACGTTACCATGATTATATGACGTTTCCCAACGTCATAAACGGATTTTATGACGTTTCGACCAATCAGAACGCGTTTCAAGTTGGTTTAACGTTCATAAAAACATCGTAGCGTATCGGGAACTCGGGACTTGATTGTAATTGTATTAATGCAGTTTTTCTTTAGCAGAGTCAGCGCGCAGCGCAATAAGAGTGAAAATTCTTTAATGTAGCTCATCACTTATTTAAACGGCTTATTTTTTGTACTTATAACTAATATGCTTTTTCGTGTTTATTCACTTTTTGTTAGTTGCGCTTTGCGGGTTGACGTATATTACGTTACGCAATAATTCGTATTTTAATCGTAATAGTGGTGTTTTGGTGGCTTACCGTGAACTTTTAATGTAAATAATAAATATAATAATGGTCCATATGGACGTAATATAAACTTTTCGTGTAGTGTTTTAGTATTAAGTTTATTAAGTTTTTGTCGTAAGATGACGACTAAACGACGTGAATTGGAACAGTAATTTATGGAACTACTTTGAAAGAAATGAGGTGGAAAAAGTGGCGATGTGTAATGTTTGTTATCCTATAAATCAACTATTACTAATGATAAGCAACATTTAAGATTAATGCATATTATCAACATGTAAAAACATTTTTATGAGTTCATATTATTATATTAATAATTATTCAGATTTCAGTCCTAAGCCTGCAAAGTACGAAGGAAAGTTAATTTAAATCAGTTTAAGCGATCGAAAAACGTAACATAAGCGCAAAAAACATTATAACTTATAAGTGGCAATAAGTAGATAAGAAAATAAGCAACTAAGCAGTTAAAAAAAGTTGCTTTTGAATATTTAATAACGGATAAGTTAACTTTTAATTTTAAGCCGTTTATCACATCTCTAGTCGTGACGTGACGCGACTTTGAAATTTCACTCTCAACGCCGCTAAAAGAGTTTCTGTTCAAAAACAGAAAAACATTTTGTATCTTTTTTTTTTAAGCTAACCAGTAGGT
Source organism: Glaucopsyche alexis (assembly GCA_905404095.1). Lineage (NCBI taxonomy): Eukaryota > Metazoa > Arthropoda > Insecta > Lepidoptera > Lycaenidae > Glaucopsyche > Glaucopsyche alexis. The sequence goes on from FR990046.1 coordinate 18,791,938, forward strand.
CTACAAAGTGTAGCAGAAAATATAATAGAAGTTTATTATGAATGATTTTCTTTTCTACACCAGTCTTTCAGACAACGTTACGTTTGTGTAAGCTTCCAATTTGCATACAAATGCGAGAAAAGATATAAAAAGTTTCCGAAAATTTGAAAACGACACTTTACGATCAAAATGGATTATATCTTTAATATATTCTACATAAAATCAGTCCCGTCTTACCATTTAAGTTATGCTATAAATTTCTAACACCATGTAACGACGCGGTGGGTACGCATAATATATTTATGTTTGACAAAAGTTTTGTTTGTTACATAATATTGGAATTTTATTTGTTAAGTAAAAATTTTATAAAATGCAGCAGACTTGAAGTCACCGGTTATTGAAATAAAGATACGATATCTACGTCCAGATTCCAGACTGTCGCCGAGAATCCCCGAGAAACGTGAAGGTAACTCGACGAGAGAAACGAACTTAACTTCAATTTGTATGGCATCTTTTATAAAATGCAGCAGACTTGAAGTCACCGGTTATTTAAATAAAGATACGATATCTACGTCCAGATTCCAGACTGTCGCCGAGAATCCCCGAGAAACGTGAAGGTAACTCGACGAGAGAAACGAACTTAACTTCAATTTATATGGCATCGAAACAACGCCCTTATTGGTAAACAATGGTAACTAATTCGATGTCGTACAAAATGTAGTAAACTTCTTCACGGCGAATAGTGACAAAAACTCGCAGCACACAGTTCACACCGCGACGCCACGGTACGTGACGCTACATTTTTAGGGTTCCGTAATACATAAGGAACCCTTATAGTTTCGCTCTGTCCGTCCGTCTTTCTGTCTGTCTTTCTGTTTGTCTGTATGTCTGTCTGTCCGCGATTCTAGCTCCTTTTCTAGCCCGCGGCTCCGCCCGCATAAATATATATAGTAGGTATCGATTGTCCCACAGAAATACTGTACTTTTTCGGGATAAAAAGTAGTTTGTGTTTTAATTCAGAGCCTAAACTACTACCATACGAAATTTCATCGAGATCCGTTCAGTAACTTTTGCGTGAGGCTGGGACTATATGCAACGGAATCCGGTAGGCCGTAGAGAATTATGAGCACTGAAAATAGAAATCTATGCTAATGCAATAGAGTTGAAAATCGAACACATGAGAGTCGAGTTAAACGTCAATGTCATATATGACAGCTCGACACCTGACACTTCAATTTTCAACTCTGTTCTATTAGCGCAGAGTTCTATTTTCAATGCTCAGAATTCTCTACGGCCTACCGGATTCCGTTGCATATAGTCCCAGCCTGAAAGAGTAACGAACATCTATCCATCCACACATCTATCCATCCATCCTCACAAACTTTCACAACATATTAATGTTATAAATATGTGAAAGTTTGTGAGGATGGATGGATGTTTGTTACTTTTTCACGCAAAAACTACTAAACTGATTTTGATGAAATTTGGTATGATAGTAGTTTAAGGTAGGCCACTTCTTATCCCGAAAAAGTACAGTGTTCCCGTGGGATAGTGTATATACGCGGAGCTGCGGGCAAAAGTTAGCGCATTATAATCGACGTCATGTACGACAAAAAACTCTTAATTGTCATGTAATGATTCCAATAACAGCACTAAAATGAGCACCTTGTGGTTGTAACGATATTGATTAGTACACTATCAACGCCTTAAATTCCACAGCCGACGTGTCCCGCCTACTTGCGGCACAACAATGCCTTCGCAGGCGGCGGTGGGGCCCACGCTTTGTGTTAGTGTGGCCATGTCATAATCATCGCTTTCCTCATTCATTGGGGCATCGATAAGCTAATCGAGACTCTTTAGATGAAGCGCCATATTGTTAGTTTGAGACCGCTAGGTGCCAATCTAACCATACATACAAATAAATAAAATTGAAGTGTCTGTTCGTAATTTTAAATTAACAGCTTTGCACAAAATGTATATGATAGTTCCTCTTCCTATATAATATGGTACTCTATGGCTCAGTGGTTCAGCGCGTTGGTGCTCAAGCCGGGGGGTCGCGAGTTCGAATCCCGCCAAAGGAACAAAACGTTTTTCTGTGTTTCTGGGTCATGAATGTGTATTAAATATGTGTATAATATAGTAAAAATCTTAAATATATGTATAGTATAAAAGTATTAAATATACTTCCCGTTTTCTGTACTCCAAGCAGGAACATTTTGCGCTATCGTCACGTGTACGTAAGTGAGAAATATTGTATGAAAACCATGAAAGCGCCTCTAGCGGACGTAAAAGTAACTAAAATTTTCATACAATAATTCTCATATTTCTCGCTTACGTACACGTAACTATACTGCAAAATGTTCCTGCTTGGGGCACTGGTAGTACTGGTACCTGTAACACAAGTTCTTCGAATACTTAGCACGGGGCCAGATGACATAATGTGAAGCGTCCATAGATATTATTATTAGTAATTTACGGCCGTTTTCAATATTCTATCTATCCAAAATCCTTGCTACTAACGGTAGGCAAATCTATCTTTTTGTCCTTACTTGCGTTTCAATAACCTACTGGCAGTAGGCATTTCCTGTCGAAGTAGCACATCCTATCTACGGAAGTAGAAGAAGACGAAGACGGATAGCCAACTAGAGATGGGTAAGCTCATACAAATGAAATGCAGATAGCTTTATCTGCATTTCAATATAAGTTTCAACTTAATCTCCGGTAGGCCGAGCTTACCGAGGATACGTCATTTGCTTATCTGCCAAAATCGGGCGTTTTGCCGAGGATAGCAATGTGTACCATGTTGTTCATGTATTATTTTTATGATATTTCGGTTTTTAATGTGTATGTAATTATTATTTTAATATTTGCGCGACAAAATGTTGCCAGCATTTTTATGGCAGTGTTAGAATAGCTTGATGCTGCTGTTCTCCTTCACAAAATTGCTTTAATTTGACTATCATATATTATGTCTCGGGCACCACATTTTACAACCTCAAGCATTGTACAAATAACAATTTTCCAAATTTTGTTTCACTAATAACTGTGAATTTGGAAACATATTCGACTTCTACTAGGTATCGACTATTGACCACTGTTTAAAGATTTCAAAACTCAAGTTAAGCTATCACGCAGTAACATTTGAGAGAACAAATATTGCATTAGAAAGTTAAGGACATTTGAAGTACGGTTTTCACCATACTTCAAATGTCAGTCATATTGTTTTCACCATTAGTCGAATATCAGCCATCTTTTTTTCACGATACTTCAAATTTCATAATGGCCCCAAAAATCCCTCAACATGCCTCGTCTAACATATATAACATGTCTTTGCCACTGTCGTATTTATCAATTTAAACTTATCGTAATATTATTAACTAGATGTCGCCCACGACATCGTTCGCGTGAAAGTTAATTTCTTAGAAACCTTACATTTTTCCTCAATAAAAAATAGCCCCCCCCCCCGTGGTCTACTCTACGTCTGTGCCAAATTTCATCAAAATCGGTCCAGTAGTTTCGGAGCCTATTAAATGCAACAAACAAACAAACAAGCTTTTCCTCTTTTTTATAAACTAGATGTTGCGCGCGACAAAAAAAATCCCGCGGTAACCGTACACTTTGCCGCGATAAAAGGTAGCCTATGTCCTTCCTCGTGGTCTATTCTATATCTGTGCCAAATTTCATTAAAATCGGTCTAGTTGATTCAGAGCCTATTCGATACAAACAAACAAACTTTTCTTCTTTATTATATTAGTATAGAATATGTACTACGTAAGTATACATACATACATACATACAATCACGCCTTTTTCCAGTAGGGGTAGGCAGGACCGCCTCATCCCGTAGGGGTAGGCAGAGACCACTTCTTTCCACTTGCTACGATCCTTACATACTTCTTTCGCTTCGTCCACTTTCATTCTTACCATCCATTCCTCCTCTTACATTCAACGTAGCCAAGCGTCTCTCCATGGTCCGCTTTTCGCCTCCGCGAGAAACGAGACGTGATGGGTGGCGAACCACATCGCCCCCATTTTGGATAATTAAATTATTTTTGATTATCCATTGCGTTTCCACGGATTGGTGGAGAGAGTAGGAATAGGGAAAGGGAAGGATAGGTGGTGCGGAAAGGAAGATTGGTAAATTAGAGTGGGAAATAGGAAATGTAGGATATTACCGCCCAGGAGGGCGAGGGATAGGACAGTAATAGCTAGGGGAGCCGGGGTCGCATACCCGTATACTATACCACAACTACCGGACAGGTAAGTTGGGAAGAGTATCCCATGACAAAGTATTGGCGTGAAGTATACGTAAGTATTGGCGTTCGAAATTCAAAATTATACCTAATATTATTCGTCTGTGCAAACCACATACTTTGCTCGCTCTTTTATCGTGTATATTCTTTCACACATCGCCTGAGATTGGTTAAGCAGAAATAGCAAATTAATTTTAAATTTCAAACTACGAAATACTATTCTATTTGATTTGAAAAATTATTTTCAACTTTTACAGAATTTGTTAGCTCATGTTTTGTTATTTGCAAAAAACTGTAATTTTTAGTGAAGTGAACCAACATCGTAGGTGTTGAGTGAACTCGAAATCATATTTATTATGATGAAACAGTGATTTTGATAAAAACTTCATGTATATTATCCACTGTTTATACATGCTTTAACTCAAAGAATATCGGTGAGTATTTGTATAAAATTTTACCATATTTTAACTTCTCGTTTTATTGAAAAGACATAAGATTATATTTGTTTGACGACCTCTGTGGCTCAATGCCTGGGGTCGGGTTCGAATCCTGCAGAAGGAACAAAAAGTTTTTCTGTGTTCTTGGGTCATGGATGTGTATTAAATAATTATGTGTATAATATAACAAAAATCTTAATAATAAAATGTAATATAATTTCATAATTTGCAGGTATTGGATTCCAATTTCAAGGGCACGCAATAATAGTTATGACAACATGAACATACTCGTATTTCAAGATTCTCATTAGTATAACGTTACGTTACGCCGCTGTCAATTAATGGCCTGCTAGGCCTACAAAAGTGTACCTACCTATTTTGCACCAAAGGATAACCGCTGAAGTTAATCAGGATAATATGTTGTTTAATAATGTGGTAATCTGAAATATTTTGTTACCAATCTTTAGCCCTCGTATCCACGAGAGTTTTTTACGGGACAGGAAAAACTGCACTGTAAATAGAACTCCGCACCTAATCTACAATAGAGCTGAAAATCGAAGTGTCAAGTGTACACGATTTTTAGCTGTGTCGTATCAAAGTTCTATTTAATATAGTGTAGTTTTTTCAGTCGCGATCACATAAAAACGCTCGTGGGAATGTAGCCTTACTTTTGTATTTTTTTAATGCAATAAAAACGATCGAATTATAGTTGTTTTGTTGTTTATTTACCTTTTTAACGTAATAATTGGGACCTAAATATAAAATTGAAAACAATAACCTACGTACAGTTTTTTTTTATTCTAGGCTTGAATCTTTTGCACTTTAGAAGATAATACGTAAAAAAGCTAAAAGAAAAGCTTTTTTTATTCCGAGTGCCACCTAAGTTACGTAGTATAGTTACATTCTCTCTGGATTTAACAACTGATATTAAGGCTACGTTCCCTCGAGCAGTTTTCAAAAAAACAAAAAAGAAACACTCGTGGGAATGTAGCCTTACTTATGTATTTTACTTTCTTTAAAATGCAATAAAATTATTGCATTATAGTTATTTTGTTGTTTTATTTAAATTTTTAATACAATAAAATCGACAAAAATATGTACCCAACGTATTTTTTCATTTCAGACTTGAATCTATTGCACTTTTATATAATGGTTATTTTCTACGTAAAAAAGCTATGTTATAATTTTGAAGTTCGAACACATTTTTTAAATTCGAAGTGCCACTTCTTATTACGTACCTACCAGGTAGTGTAAAGTTGCTCTCTTTGCTTCGAAATTTGATTTCATTTAAAAATTTACATTCCTTTTCACGCGACTCCTAGCATCAATCTGTTATATCGCTGGCCCCGGGCAATATAGCGGTAAACGACGGTTACGCCCTTTTTAATGTTATTTGTTTTTTGGCTTCTCTGAGTATCATTCTATCACCCTAATTTTTTTCATTTTTTTAAATTAATATTTCTTTATAATAAATGACAATAACAGCTTTATTGAATGGAAATTTCTCTTACGACTAAAAATGTACTCTTGCATTACTCTATGAATCATAACGCAAAAAAACCCGTGAACATCTTAACACTACATATCTAAAAAAAGAGTAACAGTAATCAATTTAACCACGCTTTTGGAAATAAACGCATTATATCAATAAGCTGTAAACATTTAATACGAAGTAATCGCAAAAGATTTTATTCCGTACAAGCTATTACTCCTTTCTTTCCGGAAATTTTTTGAAACCCCGGCGCCGTATTGTCATGTTACGCTGAATGCCATCCCTTTCACTCCGACGTATAAATGATTAGCTCACGCTTTCTAGCATCATGTTTAGGTAAATAGCCGATACAAATAATAACTCTATTCAGCGGGCGGTGTCAGTGCAGTGTGTGACGTCTTATGCTAATTATGTTCTTTTAACTGCGATAGTTAATTAGTGATTTTAAATATTAGAAGACTTACTTGTACTAAACTAAATAATCAGTATATCGATAAATTGAAGGTTTTATTTTAAATGGCAAGATAATTACCAGCTAAATCTCGAGCAAGAAGAATGCTATCCATGGTTGACGGTAAGTAATTAATCAGTAAGATTTCAGCTATGGTATTGATTAATAATTACCCTTGTGACTTAAGAGCTTCCCATATTTTCTCATGTTTAAGGGAGTCAAATGCTTTATTGTAGTCTATGAACGCTAAATAGTAATTTATTCCATATTCATTACATTTCTGGATAATTTGTTTGATCGTATGTATATAGTCAATGGTTGAGAATCCACTTCGAAACCCTGCTTGTTCTTTTGGCTGATTTTCGTCGAGGGGCTTTGTAAGTCGCTTTAGTATGATATTTGAGAAAATTTTGTACACATTAGACATTAACGAGATAGGTCTGTAGTTCGAGTTCTTTTGGCTGATTTTCGTCGAGGGGCTTTGTAAGTAATAAGCAAAGAAATAAATATACAAATTAGAAAACATAAGCATAAAATGAGAACCGAAACAATAAAATCCTACATAACAAAATCAGGCGGAATCAAGAGTGCGTGGAAAGAATTTTAAGAAAATACGAATTGGATTATTAACATAGCACATTAAAAAACTAAAAAGCATAAATCCAAATGAAATGAAATCCTAAGCACAGCAACCAATTTCTATCGTATCGTAATAACTATAAACAAAATAACTAAAGCAACCGAAGAGCCAGTTCCAAATATACTAAGAGGTGAAGTCACCAAAGCAATAAAATCACAAAGGCGAGGGAAAACACCTGGTTGATTGGAGTAACTGACAGTATTTTATACACAATAACAGACCTTTTCAATTAAATCTTGACAACTGAATATAATATACCCCGTCAATGGACCACATCTACTATAATTTTACTTCACAAGAAAGGCAGGACAGATGACACCTCGAACTACAGACCTATCTCGTTAATGTCTAATGTGTACCAAATTTTCTCAAATATCGTATTAAAGCGACTTACAAATACCCTACACGAAAATCAGCCAAAAGAACAAGCAGGGTTTCGAAGTGGATTCTTAACCATTGACCATATACATACGATCAAACAAATTATCCAGAAATGTAATGAATATGGAATAAATTACTATTTAGCGTTCATAGACTACAATAAAGCATTTGACTCCCTTAAACATGAGAAAATATGGGAAGCCCTTAAGTCACAAGGGTAATAATTAAAATACCATAGCTGAAATCTTACTGATTAATTACTTACCGTCAACCATGGATAGCATTCTTCTTGCTCGAGATTTAGCTGGTAATTGTCTTGCCATTTAAAATAAAACCTTCAATTTATCGATATACGGATTATTTAGTTTAGTATAAGTAAGTCTTCTAATATTTAAAATCACTAATTAATCATCGCAGTTAAAAGAACATAATTAGCATAAGACGTCACATACTGCACTGACACCGCCCGCCGAATATTGATTAAATAAAAATACAAATTTGATGATGAATATATTTCTTTAAATACTACACCAAACACCAGATCTTCAAGAGGAAGACCCAAAAAGACACAAATGACTGACGTTTCGTTAACCTTACCAAAACCCCTTTATGATGATTTGACGAGTCTCTGCAAAACCGAAGCAATCCCGAAACATTATCACACATTTTATAATAATTTGCACTGTGTTGGGAACTCGGAAGAAGAAGTTGATATTGAGAGCGATAATTCAGTTTAAAATAGCATAATAATATTTTTAAAGGTTTTGACCATTTTATTTTTGTTTTAAAGTAAGGCTTATAAAATTTATGTGAGTTTATTCCAATCAAGGTATTGTGTTTATTTTCTTTTCTAAGTGTTTTGTGTTCTTTTCCAAAGTTTAATATTTAATAAAAAGTATTACATTTGAAAGATTTTTTTTTCAAGTGATTATTATATTATAAAATTAAATTAAACAAAAATTAGGTTAATCACACCTAAATTTATATATTAATTTCATAGAAATTCGTCAAAGTCGTTAAAAAATTACATTATAAACTCAGTCTGTTAAAATGACTACATAAAAATATGACTCATTGATATGATTCTAAAATAGCGATTAGAGAATGGTACAGTTAAGCTTTGCCTGTAAAATTTCCCAGAATATGGTCGTAATCGGCCGGTACGCTCGAAATCTAAAGCGGAAAATACGTCGTATAATATTCTTACAGTCGTGAACTTCAAAGTTTCGTGTGTTTATAAAGTCATTAACAATATTGCAATTAAAACAACATCGCTTATTATTTGTATTATACATTTTTTCATTTATTTTAATAAATATTTACACTATTACTATTATTTTTACAAGGTTAAATTAGAAAAAAAAATAGCTTTCATTTGACACTTTAAACGCTGGTTTGGATCACTCTACGCTGCGCTATAAACAAATAAGCTTTTATATTTTCTCCTGTAAAAATTGATTTTTGATATTACCGCTTTATTGCCCGGGGCCAGCGATATTTCACTATTGTATTTAATAAAAAAAACATGATAACTATAGTAAAAAATCATCCCGAGTTTTGATTCTCAATTTAAAGACAATATTTATGGTCTTAACTAATAAATATATTAATTGCAAAATAAATATATAATGTTTTCAAACATGAATCGTTATGTAGTTAGCATGGAATGAAACATTTCAAAAGGCTTGCATAGGCGAGAGAGACGGATATGCTATTCTTCAATGGTGATTGGACAAGAATAAATAGGTCCTATCTTTGATTGTGAAACGCATTTCCTATCTATTTTTAATGATAGATTGGTTATCTATTGTTAATTGTAGATACGATATTGAAAACGGCCGTTAGGCGCTACGATCGCGATGGAACAAACATATATACAGACACAGACTGCCTAAATCAGTACCCTTCCTTTAAGCTTCCCGTAGTCGGGTAAAAATAGGTTCACGTTTCAAAATTAGCCATTACTTTCGGATCACTTCTCTGATTTAAATATGTGACCCAAACAATATCCGATAATAAATAATACGAAAATAGTTAGAATAACGAGTGTGTAGGTAGGTGATCCCACGCCCATGTTCATTCATGTTCTGCAGCCTTATTCTCTAAGAACATTTTCAAATATCTCGACAGCTGAATCCGCGGCAAGTGTCAAATATCATATAAAAATTTGACACTCACCGCGGATTCAGCTTTCGAGATTTGAAAATGTTCTTACAGAATAGACAGGCTGATGTCGAACTTAACAAATCTGGGAACTTAAATTCTAGTTGAATAAACAGTACTGCTTTAATATTTTGCATTGCAATATTTTTCTCGTAATCCAGTGGGACGGATAACCGACACGACTGACGAGAGATGAGGCACAGGTCCGACTTTTCACATGCCCATCCGACCATGAATCATCTTTCTTGCAAGACAATCAGGTGATCAGCCTGCATTGTCCTAACCAAACTTGGAAACGACATTTTTTGTTGTTCCAATGCGGGAATCGAACCCACGACCTCCGAGTCGAGAGCCAAGGCTCTAACCACTAGACCACGGAGGCTGTGTTTGCATTTACTAGTTGCTTTTTTAGCTATATGGATTATAGATATTGCAGTCTTTACAAAATATAATATACTCGTACTTGTAACTTGATATACTCAATACCTATCAATTTATTAATCATCTATATCATCATCTCTTTCTTATCTTCTTCTTCTTCTTATATATAAAAATGATTGCTGTTCGTTAGTCTCACTAAAACTCGAGAACGGCTGGACCAGTTTGGCTAATTTTGATCTTAAAATAATCGTATCGGTTCAAACGGTGAGAATTTTCAGTTTATAGTTAAGGCAGAACAACATTTGTCGGGACAGCTAGTATAATATGTAAATAAATAAAATTAAAGTGTCTTAACTGTTGCGGTATTAATAAATACTTAATCAATACATACATACATACATATAATCACGCCTTTTTCCGGTAGGGGTAGGCAGGACCGCCTCTTTCCCGTAGGGGTAGGCAGAGACCACTTCTTTCCACTTGCTACGATCCTTACATACTTCTTTCGCTTCGTCCACTTTCATTCTTACCATCCATTCCTCCTCTTACATTTAACGTAGCCAAGCGTCTCTCCATGGTCCGCTTTTCGCCTCCGCGAGAAACGAGACGTGATGGGTGGCGAACCACATCGCCGCCATTTTGGATAATGAAATTATTTTTAACTATCCATTGCGTTTCCACGGATTGGTGGAGAGGGTAGGAATAGGGAAAGGGAAGAATAGGTGGTGTGGAAAGGAAGATTGGTAAGTTAGAATGGGAAATAGGGAATGTAGGATATTACCGCCCAGGAGGGCAAAGGATAGGACAGTAATAGCTAGGGAAGCCGGGGTCGCATACCCGTATACTATACCACAACTACCGGACAAGTAAGTTGGGAAGAGTATCCCATTAATCAATAAGGGAGGAAAATAACGTACGTATAGTATATTTTATGTTATAACTTTTTTCTTCTTCGTCTATACTAATATAATAAAAAGTTTGTTTGTTTGCATTGAATAGGTTCCGAAACTACTGCACCGATTTTGATGAAATGTGGCACAGATGTAGAGTAGACCACGGATATAGAATTTTAATCGCGGAAAAATGTACGGTTTCTGCGAATTTTAGTGCGCACGAAGTCGCGTGCAACATCTAGTAATACATAAATTCAAAGGGTTTTATTAAGAACATTATTATTGATAACATTTAACTAATTATTGCTTATATCAAACACTAGCTTTTGCGCGCAGCTCCGCCTACTTTTTTGGGATAAAAAATATCCTATGTCCTTTCCCAGGATCCAAAGTATGTTTATACCAAATTTCATTAAAATCGGTTGAGCGGTTAAAGCGTGAAGAGATAACAGACAGACAGACAGACAGACACACTTCCACATTTATAATATTAATATAAGTATAGATATAGTATAGGTTGATCACAGACGTATCAGCGGCTCATCATCGATTTTTATTCAGATTATCCATCAATCAGATGTACAAGATACCATGGTGCTAGTTTCACCATATGATGAATGGGCTCCGAAGCTCGCCCACGGTAGGGCTGCCTGCTCCACGTGGCCGCGTGGGCGTCATATTAATGTACTTATACCACTTTATGACAGTTCATGCGTAATTTATACAGAATCCATTGACAGTTTTAATTAATGATCCTCATTTGTAAATGTTTCGGGAGATATTATAGGTGTTACTCTGTCAATTGTGTTCACCAGATATATGGTAATCGCAGCATATTATGTTTTAGCATTAAAAAAAATAACGGGTTGCACTCCGGGCGTGCCGGCAAAACTGAAAACTTGAACATTAAATTGGAAAAACCGCCAACTAGGTTAAAAGATACGAACTAAAATAGTTTCATGCAATGCTCGTGTAAGGGAACTAAGACACCAAACAGTTGCAATTTATGCAAATTGCAACTGGTCAGGACTTGGACTCGCGTCAGGACACAAATGATCGTAAGAATATGCTTCTTACGATCATTTGTGTCCTGACGCGAGTTCAACATTTTTTACCCATCCCAAGAAAAGTGCACACACACACACAACGCCTCTAAAGCAGTTTTCACTTCAAAAACCTATGTATAGTAAGATGTTGTAAAATATGAAAAGAAAACAAAATTGCACAGTTTGTTTATCGGCTTTACAGTAATTAACACTTACATACCTAATCGAGCTCGTTGAAGTCTTTTTCAAATACTAATTAAACATACATAATATTCAAGTCATCTTTATTTATAATAATAAATTCGTTAGTTCTTAGTGATGGTACTGGGCCTCTAGTCAAGATGCATTCGATAATTACGACGGCGAAGTTCGAAAACAAAATGTATGGGATTTGACATAATGCATCGCAAGCGACATGTCACTTATCGATGACTGTCAAATCCCATACATTCTTTATTTCGAAGTTCGCCGTCGAAATTATCGAATGTATCTTGACTAGAGGCCCAGTACTGGATAAAAATATTATTTTTACACGAAAAATCCTACACAGCACAGCCCTGAATACAATTAGTATGTGTGAATTAGCCTCTTTATCGCCGCAACGGCTTTTGGGTTAAACATCTACTGTGGACACCAAATGAGCCTACGAGATTAATACAAGTGATTTTGAACCTTATGACATTTAGTTACCGTTTACTTTTAATAACTATATTGTTAAATTCATATCTTATTATAGTTAGCAACTATAATAAGATATGAATTTAACAATATAGTTATTAAAAGTAATAACTTCATTGAAATACGTTATACACTTCTTAATTTTGATGCAAAATATTATTCTACAAAAGTGGCGAATCCGCCCTTTCTTGACAAAATAGATTCATAGTTGAAACCAGCGTAGAGATTTTTTAGAAATTTGTAGAGTTTGATATTAAGCTATAGGTACTGCCTATTTGCTCACTGCTCTGCTTTTTAGGGTTAAAGGAAAAAACCCTTATAGGACCACTTTGTTGTCCATCCGTCTATCAAGACCCTTTTTCTCAGAAACGCGTGGAGGTATCAAGCTAGAATTTATATCAAATACTCAAGTCTACTATCCCTTGGAGCTGTGAAAAAAAAAACTTCTATGCCAACGCAATCAAAAGATACAGCCGTTTATGCCGTAAATTTTCGACTCTCGCAAGGAAATCAAAACCTACAGGGTAGTTCCCGTGAACTCAGAATCTTGAAATTTGGTACGATTCAACGTCTTATAGCACAGATAAATAAAAAATTGCGAAAACCGTAAATTTTTAGTTATATCACATACAAAAAATATTTTTACTAATTTTAAACTTACCACCCCTTTTCTCATGAACGCGTAGAGGTATTGAATTGAATTGAAATTCATTTCAAATACTCAGGTGTATAATACATTTATGCTGTAACAAAATCACTACAGATTTGTACGGAACCCTCGATGCGCGAATCCGACTCGCACTTGGCCGGTTTTTTTTTTTTTTAACTAATGCTTATTTTACATTGGTCAGTGCCAAAGTTTAGTAGCAGTAATGTACGAATCATTTTCGCATCAGAGCATCTTAGGGGACATATCGCTTTCCATACAATAGGCCTTTCCGGTTCGGAAGGGTTAGGCTTATCCCTTAATAACAAAGCGCCAGATGGGCAAGGGACACATTATTATAATATTTATAAATAAACATTGCGGGCTATTGCAACAACAAGAAAAATGTTGGCACTCGCCTGAAAATAATATTTTGATGCAAATACAATCGTGTTTTGCTTTAGACGCTGACAGACCCGGTGAAACCTTTTTGGACCTTATTACTCGGAAATTATGTTCAAAAGTGGTAGACTGGATATTATATTATATTATATATCTGACAGTATGTATGCAATATAAATATTTACTCGACAATGACATGATTAATAACTTAATAAATTAGTAATAATTTTAGTATCTGGTTTTAATTTACGCTACAAAATTATTGCTGCCATAATATTTAATCTAACACAAAAATCAACTCGCAAAAAGGAATTTTGAAAATTGGTAACACAGACGGCGGAATTGTGGTCTAACATACAAAAAAATAAAAAAAAATGTATTACATACAGCCAAACGTATAACCGCCCCCTTTTTGGAAGTCGATTAAAAATATAGACGAGTATAATATGTACTTGTTCAGAAATACAGAGCAATATTCAACGTCATTTTCAAAGTCGGTTAAAGTACAGTATTGACTATTGACGCATTGTAGGTTTCAACAAGTGCCCGTTACTTCTCCGTTCTCACAACACATTTTATAGTCTCGTTAACTTAATAGTTCCGTGCGACACAATAAACCCTTTTTAATACCATTGAACTCTTTAGAAAAATCTCTACACTAGGGGAAACTATTTTTTTAGGGTTATTTTAAGGGGTTCTTATTTTCTTGTTTCTTATCAAATTAGAATATTGAATTTTATATCAACTTGAAAAGTCATCTACCTGTAGAAAATAAACTTTTGGATGTATATTATAATGTTTAAACTTGAAAGGACAAAATAATTTCATAAAATATTTGATACTAATTTTACGGTTAGAGATACACCATAAAAATACAACACCTCTAAATCGATACGATCTTAAGTAACGATTCTTAGATTCTATTTACCTTTCACAGTATAAAGAAAACGTATTACTCAATAGGTTTCGGTTAACAGTGGTATTGTGTAGGAAGACGGAATGACCGGAAACGCCCTACTCGAATTCTCAGGGACAACGGAATTTGACAAACGGTTGTAAATCGAGTAAATCCGTTACATATATACCTATGTCATCGTAAAATTGTAAAAACCGTTAGATTGTAATAAAACTAGTGAAATTGTAAAATGTTGATAGACTTCCGACGGGAATATGCTGCCTATAATTTAACACATTATTTTTCGTTTCATTACAAATATATTAGGTATAGTTTTTAAGCTTTCGACATATTTTAACAATCTCGTTATCTATTCTACAATCTAACGGTTTTTACAATTTTACGGTGACATATATGTGTTGTAACCGTCGTGGTCCAGTGGTTTAGAGCTTGTCTACTACTTGTACTACTTGGAATACTCCGAAGGTCGTGGGATCGATTCATTGGAACAATAAAACTATGTTTTCTGGTTTGGTATGACAATGCGGGCTGATCACAAGCATTATTTTTGTTGGTTATCCGTTCTACTAGGTTAAGAGAGTAAAGGAAGATAGTGCTCTTGTGTACTGCGCACACACTTAAGCACAATAAAATAACTTTTGAATTAGGTAGTAGTTAAGGCATTTTAACTAAATTAAATAACGTTGACATTATAATTATTTATTCAAAACCTTAATTACTGTTCTTCTGTTTGTTTAGTATTTGTTTTATTGCAATTGTTATTGTAACTTAAACAAGCTGTAAATAATAGCTTAGTTTTATTCCTGTTTATTTCTTATTAGAAAACTAAGTTACGCCTTTTGTCTCATTTTTTACCATATTGAATTATTGCTGTCCTTTTCGCACTATGTAAAATATAGTTTAGGTTTTATTTTTTTGTCGTATTAGATATTTTATGAATATATTTCCTGTTGGAATTATGTTATGCTGTAAAATAATACATAATTCACTTAGTTGTAGTATATTTTGTTAATGTGTAGATTTAAGATAATTTGTATAGAGAATGTTCCTATCTTGTGTCTCACACAATTGATATTGTTGTCCCTTTCTCGCTTACGCGCAGTGTGTCTCACGTTAATGTTATTGTTGTCTCTTTTATTTTTAAACTTTATTTTACGTTTTTACTGTAATTAGTCTTATAAGAATGCCTGTTTACTATTGTATTATCTTATAAGAATGTCAGCTAATGTAATCTGAACAAATTTGTATTTTGCTTAAATAAACGGACTGCGCATACACGACAACACCTGATACACCCCATAGGCTGTATCAGTGCAATTTCACAATATTAATACGCACTTTCTCAGTGCAAATTCATTCACATTCACAACACCGCAGATGCCTGAGGAAACTCTGCCGCACCAACACTCTGCCAAATAGCAGTTCCAAGATTCTCCTGGTGTTTCACTTCGACTTCCCGCTCCTTCTCCAGGACTTCACAACCCTCAAGCTACAGTCCACTACCCGACGACCACGGCCCCGCAGAGCTGCCGTGTCGCCAACACAAGCTTTCTTTCCTTATTTGTATTACAAGACTCGCAAAATTTTAATATAAGAAAAAATTTACACAAATCTTGAAAAATCTATTTACTTATTTCCCAGGAATGCTAATTTATATCTAGACGTCAGATTGTGGAACGCGGTCCGAATCTATCTGGAGTCTGGACCATTTCCAAAATTCATTGAAAACACAAGAAAGTAGCAGAGATAACGAAGTTCAGACAATCGCGCTCTAACGCCGAAACAGAAACTGAGCGACTGAAAAATATATTCTATTTTAGGTTAAAATTTTATTTTATTCTTTATTCTAGCGTTTATATTGCAATATGTGGTGACACACCCAATCGCTAGCACTGTACCAAATTATCAGCGACCTGAACAAATAGTAGAATTATAAGATTCTCACTAATTAATTTTTGTTTTCACTTAATAAAAACAAAAGTTTAATATTTCTGGAATGTACTGCCGGCGAAACCATACTTTAAACTATAAAGTATTCTCCTCTGTAATAATCGAGGTTAAATTTGGACCATCTCTTAAAGTGCTGATAATTGGTGCTCTCACCCGACTATGTTAAGATATTTATGAATTTTACTCCTTATGAAACAATTTTCACAATTATATATGATTTTCATACCCCGGGCTTATTTATGAAAAACATTTTTTTACTTGTTTAGCTTATTAATTCCGCGATCATTGCACACCAACTTTGTTTAGAGTAAACTCCAGCTGTAGTGCATCGGAGCTGACATACACACTTTTTTATTTTTATACCACTTTTTAGGACATCAAAGGTGATAATTAAATATTATGTTAGAATTTCTATTGTTATTCGTAGTGGTTTCTAGAAGTCAATATCTAAAAGGACAATTTTATTTGCAATGCATTCATAAAACCGTAATAATATTGAAATACAATACATATTTCATTGGTAGGTTTAGGGGTTGTCCATTTTTGGACGGGCCTTTTTTATCTGACCAAAGTTGGCGGAAGCCGGAAAGTTTTTATGGGCGAATTTAGTTCGCCACTAGAAGTTATCTCGAATCTGAGTAAACCCTCTCATCAGTCAATCATTAGACAATGGTATCTTCGCCTATTGACGTGGAAAATGTAATAGACAGCCGTCTTTTGTTTTTTTCCCTATTATCAAATAACTTTTCCTGATTACGAAATTTTTCCGTATGTATATTGGAGCCTTGGGATTAATATGCTTTTGAATTAATATTGTAACTTTTTGACACGTCAAAACGTCTTATAAACTGATGAACGCTGGCTGCACGTACGAAAAATTGTCACGTTCCGCCTGAGCCGAGCGTGCAAGCGAGAGCGTGGAACAAGCGATAGAGAGGCACGATCGGCTTGTGATGACGTTATCACGTAAATGTATCGTCCGTAAACCGACATAACAGACAACCATTTTTTATAAGACTTTGCACACAAAATTATGTTTATGCCAAGTATTTCCTTCGAGCCAATCTAATTCCAAATGGATTTCAATATCAAAGGATTTAATATGATAAGTGTAGGCGCATATAGGTACAATATCTTGTTGGTTCTAACTCAATTGCGTCAAAATACCGTTTCTACGTTGATATGATACAAGATGGTATTAAATTATGACCTAACTGATCTAAGTATGTGGGAGTCGAGCTTAGTAGGTGAATTGTGCTTTCACAACATTTTGAGTACTAGGCCAACATAATTTGGGTGGATATTATTTAAAGTGTCAACAGAGTTGGCTTCGCGTTGTAATAATCCTCTGAAAGGGGTTGTTATGAAAATGAACCTGTTCATTTCACATTCTGTGCTGTTTTTGAAAGTGCAATTAACAATATAAACTTATTAATATATTGTACAAAAAATTGGAAGATCGAAAATACCGATATACATAAATGAGGCAAAATTAGTCAAATGCAGAATACATAATTATTTTATACTTTTAATTCCTACCCCTCCCAGTTTTCTATCACAACTCTTCTGTTATTGACATGAGCTCCGTGGCCTAGTGGGTAGACCGTTTGGTTCGCACTCGAGAGAGTGCAGGTTTGAATCCCAGGTTGTGGCACACGCCACAACTGAGATCTGAAAAAGTATCATTGGTACACACCAATGAGACTTTTTCAGATCTCAAGTACATTATACGGATGCTCTAACGGCGAAGGAAAAGATCGTGAGGAAACCCGCACATGGTTGGCCCCAGACGTATTGACCAGTCATTCCTCTGGACTATGCTGTTTTGTGAGAATGCCGTAGGTACTTGGGCATCCATACAACATTTAAAAATTAACTGTCCCAGGCACTACAATATTTCAAGATTGGTTACTTACTAGGAGAATACTGTATAAATCATCCATTAACGGATGAAAATGCCTAAGTTTCTTCCATTATTCCCAGCTTTAAAGCCGAATGTTAATACTATATCTATGAAACCAAATCAAGTATTAAATCCTTTCGAGCATCTCAAAGCCTTAGTTAACATCAATTAGAAATTAATTACTAGACTCTCCATGGTAATAGGTTTACACGGACCGCATACAGAAGATGACCGCTGTGACAACCTCTATTGAACTCGTCAACGGCTTAGAATAATTGAATTTTAATTACATTTACACTCCTGTCGAGTCGTGGTTATATTTGCATTGCCTTACACAATGGTAGATAGGTACATACTTAGCAATAGTATTGGGTAAACCCTAAATTTCAAGAGCTTATAACTTAGCTAAGAGATCTATCTATTACACCATGTTCAGAAGTTATTTATTTTGCTATTAAATTTTTATTAGGTTATATTATAATAATAATTTCTATGAACGCTTCATACCACGTCAATCCCCGTGCTAAGTATCCAGATGTATGGAGAGAGTGAAACTATTTAAGGGTTCCTTGAGTTAGTACCAACTCAACATAGAACCATAAAAAAATCTAAGTATTTTTACTCAAGCCTGGACAGGAATTTTCCCAATTCCGATATTATTTAAAGTTCACTGACTTCAATTTGTCACTTGGCTGTCAAGTGTGAAATATCTATAAGTCCCATTAGTTTACCTGCTTGTTTTATTTTAAAAAATCGGCCAGCCCAGTAGCTTCGTACTTATAATAAAGAGGAAAAGTTTGTTTGTTTCATTGAATAGCTCCGAAACTACTGAACCGACTTTGATGAAATTTGGCACAGATGTAGTGTTGACCACGGGGAAGGACATAGGCTACTTTTTATTGCAGAAAATGTACGGTTTCTGCGAAATTAACTTTTGCGTGCATGAAATCGGGGGCAACATCTAGTAGATAATACATACCTACAGCTAGAATTTTATAAGCTGCAGTGCGACAAGTGGACAATACTAACAGTATGAACGTCTCTGCATTATGATAAGCCTTAAAACAAAAACCATGTTGATCAAACACGTTCTATAGAGGCGCATGTATCTATTGTATAACCTTAAATTAGCATATTATATTATGGAGTAGTTGGGTGGGTATAAAAAGCATGTGAAGTAAAAATACTGGTTTAGATTGAAATAAGCAGGACTGAAAAATACGTACGTACGACGTAAATCTTTTAAAGGTCAATGTATACGCCTTTACAATAGAATCCCAGAAAACGTTCAAAATCTTTCCATTAATCAATTTAAAAAAGCTGTTAAAGATCGTTTGTGTGCTAAAGCTTATTATAAAGTCAGTGATTTCATTAACGATTGCACACCTTGGGAATAAGATGGCCCCATGCAAGGCTGCTTTTATGTACTTAAGTATGTTCTATGTACTTATGACTAATGTTATATAGATTAAGTTACAACATTGTAAAATATTTTTTGAAAAGAACAATTTTCCCATATTTTTGCTAAAAGGTGGCCCCGTGCGAGTTTCTTACGCCGGTTCTTCTCGCCGGGCTAGTTTCCGAACCGGTGGTAGGCATCATGTAGGACAATTCTATAAGCGTTATATTATAACCTGCATGGAAATAAAAATTTTGAGTTTGAGTTTGAGTTTTGAGTTTGAAGCTATACGACTGTACCTATTTGGCGACTATAAAATAGCGTTTGAGGTGCCTAGTAACTTCTCTCTAGTTTTCGTCCACGTTCAAACTGAAGCACGTACTTCTCTATAAGTAGCAAAAAAGAAGATATTTAAAATTTAAATTATTACACAGTAGCTATTTTTTTATCTTTAGGTACTCTATTTAAGATGCTTTTGCCATACAAAGTATGCAAGCCCCATCATAACTTAAAAAACTTAATATATTAATAAAGAATTTTATACAAAAACTTTGCTTCTTAACTCGCAGGTGAAGCTAGAATCCTCAACATAAACCTAATACACAAATGTCAAACTTAAAATTCTCAAATAACTCCTTGCATTCATCAGCACCTTTCACACACTCTATTATCATGTGGTGAAAATCCTTCACCACACCACACTCATCACAGGAGAATCAACACAGCAGGTATAATAATTATATAATATAAAAAAATACATAATTATATCTTAAATACATCGTTTAATCTCCATGCATATACATAGGTACCTAAGTTTCAATTCACACCGAGAAACGACGCGACGCGCATTTTTAAAGATTCAAAATTGAATCAGAGTGCTACAGCTCATAGTTTAACAAAAAAATTTACACATTATGTTGCAAATGTTCTGCAATAAAATGCGTATATTTTTGTGTAGTAAATAAACTTCAATTTTGAATCTTAAAACATGCGCGTCGCATCGCGTCAGTGTGATTTTCGCTATTAGCAATGTAAGATACCTTCAACTTAGTTCAACTCAACTCACAACCATAGTAACAGATGAGAAAATCATGTAGAAGCTACACATTTAAAATTTAAGCATACAGAGTCCTGTGTCTTAAAATAATATTCAAATTCACGCGAAGGTCGCAAGTCTCCAGCTTTGTTCGATAAATAAATTCTGACTCCGCAAAAGAAGGGAAATGTCATCATAATATTTTTGTCTCGGTATATAAAATTTCATGTTATGTATATTATATACCGTCAGCGAAATACACATACGAAAAATAATACAATCTCCATACAAATACTCACGTACGACCATCACAAACATGCATTATTTGAATAGAGCGTGGGGGAACAGACTTGGTAGGGTTGTCATCGTCTATTCCATATACCCGAAAAACTTTCTAAAACGTGTAACATTGTAATAACATACAATTATTTATACATATTAGAAACTCGAAGGAAGTATCTTTTAAGGAAGAATATTTTACCAATGTTAAACAACGTCACTGTAAAATAAATGATTTTGTAAACTAGTTCTGACCTAACCCAGTTTTAGACGAAGAGACAGCCCTCGCATAGAAACGCTCTGTGTTTGAAGGTGGCTTAGCCAATAAAATTTATAAACTCCGCTATAGACAAATATCAATACCGTCTATGGATTGTAAATTATCATTTACACGGTACTTAGAGTAAGCCTTTGTATTTTACATGAATTCACACTAATACAGATTGTTTGACATTATAAGGCCCACTTGCGCCAATCCGGGTTAAAGTTAACCCCGGGTTAAAAATCATGTTATCTCTCTCGTTCTTTGTATTTGTGAAAGAGAAAGCATAATATTTTAACCCAAGGTTAACTTTAACCTGGATTGGCGCAAGTGGGCCTAAGGAAGGTAGATACTAAATACCGATATAAATTAATA
Source organism: Glaucopsyche alexis (assembly GCA_905404095.1). NCBI lineage: Eukaryota > Metazoa > Arthropoda > Insecta > Lepidoptera > Lycaenidae > Glaucopsyche > Glaucopsyche alexis. Next base: position 18,813,899 of record FR990046.1, read on the forward strand.
TTGAGTAATCTCTGTCGTAATATTACTGTGATGTTGGTGGAAAACTGATACTGTAGCTGTAGGTAGCGTGTAATTTAGGAAGGGCATATAGGAAATTCTGAAATATTTTACATAAGTATATCTATATGTATAATCTATACTAATATTATAAAGCTGAAGAGTTTGTTTGTTTGTTTGTTTGTTTGTTTGTTTGAACGCGCTAATCTCAGGAACTACTGGTTCGAATTGAAAAATTCTTTTTGTGTTAGATAGTCCATTTATCGAGGAAGGCTTTAGGCTATATAGCATCATGATAAGTTCAATACGAGCGGAGCACCAATCAAGAATGTTTCAAAATCGGGGTTTTTTTTCCCCCTTTTGAGAGCTTTCGCTACGTACGCTGCGGAAACGGTTAAAGTTTCGCTTAAATGATGTATGACAGAATTGTTCCCCTTTAAAAGTTCTAAAAAAAAGTCCGCGACGGTATATGTCTATCTTTTAAGGTTGGCTCACAATAACCTTTTTATGCTAACCAAATTTGTTCTAAAATTAAGCATTATTTGTGAGGGTGTTTTCATAAAGTTGATATGAATCCTTATCCAAGTAAATACGTTATTCATTACAAGCATTTAATCTAGAAGAAATTTGCAGTTTACATCATTTGATTTCAATGAGTATTTTAGAAGATATCGCAGTAATAAAATAGTCCAGCGCGCAATTATGTACGGCGCACGGCGCGGGCGGGCAGTCGTAAGGTGGAAGCGTTTCTCCTTCTAAGTAAATGAAGTCGCGGGTAAATTTGAGCGATATCCCAAAGTAAATGTTTCACGCGGACGAAGTCGCGGGCAAAAGCTAGTATAATATATTACGGAGTTCTACTACTATTATACATAATATTATTTTGCAATTCACACTACTATTACAAAATTGTTCTTACTTCATAAACTTTTTATTGAAGTCGAAAAAAATAATATATCCAAGGCTTGATAAAGCTGAATAATCAATCCCATAAGCATCATAAAATAGGATGAAACTTTCATTAATAATTATAGATACGTTATATCCTTACAAAAGTGACAATATTTCTGTGCCGCGACACACATTGACATGGGACGCGTGTCAATGTGTCAACGTCGCGCACAATTACACAGAACACTACTCTTGGAGCACGCTAAACAAACTTGGCCCGACGTCGGGCCAATTTGAGTCTTCACTTTTTACGCGCAAAGCCGTATCTACCTATTTTTAATATAGGTAATGCATCTATGGGTAGAAATAATAAATTATGCTTGTGATTAGGAACAGCTCATATGGTGAACATTCAATTGATACTACAGATTAATAATTATACCTATTTTATAGACACTTAATGAGGACTCGCTAGTCTGACCACAGAAAACTAATAGTACGTACCCTACTAAGGTCTAAGGAGATTTCACGAAACTAACCAATATTAGTTATTATTGGATGATATTATTTGTCAGCCGTTTGTAAGAAGATGATAGACCAAAAGACATTGGACTGTGCTAGCCGTCCGCTAAGCGGACAAATAAAATTTCCTTTCATCCACATTCGTAACTGAAGTTTTGTAAAAGTTTTTCGTTTGATAAATAGCTACGAAAACATAATTAAATTTCTGTTTTTGTAACTTGTTTTCATAACCAGCTACAAAAAATGCTAAAATTTATATATTAAGACAATGCGATGTCCAATAGCTTAGGTACTTTGTCATTTCCTGTAACCTAGTCTACATAGTCAGAGTTCAATTACGAAGTGGAAAAAAATAGGCTAAAGTACACAATCCTTGAAAGGGGCTGAATCTTACATATTTAAAAAAAATCTGAGTAAATCATAAAAGCACCTCTTAAAAATCACACAATCTCCTAAAATGTTAAATGTTGTACAGCAAGAGACATTTTTTTTGTTAATTAATTAATATACATATTATGTTTAAATTTTAACCGATCACTTTTGTGATTTGTACAATATTTCGAAATATGTTAAAAAAATACCTTGCCAACACCGTCTTCTACATGAACATAGAAAATAATTCTACGCAAAAAAGAATATTATTACAATGTGCATAAGCTTAGTGTAAATAATTTTGTTTGGCATGTATTTAAACTTGCGACAAAACAATTAAATTTTGGATGTGAAAATACCCAATATTGAATACTAAATTACCAAGTTGGCGAAAGAATGTAAGGAACAAAAAAATTACAAATCTGGTGACTAAATAATACCACTGAATTTTCCAAACTGGCAGACAGATTATATTTTAGCGAACAAATAACCATCTTGGCGACAATTTGTGAGTACACATTTAATTTAAAAATAGGCACATATATTTTCCCTGATGTAGGTGACTCAAAAACTATACAAGCAGCAAAACGAGCGCACACAAAAAAAACATAAAGGAGCGTAGAAAATTCCCAATTATTAATTTTTCTCAGTTTTAGGTGTAGATTATTGTGTAGATTAATTTTGAAATTTAAAAATGGCGGATATTTATTTTTTTAGTAAAATTGATATGGGTGTCATTTACCAGGTTTTTGGGAGTGCTGGATACGAAAATGACATTCGTTTTGAAATTCCAATATGGCGGACATACTTAATTTTATAAAAATAATATAGGTGTCCTTTTATTACTTACTACTTTACGGTTACTGTCCGATTTGGTTCACAATAATTTTCCTAAAGAGTTTTTAGCATGATCTATCAGCATGAAAATTTGCAAGTTTCTATCTCCTTTAATTTAAAAACCAACTTACAAACTACTTTGGAGGCCGATTACTCGAAAATGGTCAACTTTATTAAAAAGTAACTTATGAAACCTTGCCTTTATTTTAAAAGACCTATTCTACGATACCCCACACGATGGGGTAGAGTGAAAAAATATTTTTCATCCCCACTTCACATGTATGGAGAGCCACCCTTAAAATATTTTTTTTTTATGATCCCGAAACCGTGATCTATACGCAGTCTATAACTGCACCAAATTTCATCAATTTATATTCATAATTACAGGAGCTAGAGGCGCGGACAGACAGACAGACAGACAGACGGACAGAGCGAAACTATAAGGGTTCCTTAAGTATTACGGAACCCTAATACTCCAACAGTATCCAAAAATAGGATTTTCCGTAGTTTGCAAATTGAATTTTTAGCAGCCATTAATTTATCAACCAAATCTTGTTTAATAGCTGCTTATATGGTATAATGGTCACCAACTCGGAAATTAAGTCAGCAACTTATAAATGTCGGTGCTAATTTGGATTAAATTTCGCCTCTTTTTATCTGCCGACTTTTGAATTTTTTGTCACCCGAGTGTTTTCGCCAGTTTAGTAATTTAGTCGCCAACATATTAATTCGCTGCCAAATTCAGTAATACAGTATGCTCACGTGCAGCCGCCAACTTATTTTTTGTTCGCTCGATTAATAATTATATCCCATTTTGTTTTGAGCTTTAAGCTTGCCTTAATCATCCAAATAGTCTCTAAAAAAGTTAAAACTTGAAATATGAAATATGGTCGAATTTTAACCACAGGGTGACTTGTAGGTAATCAGTAATATGTGAATAAACTCTTACACTTACTGGTTTTTATTTTAGATTTACACACCAGTAAATACAACACACTCAGAAGATTGCGATGCTTTAAACTCCTTAATATGTATGAGATAAAGTGTACCGAGGAGTAAAATGTCCGCTTCTATTCTTACTCATTGTATTTACAATTTACATTACTACTTCTTACACTTGACGTTATAATAATTCTATAGCTGTACCTGCGAATGACGGTGTGTAATTTATGCTAATTTACTAAACAAAACTAAACACTAATCCCTGTGTGTACCCTCTCACACATAGCCTGTTTTAGGGGTAGGTAGTAAGTGTAGCCTCCATAGCCTACACCCATGTGTAGATAGTAGATTGTAGGTGTAGGTATATGTAAGTAGTTATTTAGTAATTCCAGTTCATATATGAACTGGAATTAATAAATTATACCCAGTTAAGACATAATAATAACGTCTGGTTGTACAACCTACCTACTATAAGTTAGTTTTATTTTCCTCTCGTAGTTTTTAGGGTTCCATACCCAAAGGGTAAAAGGGGACCCTATTACTAAAACTCCGCTGTCCGTCCGTCTGTCTGTCCGACGTCACCAGACTGTATCTCATGAACCGTGGTAGTTAGACAGTTGAAATTTTCACAGATAGTGTATGACTATACTTTAAGACAACCAGATTAAAATAAATATTTAAGGGGGCTTCCATACAACAAACTTGAATTTTTAGCCGTTTTGTACGGAACCCTTCGTGCGCGAGTCCGACTCGCACTTGACCGGTTTTATTTTTTCTATCTAGCTATCTAGTATCTTCTTCTCTTTATCCGTAATGGTGTGTTTAAAGTATCATGGTGATCGGTTATAAGTAAGTATGCGTGAAAGCGTAACGAACTCACACTCATATTAACTTTGAATGTGTGCGTCAACCATTGCGTGGAAATAGTAAATGGAAACAAAACCCTTTTTACCCAACTTAGATTTACGCCTTTTCATCCGTTATTGGATGATTTATACAATATTCTCCGAGCGAAGTAACCACTCTTGAAATACTGTAGTGCCTGGTACAGTAGGTTTTTAAATGTCGTATGGTTGCCCAAGCAGTGCCAAGCACATACGGCATTCTCACAACACAGTCAGCCTAGTCCAGAAGAATGACTGGTCAACGCTTCGCTTATGAGGCGGGCAATGTAGATTTAATAGAAACGTAAAAAACAAAAAAAGAACAAAACATACACATACTCTTAATATATTAACTACAAATAGATTTTAATTATAATTAAAGAAAGATTTTATTCAGTTAGGCATAATAGTACATATGTATTTACCAAACAATTTTATCAATGAAGCAATTTAATAGCGACTGAAAACGAAGCATTAACTAAGGATGTCGAAATTGTATTCTATCTGATCTTGCGTTATGGCTACCTACACAATTACTAAGATGTCCTACGATCTAGGACATGAATTTTATGTGTATGAACATAAGTGTCAAATTAGTATGACAAGCTATATTCGTACATAAGCATTAACTCATAATAAAATCCTATAAATAAGTGAGTATGTACAGAAAACTGTATCTATAGATAGTCTATTCGCGTCAAGGGTGAAATGTCAACAAATATGTCAAATTGACCAACGACGCTTAGGCCATTTAGAATTATAGTAAACTATTTAGACATATTGTGTACGCATTAATGACATTTAATGACTTCCTAACGCGAATAGACTATACTTGTAATTTTTAACTTTTAAGAAGCAGATGGGAATTGGAAAGAGAGCTGCAACAATGGATACAGTAGGAACAACAAATTGAATAATTAAAAATAATAGAGTGTAGCATTTAGTTATTCAGGTATAACTAGGTCAGCTATTATTTATATTTATATCAAAAGTAGTAGTAAAGGTACTTTAGCCCTCGTGTGAGTTGTTACACGAGTAGCTCTATGTAGAGGTAAAACAACGTAACTCCTACATGATTGCTTAAAAACATTATCCGCACATCTAAATTGTGAAATTAATTCCTTCTCACGGACGAACTACCCTCAATTATCCCGCATCTAGCACCAACAACGTAGCTTTGTTCCATTTAGAAGGGGCGAGTCGCCAGGGAAATTACAAGCTTGAAATCCTCTCAATGAAGATCCATTTAAAGTGCTTTAAACAAAATACAAGAATATCGATAAGATTTATACACAACACTTACAAGTGAATGCAGTTGCACTCAAATGTGGCACGCTGCACGCATTATGTAGGCAGTGTTGCCACAACAAGTAGGTACATCTCTATTCTTACCTTTCTAGTCTAATGATCGCACATTGTCATCAAATGTACACCCACCGAACCGTGCAGCGCTCGGATCACAACACTGCGCATGACGTCACATCCAACACTCCATTCATAAACTTTGATCACTAGTTTGTCATTGGCAGCACTTGCAAAAGTCAAATTCAAATTTGGATCACTATCACAGACTGTAAACGGTCAAAGATATTTAAAATAAGTATATGCGAGGATTAGATGAACCGGAATTTTCTCGTTTGTTCTTAAATTAAATCGAGGTACTTTCGTTTTATAGTGGAATCTAGTGGTACAGCGCGTGTGTATCTGTCGCCGCGCGCGCACGTTTAACGAAGCCTCTCGGGATCGCCCCCGCAATTTTGGCGCGTGGGCGCCTCCGATCGCTGCCTTCCGAGCAGAATTTGCATTATATATTAAATCTCCGATAAAACTCCTCCCGATGCGTCCACCGTATACGTCCCGCGCAAAGGCAACCGACGACAGCAGGAGACCGCTCGAAAATGGCGAGCTCTCCTCATAAGATCATGTTAGAATTTTAAATGAGTATCGAATAATGTATCGGACATAAAAAGCTATCGGCGGCGGCCGACGATATTGTGAGTCGGTGCGTCGGGAAGCGGCCGGCCGGGGAGCACCATGTATGGCGAAACGAGTTCCTCTGCAGTCCCACACGTTCGGACTTTTTGCTGGGCGCTGCAAGTGCTAGGGTACCTTCGGCCGGCGGAGCTTGACACCCGGATCCCGCTAAGCGCATAGAGTTACGTAGGTATCGCTGGTTCGAGGATGGTATTGAGCGGGTCTCGTGTGGCTGGTCAGCGGTGGCCGTAGAGCATTGTACGTATAGGTCGTGTGTTAGCAATGCGCGTCGCGGCTGGCTTCATACATATTGCATTCGTAATGAAATCGTTGCCTCCGGAGTCCTAATTAGACGTCTCCCAGGTCCGCGCTAACGTTCAGTTGAACTTCAGAAATGGCAGGAGATTTTGCTAAATGCGTTCAATAGACACGAAAGTTAAATAAATGTTAAATTTACGACTAAACGCTCGATAAATTGATCCATTTCGAAAGAAGTTTTTGTGGTTTACGACCATAGCTAATGAAACACTTCTCGAACATTCTTGTTAAATACTTTTCTTTGTTATTTATACACTTCTGCATTTAACAACCACTTTTCTTTTTTATGATAAATTAATTTATATTGAATTCAATACAATTTATAATTAAATTTTATCTGAAAACTATTCATGTAGGTAGGTAAACTTTTATAGTTATTCTCTATCTTTAGGTCTCTTTCTTTTATACTTATTAGGTCAAGTAGCCAGTAGGTCCTCAGCCAACTATTAATAGGAAAGCAAAAACTTCTAATGGGCAACCGAATTTACCTAAGCAATTTATCTATATTTACCTATTAAATATAGAGTGCATACTTAAACCATTGAGTTTCTGTCTAAATTTTATACTTAGATTGTAACTAATATCTATTCTGTAAACCTAAGCAACAACATTAAATATAGAGTGCATACTTAAACCATTGAGTTTCTGTCTAAATTTTATACTTAGGTCAGTTCTCACCGCGAAAATACGCGATGCTACGCGGCCTCATTAAACATTGAACTTTAATAAATAGGTACTTAAGTTCAATTTTTACTCTATATCTTTTCGTGTAGTGAAATCATTACACAATAATACACGTTTCATGTGACATCTCACATCAGTCATACACTGCACTTGGAGGAGCAACCTGACATTCGAACCAGCCCTGGATCTATGGGGGCACTTGTCCCGGGCGGCAGTTTCATGGGAGCGCCAAATCGACCAAATCCTTGAGACAAGAATTCGAAATATCGAACAAATGTAAAGCCTCTTTTCCTGGAGGGGGGGGGGAGCATATGAAGTGTTTGCCCCGATTCGAAAAAGTCGTAGATCCGCCACTGATTCGAACTCTTACAATGAAACTTGTATCTTCGTGTGTTTTTAATAAAGTTTAATTTTGAAAATCTTTAAAATGCAGCGTTATGTCACGTATCGTTTAGTTTCGCAGTGACATGACCCTAAAACGTTCCAGTTCATCCAATGCTATTTATGTCACTCAGCCAATAAAAAAAAAGCTACCTTGCTCTGCTTAATATAGGAGCAAATTTGCAGGCGCTAACCAATAGCAATAACCTCCACCGTGCATTTGCTATGTCAAACACATTTGAAATTCAAACGATAGAGGCATTGGACTCATGTATTTAAAGATCGTTGGTATTGTAATTTGAATTTTGGATTGTAATGTATCCTATTTAAGGAGGCATCACGTATATTAATTTTCGAATCTAGTCTATGCATACCGAAATTCTTATCGGCTGTAGATTTGCAGTGCTGTTTAAATAAATTTAATATGACTTGTATGTATAGTTTTAAGTGCTTAAATTATTCAATTAAACTTTTTAAAGTTAAGGTTTTTCTTTAAACATGACCTATTTAGTATGTAAGAAAAAATACACGTGATCGTAGGTGGGGGAGGGAGGTAGTACGAAACCTCATTACGTATCACCAGTTGGGAGGGGGGTCTAAAAAGTTGCCTAAAAACATCACGTGATTAATGGACGACCCCTAAACGCCTATTTTGGCTACAACTTACAAGTAAATCCCATTCTTCTTTCTCATCCCATATCTGAACCAAAAATATTGTTAGGTACTACAGATGGGAGTTTTTATTCGGTACATCAGATGGCATATTTATGAGCAGCATGCCGCATGGTGTCACGTCGCCGACGGCCTTAGCTCCGTACTTCTAAGGTCGCAGAAAAACTCAAACATCCTAAGCTGTGCTCCCGAATGCATCGCATAAGCGTCTTCTACACGCGTCCGTCTAAGTAAAGCTTAATAGATGGAAATATCTTCGACTTGCTCCACCCGCTTAAATACGGTATCCCACACTTTTTCAGGATAAAATGTAGCCTATGTTATAATCCAAAGCCCAATCTACTAAAATACCAAATTTCACCAAAATCCATTCAGTAGATTTTGAGTAAAAAAGTAACAAACGTCCATCCAAATATCCATCCATCCATCCATTCTCACAAACTTTCATATTAATAATAGTAGTTAGATATTAGACAGCCAAAAATTAATACTTTAGATAGATCAAGATGTTCTACAGAAGTCTGCGCGCTGTCTCACTCGCTCTCGCGCGATTAAGTCGTGTGTGAATGCGACGCTTGACAGACTGAAACTAGATTAAGATCATAAATAATAATTAGGCGAATTGGGCTTCAGATCAAAATAAATCCCCTACTAAAAGCTTTTGATGTTTTTAAACTTTCTTTAAGTCGCGGTGTAGAATTTTTGTGAACCAAATTAAATCTTAAAAAAAAATATTTCAATCGTTTTTATATTTAGATAAGCGTATTTTGGTGTTATACCTTTTCAATATATATTATCGATATATTTATGAATATCATCCCCTAAGACCTAAAATGATATCATGTATATGTACTTACTTAAAAACAACATTGATTTTTCATTTACCTGCAAATCTGAATAGTGTAATAGCCCCTTCACGTCTGCGCAGTATCGATATGGTGGGTGTTCCCGGAATAAATAGCTCTCCATCAAGGTCGGTAGTCGGTCCAGACATTTCTGCTCCTCATTATAGTTAGTTAGACCTATTGAAGTTTACTCGGAAATTCATTTGTTTCCGATACAAATCCCAAATATCAAAGAGATTTTCGACTCTACTTATCTTTTATCGAGTTCTTTGCGTAAAGAAATAACAAATCCTCAAAGAAAATATCCCTACTTATTATGATTGTTATTTCTTTGTATTTTGGGTACATTCTAAAATAGGTACAGTGCTTAATGGAGTACCTTATTACGTTTGCTATTTTTAACCTCTGGCGCAAAAAGAGTGATATTATCAGTTTAATTTGTCTGTATTCTGTCTGTCTGTGTCTGACCGTGTCATTTTAGCTCCCAAGTCTACTGTCTCTTGGAGCTGTAAAAAACAAACTTCTAAGTCAACGCAATCAAAAAATACAGCCGGTTATGCCGCAAATTTTCGCGAATTTTCGAAACGCGCAAGGGAATCAAAACCTACAGGGTACTCCCGTGAACTCAGAATCTTGAAATTTGGTACGAAGCAACGTCACATAGCACAGATAAAGGAAAAATTACGAAAACGTGTATCTTATTGTGTAGTAAATAAAGATCAATTTTGAATCTCTATCTTAATAAAAATGCAGCGCCGTGTCGCGTCTCTATGATAACTGACGCTTACTTGAAAGGACTGAGTGATAGGATACAGTTAGTGTTGCCCAAATCAGTCTTGGTCTTGGTCTTGCAGCAAGAGTCTCGCAAGTCTCGCTATTACCTTTTAGCCTATTGCTATTCATTAAACGTTATTTTAGATCTCAGAACAACGTTGTAGAGTAGGTATTACGTTACGTTGTTATATTAAGTTGTTCTAATATCTAAAATAACGTTTAATAAATAGCAATAGGCTAATAGGTAATTGCGAGACTTGCGAGACTCTTGCGAGACTCTTGCTGCAAGACCAAGACCAAGACTGATTTGGGCAACACTAGATACAGTTGGGTACAGTATCAGTCTGCAGACTACGGACACTACTTACTAATGTGAAACCGGCTTTATTTCAGTATGTAACCATACTAGTGGCGAAGGCTAGCCTTTTAGCCTAGAACTAGTTCTCCTTCATAGGGTTGCTTAGCCAGTATAAATAGTTAGGGATTTGGATGAGGCTCTTTAAGGTAAGAGGGAAGTGAAGCCGAAAGACCCCACGCCACTGGTTACACAGATCTTCTTTATTCGTAGCACAGATCCAATTCAACTACCTACACACTACTACTACCTACTCAGCTCCCCCCCCCCCCCCTTAGTGCATTTCTGTAGAGTAGACATCGAGATTAGGGAAGGTCTACTCTACATTTGATTAATCAAAAGGCAAGGCAACAAAGGAAAATTATTCGCTGTTTTTATACCAATCATGCAATTATTAATATTGGTACAACAATTACGCAAAACAGTTTTATCGCGTCTGAATTTTCGGAGAATTTTCAGTTGTGCTATTTCACATTATCTGATTAAGGCGCTTCCGGGTGGCGAGTAGCGAGTAATGATAATTAATAAGCGTATGATTTTATATTGCCTTATACTGAGCTCCGTGGCCTAGTGGGTAGACCGTTTGGTTCGCACTCGAGAGAGTGCAGGTTTGAATCCCAGAACCTCAATTCTCGTATTTAAAGTAGACAATTTAAATAGTAAATTTTACTTTGTTTGGATTGAAAGTGTAGTGACATGTTACCGTGAACGGATTTTATGACTTTTCGACCAATCAGAGCGCGTTTCACTTGGTTTAACGTTTATAAAAACACCGTTTGGGAGGGAGGGACTTGATTGTAATTGTATTAATGGCGGTTTTATTTAGCAGAATTGCCCCTCAGGTTGTGGCGTCTACCAATGAGACTTTTTCAGATCTCAAGTAGATACATTATACGTAAGACTGAAGGTGAAGGAAAACATCGTGTGGAAACCCGCACATGGTTGGCCCTAGATGTATTGACCAGTAATTCCTCTGGACTAGGCTGTCTATGTTGTGAGAATGCCGTATGTGCTTGGGCAACCATACGACATTTAAAAACCAACTGTCCCAGTCACTACAGTATTTCAAGAGCGGGTTACTTCCCTCGGAGGTTACTGTATAAATCATCCATTAATGAATGAAAAGTTTTTTTTTTTTTAATATTTTGTCATACACGTTACTGTTTTACCTTCGTTCCCCTCTGTCTACGGTCTCTTGGTGGGAAATGTAAATCCCCTAGGGGAAACTACGGCATTGCCTCTCAGAGGATCAGTTTAAGTTCTATAATAACTACAAGGAAGGAAGTAATTATGAATATAAATATACCATATTTTGTATACTTATAGACTGCAGTCTGCATATATAGCAGAAGCGTGAGATTCCTATAACTCTATTCCTATCGGCCTAACTTATCACTTACCTTTTGAAGACCCTCATTCAAATACCTCCCTAATCCCTATGAAGGAGAACCAGCCTTCACCACTGGCATATAGACTTTATTTTTGGCATCATAAAATAAATTAAATTTTGTATTTTGTACTTGTGAAGCTGGGATGATTTTTTTTTAATTATATCCCATATTGTAAGGTCGAATAGGTCTTCTATACTAATACAATAAAGAGGAAAATTTAGTTTGTTTGTATAATAACACCGGTCAACAAAAAAAATATTTTTTTTTGCGCATGGGTTTTACTTGATTTATTCTGAATATATAAGCAAATATTTATAAAAAAAGTCCGATTACAAATCGAAAATATTTGCTTTATAAGAAGTTATAGCGATTTGACCATTTATGATTTTTGCTTCCAGTTAAATTCGGTATTTGCGCTCTATTGCTGGCGAAATAGAGGTATGGTATGAGGGTTCTCTTTCTTACATCCCTCCTTGTGTACGACGGTATGACCTCGCATATTATAAAGAAATATCGTGTTTAATATTTTTTTTTCGCTGTATTATCTTGTACAAAATAGCTTCGAGAAAATGAAAAGGAGATGGTGACTCGTTTTGCTATATTTGTGGCGGATTTATTAAAGTGAGAGAGAAAAAGTGTTATTTAACTACAGATTTAAAGATTTGCGAGGCATAACAAGCTTACTTCCATCTACCTGTTACAAATCAAGACCAAAAATGGGCTTATGAAATAAATATATGAATAAAATAACGAGATGATTAAGATTTTTTTTCATCTTCGGCTATAGGATGTCTCTAAAGAGGAAAATGTTCCATTCTCATTTTGATAAGTTTAAAGATAATAATATTATCTTATGGGAGCTTATTCGGAAGAACAAGGGGAAGGATTCCATCGAGATATAGTTGGAATTTGAGAGACGTTCCCAAGGCCAGTATACATACTGAAAGCATGTTAAGGATTGAGGGACTATATTTGGTGGTTAATAAGATAACTTCTACTGAACATGACACAAAAAGCAAAAAGCAAAACTGTTAATTTTTAAACATTTTAACACTATTTTCAAACTTATTTTGTAAGATTATTTTTAAACAAAAAATTAAACCGACTTCCAAAGTAAAAATACACAAAAAAGTATGAAATATTACTTAATCTCTAAATAATTCCCCTTTCAAATTCGGCTAAAATTTTTACTATTTCTCTACTCAATCTTATTGATTTTGAAATCGGTACCAGCCCAAACAATATCCTACAATATTTTATATAACTTACGTTCATATTTGCTGGTACCGACTTCAAAATTAATAAGATTGAGTAGAGAAATAGTAAAAATTTTAGCCGAATTTGAAAGGGGAATTATTTAGAGATTAAGTTTTATTTCATACTTTTTTGTGTATTTTTACTTTGGAAGTCGGTTTAATTTTTTGTTTAAAAATAATAATTTCACCCTTTTTAGTAATATATTTTGTTAATTTATCTATACATATAAAATCCTTTGTCCTGAATGACTGACGGATCAACGCACAGCCTAAACCGCTGATCGTAGAGACCTGAAACTTGCAGGGCTTGCTCTTTGTAATGCGTAGGGATCCGATAAGAAGGGATTTTTCGAAATTCGACTCCTAAGGGGGTAAAAAGAGAGAAAACAGTTTGTATGGGGCAACGTGATTCCTTGGTCCAATCTACTTCATATTTTGCACAAACATTATGTAACAGAATTGATGGAATTCGTGTATCATAGTTTATTGAAATTCGTCCCCTAACGGGAATAAAAAGGGAAAGAAAGTTGTTTGGGAGCGATTTGCTTTAAAGTTGATATAAATACTCCTTAGTGCTTTTGATTTAAAGCTCCCACTCACAAGCGATCGATCGATTTAGTTTTTACAATTTAAACATTTACTGGATTCGTAGTTGCAAGTAAATCGGTTTAGATTAAAATTGAATATAGTCTGAGATCCTAGGACCACATTACTATACTTTTTATATGAAACTCGTATATATACGCGTAAATTTTGTTCCAACTTTTGACGCCCACCGCAAAAACTAGCTGGTAGATCTTACACTAATCATTTTGTGTAATAGTTTGTCGTTAGCAATTTACTTTCAAATACTAATTAATTTCCAATTTGATCGAGGCAATCGATAGGCCGTGAGTGGAGAGCTTTATTTTTATTTTGACATAATATATTGTCATCATGTTAAAAAATAAATGTCAACAAGACTTCGAAAGTTAAATTTGATGAAAATCTTAGTACTCTGAAAAACAAGGTACTTAGATATTTGCAATTGCTGCATTTAATATATTCATAATAAGTACATATATTTTATACTATTTCAGTAGAATATTTTGAGAGTATAATTAAATTTCTTTCTCTTTTGTTGTTATATGTAATATTTAATTTATTTGTGCATGATTTATTAGTGTTTAATATATAGGATTTAGTTTTTTTAACCCAAAACAATAACTTTAAGATTTTTTTTGTTTATCTGTACGTTTGTGCGCGCTAATCTCAGAAACTACAGAACGAATATTTATGAAATTTGTTACCGTAGTAGTTTAGGCTTTGGATAAATACCTACATATGACTCACTTCTTAGGGACCGTCCATTAATCACGTGATGTTTTAAGCGACTTTTTAGACCCCTCCCCTCCCCCTGGTGATACGTGGTGAGGTTTTATACTACCCCCCCTCCCCCACCTAAGATCACGTGTATTTTTTTTACATAGTAAGCAGGTCATGTTTGAAGAAAAACTTTAACTTAAAAATAAATTTAATCGAATAATTTAAGCAATTAAAAACTATACGAGTCATTTGTCTTGAAAGTATTTAAACAACACTACGAATCTACAACCGATAAGAATTTTGGTATGCATAGACTAGATTCGAAAATTAATACACGTGATGTCTCCTTATACCCCCTCCTCCCCTTGGTGATACTTGGTGATTTTATTTGAGACCCCCCTCCCCCTTTAGGCATCACGTGATTAATGGACGACCCCTTATCGGGGAAATCTTTTGGGTACCTACGGCTTTCACGCGGTTAGGATAGCTCTGCTTATAATTTTGTGTAGGTATTTTAATTCAATCGGTTTATACCTACAAAAAGTTTTATCAATCTAAAGAATAACGTTAAAATACTAATTTTATCAGCTGCAAAGAAATCCTTACTTAATATTATAAAAAAGCGAAAGTTTGTATGTACATAATATGTTTAGTTTTTCATGCTACGTAACGAATTTTGATGAAATTTGGTATGGTAGTAGTTTATCCAGAATTAACACATAATACTTTTTGCAGCTTATTAAATTTTATTTATGGTACAGTTCCCGGTAGGTACGTTTCTTGAGTGTACGAAGTCGCAGGAAACATTCAAATAAAATACAACTGCCTGTGCAGTGCCTATACACCATTATTTATTCAATTTTGGTTTTGGTATTTTCCCGATCAAGCTTTCCCTCTGACTTAAACCCAATTTCACGCAGGCGAAGCTGCGGGCAAAAGCTAGTTAGTTATAAGAACGTCTAAACTAAACGATCGAATGTATAATTAAATACGCGCCAAGCTTCCATTAGTTATTGTTTTTAAGATGATGATGATGATTACTGTAAATTATAAAGTGGCATATGCTTGCAGTTCTTTAAACAATGCCGAAATTTCCAAACGCATATCTTTAAAGACTGAGAAGTTCTGTTCAGTGCTTTTGTTTCCAGGGTATACCTTGGTACAATATCTTATTTTTTGGTAGCATATGGGTGCTTGTGTTACTTCAGTAAAAGTCAAAATCACTATATGTGTGGATATAAATTTCGAGGAGTTCCCTCGATTCCTCATGGATCGCATCATTAGGTTTCCACTTTAGTGACTAAAGGACCAATTTCGAATTAAACCCTTTACAACAACAAAAGAATTTTGCAAATAGGGCCATAAACGGCAGAGTAATGTTCAAAGATCTCCGTGTTAGTGTAAAATACTATGAGAAGTACCTTTTATATCATCATAATCTGATGATGTATGGTGTGATAGTGGTGATGATGATGATGAATAATCTAACTGACAGGGTGGCATATGCTTGCAGTTCTTTAAACAACGCCGAAATCCCCAAACATGTATCTATAAGGAGTCAGGAGTTCTGTTCTGTACTTTTGGATTCAGGGTATACCTTGGAGCAAAATCTTACTTTTTGGTAGCATATGCTTGAACTACTTCAGAAAAAGTCGAAATCACCATATGTGTCCATATAAATTTCGAAGAGTTCCCTCGATTCCTCATGGATCCCATCATCAGGTCACCACTTTGATATCAAAAGGACCAATTTGGGACTACACCCTATATATCACAGAAAAAATTTTGAAAATCGGTCCACAGGCGGCGGAGTAATCGTTGAACATACAAAAAAAATAAAAAATAAAAAATATATATACAGCCGAACGTATAACCGCCTCCTTTTTTGGGAAGTCGGTTAAAAATTAATGCTCAGTATCTTTTAATAAATCTCTATGTAAATTTTTCATGTATTTTCATTGATTTGAATTTTTTCATTTTTTACACTTAAAAGCAAATACAGAACTATTTTTTGTTCTTATTATTATTTCTAGGTATAAAAGCAATAAAAATAATGTATGTAGGTATAACCCGTGCGCAAAAATGCTGTCGACTATTGTAATAGGCTACGAAACTACTGGACCGATTTTGATAAAATTTGGCACAGATGTAGAGTAGACCATTGGGAAGGACAAAGACTACATTTTATCACGGAAAACGTACGATTTCTGCGAAATTAACTACGAAGTTTCATACATGTTTTTTTTTTTCATGATGTAAACCATTTTCGAATAAATAATCGACTGGACCATGGAATGTCTAAACTATAAAGGGTAGAAAGTAGAATGCTTTTACCTTCCATGCTGATAGGTCATAAAACTATAAGTATTTTCAGCTAAATGGAACAATCATTTTTAGGTATAGGTAATTTGAGAAAAACCTATTGCGCGTTGATAGTTACGGAAACCTCCTTCGAAATGTCCTGAAAGGCTCTTGGTTTTACTATCTACTAATTCGTAAACTTGAGACGTAAGGTATAATAAGTAGAATCAGCGTCTTATGTAAATCCAAAATCTACACAAATATTCAGATTTTGATACAGCTTAAAAGTATTATAGACCTGAGTATTTGACATGAATTTTAATTAATATAATTTAAATAAAAGGTAGGGTAAGTTTAAAATTTTTTAAAATATTTTGATTATATGATGTAACTAAAAATTTACGGTTTTAGTAACTTTTCCTTTGTCTGTGCTATATAACATTGCTTCGTTTTCAAGATTCTGACAATTTCAAGATCCTGAGTTCGCGGGAAGTACCCTATCACCCTTATTAATAAAAATATTTACACCATGGATAAGCAAATTCAAATCGCTCTCTTTGTCTATCAAGTGACTGTTCCAAAGTATCTGACAGAGACAGCCATGTTGGATTAGCTAATCCGTGGTGTAAATAATTTTATTAATAAGACTGCATCAGTCTTATTAATAAAATTATTTACACCACGGATTAGCTAATCCAACATGGCTGTCTCTGTCAGATACTTTGGAACAGTCACTTGATAGACAAAGAGAGCGATTTGGATTTGCTTATCCATGGTGTAAATATTTTTATTAATAAGGGTGTATATGTTTTGAGTTTTTGAGGAAATTTGCGGCATAACCGGTTGTATCTTTTGATTGCGTTGACTAATGGCTTAGACGTTTGATTTTTTCACAGCCCCAAGGGACAGTGGACCGTTCGCGTTCGTGAGAAAAGGGGTCTTGACAGACATTCGGACGGACAACAAAGTGATCCTATAAGGGTTCCGTTTTTTCAAATTTTTTACATTTTTTTTTCGTTTTTACAATTCTATAAGCGTTATATTATAACCTACATGGAAATAAAAATTTTGACTTTGAGTTTGAGTTTCCTTTCGAGGTACGGAACCCTAAAAATTAAAATCTATGCACAAAAACAACACAACTCTGTTTCACTTTAGAATAAAAGTAGCTTGGTCATAGATAAAATCTAAGTGTATAGACTGTATAGTGATCCCCATTCCCCACTCGTGAAATTTAATTTAAATGAACCCTCATTCAAAGAATATCCCCGCTTTATTGCTCTGTAGCTCTGTCTCTGATACAAAACTTTGTTTCGTTTGAGTTGCTTCTGATTAATTTTGTATTCTGTTACGAAATTTCTAGAATATATTTTTCAAACTGAAGTTGGGATTTGGGAAGTCCTGCTCCACCAGTGTAAAAAGGACATTCGAGTGTTTCGTGTTGCGTTTATAACATGTTTTATTTCATATACGTAAGTATTTTCATTAATGGTAATACTCGGAGCAAATAGATAAATAAAATCATAATATTAAAAAAAATTGTCACTTTTTAATAGAAATGCGTAAAATGGCGCACTTATTATTTTAGACCTAGAGGTGAAAACTAGGGGATCGAAGACCGGTCATATTTTAAAAAACCGAGTTTTTCGGTCCCAGCCATCTTCAAAACCGGGTACCCGGGTTTTTTCGGGTTTTTCGGGTTTTTTGTTGATTTTGTAGAATTTTGTTAGGAATGTCCTAAAATTAACTTTTATCAGCTGCTTTCTGTTGTAACAACGCAATACTGGTAAAATGTGATCCCACCATAAACATTTTCATGTAAAGTAGGTAATTAATAATTTCACAAACTTTGCACCTTATTCAAAATACGTTGCCTGACGAAATGGCCATGCCACATAATTTGACTAAAGTGTAGAGTTTGTAAAGTTAGGCTTGTAGAGTTAAGGCGTGTAGAAACAGAAGTGCCTTGCCGGCCTTTTAGGAGGGAATATGCTGCCTTTTTGAAGGTGTGCAGGTCGTAATGGTCCGGAAATACTGTTAGCGACAGTTGGTGATGAGGATGATAAATATTTTGTCCCTTCGAACGGTAGCGAAAAGTTGCAGCAGGTATAAGTCTGAACAATTCCTCGGAGCACTCCCCATAATATAACCGATATATGATGCAGAGCGATGCTCATCTCTACGTAGCTCTAAGGAGTAAAGCCTGTTTGAAATACTATGGCAGTCGACAATTCGAGCGGCCCTTCGTTGGATACGATCCAGAGGGAGAAGCTGGTACTTTGGCGCTCCTGCCCAGAGATGAGAACAATATTCTATGTGAGGCCGAACTTGCGCCTTATAGAGTTGTAGGCGTTGGACCGGACTGAAATACTGCTTTGACCTGTTCAGAACACCAAGCTTCTTGGAGGCTAACTTGGCCTTGACCTCCAGATGATATCGGAACTAGACCTCGCTCGATATGCTAACACCAAGTATTCCGATGTTGGAGGAGACAGTTATGGGTATGCTTTCAAAACGAGGACATACGTCCATCGGTAACTTATTACTTATTAGCGATGAACGGGCAAACTTGTGTCTTAGAGGTGTTGAATTGGACTAAGTTAAGTCTATTAGTCTACCCCATTCAGAGATCTTCTCCAATGAATTCTTAATTTAAGAGACAAGTTCGTTTCGACTCTCAATGATGTTTTGCCGAGAGATGTTCGGGCGACCTGTATATAAGGCATCACCCATACTGTCGTCATCACATAATATTATCATTGATATGCAGTATGAACAGGGCAGGCGATAGCACACCAAAGCTGTCTACCAAGATGCCAGGACTGTGCCATAAGAGCAGGTGAGCCGAAAAAGATGCGTTAAGACCGGTGCCAACTCTGGAGCACACATTTTTAACACAATGGGACGGATTCCGTTAGGCCCACTCGATTTTTGGGTATCATGGGAACGGAGAGCAATTCGCACTGAGCGCTGATGGAACCGAATAATAAATTATACCAAGTTATGAAGGTCCAAAAAATCGACGAATCGCTTCGAGAAAAGGTAGTCTGGTCCCTTGCGCTTCGCTCACTCGTCCTGGATGGCGGGGCGGCACTACCGTGCCCTCAAATGTACTACATACAACATGGAAACATTATAACTATTGTTCTAAAATTCTACACTGACAATCACAAGCCACTATAACGTTCGGTTTGTGACTTTACTGTTATAAATTGTTGTAGAATTTCATAATGAAAAAAAAAAGCTCGAAAAAACCGAAAACCGGTTTTTAATATTTTGAAAACCGGGTTTTATTGTAGGCCCGAAAACCCGGGAAAACCCGGGTTTTCGGTTTCGGGTAAAACCGGTCTCGATGCCCTAGTGAAAACGCTTTGTTATTGTGATTAATAGAATCAAAAATTTTTTACATACATACATAATTATATATAATCACGCCTTTTTCCCGTAGGGGTAGGCAGGACCGCCTCTTTCCCATAGGGGTAGGCAGAGACCACTTCTTTCCACTTGCTACGATCCTTACATACTTCTTTCACTTCGTCCACTTTCATTCTTACCATCCATTCCTCCTCTTACATTCAACGTAGCCAAGCGTCTCTCCATGATCCGCTTTTCGCCTCCGCGAGAAACGAGACGTGATGGGTGGCGAACCACATCGCCACCATTTTGGATAATTAAATTATTTTTGATTATGATGAGAGGGTAGGAATAAGGAAATAAGAAAAGGGAAGGATAGGTGGTGTGGAAAGGAAGATTGGTAAGTTAGAATGGGAAATAGGGAATGTAGGATATTACCGCCCAGGAGGGCAAGGGACAGTAATAGCTAGGGAAGCCGGGGTCGCATACCCGTATACTATACCACAACTACCGGACAGGTAAGTTGGGAAGAGTATCCCATGACATCAAAAGTTTTTTAAATACTATTAATAGCCACGAGCAGTGATATTAGATGGAGTAAGTTAAGTAGTAAACTTATAACGTTTTCGGCATCTAAAACTGCCCCGGAGCAGGGCAGTCGAATAGCTACGAACATAACCGAAAGAAACCGATGATTTATAAAGTACTAGATTTTCATTTTCTTCTCATAAATATTTGACAATGTTGTAACTCTGCCGTAATCTGGAGGTTCGGTGAAAATTCACAACGCCGAAAATAGAACTCTGCGCTAGTACAATAGAACTGAATATCAGAGTGTCGCGTATCGAGTTGTCATATTTGACATTTACATTTGACTAATCGCTCGTGTGTCCGATTTTCAGCTCTTTTGTAGGTACTAGCGTAGAGTTCTTTTTTCAGTGCTCTGAATTTAGTATTTGTTGATAAAACGATACAGCCTGGTGACATACGGACGGACGAACGGACAGATAGAGAGGCAGACAGATATCGAAGTCTCAGTAATAGTCATCCTCGAAGAGTTATCCAGTTGGTATACAACAAAACATTTAAAAACCAAATTGATATGTTTTTCGTATTCAATATACAAAATGAAAAAAAAAGAACAATTTATTTTTCCCGGGTTAGTAATCAAATCGCCGAAAATTGAAACAAAATAATACTCTCCTATATTGAAAATAACCTAACCAAGAGCATGTCAGGACATGTCTAAGGAGGGTTCCGTAACTATAAACGCGTGATATGTTTTTTTTTTTTAATTACTCCAAAAGTTACTGTCCGATTTCGTTCACAATAATTTTCCTAAAGAGTTTTTAGCATGATCTATCAGCATGGAAATTTGCAAGTTTCTATCTCCTATAGTTTAAAAATGCTAGGGGGGGGGACCAACTTATAAACTACTTTGGAGGCCGATTACTCGAAAATTGTCAACTTTATAAAAAAGTAACGTATGAAACCTTGCCTTCATTTTAAAAGACCTATTCTACGATACCCCACACGATGGGGTAGAGTGAAAAAATATTTTTCATCCCTACTTACAATGTATGGACAGCCACCCCTAAAATATAAAATTATTATTTTTTTATGATCCCGAAACCGTGATCTATATACAATCTATAACTGCACCAAATTTCATTAATTTATATTCATAATTACAGGAGCTAGAGGCGCGGACAGACAGACAGACAGACAGACGGACAGAGCGAAACTATAAGGGTTCCTTAAGTATTACGGAACCCTAAAAAATCTTTGACCTTTTTCATTTTTATTGTATGAGGCGGCTATCGAATTCTTGATTTATGCACAATGGGGTGTCTATTGTATTGCAGGTATGGGGTAAGTATTGTGATTTGTCCATAGACGTATATAATATTATAGATGAGGCATATTGAGGCAAAAAGTGTCTCCAGTTAAATGGCCTCAATTTGGGCTATAATTTAATCAGAAATTCAGAATGTTTACTTAATTAAGAACTAATTTATTATGAAACTACATGTTGCCCGCGACTTCGTGCGCGCTAAAAGATAATATCTCGATGGAAACGCATATTTTACCGAGATAAAAAGTAGCCTATGTCCTTCTCCATGGTTTAATGGGTCGGGCGCTGAAAATTGGAGTTCTTTGAAACCTTTTTTCTCAGTCATAGTCGTATTGAAAAATCCAAAATATTATATGTTTATCTACATTATATTTAGCCGAGAACTGTCTTTTTATAAATTGAATTTTTTATTTAAAAGTATGCTAAGTCCACCCTTTTTAGAGTTCATTTTAGAGTTAAATCTCGAAAGGAAAAATCGGAATCCTTATAGGATCACTTTGTAGTCCATCCGTCTGTCTGTTAAGACCCTTTTTCTTAGGAACTCGTGGAGGTATCAAGCTGGAATTTATATCAAATACTCAGGTCTACTGTCCCTTGGAGCTGTGAAAAAAAAAACTTATAATCCAACGCAATCAATCAAAAGATACAGCCGCCGCCGTACCGCCGTCCGTACAATTTATGCCGCAAATTTCCTCAAAAACTCAAAACCTACAGGGTACTTCCCGTGAACTCAGTATCTTGAAATTTGGTTCGAAGCAACGTTATATAGCACAGATAAAGGAAAAATTGCAAAAACTGTAAATTTTTAGTTACATCATACCTTCATCATACCTATAATAAAAATATTTTTAATAATTTTATACTTACTTAATACCCCTTTCCTCATGAACGCATAGAGGTATTAAATTGAAATTCATATCAAATACTCAGGTCTATAATACCTTTAAGCTGTAACAAAATCACTACAGGTTTGTACGGAACCCTCGGTGCGCGATTCCGACTCGCACTTGGCCGGTTTTTTTTTTTTTTAAAGTTAAAACATTTTATCCATTATTCTATAAGTCACACGAGTGTGAAAAACATTTCAGTATTTTAAGTAAGACAAGACACGTCCTTGTCACCTACAAAATTAGTATGGGATGGGACTTGTTACTTGACGCTTAAGATCACTGGCGTTATACAGAGGCTTAATCTATATCTGTGCTAAATTTCATCAAAATCGATCTAGTAATTTCGGAGCCTTTTCAATGCAAACAAACAAACCTTTCCTCTTTATAATAGATATTAGTCATAGTATAAATTATTTTTGTAACATGCGTTAAGATTTAACATGGTAAAATTTTAAAATTACTCAAGCAAAGTTACGGGTGAAGCTAGTTGTATCATAATAAACATCGTTACTCAAAGCTGTTCCGGTGAAAAAAGAGCAAGTGACTACCGAGTACCGAGTACCGGTCTTGTTAGAGCCTTTGCTCATTAGCAACTAGACTAGAATGACACGCCTGAACGGGCCACAGTAAACGCTTAAATTAATACTGTTTATTAATTTTGTGATAAGTAACGAAGTCTCAAATGAGAAGTTTTGATTAGGAAATGTAGAGCGAGAATATTACGATGATTGAGCGTCTTAATAACGCGCGTTTTGAGAACTAAATAATTTTACACAAATCCTGAATGAGCCGCTTTAGTTCGCTAGTTTTATAAACTTTACATACCTACGTATCGTTTAAATAGGCAATCGGACAAATTTTTTTTATTGCATTAATGAATAGTACTCTTATATATGAGTAACTTCTCAGAAGAAACCGTATATCAAAAGTCAATATTTTCAAAGGTACAGCGATTTGTATAAAAAATTTCGCGAGCCTCCTAAAAACGCTCCATACTAAAGTCGACCTAAAAATGACGTCACTTGTATATGAAGTAGTATATGAAGTATATGGCCGCAGGAATATATTTGTAAATATCTCCGATATTTGTGCGTTTAAGTTCATACTTACCATAATGAATGTTTTTGTATATGATGTGAGTAAACTAATGATGTAGGTTTTGTTTACCAATTTCGCAAAAAAAAATAATTTTTTTTGGTACTCCAGCGGAGCGAAATTTTGTATACAAATCGCTGTACCTTTGAAAATATTGACTTTTGATATACGGTTTCTTCTGAGAAGTTACTCATATTTAAGCTCAGACTCTAGATTAAAACGCTTATTTTTATCGCAGCAAAATGTGCGGTGCCCGCAGGATTCCTCTTTGCCAATCACCACTCATCATCGTCACTATACAAAAATATACACTTTTCATATGATATCAGTCATACACTGCACATATGCGTTGTGGAGCTAGCTGCCACCTTACATTCGAGCTCTTACATTGAAATGTGTATCTTCCTATGTAATTAATAAAGCTTTATTTTAAAAGCTGTCTTAAAAATGCAGCGCCTTGTCGCGTATCGTTTAGTTTCGGTGTGAATAGGGGATCGGAGTTCGGACAACATCTGAAATATTTAGTTTCATTAATATATTCAGAAATACATTACTAGCTGGTAAATATAAAAGAATATATTATATTTTTATGTGTAGTTTACTAATTACCTAAATACATTTAAAAAGTACAAAAAAAATTTGCGTAATTGGTAAACAAAACCGACATCATTAGTTTACTTACATCATATACAAAAACATTCCTTATGGTAAGTATGAACTTAAACGCACAAATATCGGAGATATTTACAAATATGTTCCTGCGGCCGTATACTTTATACCTACTTAATACACTTTAATCCAATAGTGACGTCATTTGTATGTCGATTTTAGTATGGAGCGTTTTTACGAGACTTGCGAAATTTTATATACAAATCGCTGTACCTTTGAAAATATTGACGTTTGATATACGGTTTCTTCTGAGAAGTTACTCATATTTAAGAGTACTATTCATTCATACAATAAAAAAATCAGTCCGCTTGCCTATTGATCTTAGACTCTAGACACAAAAAGGGCTCTACTTAAATGATGTAGAGCAGAATGGGCATTTGCGTTTTCAGTTACATTCTGGGAACTACGTTTGATTACATAATTGTATAAGAATTATGAACTGATACTGCAAACAATTATTGTTTTTACATATTTAGATTAAACACAATATATTATTATTGCTGTAACATGTACCGTAGTCAAAATTAAGAAAAGATAGTATTAGTATTTATGAATTCGGTAATTAGTTAATTCCTTTCTGCGAACAACAAAGTTTTAATTTTATTATTACTTTTTTATAAATACATTTTCATAAATAATAGCAGCTTAAATAGTATCCTAATTATTACTTAAGTAGGTACTTAAACTGTGTTCCTAATAGTGTGCTATCCGAACTCCAAATTATCTAATGTGATATTTGTACAATATCCCTAATTGTTATCTTTACATTTTAGTTCATTCATGACGTCAAAGCACAACAATAATTAGTCTCTATAAACAAAATATCACTTTGAGTCGATCTTGGTGTATGTGTCGAAGGTTAGATATACTTAAAGGAGACAATCTCGTATTTATAAAATAAAATTGGTTTCTCGAAAACGGCTGCATGATATTTAGTAGTATGCAAGGAATTTTTGGGAAGAAAAATCGAACTAGCTAGGCCTAATATTAGTTATAACATTATGTTTTTTTTTCTCTTCGTGCAACAATCCTCCTAAATAAGTCCTAATGTGAAAGTTTGTGAGGACGGATGTATTATGTATGGATGCATGCGTGAATGAATGGATGTTTATTAATCTTTCACGTAATTATTATTTTTAAACAAAAAATTAAACCGACTTCCAAAGTAAAAATACACAAAAAAGTATGAAATAAAACTTATTTTATAAATAATTCCCCTTTTAAATTTGTCTATTTCTCTACTTAATCTTCTTAATTTTGAAGTCGCTACCAGCCCAAATGATATCCTACAATATTTTATAGAACTCACGTTCATATTTGCTGGTAACGACTTCAAAATTAAGAAGATTAAGTAGAGAAATAGACAAATTTAAAAGGGGAATTATTTATAAAATAAGTTTTATTTCATACTTTTTTGTGTATTTTTACTTTGGAAGTCGGTTTAATTTTTTGTTTAAAAATAATAATTTCACACTTTTTAGTGATATATCTTGTAAAGTTATTATTAATACGTCTTAAAAACGTCTAAAATAAACGATCGAATGTATAACTGAATACGCGCCAAGCTTCCATTAGGTATTGTTATTAAGATGATGATGATGATTACTGTAAGTTACAAAGTGGCATATGCTTGCAATTCTTTAAACAATTCCGAAATTTCCTAACGCATATCTTTAAAGACTGAGGAGTTCTGTTCAGTGCTTTTGGATTCAGGGTATACCTTGGTACAACGTCTTATTCTTTGGTAGCATATGCTTGAATTACTTCAGTAAAAGTCAAAATCACTATATGTGTCGATATAAATTTCGAGGAGTTCCCTCGATTCCTCATGGATCGCATCATCACGTTTCCACTTTAGTGACTAAAGGACCAATTTCGAATTAAACCCTTTACAACAACAAAATAATTTTGCAAATAGGTTCATAAACGGCAGAGTAATGTTCAAAGATCTCCGTGTTAGTGTAAAATACTATGAGAAGTACCTTCTATATCATCATAATGTGATGATGTATGCTGTGATAGTGGTGGTGATGATGATGATTACTCTAATTGACAAAGTGGCATATGCTTGCAGTTCTTTAAACAAGGCCAAAATCCCCAAACATGTATCTATAAGGAGTCAGGAGTTCTGTTCTGTACTTTTTGATCCAGGGTATACCTTGGAGCAAAATCTTACTTTTTGGTAGCATATGCTTGGACTACTTCAGAAAAAGTCGAAACCACCATATGTGTCCATATAAATTTTGAGGAGTTCCCTCGTTTCCTCATGGATCCCATCATCAGGTCACCAATTTTCTGAAAATGGGACCAATTTCGGATTATACCTTTTACATCAAAAAAAGAATTTTGAAAATCGGCCAACAGACGGCGGAGTTATCCGCGAACATACAAAAAAAATATATATATACAGCCGAACGTATAACCGCCTCCTTTTTTGGAAGTCGTTTAAAAACTACTGAACATATTGATGATGAAATTTGGTATCGTAGTAGTTTTAGCTCTGGACTAACGACTTTATCCCGAAATTTTGTCCCGTAAAATGTTATGTTATGCAGTGGGATACTGTATTTACGTAAAGGAGCCGCAGGAAAAAGCTAGTATGTGTATCAATAATTTCGACTCTAGTCAGCCCGATTGGCAGTATACGCATGCCGCGTAGGCGGCGCGGCGTAGGGTATAATTTTTGCTTTGTTCGAAAATGTAGCGACTGGTGATTTGGAATCCCGGTCTGATAAATATTTTTGTGATTCTTTATATTTTTTTAAATTATCATAAACCCGAGCAAAGCTTTTACCAGGTTACCCAGGTACTTTATAGTACTAGTCTAGGTAATCGATTATTATGTTCAATAACTCATTGTCATTAATGAATAGTGTTGAGCACGAATCACTACGTCCTTTGTTATTTTTGTTTAGTTTGTAAGAAGAAAATTATTTGTTTTTGTTACATTTTTATCATCATCAGTCATCACATTACATAGGTCGACAAAAAAATTTTTTTTTTTTGCGCATGGGTTTTACTTGATTTATTCTGATTATATAAGCAAATATATATAAAAAAGTGCAATTACAAATCGAAAATATTTGCTTTTTTAGAAGTTACAGCGATTTGACCATTTTTGATTTTTACGCCCAATTTTTGTCGGTTTTTTCGCTATGTTGCCGGCGAAAGAGAGGTGAGAGGCCATGGTGTATGTTTCTTGCATCGCTTTTTGTGTACAACGGTATGTGCGTATTATAGAGAAATGACGCGTTTCATTTTTTTTTCGTTGTATTAAACTGTACCTACAAAATGGCTTCGAGAAGTTGTAAACTATACGCTGACTCGTTTTGCTATTAATTAAAGGGAGAGGGAGGAAAAGTATGATCTAAGTACACATTTAAAGAAATGCGAAGGATAACAAGCTCACTTCCATCTAACGATTACAAATCAAGACATAAATAGGCTTATGAATTAAATGTATGAATAAAACTATAACATGATTAAGAAGTTTACATCGTCGGGTGTAGTTTGTCTCTAAAGACCCACATTTGACATTCTGATTTTGATAAATTTAAAGATAATATGGGAGCTTATTCGGAAGAACAAGGGGAAGGATTCCATCGATATATAGTTGGAATTTGAGAGACGTTCCGAAGGCCTACTATGGCACTGAAAACATGATGAGGATTGAGGGACTATATTTGGTGGTTAATAAGAGAAACTTCTACTGAACATGACAGGAAAAGTAAAACTGTTAATTTTTAAATATTTTGACTCTATTTTAAAACTTTTATTGTAAGAATAAATCATAAATGGATGATCGGTATCTTTAAATAAATCATCTCTATGTCCATTTTCATGTATTTTCATTGATTTGAATTTTTAAATTTTTTACACTCAATAGCAAATTCAGAACTAATTTTTGTTCTTATTCTTACTTATAAGTAAAAAAGCAATAAAAATAAAGTATGTATAACCCGTGCGCAAAAATGCTGTTGACCGGTGTTATAGAACCATTAATTGTCATCTCATATTATTTCATATTCACTATCGCCAACGCAATTTGTACTTCACCTATCATTAGAACTCATTTTATCTTTAAGTAATATATTGATTTGTTTTTCAACAATGTACCAAATGCTGTTCTGTTGGTGAGTCAATAAAATAAAATAAAAATAAAATAAAATAAAATCTCGTTTGTTGTATAGGGGTAGGCGAGAAACAGCTGTAAGTGCACTACCACTTACTGCTAGTGCCTACTGCCTAGTGGAGTGTTAAGGCAGTGGTAATGTGGTTATCAGTATATCTATGTATACCTTTGTGATAAATGATACATGTATAATAAGGAATATTGAAAGGTAATTGGTGGAAGGATGTTGTTGAAAGAATGTTAAAAGAAGTCATGGGATACTCATCCCAAATTACCTGTAGGGTAGTTGTGGTACAGTATACGGGTATGCGACCCCGGCTTCCCTAGCTATTACTATCCTATCCCTTGCCCTCCTAGGCGGTAATATCCTACATTCCTATTTCCCACTCTAACTTACCAATCTTCCTTTCAAAGTGTTCCCGAGAGATAATGTATTTACCCGGGCAGAACCGCGGGCAACGGCTAGTGTACAATAAATCTTACATTTTACCGCGGGAAAAGTAGTCTATGTCCTTTTCCGTGGTCTACTCTATATCTGTACCAAATTCATCAAAATCGATTCGGAATTCTAAAAATCGAAATCTGAAATAACTATTTCAAAGCCTATTTAATGCAAACAAACAAACCTTTTCTCTTTATTCTATTAAGTATAGATGACATGAATCATGATTATGATTATTACAATTGTTAATTTTATCATTACCTAAGTATATAGACTAATGAAGGCAAGTAATCGACTAACGCTGCTCTTGCACACTAGCAATTAATATTGTTATTTTTATAATCCAACTATCACATTACAGTAAATAACCTTCATATAACTATTTACTTAATAGCTAACTGGCAACTACCTAATAAGCTACTAACTACCTAATAATAATCAGCGTAACGAATATGATACCCGTTGAAGCTGTCCCATTGCAGCTCTTCCGGCGCGATCCCCCGTTTATCAATGTTTGCCCACAAATACCAATTGGAGTAAGATAATGATTCGACCCCACGACCCACAGATAGTCATTCCAAGTGTGGCACTGTGCAGTGACGGTCGACATGACATAATGTGTTGGTTTGTGATCCTTGTGTG
This sequence comes from Glaucopsyche alexis, assembly GCA_905404095.1. Lineage (NCBI taxonomy): Eukaryota > Metazoa > Arthropoda > Insecta > Lepidoptera > Lycaenidae > Glaucopsyche > Glaucopsyche alexis. The sequence continues at coordinate 18,843,679 of FR990046.1, forward strand.
CCTGTGCGCCGGAGTCCACGCTTCTGGGAGTAAGTTTTTGTTTCGTTGTGCTTTTGTTTATTTAGTTGGAGGTGTAGAGTCTTGCCACTTTATTTGATACGCCAATCCATATTTCTGTCTTTGTCAGTCAAGTGGCTTTTCTAACGTGTCAGACAAAGAGCGACATGGATTAACGTATCCGTGGTGTAAAATATTTTTATTAATAAGGTATCCTACTAATATTATAAATGTGAAAGTTTGTGAGGATGTATGGATAGATGTTTGTTACTCTTTCACGCAAAAACTACTGAACGGATTTCGATGAAATTTGGTATGGTAGTAGTCTAGGCTCTGGATTAAAATATAGGCTACTTTTTATCCCAAAAAAGTGTAGTGCTCCCGAGGGATACTGTATTTACGCGGACGGACCCGCGGGCAATAGCTAGTAGAGTGTATTGTATTGAAGTGTTTCAAGCAGGTAAGCAATGAGTTCTAGTTTCTGCTGATTATAAAATATTTTAAGTACCAAGGTCCTAGCTGGTAGGTATACCTCCAGTTTTATTAATTTTAGCTTTTCCATTAAAATCCTTATGTTTAATATGCAGTAAATTTTGTAACTTACTAATGAAAAGGAAAAGTTTTTTTAGATTTCTTACATTTTACGTATTCCTGTTTCTTTCATCATCATCATCTCAATACAGCATCTTCTATGATTGACTAGTTCTTTATAATATATTTTCAATTAATTCGCTTCAGACTGAAAGATAATTCACTTATTTTTTGTACTTCCTACAATTTAATTAAGTATAAAAATCGAATTGCAATAAATAATTATATCAAGTGAAGGTCGCCTTGTAGTCGAAATTCTCCTTATTTTAAAAATATTAGCACTCCCTCATCCACATAAACTTTAATTTACCGGACAAATATCATACTCCTCGTTGCACTATTAAAGGTTGCAGGTGCCTAAAAGTTTTTGCTTCACGTATTAACAATTAATTAGCCTTTAATCTTGCTGACAATATTTGCATGCCCTATTAATAGATACCTACCCGATAGATATTGCGTAATAGTAAACATTATTTAAATCATTTTACTTAAAGATACACAAAATTTTAGTTCCGGCTACTAAATAAGTTATTTGTGATTTTTAAGTATTATAAATAACAATGATGATAATTATTATGATTTTAATATGCAATTGTTCTGTTTTTACGTTCATACTAAGAACAGAAAATGTTATATATATACTTACTTTTCGGATTAGTAGGAATTCAACAAAAAAGATTTTTGATGTGTTACATATTTCCTCTCGCTTTCTTGCAATTTGTGAGAGTGATTTCGTGAAATGGGATGGAAGTGTGTAACAGGAAGTCACTATGAACCGAAATAACACATAATTATTATTTTTAAACAAAAAATTAAACCGACTTCCAAAGTAAAAATACACAAAAAAGTATGAAATAAAACTTAATCTCTAAATAATTCCCCTTTCAAATTCGGCTAAAATTTTTACTATTTCTCTACTCAATCTTCTTAATTTTGAAATCGGCACCAGCCCAAACAATATTCTACAATATTTTATACAACTTACGTTCATATTTGCTGGTACCGACTTCAAAATTAATAAGATTGAGTAGAGAAATAGTAAAAATTTTTGCCGAATTTGAAAGGGGAATTATTTAGAGATTAAGTTTTATTTCATACTTGTATGTGTATTTTTACTTTGGAAGTCGGTTTAATTTTTTGTTTAAAAATAATAATTTCACCCTTTTTAGTGATATATTTTGTTAAGTTATTAATACGTCTTAAGAACGTCTAAACTAAACGATCGAATGTATAATTAAATACTCGCCAAGCTTCCATTAGGTTGCTATTAAGATGATGATGATGATTACTGTAAGTTATAAAGTGGCATATGCTTGCAGTTCTTTAAACAATGCCGAAATTTCCAAACGCACATCTTTAAAGACTGAGGAGTTCTGTACAGTGCTTTTGGATCCAGGGTATACCTAGGTACAATATCTTATTTTTTTTGTAGTATATGCTTGTGTTACTTCAGTAAAAGTCAAAATCACTATATGTGTGGATATAAATTTTGAGGAGTTCCCTCGATTCCTCATGGCTCGCATCATCAGGTTTCCACTTTAGTGACTAAAGGACTAATTTCGAATTAAACCCTTTACAACAACAAAAGAATTTTGCAAATAGGTTCATAAACGGCAGAGTAATGTTCAATGATCTCCGTGTTAGTGTAAAATACTATGAGAAATACCTTTTATATCATCATAATCTGATGATGTATGGTGTGATAGTGGTGATGATGATGATGATTACTCTAACTGACAAGGTGGCATATGCTTGCAGTTCTTTAAACAACGCCGAAATCCCCAAACATGTATCTATAAGGAGTCAGGAGTTCTATTCTGTACTTTTGGATCCAGGGTATACCTTGGAGCAAAATCTTACTTTTTGGTAGCATATGCTTGAACTACTTCAGAAAAAGTCAAAATCACCATATGTGTCCATATAAATTTCGAGGAGTTCCCTCGATTCCTCATGGATCCCATCATCAGGTCACCACTTTGATATCAAAAGGACCAATTTGGGATTACACCCTATACATCACAGAAAAAATTTTGAAAATCGGTCCACAGGCGGCGGAGTAATCGTTGAACATACAAAAAAAATAAAAAAAAAAATAAAAATATATACAGCCGAACGTATAACCGCCTCCTTTTTTGGGAAGTCGGTTAAAAAAAATATATACAGCCGAACGTGTAACCGCCTCCTTTTTTTGGTAGTCGGTTCAAAAGAGCATATAAGCGACTGTTGTTGGGCTCGTTCGTTTTCTTTTTCTTTATTTTTTTTATATATTATTCAATAGGTTCTGTTTATTATTAAGGTAAACTTTGGAGCTTCAAAAGGTCGATAATTGGTTATTGACCTTTTCAATCAGCTTCAGATAATAGGTACTTCACCTATCCTTTCATCGGTACTAATATTATAAACGCGAAATTAAACGCGAAAGTAGGTACCTATGTATGGATGTGTGAACGTTTGTTATTCTGTAACGCAATAACTACTGAACGGATTATGAAAAAAATTGGTATGATATTAGTTTAGACTCCGGAATAATATAGGCTACTTTTTATCAAAGCAAAATATACGGTTTCAACGGTATATTTGTCCGTACGAAGTCGTGGGCAACATCTAGTTTATAATAAAGTATAAATTATAATCCCTATCTTAATTTCAACTTCAAAAATGGTAAAGGCTTTCGAAAGCGGGAAAAGATAGTTACATTTAATTTATCAAGTACCCAGATAGCGGAAATAATATATTGTGCTACTAAAATTACGGTAACGGCTGAGGTCCCACTAAATTCCCCTAAATGCAACCTTGGGAGACAAATGATGTCCTATGCCTCGCATACCTAGTACCTACGGCAGAGTCTCTACTCTCTGAAAACTTTGGCAAACGTAAACCGTATGTACAGGTGAATAGAGTTCTTATTTAAAAGGTTTAAGATACAGTAACAGATGATTTTCCTTTTCCTGAATTAGATAAGAATTAACTTTAATTATTGTATGATCTAAACCAAGTAAAAAGTAAAATGTAATTTTACCACAATTCCCTTCTCTGCGCGACATACTATAGCGAGTCGCGTCGCGCTATTAGCTTTACGAAAGCAGTTAGATCCGCAGTACTCAGCATACAATTTTCTTTTAAAGACTACATAAACTGTGTATCGAGATGATCGTATACATAATCAGCCGACTACGAGTATAACATTGTGTAAAGACCTTTACTTGAACTTCCTGAATTTGCTTCTATCAATTAATATCCTTTACGAATTTGACATAAATTGGCACAATGATCATTGGCGTAGCTAGGAATTTTGTCTAGGGGGGGCAGCCGTCCGTAGCGGGGGGGGGGGGGGGGGGGTTACGTTAGTAAATTTACAATTTGCGATCAAATAACTAAGTCCAACGAAAATAACAATAGATGATGACTACATCTAAAATATGTAGTTTCATTAATATACTCAGAAATATTTAGGTATTACTACTTGGTAAATGTAAAAAATATAATATTTTATGAGTAATTTAGTAATTAGATAAAGATACATCTAAAAAGTATAAAAAAGTTTTTTTTTTTGCTAAATTAGTAAACAAAACCTACATCATTAGTGTACTTACATCATATTATACAAAAACATTCATTATAGTAAGGATGAACTTAAGGCGAGGTCATAGCCTACTTTGTCATTTCCCGTCACCTACTCTACCAAGTCGGAATTATTTAAAAAATAAGCTTCATTTCATACTTTTTTGGGCATTTTTACTTTGGAAGTCGGTTTAATTTTTTGTATAGAAATAAATTAACATTGTTTATGATCTTCGAATAACTATTTTAGAGCTGAGAGTTCCCAAGTTGGTAATAAAGCCCATACAGTTAACGGTGGTAAACTTTACAAATGTTGTTAAAAATAAACTGAATAATAAGCAGTCGGTCTATTTTCGGTAAATATTCCGTATCGCGCCACCAGCGATTTTGATGCCGAATTTTTTTTACAGTCGCGTTATAATCTGTAAACATCAAAACTAGTACTGTTATGATGGCGTACTGTTATGATGGCGATGGGTGGTTTACAAAAAAATAACCACGATAGCCAAGGCGGTAGCTTCGCTGCGCTACGCTCCCGCCTTAGCCATCTAACCTAACCCAATGAAGTCGTATTGGGCCAACTCGGAGTAATTTATTATTTTTTTTTTTTTTTTGCAAAAAAGGTCATACGCCATCATAACAATACTAGTTCTGATGTTTACAGATTATAACGCGACTGTAAAAAAAAATCAGCCTCAAAATCGCTGGTGGCGCGATACGGATTATTTACCCTATTTTCAAATATTAGTTTCGAGACTAAACACAAAAGCCTTTAAACGCAATACCTACCTATATTTTTACTAACGCTGCATTGAAAACCTAACAATAGAAATAAAAGTTTTGTATTGAGGTCTAGGTAGCAATATGCGAACCTACGCGCCGTAGTGTAGATTATTTCACACCAGCGGATTTCAATACTCAATCACTTTGTATTCAACAAGAAGTCCTCTGTGACAGACGGTATAAAATTGTACAATAAAATATTTAAACGAAACGATTCTCACATTGACACCGCGACAACGCGCGTAGGCGCGGATTCCTCCGTCCACCTGGCATAAGTAGCGGATTCCGCCATATCACGCGGAGTTCACTGCATATTCCACCACAGGCAAAGAATATATTATATTACTAACATGCCACAGATCCACAGCGTGTGAAACCAGGTGCACGTTATTGCAACCAGTTTTACGTGGTAGAGCCATGCTTCGGCACGAATGGGCCGGCTCGACCGGAGAAATACCACGGGCTCACAGAAAACCGGCGTGAAACAGCGTTTGCGCTGTGTTTCGCCGAGTGAGTGAGTTTACCGGAGGCCCAATCCCCTACCCTATTCCCTTCCCTACCCTCCCCTATTACCCTATTCCCTCTTAAAAGGCCGGCAACGCACTTGCAGCTCTTCTGATGCTGCGAGTGTCCATGGGCGACGGAAGTTGCTTTCCATCAGGTGACCCGTTTGCTCGTTTGCCCCCTTATTTCATAAAAAAAAAAAAAAAAAAAAAAAAGATTCCGCCATACCACGCGGAACTCGTTGCAGATTCCGCCAAATCGTGTGAAATCAGCTGTGGTTTCCGCCATACCACGCGGAATTCGTTGCAAATTCCGCTACATTGTGTTAAATCAGTGTCATTGTTAGAACGGCTAATAATTTAATATCTAGGTCTTTAGGAGATGTCAATTGCATCTAACAACAGTTGAAGTGAAATTAGTTGGAAATTAGGTACTTTTAAAATTAAAACTAAAAGGATTTTTTTTAATGTGGTAAATGAACTACCTACGTTAAACCAAACCTAAAAGTTAAAATATAATTTAGCTGAGCTAATATAGATAATAATATGAATAAATTACAATTAGTTCACGAGTTCAAGAGCAATGAACTTGCGGTCTTTGCAATTTATCAGATTACAGTATTTTTGCTAATACATCATGCGATGGTGTTACGCAAGTAACGAGTACTCTCATAGATACGTACCAAATTTTTATAACAATGTAAACGACTTGATACCAATAGCTGTGTGTGTGCTCACTTTCGTAGCTAAAATTTTCGTAGCTTCTTTGAGTTCGGTAGGTATGGCCATGCAGTCTGCATAATATGTATTTTATTCTGTTGTTAGGCTTCCTTGCCTAAAAGGCAAAACGGGATCCTTATAATAAGACTCCACCACAGATTACTAAATAGTTGCTACGTAAACTCATCTGTCCGTCCATCTGTCTGTCCGACAGTCACCAGGCTGTATATTTTGATCATGAACCGTGATAGTTAAATTTTCACAAATGATATATTAGGTTGGGGAAAAAGTTTCTTCGCATTTTATTTAAAAATTCAAAAGGTTTTTTTATAAAGTTTATTTACAAGTGACTAAAGTATATAGGTGCCATTTTGTTCGATAACTTTTTGCCATCTTGTTGGTAGGTACATGATCCCATTGCTATAAAATTTTTGGGGCTTCTGATAAAAAAAACTGAGACAAGTGGTTTTGGCAGTCCTCTTGTGATGTCAACCTGACACTGCCTAAGGAATTCTGCAGCGACCGAAACAGGTGGAAATCTGAAGGTGCAAGGTCAGGACTATACGGCGGATGCATTAACACCTCCCAGCCAAACTCCCGTAATTTTTTCTGAGTGGCTAAAGATGTGTGAGGTCTAGCGTTATCATGGTGAAAAACCACACCCCTTCTGTTGATTAATTCCGGCCGCTTTCTCTCAACTTCTTGCTTTAATCTCATCAGTTGTTCGCAGTACAGTTCAGAATTGATGGTCCTGCCTGGCGGTAACAGCTCATAATGAATAATGCCCTTCCAATCCCACCACACACACAGCATCACCTTGTTGCGAGTTAACCCGGGTTTCGCCACAGTCTGTGAAGCCTGACCGGCCTTTGACCACGATCTTTTTCGCACGTTCTTGTCGTACGTGATCCACTTTTCATCACCAGTTATCAGTTTCATTACGTCGTAATAAAGAATCACAAATGAGTACACGGTTCATTAGGTTTCTTTCAGTGAGCTCATGAGGCACCCAAATATCGAGCTTTTTTGTGTACCCAGCTTTTTTCAAATGCGCCAAAACCGTTTTGTGGTAAATCCCCAGTTCTTCAGCTACATCGTAACTACTAATATGCCGATCTTGCTCCACTTTTTCAAAAATGGCAACAGTTTTGTCCGTAACAGGGCGACCAGAGCGACGTGCATCTTTGATATCAAAATTGCCGGATTGAAAACGCTTAAACCAAATTTGCGCTACTCTCACAGATACTGCATTAGGTCCATAAACATCACAAATTTTTTTCGCGGCTTGTGTTGCATTTTTACCTTTTTTGTAATAAAATTTTAAAATGTATCGAAATTCTTCATAAGAATTACTCATTTTAACTATAAGAAAAACAAATGAAAATCTCAAATTTGCCTAATTTGAATTTGGAATTGTCTTCTGTAAAATTAAAACTTTTTAATGATACCAAAATCAGCCAGATACAATTGGTATAGCCCAAGATATTTTATGACAAGTTCATACATACTATAATGCGAAAAGACTTTTTCCCCAACCTATTATATTGCCGTGCCGCTATAAACAACAAATAATAAAAACAGAATAAAATAAATATTTGGGTGGGGATCCTCATATAACAAACGTAATTTTTGAACTGAACCCTTTGTGCGTTAGTCCTTGGCCGAAATTACCTTAACATTATTTAAAATTAATAAATATTATTATTTTTAGCAATCTTCCGCCAAATAATACCCACAACCTGCAAGCAAATGTGTGAGTGCACGCATAAGCATGCGTAACGCACCTCCCTCCTCCCACACTGCTTAAAAAAAGAAAAAATAATTAATAATAATAATATTTATTAATTTTATGTTATGGATTTCCGCAAAGTAACGCCTGATTCTATTAACTATTTAACATTATTTTTTAATTTCCTACTTTAAGATGTAATACTGTACGCACAACCTAATAATATTTAGAGACGCCACCTTTAATTAGGATCTAATGGGTTCTCTTCTAAGCGGTGTTACGTAACACTATCGCTCAAGTAACTTATCTGAAAGTGATCTTCCAGTGACAAGGGTTAGACAAGGATCTACGGAAACTCTGACGTTGAGAATTTCCCTTTATATCTACTATCTTCGCCGGCTGTCTATATAAGAGGTCCCCAGTAAATAACTGTGTAACGCCCCTAAATTTTTTACCAAAATTAAAGATCTATTCGCGATTTATAGGTACCCTGTGAACGTAGTGTAGGTATTATTTTCTCTTTGGTACCCTGTTTAAACTAGAAGCTTAAATCGATAAAGACTGCTAGAAATTTAATTGTGTAACAGGTGTAACATTTTTTAAACATAATAATATGTGCTTTAGCGCCTTACTCACCGTCCAGCCTGCGAATCCAGCACCATTACTAACTAACGTCGTGTCAATATTAACAATATCATTATTATTTTTTGCTTACAAATCCACTTCAAGGCCGTGGCATTAAATTTGCAGGCTGGACAGTGAGAATGGCATTTAAGTAGGTGCTCCGTGCTATTTAGGAGTAAGTTTCTATGCATAATGATTTCGTGCCTAAAAGAATAGTGGAGATAATATTATTTGGTGGAATACTTAGTGTCCTGCCTGCTATTTATCCGTTATACCTACTTGAAAATTACTAAGCTTAAAAGTCTTAATAGGATGTGACAGCATTCGCTATTTAGTCACATTAAAGTAGGACAGAATTTAAAGGAAATAGTTACTAAGCAATTGTTTTCATTTCAGATTCATTGAAAGATCCCTTCATTTGCGGACCACCAACATGCACAGGTAATGTTTTTACTTGGCCATTTGTTTAACTATTTGCTGTTGCAAGAAGTAGAAGATCCGTAATTTGACTTTGACATAAAAGTGACAGCTAGTTTGTTTTGTTTACAAAACCCAAGGAATTTGTAAGTATTATATACAACTGGAAAGAGCTCTCGGCATCAAATTTGTGCCGAGAGGGAGATACAATACAAACCGCTCCGTCTCTTTTTAACGAGGGTGACAACAATATTTTTAATTTGGGGACAAATTAGTTGAAGTTTGGAAACATATGGTGATTTCAACTTTTTCTAAAGAAGTCCAAGCACATGCTATCAAAAAGTAATATTTTGCTCCAAGGTATACCCTGGATCCAGAAGTATAGAACAGAACTCCTGACTCATTATAGATACATGTTTGGGGATTTCGGCGTTGTTTAAAGAACTGCAAGCTGCAAGCATATGCCACCCTGTCAATTAGAGTAAACATCATCATCACCACCACTATCACACCATACATCATCACATTATGATGATATAAAAGGTACTTCCCATAGTATTTTACACTAACACGGAGATCTTTGAACATTACTCTGCTGTTTATGGACCTATTTAAAAAAATCGTTTGTTGTTGTAAAGGGTTTAATTCGAAATTAGTCATTTAGTCACCAAGGTGGAAACCGGATAATGCGATCCATGAGGAATCGAGGGAACTCCTCGAAATTTATATCGACACATATAGTGATTTTGACTTTTACTGAAGTAACACAATGCAGCATATGCTCCTAAAAATAAGATGTTGAAACCAAGGTATACCTTGGTTTCAACATCTTATTTTTGGATCTAGGGTCTACTCTACCCTAGATCCAAAAGCACTGAACAGAACTCCTCAGTCTTTAAAGATACGCGTTTGGAAATTTCAGCATTGTTTAAAGAACTGCAAGAGTATGCCACATACAGTAATCATCATCATACAGTAATCATCATCATCACCTTAACAACAATACCTAATGGAAGCTTGGCGCGTATTCAATTTTACATTCGATCGTTTATTTTAACGTTCTTAAGACGTATTAATAACCACTTAACAAAATATATACCTAACTAAAACGGGTGAAATTATTATTTTTAAACAAAAAATTAAACCGACTTCCAAAGTAAAAATACACAAAAAAGTATGAAATAAAACTTATTTTCTAAATAATTTCCCTTTTAAATTTGGCTATTTCTCTACTTAATCTTCTTAATATGAACTTTAAGCCACCACCACGGTACCGGCAAATATGAACGTAAGTTCTATAAAATATTGTCGAATATCGTTTGGGCCGGTATCGACTTCAAAATTAAGAAGATTAAGTAGAGAAATAGCCAAATTTAAAAGGGGAATTATTTAGAAAATAAGTTTTATTTCATACTTTTTTGTGTATTTTTACTTTGGAAGTCGGTTTAATTTTTTGTTTAAAAATAATAATACGTCATAAATGATAATACAAGTTGCTGAAACGTATATTATAGAGTGACTTTTAATTAGTGTAAAACACTTTACCACGTGATAATGCTCATAATAACAAACATCTTACCCAAATAAACTTTTTAGAGCATTTATTATAAGTGAAAATTCCTTTAGCGGCACTGTGCATTTTTCTTGGGATGGGTAAAAAATGTTAAACTCGAGCAGGACACGTGAATCTGATCGAAAAGTCATAAAATGCAACTTGCAATTGTTTGCTGTCTTGGTTTACGCGAGCATGAAACTATTTTAGTTCGTATTAACTTTTGACCCTAACTATTGACCTTTGGCCTTGACCTTGACCGCCAATCATCCCCATCACATTTACCCTTACATTGGCCTTTACCTCCAATTGTCCCCCCATGAAAATTGTCTCCAGTTAAATGGCTCGACTTTTGAGATTTATGGGGCCATTTTGAAAGTTGACGTACGGTGAAATCAGTATCTAAGAGAAAAGAAGTGTCTCCAGTTAAATGGCCCCACTTTTGAGATTTTTGGGGCCATTTTGAAATTTGACGTATGGTGAAAAGACTATGGAGAACAGAAGTGTCTCCAGTTAAATGGCCCCACTTTTGAGATTTTTGGGGCCGTTTTGAAATTTGACGTATGGTGAAAACACGATAGAGAAAAGAAGTGTCTCCAGTTAAATGGCCCCACTTTTGAGATTTTTGGGGCCATTTTGAAATTTGACGTATGGTGAAAACACTATGAAGAAAAAAGTGTCTCCAGTTAAATGGCCCCACTTTTGAAAATTTTGGGGCCATTTTGAAATTTGACGTATAGTGAAAACACTAAGGAGAAAAGTGTCTAGTTAAATGGCCCCACTTTTGAAATTTTTCACTTCTACCGGCACTCCCGGAGTGCAACCCGTTGTTTTTTATTATTATTTAATTCGCTACCTAATGTTAAGTTGAGGTGGATTAAATAAAAAAGTTCCTTTGGGAAAGTTTGTAATCATGAGCACTACCACGTGGTAAAGTATATTTTGCACTAATTAAAAGTTTGACGACCTCATTGGCTTAGTGGTTGAGCATGTTGGTGATCAAGCCGGTCGCTGGTTCGAATTCCGCCATTTTTTATTTTAAAACTTTTACTATCAACTTATAACGTAATTACACAATTTATATGTTATAAAAGCTTGTCGAGAATCAAATAAATTGTCTCATAAATCTATCAGATCAAGTTACTTGATTTACTTCTTTGATTTGTTTGATTCTCGACAAGCTTTTATATCATATAAATTGTGTAATTACGTTGTAAGTTGATAGTAAAAGTTTTAAAGGAAAAAATATTTTATTCTTTTTGCGCATTCAAATAAAAGCTTGTTTTTTAAAAAAAGCTTTTTTTTTTACTTTTAATTTATTTTTTACTTTTTAGTTATCGCTAGATAGGTTTCTCAGTCTGTTCATCTCATTTAACGCATCATTGTTGCAAGGTTGTTTGCCGGTTAATTTAGTACAGTCGAGCTCTTCAGGAGACCTCCTAGAAATTTTACTCTACTCAGTAAGGACCTCAAAAAACCCCAACACACCATACTTTCATTTGATACCCATATTGTACGAGTGCATTAAAAATAACTTGTCGGCCATATTGGGTGTTCCGCCATGTTGGATTTTCGAGTTATTCTCAGCAAGCCCTTTCATTTGGTACCCATATTGTAGGATTGCATTCAAATTGACTGTCGGCCATCTTGGATGTTTCATCATGTTGGAGTTTTTGGGTTTTTCTCAGCAATCCCTTTCATTTGATACCCATATTATAGGAGTGCATTAAAAATAACTTGTCGGCCATCTTGGATGTTCCATCATGTTGGATTTTCGAGTTATTCTCAGCAACCCCTTTTATTTGATACCCATATTGTAGGATTACATTAAAATTGACTGTCTGCCATCTTGGACGTTCCGTCATGTTGGATTTTCGAGTTTTTCTCAGCAATCCCTTTCATTTGATACCCATATTGTAGAAGTGCATTAAAAATAACTTGCCGGCCATCTTGGATGTTCCATCATGTTAGATTTTCATGTTTTTCTCAGCAATCCCTTTCATTTGATACCCATATTGTAGGAGTGCATTAAAAATAACTTGCCGGCCATCTTGGATGTTCCATCATGTTAGATTTTCATGTTTTTCTCAGCAATCCCTTTCATTTGATACCCATATTATAGGAGTGCATTAAAAATAACTTGTCGGCCATCTTGGATGTTCCATCATGTTGGATTTTCGAGTTATTCTCAGCAAGCCCTTTCATTTGATACCCATATTGTAGGAGTGCATTAAAAATGACTTGGCGGCCATCTTGGATGTTCCGTCGTGTTGGATTTTCGAGTTTTTCTCAGCAATCCCTTTCATTTGATACCCATATTGTAGGAGTGCATTAAAAATAACTTGCCGGCCATCTTGTATGTTCCATCATGTTAGATTTTCATGTTATTTTCAGCAAGCCCTTTCATTTGATACCCATAAAAATGACTTAGCGGCCATCTTGGATGTTCCGCCATGTTGGATTTTCGAGTTATTAACAGCAAGCCCTTTCATTTGGTACCCATATTGTAGGATTGCATTCAAATTGACTGTCGGCCATCTTGGATGTTTCACCATGTTGGAGTTTTTGGGTTTTTCTCAGCAATCCCTTTCATTTGATACCCATATTATAGGAGTGCATTAAAAATAACTTGTCGGCCATCTTGGATGTTCCATCATGTTGGATTTTCGAGTTATTCTCAGCAACCCCTTTTATTTGATACCCATATTGTAGGATTACATTAAAATTGACTGTCTGCCATCTTGGACGTTCCGTCATGTTGGATTTTCGAGTTTTTCTCAGCAATCCCTTTCATTTGATACCCATATTGTAGAAGTGCATTAAAAATAACTTGCCGGCCATCTTGGATGTTCCATCATGTTAGATTTTCATGTTTTTCTCAGCAATCCCTTTCATTTGATACCCATATTGTAGGAGTGCATTAAAAATAACTTGCCGGCCATCTTGGATGTTCCATCATGTTAGATTTTCATGTTTTTCTCAGCAATCCCTTTCATTTGATACCCATATTATAGGAGTGCATTAAAAATAACTTGTCGGCCATCTTGGATGTTCCATCATGTTGGATTTTCGAGTTATTCTCAGCAAGCCCTTTCATTTGATACCCATATTGTAGGAGTGCATTAAAAATGACTTGGCGGCCATCTTGGATGTTCCGTCGTGTTGGATTTTCGAGTTTTTCTCAGCAATCCCTTTCATTTGATACCCATATTGTAGGAGTGCATTAAAAATAACTTGCCGGCCATCTTGTATGTTCCATCATGTTAGATTTTCATGTTATTTTCAGCAAGCCCTTTCATTTGATACCCATAAAAATGACTTAGCGGCCATCTTGGATGTTCCGCCATGTTGGATTTTCGAGTTATTAACAGCAAGCCCTTTCATTTGATTGCATATTCACGCCAACCAAGATACTCGTCAAGACGAATCATACGAGCCCAAACTCGATGGAACCCCATCGTCGTTTAATTACAGAGTTCCTATGGCCATATTCTAGCTCCCTGGTTACCATATAGTATCAAAGTACTCGTCAAGACGAATTAAACGAGACGAAACTTGATGGGGTTGCGTCGTTTAATTACGGAGTTCCTATGGCCACCTTCCAGCTCCATCATCAGATCCTGGTTACCATATAGTATCAAAGTACTTGTCAAGACGAACTAAATGAGCCCAAATTCGATGGGACTATGTGTTTTATTTTTGAATTCCTGTGGCCACCTTCCAGCTCCATCATCAGATCAGCTCCACGTCATTATAATATTGCATTCTCATGCGGTTTACATATTCGTGCAAAATTTCAACTCAATCGGAAACCGGAAAGTGGATCAAATTTAACTTGCAATAATCCATTACAGACCGACAATGGGACAGGTGAAACTAAATAAAAGCTTATAAAATAAAATTGTTCGGACTTATACTTGCTGCAACTTTTCGCCACCGTTCCATGCGACAAAATATTTATCATCCTTATCACCTTGATGAGTGGCAGTCCTCCACCGTGCGCTTTACCCGAAGCTTTCTGCCGCGCACTGTAAAACTCTGGAATGAACTGTCGCCAGCAGTATTTCCGGACCACTACGACCTGCAAACCTTCAAGATGGGAGCGTATTCCCTCCTAAAAGGCCGGCAACGCACTTGCAACTTCTCTGATGTTGCGGGTGTCCATGGGCGACGGTAATCGCTTTCCATCAGGTGATCCGTTTGCTCGTTTGCCCCCTAGTTTTATAAAAAAAAAAACAAGTTCTTCGAGAACTTACCACGGGACAAGATTGATGTGGTGTGAAGTGTCCATAAATGTTATTATTATATTATAAGTCATCCTATACAGATAAACCTACCTACTAATATTATAACTCTGTCTGTCTGATGTCGCCCGCCCGCCCGCGAGATTCTCACGTAACTATGCGCACATAATAAGCACTCAGGGATTAAGAATTTTTCTAACAGTGAAAGAATTTTTCAAATCTGTTAGGTTTCAGAAATTATCAATAACATACAAACATACAATGGTTTTCTCTTTACAATATCATTATGGTAGATAAAATAATATAAATGTCCTATATTCCCTATTAAATCATATTGTCACCCGAATATTTAGAATGTTCCAAGGGAAATACACGGCGTTTTGTGTTGCAACTATTCTATTTTCATTTCTTCCATTTTACTCTACCAAAATGCAAATAATCAAAAATTAAATAACAAATTTCTAATTATCGGTTAGTAGGTAGGTTCTAAATAACTAGTGATTTTTATTTTACATTTCTCTCTCAGATTATGAATAACATAATATTTAACCGAGTTTATTAGTATTTCTTTCTTATACACTATATCGCACATAAAATCTACCAAACCTAAAATTTAAGTAAAGATATAAACTGGCTACACTAGGTTACTTGTTAGAACGAGACACAGGGATAACTTATAGCTATCTCACCGGGACCGGTTTTTTTATTGCGCACGTGATAAGCTTTAAGTCTGAGTAGTAAAGATCATTTTTGATTGAATTAAAAGAAAATAAAGTTTGAAGTACTCTTTCCTGTTGTATATAATACTTACAAATTCCTTGACAAAACCACACAAAAGGGGAAAGTCAATCAACAGTGTTGTGTTTCTGTATTATTTTTCTAAATTCGTGTTAACTCGGTTTTTAATGTGTTATAGTGGTGGAATATTAACCATTAATTATTCGTCGAGGTGCATTAATGTGGAAAAGTGATACATTCTACAAAATGCGTGCTAAATTGGGTTTCCCGCCAAAACTCCCTAGGAAGTTTCAGTAATGCGTCTACCACTTTACTGAATCGACTGACTTGACTAATTGACTACCCTGACTACTTATTTCGACTTTGACTAGACTTTGGACTTGACGATTTAGAAATACAGTACCTACGTTGATGAAAATAATATACTTGACATTGGCAAATGGTGATAAGCCGACGCCATAAATAAATAAATAAATAAATAACCACACAAAACATTAGACGAACGATACATACATATATTAAAATAAAATATTATTATAACTCCCCACACCGATCTCGGTAAGGGTAACGGTGGCCGGTTTCATTGAAACCAAGCCTACGCAGGAGTAATTTTATTGTGCTCAAGTATGTGCGCAGTACACAAGAGCACTCTCTTCCTTTACTCTAACTTAGCTCCAACCACTAGACCACGGAGGCTGTTAAATAATATAAAAATGTTCAGGTGATTGAGTAAATTATTTTTTCTTGTTTTTACTTCCGTGATTATACTAATTGTTCTTCTAACTATTTTTAAATATAGCTGAGTGAAGTTGTAAGATTTGATTTACATGATAATAAACTTACTCATTCAGTTCACTATAGGCGAGTAAATACTCGCTTGAATGATTTTGTTTTATAAATATATAAAACAAATACATTTTTTCTGTTACAGAATCAGTAAAGTTCAAGTACCTGACACCAGTCATCTATCGGTATCAGTACAAAGTCGGAGTGGAGTCGTACTTTGCTGGTTCAAGTAATAATCGTTCAACCTTAGATGTATCAGCTGAAGTAAGTATTCTTTAAAGTTTCCTATAAAGTCAATGATTACATATTTAATTTTGTAGATGTGTTGTTAAAATTAATTCACTTTCAAAATTTACTACTTATTAAATTATTTCTTTGGCCAAACTTAAAGTTAATTTAATTTTTAAAGGTTATTGTGCAGTTCTATAAGCCCTGTGAAGGACTTTTGCAACTAGCTAATGTAGTACTTATTGACCAAGATGAAAATTATCCAGTGGAAAGAGCAGAAAAGTTCATCCATGCGGTCTCTCTACATGATCTCAGGTATCTTAACTATTAATTTGTGGTTTTATATTAACACAATATATGCAATAGTTCATTTAAACTATATGATTAAAGCCCCCTTTTTAGCCAGATATGACAATTATTATGCTTAAAGCATTTATACATTTCTTACAATTATTTTTTTATTGAATATACCTAATTGTATACAAAGTCCATCACGATCTTGGTAAATCAAAATCAAGGTTTCCTTTGTTCCCTTGTGAGTGGGAATGTGTTAATACATAGGCATGTATGTATGTATGTATGTATGTATGTTCCTTTGAAGCATTATACAGACCAAACGCCTGGGCCGATTTTTATGATTCGCATGTCAATCGATTCCTCTTAGTCCGGCGAGTGTCACTAAAGACATGACTTTAGTGAAAATTCAAGTTTAGGATCTATATCAATTTAAATTTGCGTAACAACCATTCTCACATTAAGCCTATGTTAGTGTCCGTATCATTGTATTTTTGCTTTAAATCGACCAAACGTGTGTTGGTTAAACTAAAAAATCTAAAATAAAATAAATAATAAAAAAAATTAAAAAAACCGACTGCAAAAAAGACAGATATCTAAGCAACGCACTAAAAAGACCGAAACAAGATTGAGAAAACAGACTACACTATGAGCTGAGGCGGGGCCCCATATATTTTTGTACGATTTATAATTTACGAATGGGTCCCGCCTGCTACCAAACATAACATCAATTATTTCACTTAGGCTTTCAGCTCATAGTGTAGTCTGTTTTCTCAATCTTGTTTCGGTCTTTTTAGTGCGTTGCTTAGGTAATCTGTCTTTAATTATAATAATTTTGTTTATTATTGGTTTTTGCCCATTTTCTTGTGTTTAAGTTTAAGAAAATTAACTTAGTCAAAGATCCTTTGAAACAGAACATTTTGAATTTATTTTGGGTTATTTAATAATTTCATGAAAAAGAAAAACTTCAATGTTACAAACTCATAAAACAAATTATGTTTTACAGATTTTCATTTCATGATGGCGTCATATCAGAAATATGTCCTGACGAGACGGAGGAAGATTGGGTCCTAAATTTTAAGAGGGCCATACTTTCACTGTTTCAAAATAGTATGAAGAGATTTGATATTCACTTCAATGGCGTAGAGGTATGGTTTCAGATTTGTTATAATATCTTCTTTCTACTGTAAAATAAATACGCCAAAGATATTTTCATGGCATCACACCAAGATCACTGTCAAAAAGTTATCAGATCTCATGTAAAACCAAGCTTCTGACTCTACATGCCTTAACTCTTAAGCCTAACTTCACCAATACTACACCTTAGTCAATTTATGTGGACAATATAAATGTACAGGTCGCTCAACGAATTAAAATCTTTCGACAAAAGTAGAGGGGGTATGTGCAGAAGTCAGTTTTTGGGTGTGTTTGGCGGTAGCGGGCTCGGGCGGGGAGTTGTGATGCACCGAACGCATGCCGAACGTGGCTGCCGACAGCTATTGGTACGTTAGTAATATATATTATTTGCTATTGGTCACATGCGCGAACGATCCCCTCCACTTTCACTGAGCGCTCATAAACCGTTGCGCGACCTATATTAATTTCTCAAAAAATAAATAACATGGCACTACATGACATAAGATTTCAATTAAGTCAAAGAATAGATTTTATTATGGCAAATTAATGTGTTACCTTTATGTTTAATTACAGCAAGACATTCATGGTACATGCAATGTAGAGTATGCCGTCAGAGGACAAGAGAACACCAGCCTCATACTAGTGAAGACCAGAGACCTGTCACAATGTACCAACAGATACAAATACATGTCTATATTACAGACTGTACGCTACAATTTTCAAAGTGTAAGTAAACTAATAGGGTATTTTCCAAGTTTTTGAAAAGTATGTCAAATTGTTCCTAATACCAAAATACATTAGCAGTTTGAACCATTCTTTGTGAATTTCTTTATTTTCCTTGCAAATTAGCCTAAAAGTTTAAATTAATATTATAAGCGCGAAAACGCTTTATTGTGTTGTCATGACGTCACATTCTTGTAACATTGTAACTGTCAAGTGTCAATTGTCAAATTACACTGAAAATGCTAAATCCCAGAATACCTACTGTTTACGTTTGTAAGTAAATGTTTTAAGCATATTAAAAATGCCTTATAAATGGTGCGCAGTACCAAAATTCACTAATACGTCTATTAAAACACCGGGTAAAATCTCTGTAACCATACAAACGAACACTGAAATGCGGAAAAAGTGGCTTTTACTTGCTGACGCATGACGTTAATGATTCTGATGCTGGCTATTCTTTATGGAAATCGGGAGGCCACTAAAAAAAAAATAAGAAGTACAAGAATATGACGTCACATTCCAATCTCGTGCGTTTTTAGTCACGTGGTCAAACGTGAAAAATTCATAATTTTATTTTTGATATTTTATAAAAATCATACATATTTTTGTGTAAAAAGTTGGTTAAAGTGGTTTAAATTAATGTTTAGCGATAAAATATCAACAATCTGATGTATATTTTCATCATAGGATAATACCCTATTGTCTGGCTAATGGCAATTGCGTTTTTGATTTTTTTGAGTTTTATAAGGAAACTATTTTTTATTTGTATTTTTCGCAATAAGGGACCGTTTACGTATTACCTAAGCACTATAGGGGAGTGGGGGGTCATTGCTTTGCTTTTTTTTATTGTTTTAAATTTTTATAATGTTATAATTGAAAAAAAAAATATATTTCAAATTTTTGCATTAAATATTAATAATAAAGTCCTAAAATACATAAAAAATCAATATGTTTTATAAAATATGCAAAATAGGGAGTGGTGCTACTGTTACTAGGGTGTAAAACGACAGAACTTAAGCGGAGAATTAAATCTTAGCATCTTTTTTGGCTATATGTATTTATAAAACATTTTCGACTACATGAGTAATTAGAATTTTCATGATTTTTCTGAATTGACGACTTAGTTTTCTACTAGTTGTAAAAAAAAATTAAATATCTAAACTCGACTCACTTCACGCCTAACTTCACTCCAACTCTCATTGCTAACTTTATAATTCATATCACACATCGTCAGTTTTGAAACTATTATTTAATTACTTTAGTTTGACACTTTTTAGCTTTTCTGCCTTAAAGGGAACTCCTTTACCCCATTCTCCATGGTCTTGAAGATTACAGAAAGTGTTTAGTCATGGGCTCACGGCGTGGGCGCCACCACCCGATGAAACCCGACTGAATCCGAATATAGCCCCGTCTTCTTCCCCCACAAGGGGGTTGCGCGGGCTATTACCAGTAATAATGCAAAATATAACTTTATAATAATATATTTAAACAACAAATTAACCCCTTTTGCTGTACAATATACCTTCAGAAAAAATAATATCTTTGTTGCTGATAATAAACTAAATTAAACTTATGTTGCTAATTAAGCTAAATTAATTGCCAAATGCAGCCTAATATTTTGCCAGGGTCAATGATGATTACATTACAGAAATTCCAAACATGGCCAGTACTGAAGTCCCAAAGCAAGTGCCGCATAACGGTAGATCATCACATCTACAAGGCAGTGAGTTGCCGCGAGCGCCATCTGTTCGAGCCGTTCTCGGGGCGAAACTCCGGCGCTATGACCACGGTTGTACAGGACTTGGTCCTCGTGAGCGAGACAAACAGGACTGGGTCGGATTCCATTCAGACCGGGGATAGTAGTGAGTAGAGTAATTAAATGTTTGTTGGGAGTACGGGTCCATCCACATATTACGTCACAGCGCATGGGGGAGTGGGGGTCATTCTAAATGTGACAGTAAAAAGCGTGACATTTCAAAATGTCGATATTTTGCGTGACGTAATATGTGGATGGCCCCTGCGATGCATACAATTAAGGGTCAATTCACACTTAAACGATACGCGACATGGCGCTGCATTCTTAATATAGCTATTCAAAATTAAACTTTTATCATTTACACAATAGGCAAGCAGACTGATTTTTTTTTATTGCATATTAAATGAATAGTACTCTTAAATATGAGTAACTTCTCAGAAGAAACCGTATATCAAAAGTCAATATTTTCAAAGGTACAGCGATTTGTATACAAAATTTCGCTCCGCTCCAGTACCAAAAAAAATTTTTTTTTTTGGGAAATTCGTAAACAAAACCTACATCATTAGTTTACTCACATCATATACAAAAACATTCATTATGGTAAGTATGAACTTAAACGCACAAATATCGGAGATATTTACAAATATATTCCTGCGGCCATATACTTCATATACTATAACCTACAAGTGACGTCATTTGTAAGTCGACTTTAGTATGGAGCGTTTTTAGGAGGCTCGCGAAATTTTTTATACAAATCGCTGTACCTTTGAAAATATTGACTTTTGATATACGGTTTCTTCTGAGAAGTTACTCATATTTAAGAGTACTATTCATTTATGCAATAAAAAATTTTTTGTCCGATTGCCTATTAGATACACGTTTCATTGTAAGAGTTCGAATATCAAATTTCACCGCGTTGCACAGCGCATGTGCAGTGTATGACTGATGTCATTTGAAACGTGTATATTTTTGTGTAGTGAATAAAGTTCAGTTTTCAATAGGTATCTTAAAAATTCAGCGCCTTGTGGCAAAGCAAACTTGTGGATTCAGGCTTAGGGTGAGTTTTCACCGTAAACTGACCCTAAGCCTAAATCCACAAGTTTTTACATTAAATTATATTTATATTATTCTTTGTTATTTAATATTATATAATCAAACTTTAAATTTCAGCGTGGTCGCAAATCCAAAAGCGTTCCAACATTTTCCACGTGCACTCCCCGTACTACGGCCGAACCAACACGGGTGAAGTGAAGTCCGCTAGAGATGTCCTGAAATCGCTATGTCTGTAAGTAATATTCTTTCAAATGCAGAAAACTCTTGTTTATATTTAAATGTGCTTTAGGGGTTTTTACCATTAAACTGTAGAATTTCGAAGCGAGCGTCTATAGCGACAGCACAGATATAAAGAAAGACGAACAGATAACAGCTACATAGTTAGCTTTCGATTTAATTGCACTGCTAATGGCGGGGGAACTATGAAAGCTCTTTGTGTTTACGTACGTAAATATATAATATTTTCTATTCTATGGTGACGGTGCCGCCGCGTCAGTGACGACGCGACTGTGTGACTGATTAATGTATTACAGTGTATGGGACAGCTTTCGATCGCTGCGGACAATACACGATGCGGCGGCACTGTCGCTATAGACGGTCTACCTTAAGGTGAACGCACACTTATCCGAGCCGAAAGAATCGAACGAATCGAATTCCACGAGGTCTCGCATACCTATCCGCGCCGAAAGAATCGAACGCATCGAGAGAATCGACCGCACCGAAAGAATCGTTTTTATTAACCGACTTCCAAAAAAAGGAGGCGGTTATACGTTCGGCTGTATATATTTTTTTTATTTTTTATTTTTTTTGTATGTTCAACGATTACTCCGCCGCCTGTGGACCGATTTTCAAATTTTTTTCTGTGATGTATAGGGTGTAATCCCAAATTGGTCCTTTTGATATCAAAGTGGTGACCTGATGATGGGATCCATGAGGAATCGAGGGAACTCCTCGAAATTTATATGGACACATATGGTGATTTCGACTTTTTCTGAAGTAGTCCAAGCATATGCTACCAAAAAGTAAGATTTTACTCCAAGGTATACCCTGGATCCAAAAGTACAGAACAGAACTCCTGACTCCTTATAGATACATGTTTGGGGATTTTGGCGTTGTTTAAAGAACTGCAAGCATATGCCACTTTGTCAATTTGAGTAATCATCATCATCACCACCACTATCACAGCATACATCATCACATTATGATGATAAAGAAGGTACTTCTCATAGTATTTTACACTAACACGGAGATCTTTGAACATTACTCTGCCGTTTATGGACCTATTTGCAAAATTATTTTGTTGTTGTAAAGGGTTTAATTCGAAATTGGTCCTTTAGTCACTAAGGTGGAAACCTGATGATGCGATCCATGAGGAATCGAGGGAACTCCTCGAAATTTATATCGACAAATATAGTAATTTTGACTTTTACTGAAGTAACACAAGCATATGCTCCCAAAAAACAAGATGTTGAAACCAAGGTATACCCTAGATCCAAAAACACTGAACAGAACTCCTCAGTCTTTAAAGATACGCGTTTGGGAATTTCGACATTGTTTAAAGAACTGCAAGCATATGTCACTTTATAACTTACAGTAATCATCATCATCACCTTAACAACAATATCTAATGGAAGCTTAGCGCGTATTCAATTATATATTCGATCGTTTATTTTAGACGTTCATGACGTATTAATAAGAACTTAACAAAATATATAACTAAAAAGGGTAAAATTATTATTTTTAAACAAAAAATTAAACCGACTTCCAAAGTAAAAATACACAAAAAAGTATGAAATAAAACTTATTTTCTAAATAATTCCCCTTTTAAATTTAGCTATTTCTCTAGTCAATCTTCTTAATTTTGAAGTCGGTACCAGCAAATATGAACGTGCGTTCTAAAAAATACTGTAGCTTTACGTTTGGGCTGGTAGCGACTTCAAAATTAAGAAGATTGACTAGAGAAATAGCTCAATTTAAAAGGGGAATTATTTAGAAAATAAGTTTTATTTCATACTTTTTTGTGTATTTTTACTTTGGAAGTCGGTTTAATTTTTTGTTTAAAAATAATTTTATTAGCCCTTACTAGAACATAACACGATGCGCTTACTAGAATGCAAGCGCATCAGCCGATTCGACCGCATCGCTCGCATCGAATCCGGTGACGTCGTCCGAATTCGGCTAGGAGTTCTGGGGTGCTTCCAGATTCGACCGATTCGATGCGGGCAAATGAGCGAGGTTTCATAGGATTTCATATAAAGAATTCTAAAATTCGTTTCCTTCGGCGCGTTCGATTCTTTCGGCTCGGATAAGTGTGCCTTCACCTTTAAAGGTAGACTTTCAAAACGAGCGTCGGTGACGCCGCAGGTCAATGTAGTACTGAATTGTATGGGACGGCGACAGTGTCATGCAGCGTCGAAGCGCTCGAAGGCCATCCCATACAATTTTGTACTATTTATACTGTACATTGATTTGTCGCAATGACGCGACGTCATTGTCGCTTTTGCTCGCTTCAAAAGTGTATCTTTAAACGGCAGCACCGCGACTTATGCCATATATTCGATATGACACGTTCCCGCTCAAATGTAATGCAGTGTAGCAACTGTCCCGCTGTAATATTGTCCTATTGTAAACTTTAATTAAAAGTGAATTATACATATTTATTGTTAGAAATGCATATTCCAGTGTAAAACCCCACACGGATGATCAGCCGTCCTCGGTGGACGACAATATGGACAGCGGATCTGTAGTGGGTCTGTGGGGACGGCTAGTGCGCGCGGCCCGCAAACTGCACCACCCTGCGCTCGCGCAGCTGTTAGCGCGCGCGCCAGCGCTGTGCCCTGCTGCCAAGTAAGTTTACTATAATAATAATTACTCCCCACCGATCTCGGTAACGGTGGACGGTTTCATTGAAACCAGGCCAGTTACGCAAGAGTAATTTTTAGTGCCCAAGTGTGTGCAGTACACAAGAGCACTCTCTCTTCCTTTACTTTCGTAATCCAGTGGGACGGATAATCGACAGACTGGCGAGAGATCAGGCGCAGGTCCGACTTTTTACATGCCCAACCGACGCATGGATCATCTTTCTTGTCAGACAATCAGGTGATCAGCCTGCATTGTCCTAACAATACTTGGAAATAACATTTTTTTGTTGTTTCAATGCGGGAAACGAACCCACGACCTCCGAGTCGAGAGCCAATGCTCTAACCACTAGACCACGGAGGCTGTTAAACTTTACTACTTTACATACATAACACAACAAATGAGGATAAGGAGTGGAAGTAGAAACGGTGACATTTTGCTGCGTATTACGTACAACATAATATGACGGTGTGTGTGATGACCAATGACTGATGGGTTGTAAACTTCATTTATTTATATTAAATTGATATAGAGAAAACTGGTTTTTAATTTTCAAGTGACTAAAGTTTTATGCATATATGTTTTATAAGTGCCATGGGATACTCTTCCCAACTTACCTATCCGGTAGTTGTGGTATAGTATATGGGTATGCGACCCCGGCTTCCCTAGCTATTACAGTCCTATCCTTTGCCCTCCTGGGCGGTAATATCCTACATTCCCTATACCAATCTTCCTTTCCACACCACCTATCCTTCCCTTTCCCTATTCCTACCCTCTCCACCAATCCGTGGAAACGCAATGGATAATCAAAAATTTAATTATCCAAAATGGCGGCGATGAGGTTTGCCACCCATCACGTCTCGTCCCATCAGAGACGCTTGGCTACGTTGAATGTAAGAGGAGGAATGGATGGTAAGAATAAAAGTGGACGAAGCGAAAGAAGTATGTAAGGATCGTAGCAAGTGGAAAGAAGTGGTCTCTGCCTACCCTTACGGGAAAGAGGCGGTCCTGCCTACCTCTACGGGAAAAAGGCGTGATTATATGTATGTATGTATGTACTAATCTAATCTCTATATATCTCTAAATATAAAAACTGATGAAAGGTGAAATGCATGTCGTCGAAAGTAATTATTATTAATGATTATTTAATTTTGTTGATTAATTTTTTTGATTGCAGCAAACACATCTTAGACGCGTTACCATACGTCGCTAGTCCAGGCTCGGTGGAGTTGATAAAGAACATGATCGTGGAGAAACAGGTGGACAGTGAGACGAGGCACGAGTGGCTCATGTCCATGGCGATGATACCCAGGTACAGTTGAGTATAAGTTACCCACGATACAAAGGTTGTAGTTGGCATAGGAGGGCTATTGCCAACTTTGATAAATCCAAACGTATCCATCATTCATCCTTGCTACAAAAACAACAGATTGACGACCACTGTGGCTCAGTGGTTGAACTCGTTGGTGCATAAGCCGCAGATCGCGGTTTCAAATCCCGCCGAAGGAACAAAAGTTTTTCTGTGTTCCTAGGCCATGGATTTGTATAATATATAATTGTTTATCTAGATCATGGATTTGTATACTTAATATATTTTTTATGTATATATGTAGGTATAATATAAAAGTATTAAATATACTTCCCGTTGTCTGGTCCCCGTAACACAAGTTCTTCGGATACTTAGCACAGGGGATATTATTATTATTATCTTTCAAAGTATAGTATAAGATAAAATTTATAATATAGTACCTAACTTTGTCTTGATGTTGAACTGTAGGTCCTTATTCACATGTATAATACTTATACATTTATTTTAAAATTTTATTTTTAGACCTAAACTAGAGATGTTGAAGAGCATGCTGGAGTTGCTTCAAACAGAAAAGAATGATAAAGTAATCAGTTTTACTGTGTCATCGATGGTGCATTCGTATTGTAAACACAGTGGGAAAACACGTAAGTTTTTTTTTTTTAATCTTACAATTTATTGTTAAATATTGTCGGTCAATAACCTGAGGAATTATTTAAAAAACTTATTTTTGTTTAAGTCAAAAGAATCATATTTATAGTCTTATCAAAACATTGAATATATTATGTATTGATATTTTCAGTTCAAGAATGTTGTGAAGAAGATATACCGAAACAGATATTAGAGGTGTTCCAAACTATTGTAATAGAAATTGAAGACAAAGGTCTTGTCAACGCGCCCAGAGAAGAGAGAGACCATGTAAGTTTAGATGTTATTGATATAGTTATAAATGATGACTCATTTATAACTGAGTGTAAGTTGACTTAATCGTTGCTTAGACTCGTGTCATATACAATATTATGTCCATTTGCTCGTGTTTACGTTTACAAAAACGTAAGTAGATATTTGTAAACGTAAATGTTACGATATTAAATTAACGATATTAAAATTTACGTATCCTATGCAAGTGAGTATCAAGTCAGCGTACAATTGAAATCAATACAATTATAAACCACTCCTCTATTTAATTTGAAATAGAAATTAGAATATTTAAAGGATTCAAATGCAAGGCCGCTGTTTCAAATTTCGTGATGAGCATCGCCGCTGCTGTTAATGCCTGCCGCAGCGCCGCTCAAAACGAAATTCATGGCAGCGGCTAAAATACTCCACAAGGTGTACGCTAAATCACATTTCCCTGTTTCCTCACAGCTAGCGATCGCCGTGAAAGCGCTGGGCAACATAGGCGGGTTTGGTCAGGAGTTTGCGGAGCGGTTACTCCGTATTGCGGGCGACACGCTGCTGGACGTGCGCGCGCGCATCGCGGCCGTCGACGCGTTCCGCCGTACACCGTGCACGGATACGAGGTAGTCATTTTACTGAGTTACTGCCGCATTTAGAAATCTTGTTATTCACCATACTTCAAATGTCAAAATGTCCCCAAAAATCTTAAAAGTGGGACCATTTAACTGTATACACTTTTTGCCTCAACATGCCTCGTCTATAATATTATATACGTCTATGCATTCAATGCTTACTTAAGGAGGTGCTTAGTTTACACGCAGACTTTTAAAAAAAGTCCATACAGTTTCTGTCAAATAATCTACTAAATGAATCCTTAAGTAAGCATTAAATGTCTCGGAGTGCGGCCGTTAGGAAAGTATTTAAATTTTTTAATGTTTTAATATCTCTCCTCTCGCTTTCTGTCAGATGTTACACATCATATGCGACTACTGTAAGGCCCGTTTTTATTGTCTTCGAGATTATTTAATGGAGATTGTTGTCAAGTATGTCAAATTATTAAAAACTTTGTTACAGTAAAGCTATTAGGTATACAGATACACTAGCTTTTGTTTTATTTAAATGTATTAAGTAGGAAGTTATTTATGACTTTATACGCGTTCATAGTTCAAACAGTAGCTTAACATCACCCTACACCTCGGCCATACAACAGTTCGCACCGCACTACGCAACCCTTAATCACAAATTACCTTAGCTTTCGGGCCACTTTAAAGTGAAATAATATCTTGGAAACTAATTAAGGTATCGAAATAATTTTAGGAGAATCCTCGAAAAAGGAATTACACTCGTAACTCCTCTGGTGTTGCGACTTACGTTCCTGATCCTTAAATCCCCAATCCGCCTTGGGCCTTTTTTTTTTGATATCGCAGGGGAAAGGTCGTTACGCCTTCCCGGGAGGGGTATCCCGGGGATATGTGGGACTCTCGACGCGACTCGCCGGTTTACCCACTAAAACTGAACCTGCGGATTGCCATCAGCCGCTATAATGGGAAGTGTCCCGGATCTGTCTAACACAGGACACCCCCCGCGACCGGCCGATCTACCTCTATAGGGACCGGACTTCCACCACAATTAGGGGCCACTCCGACAACCTGGAGTGTCCCCCTCGGCGCCGGGACTAGCCAAGCCGGGGAGGTTCCCATCCTCTCCCGGAGCCCCGGTTGGACAGGAGACTATTGGAGGAGGTTCGCATAGCGACGCCTCTTCGCTCCCGTCCTACGCCGGCGGAGCGGAACAGAGGATGGATCGTTCTCTCTGTCCCGCTCCGCGGCCTCTTTCTGCGAAATGACGGCTTCGCAGAAAGAGACCGCCGCCTGCCAGGCCTCATCGCTCTCGAGCATGCAGCAATCCGCCTTGGGCCTCCGGTAACCTCACTCACTCGGCTCAGCAAACTCAAGTTGATAACCGCATTTTCGTACAACACGATTCAGAATAACTTTTGCACAACTTCAGGGAGTTCTTCTTGGAGCTGTACCGGCATCACCCCGTCGACGTGGAGGTGCGGATCGCGGCGTACCTGCAGGTGATGCGCTGCCCAAACCTCGCCACCGTCCGCAAGATATTCCACACGCTGCGGAATGAGCCCGTCAATCAAGGTATTATTTGTTTACAAAAAACAAATTATCGGCCAGGACACGTTTACTAACTTCAATACCGCAAACATATCCGTCATTTTGCTTACTTAGCGTTCGCCATTTTTCTTACGCTTTTTTCTTGGCGCTTTTTTCCGCGAAACACAGCCATTAAGTCTACATACGATACGTATTATCAAAGTTAGATTTCAGTCCTACTCTTTATTCAGTCAACTTATAGTTCAGTTTGTTGTTTGATTTGTTGTTTGTTTTTAACAGCCTCAGTAATCTAGTGGTCAGAGCTTGGCTCTCGACTCGGAGATCGTGGGTTCGATTCCCGTATTGGAACAAAAACATTTTTTTTCCAAGTTTGGTTAGGACAATGCAGGCTGATCATCTGATTGTCTGACAAGAAAGGTGATCCATGCGTCGGATGGGCATGTAAAAAGTCGGACCTGCGCCTGATCTCTCGTCAGTCGTGTCGGTTATCCGTCCCACCGGGTTACGAGAGTAAAGGAAGAAAGAGTGCTTTTGCGTACTGTGCCCACACTTGGGCACTATAAAATTACTCCAGCGTAACTGGAACTTCGTTTCAATGAAACCGGCCATTTTCACCGAAATCGGTGTGGGGAGTTATAATCGCAGTTTGAAAATATTTCTTTTGACTTCTTTGACTAATCATCTCTTAGTAGCAAACTTGAATGACAGCTGGTGGCTGTGTATAAGCTACACTATATTTTGAAATGTCTCATCTGCCAGTCATCCCGAGACGACGCGACGGTTTTTATATATAATATGCGACATTGATTTTTTTATCCATTCTGTTTGCAATGTTAATTTTGCAAACTTTTTTTCAGTGGCCACATTCGTGTGGAGTCACCTCAACAACTTGGGACAGTCGTCGCTGCCGTCCCGGGTGGAGATACAAGGTCTACTCTCCGGCAACACCATGCCGCAGCTGGAAGACAATCCCGACTTCAGAATGTTCTCGAGAAACTACGAGGAGAGCGTGTTCTTTGATCAATATAACGCAGGTATTGTACTCTGTATAAGTACTCTGACTGTTAATTTCAGTAAAATGACAGCCGTATTTTTTGTCTCTACTAACTGACAAATAAAGAAAGAGATGAAGATATAAATTTATTTATCCATTGCATAGAATATATCAACACGAAAGAGATATAATAACCTAACCAAAAGCATGTCTAAGGAGGGTTCCGTAACTATAAACGCGTAATAGGTTTTTCAAAATTCTTATAAATGTTACTGTCTGATTTCGTTCGAAATAATTTTCCTAAAGAGTTTTTAGCATGATCTATCAGCATGGAAAATTTTCGTGATTTTATTTTAATACTTTGTCAACGTGGTAAATAAACATAGCCAAGAAGACGGACGGACGGATAGACGGACGGATATGACGAAACCATAAGAGCGGTTACGCACTACGTCCGATCCGAATCCGATCCGAACCCGTGATAATATGGTCCGGAGTAGCCGTAGAACTATTTCTATGGTAGTTTACGCACTAGATCCGATTTCCATCATTCTAAAATCTCCATGACGGAAGGAAATCGGAAGAGACGGAGGAGTTTTTTAATGGACCGAAATAGCCATTGCATGAACGACTTGTATTTGTATGAAAGAAATCATGATCAACGACGTGGATACTCTACTGTGGCTCCGTGTAAAGTTACGTATTCCAAAAGATGGCTCCCGATATGCTTGGATTTGTATCAGAGATAGGAGTAGTGCGTAAGCAATATCCGAATTCGATCCGAGTTTTCTAGATCCATATTTTCACGGGTTCAGATCGGATTCGGATCGGACGTAGTGCGTAACCGCTCTTAGGGTCCTGAGACGTGAACTATGGAACTCTTAAAATCACAATACTTAGTACTTTAATCAGTAAATATTTGCAAGAGATTCATCGTCACCAACCGCTAACGTCCTCGCGGCTGAAACTATGAGGACGATGACTTAACATGTACACTCATTGCAGGCGGCAACTACGAGGCGAACGTGATCTTCTCCCCGGACTCGTACATCCCGCGCTCCGTTTCTCTCAACCTCACCATCGACATGTTCGGCGAGTCTATCAACTTGTTTGAGGTTAGTAATATCCATGGAGCAAGAACGAAGAGGAGAGAGCATAAGCGACTGTGCAATTTTAGTCAGCCCTAACGTCATCAAGACGGGCGTGGCCTAAATTAGTGTACTGTCTGTGTTTTTACTGTGCACATCTCGGTAATAGCGATAACTTTTTGTACTTTTCGAGTTTCTAAGAAGAAAACGATGAAATTTTGTGTCTTATCTTGTAAAAATACTTGGATAGGCGTTCTGGTGCTATTGAAATCACCCTGAATTACTACGGTAAGGTCGATAACAAGAGAAGTGGGCGGAGTCTGACACCCTATCACCCCGCAAATTATTAATAACTTAATTGGTTAAAAACAAACATTCAAGTATGTACAAACTTGTATATCCACTACTAAACACTACTTCTATACAAATTTTATAAAGCGCAGTAGTTTGTTTGCTTGATCGCGGTAATTAATCTTAAGAATAAGTGATTAGATTAGAAAATGAGAATAGTTAATTATAGTTTGTCTGTAATTACAAAATTGCGCTACTAATATTTTTTTTTACAGATGAAAGGACGTGGTGAAGGATTCGAAACCTACTTCGAAGGATGGTTCGGCACCAACGGTACCTTAAACAAAAATAAAATTGCCGAAAAAATTACAGACAGAATCAGCAAATTCAGGTTCGCAAGATCAGCCAATGACACAGAAGACATTCGAGCGAAAATCGACGATCTTGGATACGAAAATAATGCGCTCAAGCACCGTTTCCCCGTGGCAGAGTTGAGCTTTAGAGTTTTCGGTAACGAAATATCGTTTTGGAGTGCAGAAGGCGATGACGAAATAAGAAAGTCCCTACAACGGTTGGACCCTAAATTGAGAATTTTGGAAATTTTATCTGGAAAAGTGAGTTTAAAGTTGGATTATTATTTTTTTTTTGTTTTTTTAAACATGTTTGTATTTGCGTTTAAATATTTTCCGATTAAAATTAAGTATAATTTGTTTAGAAAAAAAGATTATCAATCCAAACACTGAGGACGCGTCCGAAGTTTGTTATTTTTTTTTTTCGCGAAAAGAAAAAAGACACTTAGACACTAATAAATAATGTTACTCGACTGCCAAAAAATGGAAGCGTTATGTTTTTCGAATGTATGGGTGTTACGATTTTCTTCTCTATTAACACGGTTTACGCTTATATTCCAGGAAATATCGTACAACAAAGCATCACTATTCCTGGACACGACGTTCTCCGTGCCCACCGGCTGCGGCCTGCCCCTCAACATGAACCTCATGGGCACCAGCTACGTCGACACCAAGATGTCCGGCACGGTGGTGGACAAGTTTTCGCGATCCGGCAATCTAGATTTTGAAGGCAAGATTAGTCCTAGGTAAGTTTAATAAGAAACCAATATAGTTTAATATTGATGATAATATTGATGATGATGATAGTTTAATAAATGAATTCTGTAATCTGCGTGTAAAATATAAAACTAATGGACTAGCGAATGTTCCGTACAAAAAACACATTTGCTGAATTTGTAAAATTCTGTTTGTGAAAATTTCAACTAACTATCGGCGTTAATGAGATACAACTTGGCATCAGACGGATTTTACTCTTTGGGTACGGAACCCTAGAAAGAAAAATCTAAAATATTAGAAAACAAAAGTTGTTAAAACTAGTCTTAAAGTGTTTTTTTTTTTACTTTGATCGGTAATCCCTACCACCATTTTTTATCCTTAATTATATCGGTTATTATTTGAATGTTATGGCTCGGTTGACAATATGCATTTTTTTTATTCAGCGTGGCCGTAAGCGTAGCAGCGACTATGAGCGTAAACGCGGACTCTCTTGCGACAAGCGGCATACGACTCTCTGCGCGCCTGTACACGGCCACAGCGGTTGAAGCCAAGCTGGCAGTACGAGGCCTGGGCCTGGTGCGTCTCGACCTATCTCTGCCCAGAGATAAGCAGGAGATATTCGCAGCTAAGTAAGCAACATGTTTTGTATTGTGTAAGTTCGGCAAACACCGAACAATTCGCCTTAATAGGAGACCTTAGTAGATAACATCGGAGATGGTAATCGCCGTAAGTTGATTGAGATTATCTCCGATGTACACCATAACCTCAGATAAGTCACATGTACGCTGCTGTTTTACTTCAAGACGGTATAGTGCGATTCAAATGAGAATATGATTGAATCGGCGCTATATTGTTTCGAATTTAAACTGTTATGATACTTCAATTTATGTTTAGATAATTTATTACTATTTAACGTTTTTATTTAAATTCGATGCAAGACTATTAATAGCTAATAATATGCACATAAGTTTTTCTGCAAATCGCACTTTTCAAGTGATATTTGACAGAAAAAGGTCATTGACGTTCCTATTCTCATTTGAAACGCATTATAAAATAATAGCATTTTTTTAAGACAGCCCATTCGAAAAGATGTTCTAATCATTAATTTTTACAGGTCTGAGCTCCTAGTCCTTCACGGTGATGACGAGATGCCGCAAATGGGTCTGAACAAGAACCGCATCGAACAGAACACCTGCAGCTGGTCCGCATTCGACAAGGCCATCGGCATTAAAGTCTGCGCTGCTTACCAGGTATGATTATGTTACTTATTTTATATGTATGCTTATTTTACTAACAACCGTTACTGGGTTCGTCTAACAACACAGCTCTTATGGTAACAGGGAAGATTGTTCTGTAATAGAGAGTTTTTAGGGTTCCGTAATACTTAAGGAACCCTTATAGTTTCGCTCTGTCCGTCTGTCTGTCTGTCTGTCTGTCTGTCTGTCCGCGCCTCTAGCTCTTGTAATTATGAATATAAGTTGATGAAATTTGGTGCAGTTATAGATTGTGTATAGATCACGGTTTCGGGATTATAAAAAAATAATAATTTTATATTTTAGGGGTGGCTCTCCATACATGTGAAGCGGGGATGAAAAATATTTTTTCACTCTACCCCATCGTGTGGAGTATCGTAGAAAAGGTCTTTTAAAATAAAGGCGTTACTTTTTTATAAAGTTGACCATTTTCGAGTAATCGGCCTCCAAAGTAGTTTGTAAGTTGGTCCCCCCCCCCTAGCATTTTTAAACTATAGGAGATAGAAACTTGCAAATTTCCATGCTGATAGATCATGCTAAAAACTCGTTAGGAAAACTATTTTGAACAAAATCGCATCATAATTTCTATTTCTAGAGCAATTATAGAAAAACAAATTAACATAAAGCAAATCAGAATAATTATAAGCATAATGTGAAATGATTATTTAAAATAATGTTTCAAAATTGGTTGCATAATTTAAAAAAAAAACTGAAATTAATAATTAATAAAAAAACGAATTAATAATAACTAATACGCGCTGTCGGGTTTGAACCTACATTCAAGGACAAACACTGTGATTAACTGAGCTGCAGTAATCATATTGATTGTTACGAATTTATGTTTCTTTACCAGAATTAGAGCTAAGTTTTGAAACACATGTAAAATTTTAATTAATAATTAATTTTACGAATAATATGTGCCTCTTTTACCAATTATTACAATAATTTAATAACACTGAAAACACATTAATATGTATTATTAATTACCATAGTATTATTGTTTTTTATTATAATTTAATACCTACCTTTAATATTAAAAGCATCAATTTGCTAACAAATCGGCGCACTCAGTATAATTAAATCAGTACAAACATGATATTGTAAGTTGAATTTTATAAAACTTTCTATTACAGAACAATTTTCTCTGTAGTCATAAGAGCCAGCACACCGAACATTTTCACTTGTTCGGTGTGACGAGACCTTAAAAGTATTTCTATTTTTATTGCTCATAATATATTTTTTTAACTGTGTAATATATTTTTAGTTCCCCAACATGACGAATCTCCGCGACGCACCATACTTCCTGATGAGCGGACCAGCCAAGTACATAGTGTCGCTGGAGAAGGCGGACCGCTCGGCGCGCACGTACACGTTCCGCTACCGCTGGGACCGCAATGCCACCGCCGACGTCCTCGACCTGTCCTACGACACGCCCGACAGCAAGGTAAGCGGTGCGCCTGATGGTAAGCGATATGCCCATACCTAAACCCATTGACGTTATTAAGTAGGTATGGATGTTGCCTTGCGCATACAAACAGCTCATGAAGAATTAGTCAAGGCACAACTACATATAAACACACACAGTCCTTCTAATTATCTAGTCAAAGACAGAGATAGCGAGACATACTCATACTGTAGTACGACCGCGATAACAAATATCAGTGATTCGCGTGCTTCTTCCACGAAATCCCCCGAATGTGTCCGAACTCCTCCGATTCGTTCAATAAGGCAATAGGAAATCAATTCGACTTTTTTGACGATTTTATTAGAATTTAATACAAAATACGATTACTTCGCATGAATGGTAATGCCTGATGCTTTACTAGTGTTCTTTATATTGTTGACACACTTTAACAACGCAAAAGACGGCATCTTGATGATAATTACCGATTTTCAATAGACGCCTCGCAACGTGTTACTCGTTAGGCGGCGCAAAGCCAACTGAGCATGGTCACTCACCGGGGCTCTCCTTGCGCGAATTAAAACACTTGTTCGGTACGGCACATCTATACCTACTTATATTGATCTAAACCAGTCTAAACCAGATCTAAACCAGTCGACCAGGCCAAGGCTGGGACTGTATGATCCGGAATCCGACGGGCCCGGGAAAACTCTGAGCACTGAAAATAGAACTCTGCACTAATACAATAGAGCTGCAAATCGAAGTGTCGAGCTATTCATATATGACATTGATATTTGACTCTACACTTGTGTGTCGGACCTAATCGGAAGTGCGAGCCACGAAAATTTGGTACCATTGAAAGTATACCACAAGAAGTTGGAAAGTCGCTCAAAATTCATAAAAGATACTTGTATACGATATCTAAGAGCACATGTTTACTAAAACTTTCTCTAAGCTTAAACGACGTATAATTTTCAGGAGAAAAGAATGTTCAATGCGCATCTCATTTTCGCTAACACGTCGAGCTTAGCGGAGCTAACCGTGCAGTCCTCCGAAAGTACTATCAAGGCTAAGGCGCAGTACCGCAACCAGCCTTACGACAAGTCTCTCGAAGCTGTCCTCAATATAGATGGAAGGAAACAGTTCGATACTATCATGTCTTTTAAAAGACACGATATAAAGTATGGCTACGTATGGATACCCCACGCGTACTGGGTGGTAAACGATGAGAAAATCGCTGAGCTTTCAGGTAAGGAATATGTAACTTAGGCATAGTCGTATTATGGCATATTACAGACGGGCATAAGCGGTAACTTTTTCGTTTTAAATATGCATACAACTTTTCAAATCAATGTTTCCAGTTTGTTTTGATATTGGCTAGCCGCACATGTGCAATATTATTGGCAATAATGCTCAAATTGACAATTATATTCCCTGTATTGCCATTTTTTTTGTATGTGTTGACTATATTATATATTATTGATAAATTTATTCTATCAATAATATTGCATGTGTGCGGCTAGCCATAGATGACGCAACGTGCATGACGCGGACGTAACAATACATTAAAAGTAAATTTGAATTAGATTGTTACATACATTCCTTTGATCTATGCTGGTGCTTCTTTAGTGTGCATTCGAAAACGATACATTTTGCTGCACGATCACTGTATTTTATTCGAAATGTCACTAACAGCCGGTTTCAATAACCTGTCTACCAATAACTATTTGTTTTTTGCGTTCCAATAAACTAACTTAGAGGAATCTTAGTCTGTGGCAGAGGGATCGCTGACAGCTATACTAAATGTGACGTTTTTAACAAATAGATATAGCCCAAGAGCTACTAGGAAATTTAGAGCAGGTGTTACTGTACCAAATTTCATCATTTTTTATATATAATAAATTATGACAAATAAAATTATGCGAAAAAAGGGGATCCCTATTTTTATTCATAATTACAGAAGCTAGAAGCGCGAACAGACAGCCATACAGACAGAGAGACAGACAGAAATTTGGTACAGTTTAAGACTATGTATAGATCTCAGTTTTAGAACCATACAATTATAATAATCTACATACATGTACAGGCTCTACATACATATGGAGTGGGGATGAAAAATATTTTTTATTCTACCAAATCGTGTGGGGTATCATTGAATAGGTATTTTAAAATAAAGGCAAGGTTTAATACATGACTTTTTTAGAAAGTCAACCATTTTCGAGTAATAGGCCTCCAAAGTGATTTGTAAATTGAAACATTTCTAAATCATAGGAGGTAGAAACTTTGTGAGTTTCTTTGCTGTTAGATCATGCTAAAAACTCTTTAATAAAATTATTTAGAGCGAAATTGGACAGTAACTTCTGAAGTAATTCGAAGAAAACCTATAGTGCCTTGATAGTTACGGAACCCTCCTTAGACTGTTACTGGTGTGATTAAGAGAAACCACAAAATACTGTAACAATAATTTATTTCCATAAAATGACTAGAAAGGGGGTCGCGGGTTGATTAGCCGGCAAAGTCTGGTTCAGCCCTGGGTGATAGAGGAGAGTTTGGGGATAATTGGGCACACGGCACTTAGCTTGTCGAAGGAAGCCAGGAACAGGTCCGTTTCCCACGGTCCGCAGTCCGGTGTTGAGGGTCCGTCAACTGCTAAAGGCCACGTTCACACGTTCAGACCGACAGTCCTTGGTATGTTGTTGTTTCTTGGTATTGTCCAGACCGGAACAATGGTATCTGGCCGGATCGTTGGGAGCCCAAACAGGAGCTTTTCCAGCCGGAACTTAGAACCCTAAGGCAGGGTTTACAATTACTTGAAAAGAACGTGGGATTTTAAAGAAACCACTCTCAAATAATATTAAAAAATGTCCAGAAATGAGACAGAAAAAGCCATGTCAATCGCGCGTCAGGCTTATATACCCGACCTAAAATATATTTTTTTTAAATTACAGTTGCCTATACAGCTAATAGTTTTTGCCACAGTGGAAGTATATTGAGTTATTTAGAATAATAACCTAATAACGCAAAACTGGTGTAATTTAAGTTGTTTAAAAGATTATGGTGTTTAAATTGAAAAAAAAAATAGATTCAAATCAATAAGTCGATAATTATTGAATCCATAACCGTAGTTACTTCAATGTAACATAGATGGCGTTGAGATTAACGACTTGAGCCTATAACCGTAGTTACCACCATATACCATAGATGGCGTTGAGGGTATCGATTTTAACGAAATGTAATTAAATAAAATGTAACTACGTTACAAGACATGTCGTGACATGCTCTTGGTTAGGTTTTTATCCTAGAGTCTTATACTTAGAGTTTAATGTTAAGGTTTTAAGTTTAAATCGTGTTTTTATTTTGTTAACTTTTTTCCAATTTACTTTTAAAGTGGTCTGGCAAGGTTAAAGTTCCAACTAATTTACCTGGTTTTTTTCCCCCAACTCCTTAAACATTATACTAACACTATATTATAATTTCAAGTTGCCTCAAACATGTTTTTGGGTATTAAAAATTCACTTTTCAAAAATTTTTATTTTGGCTAAGTTCCGCTTTTGACCAGCCAGACCTGCAGTCTCATGCAGAGGTACAATAGAAGTATAGGACAAGGTTTCAGCTTGCCTCAAACACCTGCTCTAAATTTCCTAGTAGCTCTCCATTATTATTGATAAATATTATTTTGATTTAGGAACATGTAAAGTAAAATCGAAAGGAGGCGTTACACAGTGGGACATCAACGCAGACTTCCAAACCAAACAGCTGGCCAGTCGGCTCGTAGGATATTACACCGTAAACGGTCCCACACACAGCACAAAATTGCAGCTCGACTACCAGTTCTATAAGAACCCCAAACAGACGATAAAAGCCGAGGGAGTGTATAGTGAGAGGAGTATGACGTTCAGACATGATGTCTACGGGGAACTTGGTATGGAGTTCACTGCCTATCCCGTGTATAACTTCTACGCGATATTGCGGAATGTGGTAAGTAATATTTGGATAGAGTAATTTAAAATTTGGTACAAAGGATCTGCAGTCAACAATTTCCATACCTAAACCATACTAACATTTACCGATTTTCATATTACGTATAGCTCCATTGAGCTCTATCGCTAGACAAATTACTAAACTGTGTATTAGACAGTAGACACATAATATATTTTATATTATAGTTATTTAATTTTGGCAACAACAAATTTCAACTTCCAAAAAATGTAATTTATAGACGTTAGCTTGGCGGTTTTTTCTTTTTTTTTTTTGACAGAAAAAGTGAAGTAGTTTTAAAACCGAAATAAATTCTGTTTTATTGTTTAGAAATCTCAAAGTCACTACGACGTCGGATTCAACGTCAGCTCATCCAAAGAGAACAAAGCGGACCCGAGTTTCCTATTCGTGTTCCAGAGAGTGGACAAAATTACTGGACTCAAACTCAACACGGCAATGTCGATAAAGAGACCTAGACCTATAATTATGAAGTTGGACTATGAACAGGTAAATTATAGCTATTGAAATTTAACTTGTAGTTGTCCTCGATTCTTGTAAGCATGTAATTTCTTCGAAGAATATTTAAGGTTGAATAAATTCGCAAATATGTTTTAATTAGTCCAGATTGCTTCTTTATAATATTTTAACAGACAGGTCCAAAGTACTCCGGTTCAGCGCTACTCAACTTCAACCCGCGTTCTCGACCAATAGCGGTATCGGGGCACGTGTTCGCGCCGCCGGGCACGCAGCTATACATAGACGCGGAGCTCAACGTCACGCTGCCCGCTCTACATCCTGCCAACGTGCGGGCGAAGATACATGAGAAACGACCTAATGACTTCCAGGTAAGGTTTAATATGCCAACACAAGCTGAATAATATAGGAGCTCAATGTCATAGTAAATATGACATAATATGCCAGCACAATGGCATACAACTCCAACAAGCTAATTTTGCACCTCGCGTCGAGTCACACTGACGCATATGTACGGTCTGCAAAAAAGTACGTAAACTCGTATGACGCGTGTCGGCGACAAAGATGCTAACCGTACTGACGCGACAGGGTGATTGCGGGAAGGTGAGCGGAGAAGCGAATTTTTATAAAATTATTATTCCAACGAGGTGCAAACTTAGCTTGTGAGTTGTCTTTAAAATAATGATACTACGGGCATGCAGCTGTCATTGTGCGTGCGATGATACACTAAAAACGATTTAATGACTTTCAAGTAAATCACCGCCGGGTGATTTTGTATGCCATGCCACATAATATGTCATCACATTAGCATATCATAGTTGATGTATGAGATAAATGATTTGGGAAAAGGGGGCGTCGAATGAATTTAATAATATGTTTTTTAACGACATCTAAATACTTTTACGAGTCAGAAACCATTTTTTGGGTTTCACATAGCACGAAAGTATAATCCGAAATGTATCTCAAAAATCAATTCTCGCAGGTTAATGCTGTGGGTATGTGGTTCACTGGTGTGGACTTCAACATCGATGCTGTGTACCAAGACCAGTCGAAAACCAACATGGCGTCGCACAGACTCAAAGTGCTGATCAACAGCAGCCATTTTAAGGACATAGCCGTCGACGCGAGATTCACACAGGATAACCGTCAAGTCACTTTTATTGCTGAGGTAAGTCCAATCTATTTTAGGCGATTAGTTGTCAACGACTGTCACTGTCGTTTTTCAGTACGAAATATCGTTTTTAAGTTCATAGAAGAAACTTATTGCAAATGTTTTATTTGAGCTCATCCCGTCTTTAATTAGGCCTTAATAGCCTTTCTTAATCTATACTAATATTATCCCACCAAAAACATTCTGTAAAAAACTAGCC
Source organism: Glaucopsyche alexis (assembly GCA_905404095.1). NCBI lineage: Eukaryota > Metazoa > Arthropoda > Insecta > Lepidoptera > Lycaenidae > Glaucopsyche > Glaucopsyche alexis. The sequence goes on from FR990046.1 coordinate 18,884,226, forward strand.
AAGTCTCGATGGAGCTGCTTGTTTTTCTCTAAAAAGTAATGAAATCTAGACAAAATCGTGCCAAGTCTAAGGTTCCTTACTGCGATTTCTTTATTACTATAGTTAATGTTGAGTGACTTGGCCGTTGAACATTCTTTATACTTTAGTGGGTACAAGTCAATTTTGTTTACATTTGTAACTACCTATGTTTGCTAAGCGAGATAATAGCCCATACTGGTATTGGTAATTGGACGCTAGTGTCTCATTTTAGGCTGTTGTTGATTGTACAAAACACGTATTGGAGCAATGGTGTCATGCCCATTGTACCCTTGTGTGCCCTTCAACGGCCAAGTCACACAACATTAACTATAATAATAAAGAAACCGCAGTAAGGAACCTTAGACTTGGCACGATTTTGTCTAGATTTCATTACTTTTTAGAGAAAAACAAGCAGCTCCATCGAGACTTGGCTAGTTTTTTACAGAATGTTTTTTGTGGGATTTCACTTCTTTTTGTAGAAACGTGGGCATATTGATTTATTTTCCTAGATATTAGTGTAATTTGTTTATTTAATTTGTGTAATGTTCGAGTAGAATAAAGTTCGAGTAGAATAAAGGGGCCTGAAAATGCGGCAAAATAGTTCTAGTAAAGAATGGTACGGCAGTGTTTGCTTTTCGCTCGACTTGGCGGGGGCACTGCCGTGCCCCCAGATCGACGTTCTGGTCTTATCTAGAGGTTCTCAAATAGGGGCCTGAAAATGCGGCGAAATGGTTCCAGTAAAGAATGGTACGGCAGTGTTTGCTTCGCGCTCGACTTGGCGGGGGCACTTCCGTGCCCCCAGATCGACGTTCTGGTCTTATCTAGAGGTTCTCAAATAGGGGCCTGAAAATGCGGCGAAATGGTTCCAGTAAAGAATGGTACGGCAGTGTTTGCTTCGCGCTCGACTTAGCAGGGGCACTGCCGTGCCCCCAGATCGATTATCCTAGTTTTTATAGTTTTCCCTTTATGTGGCCATCAAACCCCAACTCTGTACCAAATTTCAGCTCTCTAAGTTTATGGGAAGTACTAGTTCTATTTTGATGATCATGAGTGAGTGAGTGAGTGAGTGAATGTCGAAAATGCGAAACTTTGCTTTCGCTTAACTTCGGAACTAAATGACCTACAGACTTGAAATTTTGGATTTTAAGTACGTGATTATAGCTTATTGGATGACGAAAATTTCTGCGTTCTGGTCTTATCCAGAGGTTCTCAAATAGGGGCCTGAAAATGCGGCGAAATGGTTCCAGTAAAGGATGGTACGGCAGTGTTTGCTTCGCGCTCGACTTGGCGGGGGCACTGCCGTGCCCCCAGATAAAGCTGAAGAGTTTTTGTTTATTTGTTTGTTTGAACGCGCTAATCTCAGGAACAACTGGTTAGAATTATTGAAAAAATCCTTTTTTGGATAGTCCATTTATCGAGGAAGCCTTTAGGCTATTAACATCATGCTAAGCTCAATACAGGGCTTGTTAACGTTACCAAATAACACCAAAAAATTTCGTTACTTAACGGTAATTTTATAAAAATACTTTGGTAACGATATAAATTTTAACGTTATTTGATAGTAACGATATTTATAACGTTATTTACTAACGTTATTTTATTTCGTAAATAACGATATTCATAGTATTTTTAACGTTATATAAAACGACATTCGAATTTCATAATTATGTCCGGCAAATTTGATCCCACATTATTACCACTTCCTACGGTGAAGCATGGTGAGAAAATCTGGATGTTATATTAGAAAATAAATTCAGAGATCAATCAATATTATGAAGTCAAGCAATCCGCATTGGGTAGCGTGGTTACTTAAGGTTCCGACTTCCGACCGGGTTTCCCCAGATTTGTCCTGGTTTTGAGGGCATAGACGTACATTATATAGATGAGGCATGTTAGAGGCAAAAAGCGTCTCCAGTTAAATGGCCCCACTTTTGAGCTTTTTGGGGCCATTTTGAAATTTTAAGTATGGTGAAAACACGATGGCTAACATTTAAGGTATGGTGAAAATCAAGATGACGTAACTTTTTACTGTATGAAGATTTACTCTGTCATAATGTATTACCTACGTCATAGCCTATCTTAAAACTGATCCTCTGCGAAGTCTATTCCATTTAAAATTCTTATTATATCCATGCTACTATTTACTAATTGACCATAAGGGCCCACATATATATAGGGTCCGGTCTACCTTCAATTCAGCCTGAACGGATGCAAAATCTGGGGGCACGGCAGTGCCCCGCCAAGATAAGCCAAGCGAAGCGCAAGGGCACTACCAGACTACCTTTTCTCGAAGCGTTTCGTCGATTTTTTGAATCCTCATAACCTACGTCTGACTTTTTACATGGAAATTCGACACATAGATAACCTTACTCTCTTGTCAGACAATCAGGTGATTAGCCTGCATAGTCCTAACCAAACTTGGAAGCAACTTTTTTTGTTGTTACAATGTGCGAACCCACGACCCCCTAACTATTTATTATATATTATATTCCAAATACGTATATATTATTATAGACCAAGCTTGTCGTGGTAAAAACTATCTCCAGCTAAATTGCCCCACTTTTGAGATTTTTGTGGCCATTTTGACATTTGTAGTATGGTGAAAACAAGATGGCTGACATTTGAAGTAAGGTCAGGTTGGGAAAGACCGGCATACTTCATTGAAAAATTTACTCAATTTAATAAAACAAATATTTGGTATGTTCTAGACCGATCTTAAGTATTCCATGTGCTGAAACATATTAACAGTAACAATTTTGTGCTACATAAATTACAATATAATAGCACATATTTCAAATACAACCCCTTTTTTAAAATTCGGCGTGCAAACGGTCTTCCCGTGCTATTGGAGGCAAGATCGTCTATTGACATTTAACACGTCACTTGGTATGTTATATGTATTTATACCAACTTATATCTAAAAAGTGTATTTTACCTTCAAATATGCACTTTAACTGTAGGATAATAAAGTTAAAAGTCATATGAAATTCTTGTTTTTATATTTAATGGACCTTCAAAACTCAAATAAAAATGGCGGCAAATTTTCTCCCATCATAGTGTTGCCAGCGACATCTATGATTAAAAAATTTAACCAAAGTATGATACTGTTTTACCGACTGTCAATTCAAGCTGCATAGCTATTCATAAGTTATTGCGTGCAGACGGTCTCGCCTTGTAGACGGTCTTCCCCAACCTGACCCTACATAATATTATGGTGAAAACCAAGATGGCGTAACTATTTATTATATGAAAAATTGTTCTGTCAAATGTACGTCAAAGCCTATCTTGAGTTTTAAAATCTTTAATAGTAGCCTAGATAGGCTAGCAAACGTCGTAAGTCACATAAAACTACCCATTTAATTTATTTAGGCATGTATTTAACTTGTGACAAAACAATAAATTTTTGGGTGTGAAAATAACTAAATATTGAATACTAAATTACCAAGTTGGCGAAAAAATGTAAGGAACAAAAAAATTCCAAATCTGGTGACTAAATAAGCGAACAAATAACCATATTGGCAATAATTTGAGAGTACACATTATATTTTAAGAATAGGCACATATATTTGTCCTAGTGTAGGTAATTCAAGAAACATAATAAGCGGCAAAAAAGCGCACATGAAAAAATTATATCTTAGAAACAGATAATTCTACTGAAAAAAATAATGAAAATTGCCTCCCTTTTCCAAGTAACCCCGTCATCACGTATTTTCTTTATGTTAAGTGTTTTTTTTTTGTTTCCATAGCTGGTACCTCGAACTACATAACATACTGTGATAATAATCATCAATCCTAATTAGCATCCCTATTACATACAGTATATAGTACTCATGTCATTTATACGACGAATGAAAATTCTTTCTTTTGGAAATTGAAATTGGAAGAGAATTTTGTAATCAGCACCCCCAGAAACCAAGAAAGGACACCCATATTAATTTTATTAAAATTATTATTTTTAAACAAATAAATTAAACCGACTTCCAAAGTAAAAATACACAAAAAAGTATGAAATAAAACTTATTCTCTTAATAATTCCCCTTTTAATTTCTGCTAAAATTTTGACTATTTATCTACTCAATCTTCTTAATTTTGAAACCTTTTTAGTGATATTTGTTAAATTATTGTTAAAATATTTTAAGAACGTTTAAAATAAATGATCGAATTTATAATTATCGAATACGCGCCAAGCTTCCATTAGGTATTCTAAATAAGATGATGATAATGATTACTGTAAGTTACATAGTGACATATGCTTGCAATTCTTTAAACAATAATGCCGAAATTTTCAAACGCTTATCAAAGAATGAGGAGTTCTGTTCAGTGCTTTTGGATCCAGGGTATACCTTAGTGAAAATCTTATTTTTGGTAGCTTATGCTTGTGTTACTTGATACTTCAGAAAAAGTCAAAATCATTATATGTGTCCATATAAATTTCGAGTAGTTCCTCGATTTCTCATAGATCGCATCATCCACTTAAGTGACTAAAGGATCAATTTCAAATTATACCCTTTACAATGAAAAAATAATTTTGCAAACAGGTCAGGTTTTACAGCTACTTGCATTGTGTAATGGTCACCAACTCGGAAATTAAGTCTCCAACTAGTAAATTTCGGTGCCAATTTGGATTACGCCACTTTTTATCTAGCAATTTTTGTATTTTTTGTCACCTGGGTACTTTCGCCAGTTTAGTAATTTAGTCGCAAACATATTAATATGCTGCCAAATTCAGTAATACAGTATGCTCATGAGCAGTCGCCAAGTTATTTTTAGTTCGCAAGATTAATTATATCCCAAATTTTTTAATTAACGGTAAAATTATCATATTTTCAATATAGTTAAACTGAAAATGCAAAGTGTTGATTTATTGATTTTAAAGTTAAGTAACTTTTGTTATAGTTTTCGGTACTCTTTTAGTAGTTTTTAGTAGAAAATGCCGAGAGTTTAGTAGTTTCGCAAAAACAGAGTTGGCAACACTGAAAAGACTCGCTCAGTCTATCCGGCAGGCTAATGCAAAAAAAGATGCCAAGATCGCACTGTCAAAAAGTTATCAGATCTCATGTAAAACCAACTTTCTGACTCTATACGCCTTAACTCTACCAGCCTAACTTCACAAACTCTACACCGTAGTCAATTTATGTGGCCTGGCCACTTCGCTATATTCGCTTGGGCCTAAGGTGAAAAATTTACTGTTTCTCTGTTGTATTATTCTTGTAGGAACGAAACAGCCAAGACATATAGATTGATTAAGGTGTAAAGTTTGTGAAGTTAACTTTATAGATTTAAGGCGTGTAGAGGCAGAAGCTCGGTTTTACATGAGATCTGATAACTTTTTGACACTGCGATCTTGACATCACTTTACATGAAAATGATTTGGTGGGATTTCACTTCTTTTTGTAAGTTATTATGACAATATTTTATTTTATTTTTCTTTTTTATTTAGGGTATATTTCTTGCACAACAGAGTTTGAAGAGATTGTTTGTTTCCTATATAATGTTTAATTTTCCGTGGAAATTACTACAGAATACTCGGAAAATAATTATTTAAATATTATGTTAATTACTTTCCAATCCAATAAAAAAGTTTCATAATATATGCGATAGATGGCACTTTTAAACAAATTTAACTTTCATCCCCTAGTTGAAGGGCTTGGAGGATAAAAGTTTCAACTTTATTTCTTTATTTCTATTATTACTATTAAGAGGAACAGTAAACAACTACACTATGTACTTAAATAACACAATCATATATATTATGTACCAAATTACAACTTTCTAGGACATCCGGAAGTACCATAATATAATTTTGTTGATCATCAGTTAGTGACGAAATCGGAGGTTTTTAAATATCAATAAAATATATAGTACTAGCTGTCACGGCGAACTTCGTACCGCCTTAGAATTACATTTGTTGACGTACTGACAGCAGCGCCACCTACCGGATCTAATTGCAAATCTAAACCATTCTCGAATCCATTAAAATATTTCCAATATGAATAATTTTCCCCGTTTTTGCAACAATTTTCACTGATGGTTCGCTCCTATTGGTCGCAGCGTAATGTTATATAGCTTAAAGCCTTCCTCGACAAATGGACTATCCAACACAAAAATCATTTTTCAGTTAGAGCAGTTTCTGAGATCAGCGCGTTCAAACAAACAACGAAAGCCCTCAAAGATGAATAATTTTCCCCGTTTTTTCCACATTTTCTACTGATTCTTCGCTCCTATTGGTCGCAGCGTGATGTTATATATAACATAACGCTGTGGCCAATAGGATAGGCTATAGCCTAAAGCCTTTCTTGATAAATGGACTATCCAACATAAAAATCATTTTTCAATTCGAAACAAGTTCCTGAGATTAGCGCGTTCAAACAAACAAACAAACTCTTTAGCTTTATAATATTAGTATAGATGAGAGCTATGTAATCAAAACTTTACATGCTTAATACATAAGTTTGCTACTGGGAACATATCCTGAAAATTTCATTTATATGGTATACCAAACCCATGTTATGAGGGTTCAAAAAATCGACGATACGCTTGGAGAAAAGGTTGTCTGGTAGCTTCGCTTGGCTTATCTTGGCGGGGGCACTACCATGCCACCCAGATTTTGCATCCGTTCAGGCTGAACTGAAGGTAGACCGGACCGTATATGGGAGCCCTTATGGTCAAATAGTCAATAGTAGCATGGGTGTAATAAAAAATTCAAATGGAATGGAGTTCGCAGAGGACCAGTTTCAAGATACACTATGACATACATATGACATAGCAAATCATCATACAGTAAAAAGTTACGCCATCTTAGTTTTTACCATACCTCAAATGTCAGTCATCATGTTTTTACCATACTTAACATGTCAAAAAACTCAAAAGTGGGGCCATTTAACTGGATACACTTTTTGCCTAAACATGTCTCGTCTATAATTTATAATACGTCTATGTTGTAAATAGATTTTGGTAAAATTTTCTAATGTGCAGTCTGCGATAGACATATTTAATTTTACAGTAATTTTAATACGTAAAATATAAAAAAAAAAAAAATTGCTCGCTCAAGCGAAGGATATTTATTGTTTCAGATAGGTTTTTATTAAACTTCAACAGTTATAAAAACCATTTTTTTTTATTGTTAAGTCGGCGTCGGTTGTTTGTTAACACTCGATAACACTCGACAACGCCGCAGCGCGCAGTCCGGCAGCCGGCTCGCTTTGCGCTGTTGCCGTTTCGCGTGCGAGTACCTACATAACGTTATACAAAATAACGTTAATACTAACAATATTTTTTTCTTAACGTTACTTTTATATACCGATAAAAATAAATGTATTTTTCTTAACGTTAACATTTTTTCCTAACGTTATTCTGTGAAACACGGATAACGTTACTAAATTTTTAACGTTAATCAAGCCCTGGCTCAATACGAGCGGAGCACTAATCAAGAATGTTTCAAAATTGTTTTTTTTTTCTTTCGAGACCTTTCGGTGCGTACGCTACGGAAACGGTTAAAGTTTCGCTAAAATTATGTATGACAGAATTGTTTCCCTTTAAAAGTTATAAAATAAATATAAAATAAAGTCCGCGATAATCTTTTAAGGTTGGCTCACAATGACCTTTTTATGCTAACAAAATTAAGCATTATTTGTGAGGGTGTTTTCATAAAGATGATATTAATCCTTATACAAGTAAAAACGTTATTCACTACAAGCATTTAATTTAGAAAAAAATTGCCGTTTACATCATTTGATTTCAATGAGTATTGTAGAAGATATCGCAGTAATAAAATAATCAATCGCGCAGTAATACTTCTACGAAAATGAAGTTGCGGGTAAATTTTAATAATATCCCAAAGTAACTGTTCCACGCGAAGTCGCGGGCAAAAGCTAGTATTATATAATATGTATGTAGAATGAACGTTTTTAACTTTACATTGTTATAAAGGGTGAATACGACGCGGACACGTACAAAACTCTCGTGCGTTACATACTGATATCGGAGCAGAACTTCACGACTTATGCTGAGGTGGATATCGGCGAACGCGTCTACAGCATCAATCTCAATGCCGACCTTAACAACAACACTGATGTTAGCATGGACCTGCATATTGATCAGTGAGTAATGTGTAAAACTCTACCTTACTTGTTTTTGTGAATATGTTATTCTTACTTGTGCCAAAACTTCAGAAAATAATTTATGTTACCATAGTAATTCACACAAGAAACAAATTATAATGATGTCTAAATTGAATTTTAATTTAAAGAATTTACATATTGCATAGATAAAGTATTGGGATATGACGTATATTTGACAGAACAAATCTTCATACAATAAATGTTACGCCATCTTGATTGCACCATACCTCAAATGTCAGCCATCTTGATTTTACCACACAAATGGACCCATACAAACCCAAAAGTGCGGACAGTTTTTGCCTCGACATGCCACGTCTATAATATTTACGTCTATGTGTAAAACACATTGTAATGCATACAATATACAAGAAATATTTCACTGTTTTATCTATTCAAAATTATAAATACAAAAAAATACTCTATAGATACCGTGACGTGCACGTCGTCTACCAACGAGCGGTCACCGCGCGTCAGAAGCGTCTCAGTGCGTCGCTCAACTGGGACGCCAACAGAGACCCCTCCCAGAAGATCGGCATTGACGCCAAACTAGATCACAAGGGGGACTGGAACCACGCCGGCGATATCACCCTACACTACCCGGGCAATGTGGTGAACGGAGAGTTCGAGCTCTTGTTGAAAAGTGAGTTTTATAACTATACTTATATTCGATGGCTAAAAGGCAATAGGCACAAGCGCCAAAAACCAAAGTATTCAGAGGAGTATGAAGTTTTAAAATAAATTCAGAAAAAATTGCATAACTTTTTTATTTATAGTCGTATAGGGACAATGAAAACAGCACAGAAAATAGGCACAAAATAGATTATATAAATAAATGGTATCACGCTAGTTTTTATAAAGAATTACCAATCTATTTATCAGATAATCCAAAAACATCAAACACTTTTTTTTTTTGTCAATACAATGAAAAACGTTATAGATGTGGTCCATAAAGGTACATGATATCTCACTATTCTATAATTTTTAGCGAGGCGCAAATAGTCATAACTCTTTGGCCTTTGCTCTTAAATTAAGACGCACTTTATGTTTCATTCTTTAAGATGTTCGATTTTTTATCTTAAAAAGGGAGGGGCTTCAAACTTCAAAAGGTTGGAAACGCATTTCTATCTTGCCGTCTTGCACACAAGAAATAATTCCTTCTCCTTCAACTTTCAAAACACATAGATTATGGACATTTTTTTAACTATTTTTTTTTAAAGGCAATGGCTGTAGTAGCGCATGTTTTAATTACTGTTCTTATTTTATTTTATTTGTTTTAAACTGCAGACTACTATACTTATCAATTGTTGGGCTATGATATTATTATTATTATATGTGACTTCTCACATATTGGTCCTGGCAGAATATCAGTGTAGCGAGCTCGCTGCTAAATGCTGAGCTGGGATCAATATTTAGCATCACACAACATAGACACACCTTTATAGTTTAACCCCCTTACTAAAAAACGCTGTATACGCTTTGAATAGTTATACAGTGTTTTGTTCACGTCACACAAGTGACATTTTCAATTCGATAGAAGAAGACAAAACACTGTGTAACTATTCAAAGCTTATACAGTGTTTATTAGTAAGGGGTTATATGTAATTTACATTATTATTGTTTTCGTTTTATATAATATGTGTTGTGTGATGTACAAAATAAAATTATTCTTATTCTAAGAATGATGTTTGGTATGTTTTCTGTAGACTGGTACCTTGAATGGCTGGTGCGCGGTGGCTGGGCAGGCGGGTCGGCGGCGGCGTGGCGCGTGCGTGCGTACTCTCGCGCGGCGCAGCACACGGAGTACGCACTGCACTCGCACCTCACCACGCCGTTCGACGGCTGGCGGGACAACAGCCTGGACCTCATGTGAGATTGCCCTGTGACCCCTTTTAATAATGATATTAGTATTTTAATTAAGGTGACAAAGTGTTTACAATAGGCTACTTCGTCTTGTTTTTATTTATATCCTAAACGCTTCATTATTGTTCCATTACACAAAAAAATTGCTTAACCTAACCTAACCTAAAAACCTACAAAAGAAATAATTAAAAAAATAAATTATCTGTGCTGTGATGTCATACTAGTACTATTTGTAATCTGTGCTATAGTCCGCTCCGACAAATTGCGGTGTGACGTTCCGTTTGACGTTTTGATATAAATACTTTATAAGACGTTTTCCTAAACCAAGTACTAAAGGAAGTACCCTTCAATGTATAAAATTAAATATGAGTCAAGAAGCCTCTTTGAATAGCAAAAAAAAATAAGCGACTACTTCTCCATGTTGTGTATTTTTTTTTTTAATTTTTACGATTTGCTGTTTTTCCCGATAAAACTTTTGAAAAGTTAAAATATCTAAAGGTGTAGTTTGAAAGCTTGTGGCAGGCATGTTATTTACTATAAGCTGCATTTCACAACAGCAATCATGCTATTTAGGTGGCGATACCAAGACAACATGCAGTCTATAAACGGCAGTATGAAGTGGCAGGAGGACTTCCTCGCGTTCGGCCTCCTAGCGGACTATTTGATCAACACCAACAAGTTCTATGGGGAAATCAACGCGTCCGTCAACTCAACAATACCAACCCTGCCCAAAGCCGCGGCTATCGCCAAACACACCGTTATTTGGAAGAAGAGTGCTGATACACTTTTGAGTTTCCAGGTAAGTCAGCATAGACAAAGAACCACCTTGTTGTTCCTGGAACTTGTCTCATATATAAGACACGTCTATCACTACACTAGCTGACTATCTGCATTTAATTTGCATTTAAAGTTTCATATAGCAGAATTGTTTTAATCTATGTTGAAAACTGGCATCTTATAATAATGTTCTGAGTTCTCATTTCGTATTTACAGTACAATGAAGACGGCTTAATGATGATAAATTCATCGTGGGCTCTCGACAAAGGACAGAACGAGAACAACATCACTGGCCGTGTCACGTTACAAACTCCATTTCAGGTAGTTAAATTAAAAAGCGTTTCTGCAGAGTACCACATAAAAAAAGAAATAACCTAATATATGTGGCATATATTAGGTTATTTCTTAATTTAATTATAATAATTTTAATTAAATTTATCATAAAATATTACAGGGTTATACGAAAGGATTCCTTCGAACTGCATTCGTATTGGGTCACAAACGTGACATCAAAGGCGTCACATACCTGGATTTGGAAGACAAAGTGGTTAACATTTATGTCAGCGGTAAGTTTTTGTATGCTGAACAATTTCTAATGTAACTATGACACTACCTTTCAATATCGCAAAGTGTCAAGTACTAAGCAAATTACTCTATGTAACAGGCCACATGCGACGTATAACCAACTGCATGCTGACCGTCAACATAAGCAGTCCACTGCCGCAGTTGGCGGAGACGACTGCGCGCTTCGGCTTTGTCGAGGCCGACCGCCATCTTGTCGCCATAGTCGTCACGCCCTCTACTACTACAGGTAAGTTTATTTACCCTACAATGTGACGTATAGCTAACTGCATGCTGACCGTCAACGTTAGCAGGCTGCAGTTATCGAAATCCTAACCTAGAAAGCTGAATGTAAAATATATTTGCCTCGCTTGCATGAATTTAAAACAAGTTGTGATTTGGTCTATCCGTCTCTTATATCGTTTCATCTGTCATATATTATGCAATTCTATTGATATGAATAAATCCAACATAATTTCCAATTTTGTGTGCCTTTAGGTATCGAAGTCCTATTGAAGTTGACATCTCTTCAAGATTTCCAAATATTCGGTCATATCGCTCTGCCTATAGAATACTTAAACCGAGCCATGATAACAGCAAGAAGAGCTACTGAAGAGGTTAGATTTTTACCAACTACAAAAATTAAAAGAAAAAAAATTTATTTAATCAAAACAAGGAGGTTATCGTCTTTCTTCCTTTTTGTCGTTCGCTAGAGAGAGCGAAAGAAATAGGAGGAAAAAATAATTACAACTATGTCTTTTTTTAGGTGGACTTCAGAGTAGGATGGGGCACAATGGATTTCGGTGTGACGGGCATTTGGCACTATCGCTCGGTACTCAACTTCGTTTACGTATACAAGCTGTATACTCCATTGGAAAACTTTGAAGAAAACGGGCTGGTGCTTAAAAATGTATACGGCAATGGGCTTGACACTGAATTATCTCTTAGACTCTCCAAACATAAGGTACGACAAATATGTGAATTAGGTTTATTATTCTAGTACTCTTTTATAGGAGCTTTAAATTTAAAAAATGTCCTAATATAAAGCCAGTTTTCTGTTTTATGTCAAATATGAAAATGCCATTTACAAGAGTGCATGCACGTATACGTAAATTTTATACGCTCCAAATAAGTATAATTATTCTTAAATATTTTTTTCTTTTGTTAGTTTGGCGTAGCTATTCTCCTAGTGGACGCAGGCAAAGGGCTGGTAGAGGTAATCAGAGACCGTCTTCAGAAGAAACCGTCTAACCCTGACATGATAGTGGATAACTTTGACACGTCGGCCAATATTGTGTTGGACACGTTGTATTATCCTACTATAACCTTCCATGCACACTTAATGAAGGTAAGCTATAATTTACAGTACCTAATTTATTGCGTGTTTTTTTTCTACGAGTACTTTTCATGCAATAAAACATTTACAAATCGTTAGTAAACAAAAATAATACAAAGTACAAAGGATTATATCAAAATGTTAATGAATAAAAAGGAAACAATCTTAATTAGAAGCCATGAGTGACATGACACGCTAAAAACTTGGAGTCCGTAAATAATTTTGTATTTATGTCCAGTTTGTAGGTCCAGATGAAGAAGATATTATAGAAGCGAATGCAACGCTTCATTTACCAGATAAACCACCCATTGTGCTAACTGATGTTTTTATCCTTGAGGTAATTTACCGTTTTATATTTAGCAAGCTTTTCCCGTTAAAAAAATCTGCATCTTACCATCGTGTAAAATTAAGTATTGTAGTGCGTGCATATTATGTGCGTAAGTGCATGCGTGCACATTTTTAAACCTGCGCGCGTGAGTGTATGTTTGTTTTAAACATTGGCTAATATAGTGAGCACTACAAAAGTCGTAACATGTAGCATCTAAATGTGCAGGAATACACAGTGATGAGGAATACACTGAACCTGGTGACACCGTTCCAAGCGATCAAAGAGCTAAAGTCTGTGTACACCGTTGACATCACTATCGGAGAGAAGTTCAACGTCACATGGGTCGCACTACTCTACAACGGGACTTACTGGCATGAGGTATGCTTATAATCTACAGCTCTCTGTTGATTGTATTGTTCAAAATGACAAATTTTGCTGAAACCTCTACTAACGAGGAAATATTTTATCCTTAAACATTTTCCACAGATATCTTACAAGACTTTCTACATGAACGAGATAGGCGAGGACGATGCGTACCGCGCGCACGTGGCGTCCGTGGCGGTGGCGACGCCTCTGGCGGTGCTGCCCGCGCTCGAGGCGCGTGTGTCCGCCCGACTTGAGGGCGCGTTGTGGAAGCTCGCCGCAGACCTCGCCATGCCGTCCTTCAGCGTGACGGCGAGAGCGCGCCTGGAGGTAACAACACACACACATCCTGTACATGCACGTACGTGCGTGCATACATACGCCTTGCATTAAGGTGCTTCCTCACCTGGAGCATTCGCGTGTAATGTAACGTTATATATCCGAACATTACATAGGTGTAGGAGGATTACCGAGCATTGTAAATGCGCACCTTGTAATGATCCCGTCCGCTTGGCGCTCAAAAACGTTACATTACACGCGAATGCTCGTCATTCAGGGAGTAATGCTCAAAGTCGAATCTATAACGTTTCATTACACGCGAATGTTCCAGGTGAGAGAACACCTTTAAATTTAATCAGGATAAAAATCATAAATTTTAATAAAAAAAATCATATTATGCTCGCAGTTGGATGATCCATTCGTGGAGACGTCTGGAAGTCTGAATCTTACCTCACCGTACCTCGAGGACTACTTTATCAAAATGGAGTTCAAGAAAGATTTCTCGGACCTTGAAAACGTTGTTGGTGGTGGCATTCAAATAGAACAAGGGGATCAGAATAATTATGTAAGTATTTAAAATGTCATGTTAGAAGCAAAAAACAACTTTCGAGCGCACACAGATTCCAAAAAAATACGCTTGTACGTTACACACGTATTACGTTGTAATTAAGCACTAGACTCGTATCCACCTATTAACAAAATAATAAAAAAAACAGGTATTCGCTGACGTGGTATGGCGGCCGCCGCCGTCCCGCTACATCCGGTTCAAAGCCCGCGGTGCTTTAGTTCCAGTTCTCTCCCCGGCGGAAACCGCCCTACTCTACAGTGAGGAGAACAACCAAAAGACCCTGACGGTGGACTTCAATAGTGAAGACAATTATTACTCCCTGAAAGCTGATCAGTGGCCGTCTTCCATCAGCGTGACTCTTAGCAGTCCACACAAGGGACTGAGGTATGTTTTGACTCAGCTTAAATGAAAATAATGCTTAACGTCACATTTTTTAAATAAAACATTTTGACTGCAGAGCGATGAAAATCCTAGGAGAATTTGAAAAGGATGATATAAGAGGCTCCTTCGTTAGTGACACATTGGAGTACAGTATTACAGGAAAAGTCATCAATAGACAACCTTTAGAGGTAAGATTATATTACAAGTATTTGATTGTATATTACTATTTACAATTGCTATTCTAATGAAAAGTAACCGTTAAAGGGATCATATACAATATACTTGTGTAACTATAACCTATCTGAAAAAATGTGTTCAGTAACCCAACCAATAACAAATACATATCCATCCTAGATGGCCCTAACGTTGGTACCCAAGGGCCAAGGGCAGCCCATATCGGTGCGCGTGAAGGTGACCTCAGATGCGACCACGTACGGCGTGTCCGCGCACGTGTCTGAGCCCGTGCACGCCACAGCGCACGCACGCGCCGACTTCCAACAGAACTTCACCGATATATCGTTCAAGGTACGTACTGCATACCTCAGTGTACCCAGAGAGTCCTACGCTCAACAGCCAAAGACAAGCCATTTTTGATGTGAAGATTGCTTAAGTTGGTATTTTTTTAGATGAGAAAAAACCATCGTACTTGGGACACTACTATCAATACCGGTGTGGTATGAGGTAGGGAGGGGCGGGTAGGGCTAATGTTTTCACTTCTATCGGCACTCCCGGAGTGCCTTGGTTTTTTTAGTTAAATCCTTTAGCGGCGTTGATAGTGAAACTTGTGTGGCGTTGCGTCACGTAACGCGTCACGCTACGATTTTGAATGTAACACTATCTATTGGAAGCTACTTATACTTCTTACATAACAACTTTCTAAAGTACGGCTTATTACACAGATGACCCTAGATGTACAAGTTTGAATTTGACTATTCTTTATTGAAGTGATGTTCTTTAGGCATCATAAGAGTATTTTTAGATTTTAAATGATGAATGAAGTTTTATTTCTGCCACGTGTACTATGTTTTTTATATAAAATTGAAAATTTACATTTAGTTGGGTTAACTGCCCCTATGTGCAAGATTACATACAAGCAATAATGATTTTGACATTCTAAAATCGTAGATAAACTTGAAACATTTTTAGGTAAAAGTTTACCCGACTATATTTTTTTAATCACACAAAATAATGTTACATGATTCGTCAGGTCGATTTGCCCCAAATGAAAGTTAAGGAGATATACATAAAGTCGCGCGTGGACATGTACCCCGGACTGCGGCGCGTGCTGAGCGTGCAAGCCTCCACGCCTCTACAGAAGCTCAGTTTCGTAAAGGCTGATGCTGACTTTATGTGAGTATTATTTTTATAACGTTAAAAATACACGACAGTGGCGTAGCGTAGTGGGTGCGGGGAGGTGGCCCGCCCCGGGCGGGACTTTTTAGGGGGCGGCAAAGTCTCACTTTTTCATATATACCTACCATAAAATCTTAAATATAAGTATGTAATATGTATACTATAAAAGTATTAAATATATACCCGTAACACGAGTTCTTCAAGAACTTAGCACGGGACCAGATTGACGTGGTGTGAAAGCATCCATAGCTATCATATTAAAAACATAACTACATACATAGTTTGATAAACAGTCCTTTGCGTCGCGCAGTCGGTAAAAACCTAAATATGGGGCGGCAAAATTGTCATCCGCCCCGGACGGCAGACACCCACGCTACGCCACTGAATTACATAAGTGTATTTACAATTATGTGAACTTAAAAATTGCTTCTTTTCTTTCAGATTTGGACCTAAAACAGGTTACTTATTGTGTAAATATGAACTTCCTGATATGAAAGGTAACGGTGATCTCAAGTGGAGTTTTCTATTGCAGGATTTGTTTATAAGGGTATGTTTGAAAAAATCACGAAAGTAATATTTCTGTTAAGAATCCCTGGAGATTAAAGAAAAATACATAACATTGAAAATGTTTTAGGCATTGGGTCAACAACTAGTGAAGCAAATACATAGGAGCATAGATTTAGACATTTTCTTCGGCAACGATACTTTGCCTGACGGACTACCCAGAACCAATGCAGGTTTCAGAATGGACTTGGATCATGTTTGGCAGTGAGTTATTATTTCCATATTTATACGTTTTAAAAGCGCTACAAACTTTTTTTTTTAATAATTTTGAAAATTAATTAACACTCGACATTATTAAGCATTAAGACGACCTCTGTGGCTCAGTTGGTTGAGCGTGTTGGTGCTCTAACTGGGGGTCGCGGGTTCAAATCCCGCCGAAGGAACATAAAGTTTTTCTGTGTTCCTGGGTCATGGATGTGTATTAAATATATTATGTATAATATAATAAAAATCTTAACTATGTCATATGTGTATAGTATTAAATATATTTCCGTTGTCTGGTACCCGTAACACAAGTTCTTCGGATACTTAGCACGGGGCCAGATTGGCGTGGTGTGAAGCGTCCATAGATATTATTATTATATTATTATTATATTATTATTAAGTGAGCCGATGATGATGAATTATAGCCTCTTAGCTATTAAACAAAAAAAAACTAAATCAAAATATGTTCATCCTTTCAGGAGCTACGACTCCACAGACATACATAGACAAACACGTCAAATTTATAACAACCCCCTGTTTGCGTTGGGGGCTTAAATTTTATTAAAAATACATTTTAATGGTCATCAGAATCGGCGGAAACGCGTCATTCGGTCTCGTGGTGGATAGGCGTATGGCACTCGCTGTGAACGCAATACTCCCGCGGCCGAACGTAGACGTGCACTCCTTGCGCGTGGACGCGAACGCCGCAATTGCGTCCCGCCCGCTCGAGCTGCGTGCACTCTACACCACGGACAAGACCAAAGTGCGCGCCGGTGTTACCGCACAGGTAAATAAGATTGTTTGTTCATTCAACAATTATATTAATTCAGGACTTTTTTTAATGTAGATGGAAAAAATGCTCAATGAATAAAATGTTGTGACATCCTAGTTTGTGACTTCGTGAAAGTTTTCATGACATTTTTACATAAAAATTTTTGTTTACCTTTAAAATCTTTGTCTATGATATATCTATATAAAATAATTTAAGTCTTATAATTTACCTTTTCAGGTGTTACAAGGGCTAGAGAGTTTCGACGGTAACTCCACGATAACATGGACGTCGAACTCTGTGTACAAGAATGTGGACAACCTAGTTTCGTACCGCTGGGAGGGGAACTACTCCAAGTACCTGGACTATGTACTTAACACGCCGATATACGTTGGCCAGCCGACGTTCTCTCTCAAAGGCTCCTACCAGAAGGATTTGGTACATCATTATGATGTTCTCAAGTAAGTTCATTTTAAAATAATATTTATTTAACATATTTTGCATAATAATTTGATAAAAAAAAACTATAACCCGACTACATAAATCTAAAGAGGCTATCTACTCTGTACACCTCATTAAAATCAGATCAATTTAGGCGCACGGTGGAACAAACATACATACATAGACTGACAAAATCAAAACCTTTCCTTTTGACTTCGCCGTAGTCGGGTAAAAATAACAGGCGTTAACATTCAACTACCTACGTTTTTACGAACACATTTTTTTTGTTATTTCTTTTACCACGTTTCTTTTAGGAAGACAGTCTGTACAGTCGAGAACTATTTTGTCCAACACTTAATTTTGTCTTTTCTCAGAGGTATGATGTATCGCCCAGGCAATAGTCAAATTGGAGAGTTAGATCTTCGCTATGGCGGTTTCAAACACACTGATGGACACTTCAACTTTTCTACACCCTTCCACACTCTTCCATGGCTTAAGTCTATATTTGATGTAAGTATATAATTTTATAATAACTGGGTTAACTTATTTTTCTAAACATAAGCTACGTTTTAAGCTAGGTATAAGACTACAACTATTTTCTTTTAGATAAATAACGATGAAGAAACGTCTGACAACAAAGTGGACTTGTTCTGGCCGAACAAAACTGCGACTATAAACACAACACACAACTACCAAAAACAAGAGAAAGGTTTCACACAAACCGGAGCTATTTCTATGTCGATTCCATTGAACACTAGGCACTTGGTCAATACAGAGTACTACTACGTGGAGGGAGACAAAACCAGCAATGGAAACGCGACGATAAACTTCGACAATGAGAGATTCGTAAAGACTTCGTTCAATCAAGTTCTGAGTAAAAGCGAGAGAAATTTGGACCTTGCTACTATGGACATAGAGGTGGAAAACGTGCACACGCCCGTTGGAATTAAATATATCCGCGAATTCGATGACACCGGTAGCATTGTAAGTAGTTTAGTTTTTTTTTTTTTTAATTGTCAGAACGTATTTTTTCAAATGAGATGTTAATTTTTTTTCTTCAGGATGTTAAACAAGCAACAATATTCCATCTCCACAACGCGACCAAATTTAACGTTACTGGCAAATTGGACGTCCATACATACGACGTCGGGAAAGTCATCAAACTGACTGCCATACACGGGAACCGAACCTGGAAGTTCGACAACAAGTACGAGGCGGTGGAAAACGAGCTGAAGCAAGGGTCCAAAGTTACGTGGGCTAAGGATGTGTGGATCAATTACGACATACACGTCACGAACTTGAGCGTGGTAAGAAATTAGTAACGTTTGATTTGTAAGATTTTAATAACCGATTCCTATTTTGGAAGTCGGTTAAAAAGTACATTTTACAACGGTAAGAGCCATTAGGATGACTTTGGAAGCTACAAAAATCATTTATTTGTCAGTTCTCGCCAAAATAAATTGCGTGACTTTACGCGTGAATTTCGACACTCGAGTCTCACAACGCCTTATCAGATAGGGTGGTTTACTTTAGCATTTAAATAAAAATTATTTATTTATATCGAAAATTCTGTATATATATAGGCGGACACGGAGTCTCAGCGCGCAGTACTCACAGTGAATTACCCGCGGCGCGAGTTCGCCCTGACCGGCGAGTACAGCCTGCAGGACTCGTCCCTGGACGCGCACGCGCAATTGCTGTGGAACGTGCGCGCCGAGAACAACACGGCCGAGCTGCGGGCGCACTGGGACAGCCCGCCCGTGCCGGAGGGCGCTCGACATGACTTGAAGTTGGCGCTCTCGCATCCTTCATTCAGAAAGGTACAAAACATTTCTAAATGCTGGCTACTCGTACAATAGGGGATCGGACTACATTTGAAATATTTAGTTTCATTAATATATTCAGAAATATTAAGGTATAACTACTTAGTAAATGTAATAAAATATTTTATGTGTAGTTTACTAATTAAATACGTTTAAAAAGTACAAAAAAAAATTCTTTTTTTGCGAAATTGGTAAACAAAACCTACATTATTAGTTTACTTACATCATATACGAAAACATTCATTATGGTAAGTATGAACTTAAACGCACAAATATCGGAGATATTTACAAATATATTCCTGCGGCCGTATACTTCATACACCATAACCTACAAGTGACGTCATTTGTAAGTCGACTTTAGCATGGAGCGTTTTTACGAGACTTGCGAAATTTTGTATACAAATCACTGTACCTTTGAAAATATTGACTTTTGATATACGGGTTCTTCTGAGATGTTACTCATATTTAAGAGTACTATTCATTTATGCAAGAAAAAAAATCAGTCCGCTTGCCTATTATAACTTCCGTGTAAAGACGTTGAAGAAAAAAACAAAATTACAAAATTTAAGTAACCTCCGAATTGTCAAGCAGTAAGCGAGCTGATGATGATGCATATAGCTAAGAACACTCTAGATCACGTCAGCTTTCAAACGAAAAAGCCGCATCTAAATCCTTTACGAAGTTACAGACAGACTTACACGCCAAACTTATAACACCCCTCTTTTTTGCGTCGGGGGTTAAAAATTATATCGAAAAAAACATGAAATCGCCTTAGAAGTTATTTCAAATAAGATTTTGTTACATATCTAATATGGTACTTTGTTCCAGGACGTAACGCTGGAAGGCCAGTACGTGTCCACGCCATCGGTCATGTCGAATCTGTCTCTAGAATTACAATACTCGGACTACGAAAACGAATACCTAAGGCTCAATTCCATTCTGACCGACAACTCCAACGGGCCAATACGAGACTACAAGTTTGCCCTTAAGTGCACACATCCGTCCACCAGTTTGGACCTAGACATGGTGTCAGACGTGAATATACATAGCCGCTGGTATAACTTATACAACTACTACAGGTTCCAAAAGACCATGTTCTACGAGAAATTAAGAAGCAACAGGCTACTGGTTGACTTGAATAACAGTGCAGTCAATTGGGAGGTACGTTCTTTATTTATTAGGAACCATAGATATATTATATTAAAAAGAGGTAGATATGGTATGTACGCGTAAAAAGTGAACTAATTTTGGTTAGCATGCGACGAGCCGGTCGACGAGTAGCACGTATTACGCGTCCCGTCTATTGACAAACATTAGTCATCTTTTTCTTTGCTATTGAATTAGGAATGCCATCCCTTTCACAAATGTTTGCTGTGTGAGCGAAATGTAACAATAATGAAAAATGTCACTGTGTGTTGCGGCACAGAAATATTGTCGGTTTTGTAAGGATATGACGTATCTATGTAATCATTAATCAAAGTCAGGAACATGTTTTGTCTACATGACATAAAGAACATTGACAAAACTTGTAAATAATAGTTATCCATATACCAACCCTTATCAGAAGGTACTTAATCGTCCCTTTTCGTGTAATTAAGGTTATTTCTGTATTATATTCTAGCGTCAAAACGAGACGTACTTCTACAAAGTTAACGGGTCGTGGGAGCTGTCGTACCCGCACTACCGCGTTCGCGGCGTTGTCGTGCGTCCCGATGCCAACGACACTATGTACGCCGAGCTGTCCATGCTGGACAAGGCAGTGTGGGCGCACTACAATAGCACGGATGGTGAGTTTTGATACTTGTAATTAATCTTAGTCCTTTTTATTATAAGTATTGTGCATTCCTTCTGTCCATATTTTTTTTATAACTGTAGTGTCAAAAGTTAATTAATTTCGTTTATTTTAGATATCTCATATCACACGATCGGAAAAATCATAGACACCCGTTCAGCAAGATTGGATGCGTGGCGAAATTATGATGACGTCATAACAGTAGACTTGGCGTCGTACGTACGCTTGAACCACTCGCGCCTGCTCACTAGCGCCGTGGTGTGGCGGCCTCAAATGTTTGGGGAAGCCAAGTCTCAAGCCGTCTACGTACTAAAGTTATTGTACTCGCAAATCAACGAAACACTAGTCATAGTCAAAGAAGCACCGATGGAAGCCCACGTCGCGCTGAGAAACATCTGGAACGACGCGAAACCGCGAGTTCGTGACTTCCTCGACGATTTGAACGATTTGCACGTCATCAAAGACGATTTGGACGAGTTTGAACGATTCCTGAACGAGTCGTATGACAATAACGACTTTTATGTGAAAGACATTGTGGAATTCACATACTACGTTCTGGACGAGATGGCCATAAGAAACCATTTGGAGAGTCTCCCCGGCTTCGTTAACGATATGTGGGGGATGATGGGTAACACCAGCAGGTCGATCAAGCAGAGCCTAACATTCGTAGTCGACTCGATTAAAGCGTCATATTCGAACTTCTTGGAATCGATTAATAAAATACTCGAGGCGGATTTGATGGAGCTAGTGTCGGAGAAACTGGAGTCGATGATAATGCAGTACGATAATTTCATTCGTCATTTGCATATGAAATTTTTGGAGTACTGGGAGGAGACTTGGGTGAATGCTACCATGCGGCTCTCAAAATATTGGCACGACTTACTCAAGTCCATAGAACCGCTTTTCTTCAAGGTTGTGCATTATACTGAGGGTTTCGTCGTGACCATATGGAAGGGAGTCATGGATTTCTTCCACGAGAGAACAGCTGAACTGACAGACACGCCATATTTCAACTATGTTTCGACTTTTGGACATGAAATGGACCGGTATGTGTAAAAATCTATTTAAAATATGTCATCCCTCTTAAAAGTAATTTATCTATCTACATACATCAAGTGAGTTCCGATGTGATAACGTCTTATAAACCGATAAACGCCGGCTGCATGCACGAAACATTGTCACGTTCCGCCTGAGACGCGCGTGCAAGCGAGAGCGCGGAAAAAGCGATAGAGAGGCACGATCTGCCTGAGCGTTCGGCTTGTGATGACGTTATCACGTAAAATTATCGTCCAAAAACCGACTTAACAGACAACAATTTTTTTTAAAGTTAACTTACAGTTATTAGTTATTGCTATAACCCTCTAAATATTTTATATTCAATTTAAGCGTTTACCTACTGACTGATAATATCAAATAGTATCGTCCTGTCTTCTACTTATCCCTAATAAAACTTAATTTCTCAGGATATACAAAGACCTAGTGAATAACGACATAATAACGAACATAAAGAAATACTCCAAGAAACTTTGGAACGTGGTGTGGGGTAAGATCGAGAAGTACATACCATTCACCGACGAATTCACACAGCTGTACAATGAGTTCAAAAACGCCTGGCAGACCTTCCTGAAGACGCCGCAAGTGGAGTACGTCAGGGCCAAGGTATTATTAAATTATTTTTCTTACAATTACTATTTTTAGTATTTTATTAATATCATTGAGATTTCTAGACTCGAAACTATAATCAGCAATAAGGAAGGTAGGCCGTTAGTAGGAGACAATATTTATCTATGTCCAGTTCGTAATTTAAAAAAACACGTCTGCCCTCTTGTCAGGATAAAACATTTTTTTTTCTTCTTCAATCTTAATTATTATTGACTTCGACCGTTTTATGTTTTTCTTGAATATTTCTAGTATAACGAAGCGTATGAACGTCTAAAATGGTGGTACGACTACTTCCTAATCGGCGAAGCCACAGACACCGTCTGGGAGATCATCTACGCCAAAGTGACAGATTTAGCAAAAACAGCTCTGCAATATGAAGAAATGTAAGTTACTAGCATATTATGCTATTGAAAATCTTGAGTAAATCTTAAATATTTTTGAGTGTGAGGGAGAGATTTTCAATAGGCAATCGGACAGATTTTTTTATTGCATGAATGAATAGTACTCTTAAATATGAGTAACTTCTCAGAACAAAAGTCAATATTTTCAAAGGTACAGCGATTTGTATATAAAATTTCGCAAGTCTCGTAAAAACGCTCCATACTAAAATTGCCATACAAATGACGTCACTATTGGATTAAAGTGTATTAAGTAGGTATAAAGTATACGGCCGCAGGAACATATTTGTAAATATCTCCGATATTTGTGCGTTTAACCGCTAGGGCGTCGCGCGGCACATAAATACAAGTCGCCCGGCACATTTGCCCATTTTTATTGCTATATTTTCTGTTTATTCTCATTGTCTCAAGTTCATACTTATAATAATGAATGTTTTTGATATGATGTAAGTAAACTAATGATGTAGAATTGGTTTACCAATTACGCAAAAAAAATTGTACTTTTTAAATGTATTTAATTAGTAAACTACACATAAAATAATATATTTTTTTACATTTACCAGATAGTAATGCCTCAATATTTCTGAATATATTAATGAAACTAAATATTTCAGATGTTGTCCGATCCCCTATTGTTAAAAATAAAAATACTTTTAAGAACTATAGTAGATTTTATATGAACGTAGTCTTAAACACACTAAATAACGTAATTATTACCACCAGCCACCGTACACCGAAAACAAACTTCATATTCGACCCGCGCAAAGGCGAGATCCTTCTAGAACAGAAGCTGCCTATGTCGTGGCACGCGTTCAACCAGACCCCGGACTTCAGCGAAGTGAGCGAGTACCGCGCGGTGCGGGACACGCTCGACCAATGGCTGACCAGCAACCGCTCCATATGGGCGTACTACTACGAGATACGCCCCTATCTAGACCTCAATAACGCCATACCGCCGTTCGAAGGTAAGTTTTTAACAGAACCCCATTTACTTACGTTACTCGTAATTAACTTACAATTTAATTCTACTTTCATTGAATTATAAATGAATCGTCTTGAGATCATAAACTGAATTTGTGAGTTTGGACTAATCATAACGGGTTTGACGTTGGTTTGACGTTTATGAGAATACCATTTTGCAGTTTTAACATGTCGGGACTGGATTTTTAACCTTATTATTGTAGGATGTAATTAGTAGAGTCGACTTTCAGGACTGTTCCAAACACAATTTTACCTAATTTTTAAAGTAAATCCATGCTGGTCTTGTTTCATTAAAATATTTTAATAAAAAATATTGTAACAAATTATTTCAACATTTTATTCTTCGGTATAGTCGTAGTTGATACGTATTAAAAAAAGTATTCATATTTCAATTTCAAATGTTATATTATGTATTTTAATGTGAATTGTGATTTTGAAAAAGTGCATTCCATGCTACAGGTATAGCGATGGTAACAGCCGGCGGTACTCTAGTGACGTTCGACAAAGAAGTCATAACCGTGACGCAGGCGGGCACGTACCTACTGACGCGCGCCGCAAATCACGACAACTTCACTGTGCTGTTAGATGCCGCAGAGCCGGGCAGATACAGCCTTCTGCTACTGTCTAGAAGCCATCTTATATCCATAGACCTCTATAAACAGGTGAGGGACACTGGGTAACCTAACTTGAGTATGTACCCGCAAAACAGGCGGGCACTCTGTCTACTGACGCGCGCCGCAAATCACGACAACTTCACTGTGCTGTTAGATGCCGCAGAGCCGGGCAGATACAGCCTTCTGCTACTGTCTAGAAGCCATCTTATATCCATAGACCTCTATAAACAGGTGAGGGACACTGGGTAACCTAACTTGAGTATGTAGCCGCAAAACAGGCGGGCACTCTGTCTACTGACGCGCGCCGCAAATCACGACAACTTCACTGTGCTGTTAGATGCCGCAGAGCCGGGCAGATACAGCCTTCTGCTACTGTCTAGAAGCCATCTTATATCCATAGACCTCTATAAACAGGTGAGGGACACTGGGTAACCTAACTTGAGTATGTAGCCGCAAAACAGGCGGGCACTCTGTCTACTGACGCGCGCCGCAAATCACGACAACTTCACTGTGCTGTTAGATGCCGCAGAGCCGGGCAGATACAGCCTTCTGCTACTGTCTAGAAGCCATCTTATATCCATAGACCTCTATAAACAGGTGAGGGACACTGGGTAACCTAACTTGAGTATGTAGCCGCAAAACAGGCGGGCACTCTGTCTACTGACGCGCGCCGCAAATCACGACAACTTCACTGTGCTGTTAGATGCCGCAGAGCCGGGCAGATACAGCCTTCTGCTACTGTCTAGAAGCCATCTTATATCCATAGACCTCTATAAACAGGTGAGGGACACTGGGTAACCTAACTTGAGTATGTAGCCGCAAAACAGGCGGGCACTCTGTCTACTGACGCGCGCCGCAAATCACGACAACTTCACTGTGCTGTTAGATGCCGCAGAGCCGGGCAGATACAGCCTTCTGCTACTGTCAAGAAGCCATCTTATATCCATAGACCTCTATAAACAGGTGAGGGACACTGGGTAACCTAACTTGAGTATGTAGCCGCAAAACAGGCGGGCACTCTGTCTACTGACGCGCGCCGCAAATCACAACTTCACTGTGCTGTTAGATGCCGCTGAGCCGGGCAGATACAGCCTTCTGCTACTGTCTAGAAGCCATCTTATATCCATAGACCTCTATAAACAGGTGAGGGACACTGGGTAACCTAACTTGAGTATGTAGCCGCAAAACAGGCGGGCACTCTGTCTACTGACGCGCGCCACAAATCACAACTTCACTGTGCTGTTAGATGCCGCAGAGCCGGGCAGATACAACCTTCTGCTACTGTCTAGAAGCCATCTTATATCCATAGACCTCTATAAACAGGTGAGGGACACTGGGTAACCTAACTTGAGTATGTAGCCGCAAAACAGGCGGGCACTCTGTCTACTGACGCGCGCCGCAAATCACAACTTCACTGTGCTGTTAGATGCCGCAGAGCCGGGCAGATACAGCCTTCTGCTACTGTCTAGAAGCCATCTTATATCCATAGACCTCTATAAACAGGTGAGGGACACTGGGTAACCTAACTTGAGTATGTAGCCGCAAAACAGGCGGGCACTCTGTCTACTGACGCGCGCCGCAAATCACAACTTCACTGTGCTGTTAGATGCCGCAGAGCCGGGCAGATACAGCCTTTTGCTACTGTCTAGAAGCCATCTTATATCCATAGACCTCTATAAACAGGTGAGGGACACTGGGTAACCTAACTTGAGTATGTAGCCGCAAAACAGGCGGGCACTCTGTCTACTGACGCGCGCCGCAAATCACAACTTCACTGTGCTGTTAGATGCCGCAGAGCCGGGCAGATACAGCCTTCTGCTACTGTCTAGAAGCCATCTTATATCCATAGACCTCTATAAACAGGTGAGGGACACTGGGTAACCTAACTTGAGTATGTAGCCGCAAAACAGGCGGGCACTCTGTCTACTGACGCGCGCCGCAAATCACAACTTCACTGTGCTGTTAGATGCCGCAGAGCCGGGCAGATACAGCCTTCTGCTACTGTCTAGAAGCCATCCGATGTCCATAGACCTCTATAAACAGGTGAGGGACACTGGGTAACCTAACTTAAGTATGTAGCCGCAAAACAAGCGGGCACTCTGTCTACTGACGCGCGCCGCAAATCACGACAACTTCACTGTGCTGTTAGATGCCGCAAGTAAAATAGGTGACTGACACTGGGTAACTTGAGTATGTAACCGAGTAACCGGAAAACAAGCGGGCACTCTGTCTACTGACGTGCGCCGCATGTCGCGATAACTTCACTATTCTGCAGGCAGCACATACACCCTGTTCCCAAAACAAATTTACAAATTCATGGAGTGTGATCAGTACATACTCGATTCTCGTTCCAAAATGTATATAAGATGTGACTTTAAATTTCGTTAGGATTATCAAATGAAAGTCAAGACACGTAACGATGCAAAGCATGGATGTCCATGCGTTGCGAGATTTTTAGGAAATATCAACATATTTTTCTGTTTATTGCGATTTCTTTAATTGATGCATACTGTCATTACTTAAGTAATATTGTGCCCTAATTTTGGGTAAAATAGTATATCATTCTGATAGAATAACATTCTGTATAGATTTGTATAAATACAACGTAGTACGACAAAATTAAATATTCGCTGCTATCACGCACCGCCGTAGCTTTAGTGTGAGAATATTATATTTGTCGTATCTTCCACAGCAAGTGACCCTGGACCGTTCGGTACCGCTCAACCTGCCGGCGTCGGTGGATGGGCTGGTGGTGGACCGGCAGAGCGACACCATTACGGTGGAGGGCGCCGCCGGCCTGGCCGTCGAGTGCCACCTGCTGTTCCGCACTTGCAAGCTGCAGGTGTCAGGTGAGTGGCAGAAGTTATAATATTAAAGGCAGTTATATTATTACATTTGGTCATTTACCTATCAAGTGATGGAATGATAGATATGTAGCTACAATCAATCGTTTTTTACTTGCACTTTTAAATATATAGTAACTGGGTAACTGAGCTTGGAGTTCTGATAAATTTTAATTTTCCAATAATAGTGGAAATAGTGTAAGAAGTCTTGTGTGTTATTACTGTGAAAAATAAAATTAATTACAAAAATATTTATCTGACCGAGATCCGAGCCCACCACATTCCGAATTCTCAAACAAAGAAAAATTATACGCATTTAACAAATGTCAATAGGATTGACATAACAAGAGTCCAAAATAATTGATATATTTTGCACGACGAAATCAAAAACATATATAGCTTAAAAGAGCAGTTTCTCAGGGATCAGACCTAGCTAAGTCGATTTTTCTCCCCCAAAACTCCCTGCATACTAAATTTCATGGAAATATTTGACGACCTCTGTGGCTCAGTTGTTTGAGCGTGTTGGTGCTCTAGCCGGGGGTCGCGGATTCAAATCCCGCCGAAGGAACATAAAGTTTTTCTGTGTTCCTGGGTCATGGGTGTGTATTAAATATATGTATAAAATAATAAAAATCTTAAATATGTGTATAGTATAAAAGTATTAAATATAATCATATTAATTAAATATTTCCGTTGTCTGGTACCCGTAACACAAGTTCTTCGGATACTTAGCACGGGGCCAGATTGACGTGGTGTGAAGCGTCCATAGATATTATTATTATTATTGTTGGAGTTTAATTAAAACCAGATTTTTACTATAAATCACACCACGTTTATTCAACGGTAAGAACAAGAGAGAGAGCACAGACAATTGTAGACGAGACATGGACAAAAATTTTCACAGATCAAAAATAATATTGCTGTTATATTAAATTTGTATTTAATTTTCAACAATTATTATTATTTGTAGCCGTTTTCGAGTACCCGATTATATACAAGATTGTCTCGTTTAAAGTATAAGTATTCGCGAACCTATATTTTCTTCCCAGGTTGGCACTACGCCACCCTCGGCGGCCTGCTAGGCACGTACAACAACGAACAGTTCGACGAGCATGACCTACCGGACGGCAGCACGGCAGCTACGGACGCGGCCCTAGCGCGCGGCTGGGCCGTGGCCGAGGTAGACGCGGCGAACAAAACGGTCGCGCAGAGTGTCGACGAAACGCAGTGCGCCAAGTTCTTCAACAACAAAGTGTCGCCTCTGCATCCTTGTTTCTCTGTGGTAAATATTTTTATACTTCTGATGTAAAAATGCTTTCTGCTAAATTAAACCTGCAATAATATAATATCAATCAAATCCCGATACGCTAAAACTGCAAAACCGGTATTCTCGTAAACTTAAACCAGCGTTAAACGCGTTCTGGTTGGTCCAAACAAGTCGCTTTACTTATAATACAATCAAACTAAAATTAAAGTTTAAATACGAGAATTGAGGTTCAGATTAACCTCTATAGGGAATGACTAATAATAATGTTTCGATAGAATGAGATAGCTAAGGCCTTATTTTGAAGATTTCCTTTGTATCGTGTGTTTTTGGTGGTGGATGTGATGTTTTTTTTTTTCGAAAATTCTAGATTGACGCAGAGCCGTTCTACCATTCGTGCGTGCGCGGCGGCGAGGCGTGCGCGCTCGCGCATGCGTACCTCGAGCTGTGTGCGCACCAGCACGTGCCCACACACGTGCCCGACCACTGCCTGCAGTGAGTGACATATTATGCAATATTCATGAATTCCCTGAAATGTCATTTATGTCAAATCTTCTATAGTTAACCAATCATATCCCTACAGCTTACAAAGTGTAACAAAAATAGTACAGTCTGCAGGTTTTTTACATTCCTTGTCAGGCTGTGATATTAAAAGTCTCAATTAGTAAAATGACAGCTAAAACATAAATCCGTCTTTAAAATAAACGAGCCAAGTAAAGAATAGTAGATTGTTAGCCTAGGGTTGAAAAGAATCAATTCCCGAGGTAGTTAGACACACTGGCTGTTTAGAAAGTCATGTCATTTTTTAATAGTTTTTTTTTACATAAAACTCTTCACAGCTGACAGCTGTTCTATTTTTGAAGTTTTGAAGACCCTCGGACCGGAATGAATTTGTATGAGTTTTTCCCTCCCTATGAAAGGAAAGCAGCATCTTCTACCCAATAATCAATCAGATCAAAACAACACTACTTTCCGAGTATGAGAAATGAAAAAGCGATTTAAATCAGAGCATTTGTAGTAAAGTTATGACACAATTTTATACAATTGTAACATCCACATACAAACACTTTTAAAGTAAAAAAAACATATTGTAGGTGTACGACTCCACAAGGGGATACACTAGAGGAGGGTTCGTTCGTGGAACTCCAAAACCCGCCTAAGTCCGTCGACATAGTGTTCGTGGTGGAGGCACAAAGTTGCAACAGGAACATGCGGAAACTAAAGAACATGGACCTATTCGTGGACACGTTCGACAGCAAACTCCAGGAAAACGGCTTCTCGGATAATAGGTAAGCCTAAGTTCTAACAAATTCTACATTATACTTTATGTGAAAGGCAAACAAATGATCTACATTTTTAATAATTTATGAACTGAATAAAATCGCCAACCAAAACGTTTGCTAAATTTTAATAATATCTTAACGTCGATAACGCATCGTAAAACTATACGTGTATATATTGTCATGTGCACGCAGGTACGCAGTGGTGGCGTACGGCGGGCGCGGCGTGTACGCTCGGCCGCGGGCGCTCTACGTGCATAACGAGTTGTTTGCGGACCCCGTAGACATACCGAGACACTTCGAAACTATCATCTTCGGTGAGATTTTTTTTTATTTGTTAATATCCTGTAGACAGTAACAGTAGCTGTCAATGATCAGGTTTTTTGTTGTTGTTCGCTTATTAAAAATAAATGCCAAAGACGCGACCTCTGTGGCCAGTGACGACCTCTATGGCAGTGGTTAGCTTAAGCCGGAGGTCGCGGGTTTGAATCCCGCCGAAAGGACAAAAAGTTTTTCGGTGTCTTCGATGTGAAACGATGATGATATTAAAAGAATTAAATATATTTCCGTTGTCTGGTACCTACCTGTGATACAAGTTCTTCGGATACTTAGTAGGTCCTGTACCTATTGACGTGGTATGGAAGAGTCCATAGATATTTATTTAGTAACTAGCTGTTGCCCGCGGCTCTGCCCGCATAAATATAGTTTTTTCGCGGTCGCGGATATGTGACTGATGCAAAAAATAGATAAAAATAATCCTTGATGCGGATTATATATCATGCTAAAATTTCAGCTCGATCGGTGCAGAACATTTTGAGTTTTTGAAGCGTACACAAACCAATATAACATTTTTATATATATAGATTGTTCTGTAATACAGAGAAGGAGCAGCCCCGCAACAAGTCGGAGGGTCGCGGCCGGCGGTCGGACACGGCGGGCGCGCTGCGGTACGCCAGCACGCTGCCTTTCCGTGCGGGCGCGCCGCGGGCCCTGCTCCTCATGCCGTGCGACCGCTGCGGCACCGGCACCGTGAGTAACCGTAACCTGAGGGGCAATTCTGCTAAATAAAACCTGCATTAATACAATTACAATCAACTCCTGACACGCTTACACTCTCAAACGGTGTTTTTATGAACGTTAAACCAACGTGAAACGCGCTCTGATTGGTCGAAACGTCATAAAATCCGTTCATGGTAACATGTCGCTACACTTTCAATCTAAACAAAGTAAAATTAAGTCTACTTTAAATACGAGAAGGTTCAGTTGTCTGATTAATATAAAGGACATTTTTAGTCTCTTTCTTTTCTTTACTTTTGCCAGTTTAAAGATTTGTTTGGCTGTATCAGCGTCGGTTCCTCTTGACGCTAGTTTTCGGTGTGCCTCAGATTGAATGACAGTTGACGCTTTACTGTTTTACTGAAATTCACTCTCAAACAGCCAACGCGTCACGGCTATACTGACATTGAGCACGTTCTCGTGCAACATCAATGAGTGTGTTTAAATTCGTGACATCTGACAGCTTTTTGACACGACAAGAACCGTCGGGCTACCTAGCGCCACCTCAGAATCGAAAATTCTTATTGACCGTTTTTGATACCACTTACGCCACCAGATGACGCTTTGTGTGCGTTCAGTCTGCCCCCTAGTGGCAGAAAAATATCAAACACGCTCATTGCGAGGCTCAGTTAGTGTGCAAAGTCGGCAAAGATATCAATAAGCACGCTGATGGGATCAATGCATTCATTTCGCTCGTCTCATCCTGATATTTTAGGTGACGTAGAATATTTCTGATTGCCAGACTCTTCTCTTTCGATTAGAAACCCTTGAACCTAACACACATTCTTGGAATCATCTCATATCTCCTCTGTGTTAGTCATCATCTCATATGACGATACGGATTGGACTACCTTATGGAATTATGGAAAAGCGGCCACTTACAATGTGGACGTATGGACTCAGGATAAGAGCAGAAGCTTTCAACTTTTTTTTTTAATATTTTAATGTGGTGAAATTCTATCGACAAATAGGAATAATACTATGTTCATTGGTTGTTTTATATAAATGTAATTTTTTTCCAGCTGGACTACTCGACGATATATCACAACCTGATGGAAAACTCGATAACTCTCCACATAATGATGAACGAAGACTTCACGCTGTCTAAGAAGAGGGTCGCTAAATACCTATTTGGTAAGCTTTGATCCTTTTCCTTCGTCGTTGCGTCGTTGTTAGGAAACGTTAAACCATTAAAATTATTATAACATATTCAAGTCTGTTTTCTGGAAAGTAGCTTGGTAATTTCTCAATGCTTTCCACGGTAAGTTTTCTTATATTCAAATATAACTCCAAAAACGTATTTATGCCATTGGATAGTCGACTACACGCAATTGCAGGGGGGAAGGGTTGTGTCCTTCTGCGGATCCTTTGCAGCGTTCCATTTTCACGGTCAAAACGTATTTTCGTTATTTTCATTCACATTCTGTTTCTTTAGCACCACTATGATCATTCGTAACTGTTTTCACCCCTGTTCCACACGCAACTGTCATCTGTCAAAAACTGTTAAAAACGCTAAGAATGATCACGCCATTTTACATATTTTTACCCAGCTCCGAACTTGGGTTTAAATTAGCACTTCGACGTTTTCTACATCAGTTGTGATCAGCTGTCAGTTGTTCCACTAGTCACAAAAATTGCTAAAAACGACATTTTCGAAATTTTCAATAGTAACGTTATTTCGCTAAAGAATCACCATTTTGTGGTAAAAATAATCGTAGCGTTTTGGGCAACATTAGTGCCGTGTGGAACAGGCTACTTATGGTATCCACACCGAAAAGATACGATACGTGAAATAGCGCTACATTTTTAAGATAGCTATTCAAAATTAAACTTTATTCCTTACACAAGAAGATTCACGTTTCATTGTAAGAGTTCGAATGTCAGACGGCCAGTGTTGCTACTTTAGTGA
Organism: Glaucopsyche alexis; assembly: GCA_905404095.1. Taxonomy (NCBI): domain Eukaryota; kingdom Metazoa; phylum Arthropoda; class Insecta; order Lepidoptera; family Lycaenidae; genus Glaucopsyche; species Glaucopsyche alexis. The sequence continues at coordinate 18,917,770 of FR990046.1, forward strand.
TTATGTCACTAGATTTGGTGAATTTTCGGAGTTGGACAGTGATATTCTAAAAAAGAAACCACTGAAAAATTATTTGATGACTTTTAGTGATATTTAAAGAATCTCAAAGAATTTAGAAAGTACATATTGGCAACCCTTCGCTAAAGGCCGAGATAAATGTTTTGGATTTGGCTTAAAGTAAATGTACACTTTTCCCAGTAAAAATTACCTATTTTGAAACGTTGCTCTAGACCCGCTATCCCCAACCCGCGGCCCGCGGGCCGCATGCGGCCCGCCGGGCCTTTATCTGCGGCCCGCGTGAAATCTGTAACCGTTAGATAAAGTTGTGAAAAAGCGTTCATAATTCCAAAAATCTCACTGAGTGAACATAATTATTATAATACATATTTGTTATTTTATTTTGTGTCGTTAGCTCATCTTAAATGTTTAGTTTCACTCTTTTTTGTTTAGTTTCACACCTTGTGTTATTCTATTATTAAATCGTTAAAAGAGATGTTCTAGAAATGTACGAGGCGTGGGCCAGCCCTATGTACACTAAATGTAAATATAGCTACATAATATAGTAACTGTTTCGTATCCTTTATTTTATTTTATTTCACTTCGTTTCAATGCACATTTAAAATAAATTCGTCAAGGAGAGCAACACAACGTAAAATAAAACATGGCGGATTAGATCAGAATTAACCAAAGAATACAGTCTTACAAGGATCTTTTGGCACTTGGATGGGGGCGTGAGTGTCGCAAATAAGAACAATACTTATTACTAAAAGTGAAATTTTACAAGACGGCGATGTTAGTACTGATTTTATCCACGTGCCAAAAGGTAAGTGTCGCAACTACAAAACAATACATAATATTAAAAGTGACATTTTACAAGACGGCGATGTTCTGATTTTGTCCACGTGCCAAAAGATCCTTGTCAGACTGTATCATTTTGACAATGACATGACTTTTCGCAAAGAAAGACGTATGATACTCAAGAAGATGTCTCTTCCTAAAACTGTCAACTACGTCAAAAGTCAAGTCAAAACAACTGTCAATGCCACCCTAAAATAGGGTTCTCGCATTAAAAAACTCTTCAAATAATCATTTTTGTACGCACGTACCCTTCTTCAAATAACTTTTTTTGTATTTTTATGAAATTCCCTTATATTTTTCCTATTTACCTATGTGGTACACCACATAGGTAAATAGGAAAAATATAATTTCATAGAGCTGGCCCAAAATCAAACATCTCTTTTAAACAACATATTTTTTTGCCCCTAAAAAATTTTCGTTGCGGCCCGCGACACCAAGAGTACAACGGGTTTGTGGCCCGCGTAAAAAAAAGGTTGGGGACCACTGCTCTAGACAAATAGGCTAAGCGCGCACCACAATTTTTTGTAGTGCGATTATTTTATCGCAGAAATGTTACATACATTAAAATAATCGCACAGACAAAATAAACCCATACGTTGCATTTCTGCGACAAAATAATCGCACTACAAAAAATCGTGGTGCGCGCTTAGCCTAATTTTATTATTTAATTAATAATTAGAGACGAACCAGCAAATTGTGGCAGAAAATATGGCGGCTTTAAAAATCTTAAAGCTGTTATCTCTTAATATTGTAGTCACTGTACAATTTTACACAACATGATTTTCTGAAGTTTCTAGGTCTAAACATTTTTCAAAATATTTAAAGTATCAAGATAGTTTTTCGACTATACTCGAAGTTAACAGCTTAAATATTTTTAAATTTGCCGCCAATCTATTGTGCCACACCGCGCCGCACCACGTCCCACGACTCATTGGTTCGACTCTATAAATGAGAGCTACTTAATTCTTTATCTTAGGATGAGAGTAAAATAATAAGTTCGACTCTATATACAATAGGGATGTTGCCTAGTGTGGAATATCACAGTTTTGCAAATTAAATTTTAAAATTGTTGATTAAAGATGCATAAATCTGAAAGAAATAGGTATTTAGAGTGACGCGATTAAAAATATAAGCAAAAAAATGTGTGCGTGTACTAGTGTACACACGTAAGAAGTGAAACTTCTTTATGGCCTTATTTTTCGAAAAATGATCTACATGCAACTTTGTAGAAATTGGTTAAATAAAGTTTAATTAGATAAAGTTTAAACAAAAGGATTTTATTATCATAGATCCTCAGGATTTGTGGATTCTTCCATCATTGAATCTACAAAAATTAGTTAATTGATTTACAAAAATTATATAACATATTTCAGAATTTATACTTTATGCCAATTAATAATAATTATTATTAATTAATAAATACTATTTTAATGAAATCATATACATTGACCGATAGTTACAATCAGAAACTGAGGTTAACCTTAAACATCTTAAATTTAAAAAAATAAATACCACAATCCCACCCAAGTATTAGAAAAAGAGATATAATTACTTACTTTTGTTAAAAATCCACTGGAATTAGAATTAAAATAAAGCCTTTGATTTTGTTGATCACTTTAGTATTGATATATTATTTATCACGTCGCTATTGTGTTTCAGAAATAAATAAGGGTGCAAGAAAAAAACGTGGCTTGACCCTCTCACGATTCTGAAAAAGATGGCGCGTAACGGAAAAATGTGACGCGTAACCGAAAAATGTGACGGTAAATTTTTTTCCAACGCCGATAAAAAAGTTTCACTTCAATAAAAATATTGTCCATCCCTTTCTCGCAAAACGATTCGTGACGTCACAACCTGCTACCGCCCGCGCCATACATTTTGTAATAACAAATGTATGGCGGTAGCAGGTTATGACGTCACAGGCCGATATATCGCTCTCTTTCATATTGTAAATTTCAAAGGCTTGTATCTACGTTATTTTTTTAGATATACAAAAATGGGTTCTGGATTGTTTATTAACATGTTGTCTAACATCGAATAGACGAAAAAAAAATTTTTCGGCAACATGCCTATTGTGGGCTTGTGTGTGTTGGTAGGAAACGTGTATCTTTTCGTGTAGCGTAAATCTGTGAACGTCGCGGTGTGAACTGATCCTGTTTTTACTATGGTAAGATGATAGATACATTCCCTCATTCCACAGGCGTGGACAGCTCGCTGGCGTACACGAACAAGGACTACGAGCGGCTGGTGGGTGATAGCGCACTACGCAAGCAGGTGCGCCTGCCCAAGGACAAGCTGGGGCTGTGCACCACGCTCGCGCTGGAGACCAACGGTGACCAACATGCATTTTACACATTAATAGCTGCTAATGAATCTCATCCATTTGACGTGAAAGCAAAATTGAATCCATATAAAACAATATAAAACTTAGACCTTTTCATCCGTTAATGGATGATTTATACAGTATTATCCGAGCGAAGCAGCCACTCTTGAAATACTGTAGTGCCTGGGACAGTTGGTTTAAATGTCGTATGGTTGCCCAAGCACATACGGCATCTCACAACACAGTCAGCCTAGTCCTGGAATGACTGGTCAATACGTCTGGGGCCAAACATGTGCGGGTTTCCTCACGATGTTTTCCTTCGCCGTTAGAGCGTCCGTATAATGTACTTGAGATCTGAAAAAGTCTCATTGGTACACGCCACAACCTGGGATTCGAACCTGCACTCTCGAGTGCGAACCAAACGAGGCCACCAGGCCACGGAGCTCCTAAAATATATAGCAAGTGAAAAAAGAGTAACAAAAACGTTGGATTTAGTTTGGTGTTGTTGCTGCTTACCTATCTGTTTTGTCCAACTTAAGTTTAATTATACTACTGAATCGCTTTTTTCACTTCTAATCTCACTGGATGGTCCATAAGCATTAATTTTTATTACGCTAAGTGAGAATTATGACGTGAAACAACGGTGGAGGTGGATGCGCCGCGTTTTACTCATTACTGCATATTGGAATGCCATTTTTCGGATAAATTATAATAAAATAAACACAAAAAAAGATGAATACATAATATAAAATGGTAAACAAGAAAAACATTAAGATTTTAATACTATAGGCACTATCAAGACTTAGATGGAGACCACTCAGGCGCAAACATCACAGAGCCTGGTATTATGTGGTTCCATCGATACTGTCGTTTGAGGGACAGAATAACACTCAGCTTTTGCTCTTTGCCTCATGAATATTTGTGTCCAGGTACGATATGGGCGGGCACGCGGCTGTCGGGCGAGCGCGGCGCGGCGCGGCGGTTCGCGTCGGTGGCGGGCGCGCGCTGCGCCGCGGCGGCGGACGGCGGGTGCGGCGCGCCGCGCTGCGAGTGCCGCGCCGGCCGACTGCACTGCCGCCCTTGCGCTGCTAGGGACCCGGTACGTAACAACAGAAAAAATTCTGGTAGTAGTAACGTAAAAACTGTTGTGGGGTGTCCATGGCGTAATCCCTTACCATCTGTATCCCAAGTGTAAGTTTTAACTATTAGGGATTTAAATATTTAACTTCATTTGGGAATTGGGACATACACATTATGGGCCTCTGATAGCGCCACTGGCAAAGAATAGGTATATATTACTAACGTACAGTCGCGTGCACTAATATAGACACATTGACAAATTTCCAAAAATATGTAAACATTCTAAATTTCAATAGTATGTATCTCATCTTGTGTTCAATATTATGTATACTACAATATGAGTCAAAAATAGGGAAACATTTTTGTCATAAAAACGTAAACAAGAGTGTATCAATGAATAGTACTCACTCTCATAGTCAAATTTATAGATACGTAAATTTAATACCGCTTGTAAGCGGTGCTGAAGGCTATTGGCATGTGTAAGTAGGTAGTTACATATAGGTAGGTATTTTTGTTTAAAGAAGTGTGAGCTAGTTAAAATATATTTCAAAATTCAACTCCCAAGGGGGTAAAATAGGAGATAAAAGTTTGTATTAAACTTTTTATTCCTTGGACATATTTTCATGAATTGAGTACGGAAAAAATAATGAGTTAAACGCATAGATATATAATAAAAAAGAGGGTTAAACGTATTTCAGAGTTTACTCCTAGGAGGGTAAAATAATAGATGAAAGTTTTAAATTATTATAAAGATATCGCTTAAAACCGAGTGAACAAAATGAGCTGAGATCTTATGTATATATTTTATTAAAACTCATAAATTATCATCCTCATAATCCTATATTTTCTCAGTCTCTAAACTCTACATAGCAATAATTTTCTATGTAAAACTCAACTTAAAATCTGTAACAATTTAAAATCTATAGAAAAATAAATATAAAAAGGTTTTATAAAATCTCGTTTTAAACATTCTCCCCGCCAAAGGACCTAGTTCTATAACTAGTCCTTTCAATCTAAACTCGTAACTCTATATTCTTAAATAACATTAAATAAACAAAATTATTATCTGACTTCTTAAACAACAACCAGATTCTAAGTCCATACCAATCAGGATTTAGACCAGGTCATAGTACTACCACCGCTTTGCTGAAAGTTACCGATGATATACGGCTTGCAATGGACAACAGAATGCTCACTGTTTTGATCTTACTAGATTTCAGCTGCGCCTTCAATTCGGTAGATCATGACATTTTGATAGCCATCATTAAATCCATAGGTGTTTCTCCAACTGCACTCAATTGGTTTGACTCTTACCTGAGAGGACGAAAACAACGAATCTACATTCCAGACGGCTGCTCTGAATGGAGCAATACATGCGTTGGGGTCCCTCAGGGAGGGGTTTTGTCTCCGTTACTTTTCGCAATTTTTATAAATGAGATAACAAAGTCCATATCCTCTGCCTACCATCTTTATGCGGACGACCTGCAAATTTACAGGCACTCTAGTGTTGATGACATCGAGTTTGCGATTAATTCGATCAACAGTGATCTTATAAATTTAAATAAATGGGCTAACACTTTTGGGCTCCTTGTTAACCCAAAAAAGTCGCATGCACTTTTGATTGGCAGCAGGCAGCTACGTTCCAGGATTGATTTCAAGTATCTAGGTAAGGTAATCTATAGCGGCAATGTGATAGAGTTTAGAGACAGTGCAAAAAACTTAGGTTTAACTTTTGACTGCCACCTTTCTTGGTCTGCACATATTAATGAGGTGAGCAAAAAACTTCATCACTCATTGCATGCTCTGAAGAGGTTGCAAAATTTTCTTCCTATTCCTGCGAAAGTCCTATTGGCACAATCTTTACTACTACCTCTTTTAGATTACGCTGATGCCTGTTATTTGGATGTAACGGAAGAGCTATTGAACAAACTAGAACGTCTACAAAATTCGTGCATTCGTTTTATATATTCATTACGCAAATTCGACCATATATCTGAGTCCCGTCACAAATTACAATGGCTTCCTATCCGCCATCGTCGGAATATGCACGTTTTAACTTCACTCTTTAAAATACTTAAATTCTCTTCTTCTCCTTCTTATTTATCTGACCGTTTTACTTATACGGCTCCGAGTGAAAGGCCTACTCGCACATGCAATCCTAGGAAGGTGCTAGATACTCCGTGGTATAACACCATTTTTTACGGTAACTCTTACACTGTTAGAGCTGCCCAGCTGTGGAATGCTCTGCCTGAAGACGTGCAGCAGAGCCCAACAGTGGGCACGTTCAAAACAAGGCTGAAGAGACACTATATTATGTCATATCTCTGAATATTAATATTATATAATTAGTATATGTAGGTTTATGTATGTATGTTTAGGTATGTATTTATATTTTTATGTATTTTTATTGTAAAATATGAGTTATTATGTATTATCATTAATTATTATTATTACTTATATAACTATTCGATGTCTTGTTCTTCGATATTTCCTTTATTCTCTTGTGTACTATCTGTGTCCATTTATATCTCTTGCAATGTCCTGTCGTAGGTCTGCTGGCAGAGATCTCTTATAGAGATAAGCACACCTATGTACATTAATCACTGTGTTGTTTGAGTTTAATTGTAAAATTTGTGTACATAAAGAATAAATAAATAAAATAAATAAAATTAATGGTAAATATTAAAACTCGACTCCTCGTATATAAAAAAATAATTAAAAATAACTTAACTAAACTCAAAATATTATCATAATTTTCCTTGTTTTATTTTTCTCCTTTTGTCTCTCTCTCTCTCGACTCTCCATTAAATCTTTCTCCCAATATTTTTTCCTAAGCTTGTTCGCCATTGCTTCATAATCGTTCTTATATTTGCTTAATACTTTCTCATGATCTATAATCTATAATCTCCTGATCTAATGATCTATAATCTCCACTCTCAAACTGCCACTAAAACTGACCCATATTTGTCTGAAAACAAAAATTAATACATAAGTTATAACAATGTTGAAAAATCTTAATTAAAAACGATAATAATCAATTTATCAAAAAAAAAATTATAATCAACACAGTCTGCAACAAACCAAATTAGACTGATTGGGTTTGTTGCAAACAATACTACAATATTAAGTAACATTAATTAATAATAAATATTAAGGAATAATACTCACTGTGGGGTACCATTTCGTTTGCTATATTATTAGTAACAGAGGACCCCTGCTCTTTTAAAACTATAATTTTATGTTTTTCGTAGGAAGATATTCTATATGGAATGTTCTCCATTCTATCCATAATTTTCAAATTTCAAACAAACACCACAACACGCAATCACCGAAATATTAGTGCGAATGAACTCCGCTGCGACTGTCATTCTAGTTTATAACATTATGAAAGTTGAGGGTAGATAATAAAAACCGAACCAAAACAATGCATTGTTTTTTTAATCTGAGAAGTCAATTGTAATTATCACGTATGTCGTAGGTGTAGGATTCATTTTTAGGGTTCCGTAACACTCAAGGAACCCTTATCCTTAAAAAAAGAATGTATACATTGTTTTGCAACCTACAATGATTACATTTTTTTGACAATTATAAACATATTGGCAGAAAAGTAAAAAGTGCTAAACTTTTATGAGTGTATACATATTAATGACACAATTATTGTTTACATTGTAATGAAATTGTGTTTTACATATTCGGATACACAAAATTAATGTTTACATTATATTGAAAAAACAATGTTTACATGTTATTGACATTGTCACATATACATCATTTTAGCTTTGGGGGTGTTTAGTATTCATTGACAAACTGTTGTTTACTTTATTATGAAAAAATTGTGTTCATAATTTTGAAACAGTTTGTAGGTTACATCATTATGAATACAACATGGTATCCATGTTTTTGAAGTATGATACGTTGACATATTATTGCAAATTTGTCAATGTGTCTATATTAGTGCACGCGACTGTACCAACCACTGGCTAGCAGAATCGTATCAGTACTAAATTTGCCCATTAAAATGATTCCAAATAACCTTAACATAATATAATAAACTTATACTTGGGATACTGCCGTTCGTAAATACCTGATGTATATAAAAATTGTACCAAAAATTCTTAGATACTAACCCCCTTACTAATAAAAATATTTACACAATGAATAATACAATATTTCGTTCCTGTCTGATACATTGGAAAAGAAGCTTGATAGACAAGGACAACACATTGTGTAGCTTATCCATTGTGTAAATATTTTTATTAGTAAGGGGGTTTGATATATACTGAATAACCATTTTTTTTTTTTGACAGCTGGAGCTCTCTTACTGGAACTCTGAAGACATAGACGAATTAATTGACATGGCGATGGACCCACCCTCGTTGCCAAACTTCAGATAATATTTTAGTAATCTAGTGTAATTACGGCAGCCAATTTCCAGTCATTTGTAGTGTATTGCTTACTGATTTGTTGCGATAAATTATTTTTGTAAATTACGTACTATTTTGTAATAAATGTTTTATTTTATGGCTACTGTTTTAATATCTTTTATTATTATTACTCTCATTCCTTTTCTATTCATAAAGGTCACTTAAAACAATTTTTTCAGTAATCAGCCTTTTATTAAATAAATTAAACCTTTGGGTCTTAATAATATAATAAAACTTACAGTTATGTGTCTACTTGTGCTTAATTATTATTATCAATAACTCAAAAACTATCACAATAATAAAGTAGGAGTATCTTTGATAACATAGACTATGATTATTTATTCATTTTATAAGCTAAACCAGCTGCTATAATAAGGAGTACTACTGCGGATGTCTTATACAGAATGCTACAAAGAACTCTATTCTGCCCACCAACAGAATTAACAATCAAATTATTCATAAGAAAGACCTGATTGCTCTCCTCGATAAATGCTTGTTTTTCTTCCTCTGACATTCGCTCACCTATTTCATTCATGGCATTTTTAAATTCAGTTTTTATTTTACCAACATCCACTCCACTGAAATCGGTTACCTTGTCAACATAGGTGTCTTGATTTTCTGAAAACATGAACAATTCAATTATTAATGCAGTGACATAATTTATAGAATTGTCAGATGGTATTTATAATTTATGCATTTTTTTTTCATATTTGTATAATGATTTGTTATCATTACATATTAATCTTGATTCACTTACTGTCTCCGAACATTTGTCTTTTCTTTGCTAAGATCTGTCCCCCACTCATAAGGCCCAAGTAGAGATGATATACGTAAGCCATTAATAAATGAGGATTCTCATGTTCCAGATTATGCAGATGCTCCAAGTAATTTTCTAGTGCCAATGGCTTTGGAATTGATCTCCAATTTTCACCTAAATAATGATAAAGATCCTCCTCGAAAGCATGTGTCCTAAAATTTTATGATATGATATGATTTTATAAATAGACATATTACACAATAGTGTAATATGTCTATTTTAAAATCTAATTATTATTAATTAGAACATGTTTTAGTATTTATATTGTTATTAAAGTTATAGTATTTAATATTTAAAAATCCATAGTTAAATACCTCAAAAATGGTTAAAAATAATCTCGAACAATAAGCAGTTACTATGGTGAATAATACTAACCTGTATAAAATTTTATTCACAAATAACTTGTCATAGTCTTCAAGATTTAATCTTTTATTTACTTCTTCAAGATAAGAGAAAATGTGGTAAAATACAAACAGTCCTCCACCCCAAACATCTTCATCTCGGAGCGCTACAAAATGAGCATGCAAAGTCAATTATTTGTGATACTAGAAAAATAATATAACATCAACAATAGACATTATTATAACCAACCCTAACCAAGAGCATGTCAGGATCTCATCAAGACATGTCTAAGGAGGGGACAGGTTTAATTAGAAGATAGAATCTGATTATGGCTATAATTATATTGAGCCGATTGCAGATATAATAAAAAGGAGGAAAAAAATGTCTCTGAAGGGTTCCGTATACTCCGTTCCATTCCATACTTCAAAAGTAATTATCTGTTGATTTTGCTTAAAATGCTTTTCCTAAAAAGTTTAGTATAGGAACTTACAAGTTTCCATCTTCTATATTTTGGAAATGCCAGGGGTGGGACCAACTTATAAGCCAATTCAGAGGATGATTACTCGAAAATGGTTGACTTTTTGTAATGATGTGTGAAACCTTGTCTTTATTTTATATCACCTGTTCAATAATATCACACAATGCGGTTGAATTGAAAAACTAATCGCCCATAAAATATTAAAATTTTATAATTTTATGATGTCAAAACTGAGATTTATACATGTCACCGTAAAATTGTAAAAACTGTTAGATTGTAATAAAACAAGTGAAATTGTTATTAATACAATCATTGTGTGCTACTTACAGATAGCAAATTTAGCGTTAACCAAAGCATCGCTTACTGAATGTATTTTTCTGGTGGCTTTTCGCATACGAGTCGTGAATAATTCAGAATTTTCAGACATTGTTAACAGACTAATGCGTATTTACTGAGCTAATTAAACTGATTAAAAATGACAAAATAGGATTCATAAAACGTATACAAAGAATAACAAAGATGAAAGATAAAAAAGTATTCTGTGATTTTTAATTTAACTTCAAAAAAAATCAGTCTTTGTCAAAATCAAAAACATGAAACATCTCAATCAATGATTAAAGAATTCAAACTCAATTCTTCTTCTTCTTCTTTAAAATGGCCTCCCTTATAGGATTAGCCAGTATCAGTATAATTCAGGAAAAAAATAACTTTGTAGCAGGTGGCGAAAACTTTGCGCAAAAGTAGGGCTTTGTGAATGTACAAGGGAAGAAATAGTTTAAATTACGTAATATTGTAAATTTACTATATCTTCTTGATAGTTGAAACCTGAAACAGCAAGACAAATACAAAATGTTAGTTTGTTAGTAAAGACGCACAAATCTACAATTTGATATTATTATGATTCATAGAGTATAAAGAGTAAAGGCTATTAACAAGAGGAGAAATTATATATCGTACCTTATCCCCCTATATGACACATGCCAATAAGAAAGAAAGAGATATCTAGTTGTTCGTTAATTTCAATTTTTGTAGACGGTCTCAGGTTTTGAACATATGTAACCAACTTCAGACAGATCAGCTGTCTGAAGTTGGTTACAAGTTGCCATGCTCGTATTTATCAGCAACTTCATATGTTACAAATGTCACTTTTTGTCGAAAATTCAATAAAAATGTGACTTCTGTGTGAAATAAAGTATTTTAAATATATTTTGCGACAATTGTATTGCAAAATAAATAAAATAAATAGATGTGCATATAAATTTATGTAGTAATAGTATGAAATTACTTAATAAATGTCCATTGTTTTTTTGTATAGGAAACGAACCACCTTAAACAATTCTCAACATAGTGGTGAAAAGTTAACACTTCTTCACGATTTTCTTTCCTCGCAGAATGTGATTTACAGCCCTCCACCAAACGGGCCATATTAATTTGAGCACAGCTTTGTTTTCTATTAAGACTTTTAAATATAAACTGAGATTTTTACCAAATAACATAGGTACTATAAATTAATAATTGCTTCTTCTTCTTCTTGTATCTTATTGCACACGTAAACAAATGACATTAGCTGTCAGTGGCTAACTTCAGGCCACATCTACTGCTACTAATTCAAAATGTCACTTATTGTTAGAGCAATAAAGTCGTAATTCCAACGTCTAAAATTGGACTCCAATTTGGACTCCAAGCTTTGGCAACCTTCGAAAAAAACGTATAGACATGGAGATGGCTTTCTCTTTCACTCTTATTGGTTTTGCCTTTGATGTTTTGTGAGACAAATAGCTGCCTACGGCTTCGATTTTTGTTTTAGTTCTATGAAACTCCTATTTCTTTGGCCAATACTATTATACCGAGTGTTGCCAATACTATTATTTATTACAATTATTTTTAAATTACCGTTATGCAATTACCGTGCTCTACGGTATCTATTTTTCGAGAACAGTTTCTAAGAATTTCCTAAAACTTTTATATATTAAGATTTCAATCTTTCCAGAGCTGTCAATAGCAACTTTAAACTTCCCGCGTAATTTCAAACGAGTGCATGTCGGACCGTCGCGCGCTCTACCGGCAAAAATCTGTCCCCGTAATTGAGACCATTATTTTAACATTACGTTCGGACTCCTTGTTATCTATACTTCGTGACAAGTTGCATTGCTCTAATTTATCAGCAACTTCTTAAGACAGCTGATCTGTCTGAAGTTGGTTACATATGTTCAAAACCTGTAACCGTCTTCAAAAATTGTAAATAACGAACAACTAGATATCTCTTTCTTTCTCATTGGCATGTGTCATATAGGGGGATAAGGTACGATATATAATTTTTCCTCTTGCTAATAGCCTTTACTCTTTATACTCTATGCTTTAAGGAAATCGGGAGGCCATTAAAAAAGAAGAGGAAGAAGCACAAGAATATGACGTTACATTCCAATGTCGCGCGTTTTTAGTCACGTGGTTAAACGTGAAAAAATCAAAATTTTATTTTTGATATTTTATAAAAATCATACATATTTTTGTGTAAAAAGTCGGTTAAATTGGTTAAAATTAATTTTTAGCGATAAAATATCAACAATCTGATGTATATTTCCATCATAGGATAATACCCTATTATGTGTAAAAACCGTTAGATTGTAAAATTACTAACGAGATTGTAAAAATATATCGGAACGTTCATTTTTACATATTTATAATCTAACGAAAAATAATGTGTTAAATTAAAAGCAGAATATTCGGGTCCGACCGTCCGAGGTCTTTTAAAATTTCACAATTTCACTAGTTGTAAAATTGTAAAAACCGTTAGATTGTAATCTAACGGTTTTTACAATTTTACGGTGATATATACACGATCAAGGACAGAGATAGAGGAAATTCATTTGTTCTATCTCGCGACTCGCTTTTTTTCGAGAGCTCTTGTGGGAACGTGGCTGTAAGCCTCTGGCAATCATCTGGCAATCGTGTTACCACGAAGTATAGATAACAAGGAGTCCGAACGTAATGTTAAAATAATGGTCTCAGTTACGGGGACAGATTTTTGCCGGTAGAGCGCGCGACGGTCCGACATGCACTCGTTTGAAATTACGCGGGAAGTTTAAAGTTGCTATTGACAGCTCTGGAAAGATTGAAATCTTATTATTTAAAAGTTTTAGGAAATTCTTAGAAACTGTTCTCGAAAAATAGATACCGTAGAACACGGTAATTGCCTAACGGTAATTTAAAAATAATTGTAATAAATAATAGTATTGGCAACACTCGGTATAATAGTATTGGCAACACTCGGTACTCGTCGGTCTCGCACGCCTAGCGGTAGAAAAGAGAACTAAGATCTGGTCCTATTATTGTGTACATAATTATTATTAAAAAGCCTATACCGTTCGGACTCCTGGTATCTATGCTTCATGCGTGTTACAATGCATATAAATAAAAAAAACCAAAGAAATAGGAGTATAATAGAACTAAAACAAAAATCGAAGCCGTAGGCAGCTATTTGTCTCACAAAACATCAAAGTCAAAACCAATAAGAGTGAAAGAGAAAGCCATCTCTATGTCTATACGTTTTTTTTTCGAAGGTTGCTCCAATTTGGAGTCCAAATTGGAGTCAAATTTTAGACGTTGGAATTACGACTTTATTGCTTTAACATTAAGTGACATTTTGAATTAGTAGCAGTAGATGTGGCCTGAAGTTAGCCACTGACAGCTAATGTCATTTGTTTACGTGTGCATTATGATACAAGAAGAAGAAGAAGCAAATCATGAATTTATAGTGTGTTATTTGGTAAAAATCTCAGTTTATCTTAAAAAGTCTTATTAGAAAACAAAGCTGTGCTCAAGTTAATATGGCCCGTTTAGTGGAGGGCTGTAAATCACACTCTGCGAGGAAAGAAAATCGTGAAGAAGTGTATGTTGAAAATTGTTTCAGGTTATATAAATACAAGCAATTACACTGAAGTTATTATATTCTTGTAGATAAATGTGTTTATTGTGCATTATATGCGGATTTCAACAATATATATTATAAATTTTATAATAAATTTCAGAGGTTGTGTATTTACATAGTGATGTTTTTTTTGGATATCGATATTAGATAAACCTTCGAAAGAGAAAATATGTTAATCTGAAAGAAAAATGTTTTGCCTACTTTATATTTACCAAACACCATACAATTATACAAATTAGTAAGATCTAAAATATAAACTAAGTGATAATATATAATATAAAGTAGTGTGGTGTATTTTTTATTAATTATAATTATTAATTAATAATTCCTGTATATTATAATGGAGTTACGGTTGTACATCATCACAAAAACATGTCACAAATGTTCAAATTTAACTTTGCTTTTTGGTTTTGCAGGGAATTAGGTGGCCTTTTGCAAGGATACTTCTTTGTACTTTTTTAATTGACCAGAAAACGGGCAGACTGATCGCCAGATGGAGAGCGATTATCGCCACCTACACATACTCGCAATAGGAGGAGTCACAAGTACGATCCCGGTCCTAAAATCCGCAACTACTCCTTGAGTACCCGGAGGCCGTGGTATTTATTTGGTCCAGGTGGACCGTTCGTGCCAAAGTATGGCTCTCCCACGTAAACGGACTGCTGTGCTCTGTTTTCTTCACATATTTAGCTCCATACTGACAATCTGAGAGCTTTTTGGTGTTGTCGTAACGTGTAAGCTAATATATGATGTCAAATTGTTAATAAATAATAAATATATCTATTAAAATTTCCTGTTTTCATTTATCTTTCCACGTAGGTACCCCAACTAAAGGGAGAAATGCATAAAGACATAAAAAGTCTATACGTCTACTGTTTATATATTTACCAGCTGTATCCAAGGGAAAAGTATCCTATGTTTTAATCCAGAGCTTAAACTACTGCCATACCAAATTTCATTGAAATCTGGTCAATAGTTTTTGCGTGAAAGAGTAACAAACATCCATCCATACATCCAGCCATCGTCACGAACTTTCATGTTTATAATAGTAGTAGGATATAGAACTGACAAGTCGATTGGACGATAGCCTGCATAGTGTGTGGGTGTATAGTTCAAGAGACTAGCTTCCCCAACATACTTCTGTTTGTTGTAGACAATACTGCATAAATTCGTTTTCGATTGACTGATAATAATTTATAAATCACAAAGGTGCATAGGTAGATCATTACGCATAAATCTTCCACATTAATCATTCTATCTATTGGCTGCAAACTGCATTTAAATTCATTTAATAGTTTAAAAGATCTAAGCAAACATAAAGCGGAATAAAAGACTTCATTTTATGCTATGAAAAGATTAACATTTTCATCATTATTTTGATTTTTATCGACACAAAATGCCGGCTAGGGACTTCACTGGCGGACGGGAATATATTTACATATGAAGTTGCTGGTAAATACGAGCAATGCAACTTGTAACCAACTTCAGACAGCTGCTCTGTCTGAAGTTGGTTACATATGTTCAAAACCTGTAACCGTCTACAAAAATTGTAAATAACGAACAACTAGATATCTCTTTCTTTCTCATTGGCATGTGTCATATAGGGGGATAAGGTACGATATATAATTTTTCTCTTGCTAATAGCCTTTACTCTTTATACTCTATGCAAAATGCCGACTAGGGACTTCACTGGCGGACGGGAATATATTTACATATGAAGTTGCTGGTAAATACGAGCAATGCAACTTGTAACCAACTTCAGACAGCTGCTCTGTCTGAAGTTGGTTACATATGTTCAAAACCTGTAACCGTCTACAAAAATTGTAAATAACGAACAACTAGATATCTCTTTCTTTCTCATTGGCATGTGTCATATAGGGGGATAAGGTACGATATATAATTTTTCTCTTGCTAATAGCCTTTACTCTTTATACTCTATGAAAAAAACATTAGTCCATAGAGTATAAAGAGTAAAGGCTATTAGCAAGAGGAAAAATTATATATCGTACCTTATCCCCCTATATGACACATGCCAATGAGAAAGAAAGAGATATCTAGTTGTTCGTTATTTACAATTTTTGAAGACGGTTACAGGTTTTGAACATATGTAACCAACTTCAGACAGATCAGCTGTCTTAAGAAGTTGCTGATAAATTAGAGCAATGCAACTTGTAACCAACATATGTAAATATATTCCCGTCCGCCAGTGAAGTCCCTAGTCGGCATTTTGTGTCGATAAAAATCAAAATGATGATGAAAATGTTAATCTTTTCATAGCATAAAATGAAGTCTTTTATTCCGCTTTATGTTTGCTTAGATCTTTTAAACTATTAAATGAATTTAAATGCAGTTTGCTGCCAATAGATAGAATGATTAAAGTGGAAGATTTATGCGTAATGATCTATGCACCTTTGTGATTTATAAATTTTTATCAGTCAATCAAAAACGAATTTATGCAGTATTGTCTACAACAAACAGAAGTATGTTGGGGAAGCTAGTCTCTTTAACTATACACCCACACACTATGCTGGCTATCGTCCAATCGACTTGTCAGTTCTATATCCTACTACTATTATAAACATGAAAGTTCGTGACGATGGCTGGATGTATGGATGGATGTTTGTTACTCTTTCACGCAAAAACTATTGACCAGATTTCAATGAAATTTGGTATGGCAGTAGTTTAAGCTCTGGATTAAAACATCTAGGATACTTTTCCCTTGGATACAGCTGGTAAATATATAAACAGTAGACGTATAGACTTTTTATGTCTTTATGCATTTCTCCCTTTAGTTGGGGTACCTACGTGGAAAGATAAATGAAAACAGGAAATTTTAATAGATATATTTATTATTTATTAACAATTGGACATCATTTATTAGCTTACACGTTACGACAACACCAAAAAGCTCTCAGATTGTCAGCATGGAGCTAAATATGTGAAGAAAACAGAGCACAGCAGTCCGTTTACGTGGGAGAGCCATACTTTGGCACGAACGGTCCAACTGGACCAGATAAATACCACGGCCTCCGGGTACTCAAGGAGTAATTGCGGATTTTAAGGTGGTTCGTTTCCTATACAAAAAAACAATGGACATTAATTAGGTAATTTCATACTATTACTACATAAATTTATATGCACATCTATTTATTTTGCAATACAATTGTCGCAAAATACATTTAAAATACTTTATTTCACACAGAAGTCACATTTTTATTGAATTTTCGACAAAAAGTGACATTTGTAACTTATGTCACTTTTTGTCGAAAATTCAATAAAAATGTGACTTCTGTGTGAAATAAAGTATTTTAAATGTATTTTGCGACAATTGTATTGCAAAATAAATAGATGTGCATATAATTTATGTAGTAATAGTATGAAATTACCTAATTAATGTCCATTGTTTTTTTGTATGGGAAACGAACCACCTTAAGACCGGGATCGTACTTGTGACTCCTCCTATTGCGAATATGTATAGGTGGCGATAATCGCTCTCCATCTGGCGATCAGTCTGCCCGTTTTCTGGTCAATTAAAAAAGTACAAAGAAGTATCCTTGCAAAAGGCCACCTAATTCCCTGCAAAACTAAAAAGCAAAGTTAAATTTGAAAATTTGTTACATGTTTTTGTGATGATGTACAACCGTAACTCCATTATATTATACAGGAATTATTAATTAATAATTAAAATTAATAAAAAATACACCACACTATTTTATATTATATATTATCACTTAGTTTATATTTTAGATCTTACTAATTTGTATAATTGTATGGTGTTTGGTAAATATAAAGTAGGCAAAACATTTTTCTTTCAGATTAACATATTTTCTCTTTCGAAGGTTTATCGATATCCAAAA
The DNA here is from genome assembly GCA_905404095.1 of Glaucopsyche alexis. Taxonomy (NCBI): domain Eukaryota; kingdom Metazoa; phylum Arthropoda; class Insecta; order Lepidoptera; family Lycaenidae; genus Glaucopsyche; species Glaucopsyche alexis. The sequence goes on from FR990046.1 coordinate 18,935,877, forward strand.
CATCACTATGTAAATACACAACCTCTGAAATTTATACAAAATTTTCTATTATATATTGTTGAAATCCGCATATAATGGACAATAAACACATTTATCTACAAGAATATAATAACTTCAGTGTAATTGCTTGTATTTATATAACCTGAAACAATTCTCAACATACACTTCTTCACGATTTTCTTTCCTCGCAGAGTGTGATTTACAGCCCTCCACCAAACGGGCCATATTAACTTGAGCACAGCTTTGTTTTCTAATAAGACTTTTTAAGATAAACTGAGATTTTTACCAAATAACACACTATAAATTCATGATTTGCTTCTTCTTCTTCTTGTATCATAATGCACACGTAAACAAATGACATTAGCTGTCAGTGGCTAACTTCAGGCCACATCTACTGCTACTAATTCAAAATGTCACTTATTGTTAAAGCAATAAAGTCGTAATTCCAACGTCTAAAATTGGACTCCAATTTGGACTCCAAATTGGAGCAACCTTCGAAAAAAAACGTATAGACATAGAGATGGCTTTCTCTTTCACTCTTATTGGTTTTGCCTTTGATGTTTTGTGAGACAAATAGCTGCCTACGGCTTCGATTTTTGTTTTAGTTCAATGAAACTCCTATTTCTTTGCATTAGTCAACAACGCAACTCTCAGCTCATTGCTCGTAAGAAAACTTGTTTTGAGCCGGCTTATATTGTGTATCCTTTTCTAAGTTATTTAATTGTATTAAATTAAATTAATCTGAAGCCAAATCATTTTTTGTTAGTGTTTTGGTTTGAAAATAAAAATCAATAAATAAAAAGTTACACAGGACATCTTAACTGCACAGGACGATGAGTGAAGAAGCAAAAATTAAGGTATTTTCACGCCCTACTATTATTTTAATTACTTTTCATTGATTTTTTAAGTATTTTGAAATTCTCTTCTTATTGTAAAAATAAAAGTAGCTCAATTTGTTTACATATTGATACGTCTCAAGGTCATCGGCATTCTTATCAGTTTGACACAGGACACTGTTTGACATGTATTTTGCAAAAAAAGCAATCTGTTACCTAACCTAATTCCATTGCACAATAAAAATATAATCGGAATTTATAAGAATAAGAATGGCTTACGACTTAAAAAAGGAAGATGATGTTAAAGATTATCTAGAGAATCTAGGAATTGAATATCGTTTCGGTTGTTATAAAGAAAAGAAGCCAGAAGTTTGTCATCTGTTAGGAGATTACTTAGAGGCGATTAAAAAAGATTATTCCAAAGCGGCTAGAGTGTACAAAAGTAATTGTGTGGACTATAAACACGGTAAATCATGCTTAAAATATGGAAATTATGCTTTGATTGGTCGAGGTCGGGAAAAAGAAGAACCCAAAGAAGCCCTAGATTATTTTGAAAAGGGTTGCGATCTAAACGATCCTATTTCTTGTTTGCATGCGGGTATTCTTCTAACGGCCACTGGCCCTGAAGCCAAAGTACAACGAGATGTACCAAAAGGTAAGAGCCCAATGTTAAGTTATAATTATTGCACAATATTATCAGTAGTGTACAACAAAACAATATCTTATCAACAATAATTAGTTGTAACATGTAAATTCAGTTCTCCATAATATGCATGTACAGTAAAACCAATTTGCTAATAGTTTTGACAATCTTCATTTTCCCATAGATTAGTTGACCCGGCAAACATTCTTTTACCATATACCTATATTATTTTTATCATTTAGGCCTTAGGGGTTGAAAAAATAGATAACGACCGATTCTCAGACCTACACAAGAATTTTATGTTAAATTGATAAAATATATTATAGAAAAAGTGATAACAGCCAAAAACCATTAGAAACATAGTTGCACTGTATTATATTATAAATAAAATCTTTTAATGGCTTAATTTAGTGATTAACCCACAATTAAATCTGTAATGTTGTGTAAAAGATTTTAAAAAATATATAAACACTTATCAACCATTATTTTTCCAGGATACAATTATTTAAAGAAAAGCTGCGACCAAAAAGATGCAATGGCTTGCCATTATTTGTCTGGAATGTATTTAGCCGGAGTTCCAAGAAATGTGAATGAGTACAACCCTCATAATCCAGAGAAGAATAAAAATATTGAATATCTAATAAAGCCTGATTTAAAACAAGCCTTTGCATTTGCTATGAAGGGTTGCGAGCTGGGCAACATGTTTGCGTGTGCAAATGTTAGCATTATGTATAAAAAAGGGGACGGTGTGGAGAAAAACCCTGATCAATCAAAAAGATACTTTGAAATTGCACAAAACCTACAAAAAGCACAGGATCTTACAAAGGAAGTGAAATTTCAACAAGGTCTCAACAATTAAAAATAGAACTGTGTTCATGAACAAATATTTATTATTGCATTTGAAATTAATTATGAAATCCATACTTACATTTAGATTTTTTTAGTTTAATTTAATGCTTAAATAAAGTTGTTACCTTTTAACATTGAGTTTTGATTACTCTTAAATCTTAATACATCTTTTAAACATCATTAATTGAGAAAATTTTCATAATATTAAAATTATTATTTAAAAATACTCATATTTATTGTGTAACACATAATATTACACAAGTTTTTTTTGGTATCTGCTACATTATATACGGAAGCCTACCTTGCCGATAATATTAGATGCTAGCTGGTGCCTACAACTTTCTGTGGAACGGAACCCTATTCTTATAGTGGAAGCATAAGATAAAAGTATCCTAAGTTAGTCCTCATTAAACATCAGCCAGTGAAAGTATGTTCAAAATTGGTCCAGTTGTTTCAGAGATTAGCGGGAACAAAGAGACAGACAAACTATCAAGTTAGGCAAGTCTCACTCTACACCAGCCACTTCCACTTACTCGCATATTTTAATTATTATATAGATACAAAACTGATAATATTTCTGTGCCGCGACACACATTGACAATGGACGCGTAAACGTATTAATACATGCTACTTGTCGACCAGCTCGACGCACACTAACACGAAAATTCGCCTGCAGCGGGCCAATTTGAGTCTTCGCTTTTTATGCGTAATACTATATCTACCTCTTTTTAATTTATGTATTCTGTATATAATATAGTCATTAAACTAATTGCTTAATGACTGTTCATTTAGATTGGAATCATCGGAGGATCAGGATTCAACGACCCTGATTTATTTAAGAACCCAATAGAACGGGAAGTGACAACAATCTTTGGCAAACCCTCGGATGTGCTGCTAGAAGGCTCTATTGCTGGAGTGCCATGTGTTCTGTTAGCCAGGCATGGTAGAAAACATCAATACCAACCAAGGTTAGTATTTTATAAGGTATCACCATGGGTATCACATAAGTTATACTGAGCTATACCTAGTATGATTACATCAGTAGGTACCTATGCTATTGTTGCAGTAAAAATATAGTAGACTACCAAAACTAGTTTTTTTTAACTTAGATTTGCTCCATTATGACTATTGACTAGGACTGCCAGATTTTTTTTCAGCCTTTATGGGACAACTGCATACCCGGGACAAAAAAACAAAATAAATTAAGTAGTGACAAATTTAATATTTTGATATTTTTCTGATGAACTCGCTCTGAGTTTCAGCATAATATTTTGTTTTAGCACGCCCGAGCTCATATTAAATGTGTATGGGATATTGCGAGCATTGTGTGCGTACTTTTTATTTAACCCTAGCTCTAGATCGCACGATTTACGAATTACGGGACCATACGGAACAACGCTTGACGCTTGTGCCGGCGCGGGCGAGATGTTAACACCTAAAATACGGAACGTCTCGCATCCCAACTACTGACCATTAATAATGGTGCATTATAATAATATGACTATATGAGGGATTTAATAAATTAAGTACCTACATAATTTTTTTAACATACGAATATGAGATTTAACACTAGAAGTATTTAAATTCTTTCTTATCACAAGGAACTAGCATAGTTCACTTTTAATGATAACTTTAGATTAAAACGTATAAAATAGGTCAATAACTTACTAACTACAATACTACGCTACAATGATAAATAATAATTAAATTCAAATTAATTCGGATAGCTTATGGTGAGGCTGACTCCTCGGTTGTTGCAAGTGTCTATGGGCGGCGGTAAAAGTTACGTTTTCGTCGTGAGGCGAGTCGCTTGACAGACCATCGCACCATTTTTGTTGGCAAAAATTGTCATTTACACGGTTGAGAAAATGGACAACATGGGTCGATTTTCTCAACCGTGTAAATCCCGTATAAGTCCTCTGTCTAGAATTTCGCGACAGGCGCGCCGCGTGTTATTCCAGGTAGAGCCTAGAGGCCTAGTAGCTTACCATCAGGGCGATTCACCAGCTCGTTTTCCGGGTTTTTTCCATATTTATTGTGTTTACAGCGACGTGAACTACCGCGCAAACATCTGGGCGCTGAAGGAGATCGGCTGTACACACGTGCTGGCCACCACCGCCACCGGCTCGCTGGTGGAGAACTATCGCCCTGGGGACCTGGTCATTATAGATGACTTCATTGATAGGTAACTAACTCCGTTGAGTGATGTTCGAGGTATTGGCAACATGTTCGAGGTATTGTATATGAATAAGAAGCTATCTTCACAATTGACGACCTCTGTGGCTCAGTGGTTAGCGCGTTGGCGCTCAAGCCGGAGGTCGCGGATTTCGAATTCCGCCATGCAGGGAACAAAAAAGTTTTCAGTGTTCCTGGGTCATGGATGTGTATTATATTATAATAAAAATCTTATAAAAAGTATTGAATATATTTCCGTTGTACCCCCCCCCCCCCCCCTGTAACACACAAGTTCTTCGAAAACTCACCACAGGACCAGATTGACGTGGTATGAAGCCGTCCATAGGTATTACTATTATTATTGTAATGGTGACATTTCGAATCTTAAAAAGACCGGCAAACTTGTAACGACTTTGGTATCACGGGTGATAGTCGCTTACCATTAAATAAATGTAATACCCATAAAATACATAATACCAGGACATGGGGCCGAAAATGCACGTTCTTCGACCGGAGTGAGGGCGGTCCGCGCGGCGTGTGCCACCTGCCCATGCGGCCGGCGTTCTGCGAGAAGGCGCGCCGGGCTCTGCTAGCCGCTGCCGCCGGCCGCGGGTACACGCACCACGACACCGGCACCGCCGTCACCATACAGGGGCCGAGGTACGCACCACCACATCGGCACCGCCGTCACCATACAGGGGCCGAGGTACGCACCACGACACTGGCACCGCCGTCACCATACAGGGGCCGAGGTACGCACCACACCGGCACCGCCGTCACCATACAGGGGCCGAGGTACGCACCACGACACCGGCACCGCCGTCACCATACAGGGGCTGAGGTACGCACCACATCGGCACCGCCGTCACCATACAGGGGCCGAGGTACGCACCACCACACCGGCACCGCCGTCACCATACAGGGGCCGAGGTACGCACCACCACACCGGCACCGCCGTCACCATACAGGGGCCGAGGTACGCACCACACCGGCACCGCAGTCACCATACAGGGGCCGAGGTACGCACCACACCGGCACCGCCGTCACCATACAGGGGCCGAGGTACGCACCACACCGGCACCGCCGTCACCATACAGGGGCCGAGGTACGCACCACCACACCGGCACCGCCGTCACCATACAGGGGCCGAGGTACACACCACACCGGCACCGCCGTCACCATACAGGGGCCGAGGTACGCACCACACCGGCACCGCCGTCACCATACAGGGGCCGAGGTACGCACCACACCGGCACCGCCGTCACCATACAGGGGCCGAGGTACGCACCACACCGGCACCGCCGTCACCATACAGGGGCCGAGGTACGCACCACCACACCGGCACCGCCGTCACCATACAGGGGCCGAGGTACGCACCACCACAGTCCACACCGGCACCGCCGTCACCATACAGGGGCCGAGGTACGCACCACACCGGCACCGCCGTCACCATACAGGGGCCGAGGTACGCACCACACCGGCACCGCCGTCACCATACAGGGGCCGAGGTACGCACCACGACACCGGCACCGCCGTCACCATACAGGGGCCGAGGTACGCACCACACCGGCACCGCCGTCACCATACAGGGGCCGAGGTACGCACCACCACACCGGCACCGCCGTCACCATACAGGGGCCGAGGTACGCACCACCACAGTCCACACCGGCACCGCCGTCACCATACAGGGGCCGAGGTACGCACCACCTCACCGGCACCGCCGTCACCATACAGGGGCCGAGGTACGCACCACCACACCGGCACCGCCGTCACCATACAGGGGCCGAGGTACTTAACCAACCATAGACTAGACTCCGCAAGTGTATGTATTTCGCATGTAAAAAGAGTAGTAAAAATTACTTCCTTCAGCGCCATTTCCTCACGAATATTATCGGTGCCAAACGTCAAACGAAAACTAAAAAACGCGACGGGGCCGAGGTACGCACCACTACACCGGCACCGCTGTCACCATACAGGGGCCGAGGTACGCACCACCACACCGGCACCGCCGTCACCATACAGGGGCCGAGGTACGCACCACCACACCGGCACCGCCGTCACCATACAGGGGCCGAGGTACTTAACCAACCATAGACTAGACTCCGCAAGTGTATGTATTTCGCATGTAAAAAGAGTAGTAAAAATTACTTCCTTCAGCGCCATTTCCTCACGAATATTATCGGTGCCAAACGTCAAACGAAAACTAAAAAACGCGACGGGGCCGAGGTACGCACCACTACACCGGCACCGCTGTCACCATACAGGGGCCGAGGTACGCACCACCACACCGGCACCGCCGTCACCATACAGGGGCCGAGGTACGCACCACCACACCGGCACCGCCGTCACCATACAGGGGCCGAGGTACTTAACCAACCATAGACTAGACTCCGCAAGTGTATGTATTTCGCATGTAAAAAGAGTAGTAAAAATTACTTCCTTCAGCGCCATTTCCTCACGAATATTATCGGTGCCAAACGTCAAACGAAAACTAAAAAACGCGACGGGGCGGCGCGTGGTGACTGACGCCCTTTGAATCGTTTACTCGGGGACGGGGGAGTTAGTCACTAAATCGCGCTTGTGACGTCACATCTGGTAGAAAAAAAAATGGCACACTTGGTTTCTATTAGGTTGGGGAAAAAGTTTCTTCGCATTTTATATAAAAATTCAAAAGGTTTTTTTATAAAGTTTATTTACAAGTGACTAAAGTATATAGGTGCCATTTTGTTCGATAACTTTTTGCCATCTTGTTGGTAGGTACATGATCCCATTGCTATAAAATTTTTGGGGCTTCTGATGAAAAAACTGCGACAAGTGGTTTTGGCAGTCCTCTTGTGATGTCAACCTGACACTGCCTAAGGAATTCTGCAGCGATCGAAACAGGTGGAAATCTGAAGGTGCAAGGTCAGGACTATACGGCGGATGCATTAACACCTCCCAGCCAAACTCCCGTAATTTTTTCTGAGTGGCTAAAGATGTGTGAGGTCTAGCGTTATCATGGTGAAAAACCACACCCCTTCTGTTGATTAATTCCGGCCGCTTTCTCTCAACTTCTTGCTTTAATCTCATCAGTTGTTCGCAGTACAGTTCAGAATTGATGGTCCTGCCTGGCGGTAACAGCTCATAATGAATAATGCCCTTCCAATCCCACCACACACACAGCATCACCTTGTTGCGAGTTAACCCGGGTTTCGCCACAGTCTGTGAAGCCTGACCGGCCTTTGACCACGATCTTTTTCGCACGTTCTTGTCGTACGTGATCCACTTTTCACCACCAGTTATCAGCTTCTTCAAAAATGGTTCGGTTTCATTACGTCGTAATAAAGAATCACAAATGAGTACACGGTTCATTAGGTTTCTTTCAGTGAGCTCATGAGGCACCCAAATATCGAGCTTTTATGTGTACCCAGCTTTTTTCAAATGCGCCAAAACCGTTTTGTGGTCAATCCCCAGTTCTTCAGCTACATCGTAACTACTAATATGCCGATCTTGCTCCACTTTTTCAAAAATGGCAACAGTTTTGTCCGTAACAGGGCGACCAGAGCGACGTGCATCTTTGATATCAAAATTTCCGGATTGAAAACGCTTAAACCAAATTTGCGCTACTCTCACAGATACTGCATTAGGTCCATAAACATCACAAATTTTTTTCGCGGCTTGTGTTGCATTTTTACCTTTTTTGTAATAAAATTTTAAAATGTATCGAAATTCTTCATAAGAATCACTCATTTTAACAATAAGAAAAACAAATGAAAATCTCAAATTTACCTAATTTGAATTTGGAATTGTATTCTGTAAAATTAAAACTTTTTAATGATACCAAAATCAGCCAGATACAATTGGTATAGCCCAAGATATTTTATGACAAGTTCATACATACTATAATGCGAAAAGACTTTTTCCCCAACCTATTATACAGACGATGAGACTTGCGTTATATACTAACCCCCTTACTAATAAACGCTGTAAGCTTTGAATAGTTACACAGTGTTTTGTCTCCTATCAAATTCAAAATGTCACTTGTGTGACGTGAACAAAATACTGTATAACTATTCAAAGCTTATACAGTGTTTATTAGTAAGGGGGTTGTGATGTAGTGAAGTAGATGCATCTGTGTACTTAACCTTAAGTAAATAAAGTTCTTACAGTCAACAAACCAATGCCATATATTTTTTCACTGAGTTTATAACTATTAACTAGCTTTAGCTTTGGGTAGTAAATGCAATCCCACGGGAACATTGTTCTCTTTCGGGATAAAATGTAGCCTGTTTTAATCCAGAGCCTAAATTACAACCATAACAAATTTCATTAAAATCCATTCAGTACTTCTGTAGGTTTTGCGTGAAAGAGACACAAATATCCATTCATCTATCCATCCTCATAAACTTTCACATTTTTAATAATAATAAGATTTGTGAAAATCCCTTCAGCTATTTTTGCGTGGAAGATTAACAAAACACTTAAGCACCTTCGCACTCTAAACATTCTAAATACATAAATTAATAGTTAAAAAGTCACTAGAAAAACACGCTTTTATAAATGCACGTAAAAACCAAAAATAAATTATGGATCGTTGTTGAAGTTGTCTCTATATTTTGTGGGCTGAAGAAGATATTTTGAATGATTGTATTTTAACGGCTGTGACCTGTGATAGGTTTTCGAGTCGGGCAGAGAGTCTCATGCACAAGCAATGGGGCGGCCATTTAGTCAACATGACTACAGTTCCAGAGGTATGCAACCTTTTTTTTACTACATAGTAGTTCGCGCACGATGGAGTAGCAGCGACGCTATTTGTCATGACCTAAAATGCCTAAATACAAAGATTTCAAAACTCAAGATAGGCTATGACGTTCATTTGACAGAACAAATCTTCATACAATAAAAAGTTACGACTTACGCCATCTTGGTTTTCACCATACTTCAAATGTCAGCCATCTTGTTTTTACAATACTTTAAATGTCAAAATGGCCCCAAAAACTACAAGTGGGACGATTTAACTGGATACACTTTTTGCCTCAACATGCCTCGCAAAAACTACAAGTGGGACGATTTAACTGGATACACTTTTTGTCTCAACATGCCTCACAAAAACTACAAGTGGGACGATTTAAGCTGCGCGTCCACTGCATCGGAATCGGAGCGTACGGATTTGTTGCTTTGTATGGATTTCTATGGTACTGCGTCCACTGGACCGGCATTTCTGCGCCTGCGACCGGTATTTTTGCCGATGACGTCATCGGCAGTGAACCCGTCACTCGGATTCCGAACGTTTCAAGTTCTGACGTGTTTGCGACGACACGACGGCTATACATAAATACTTATTCACGATGAATGACGATATTTTAATTACTTTAGTGGAAAAATATGATGAACTTTACAATCTAAAACATCAACATTATCATAACCAACTGAGGAGAGACGATATTTGGGATGAAATTGGGCAAATAATAAATAAAAATTGTAGAATATAGTGAAGTTCAAAAAACTTTTTTCGAGTCATATGAATGTACCCAAAAAATCTATTTTCATCTTCTAATAAATCAGAATATAATGTATGAAATTCTCCAAAAATTAATCTTTTTGAATTTATATTATGATTTATGAACCCATATCTTTCGTTTCCTCTTGTTTCTCTTTTCCTCTTCTGTTAAAATACAGCTAATTACAACAATATAAATACAACAATATCCGTGACGATACGCTACAGTAAACGACAAGTGTAAAAAATTCATACAAACATAAGTCAATCATCGTAAACGGTCGCGCGTAATGGCGTCTAACGTTGTGCAATGTAATTCCTGTCGAATTGTAGTTTGTGAAGTGTTATCATTCATTGAAAATAAAATGAAGGTTATGGATGAAGATACTTTAATCAGAATATGTATCACATCCTTCTCATCTGATGACATTTTAGCGGCAAAAAAACTGTTATTTGAAGCCATATCCACGAAAAGAATGAAAATACGAAAAAGTGAAGACAAATCATTACGAGACTTAGAGGATATTATAAATCTACTTAAACAAACTGACGCTACAGACCCTGAGAGAATACCACTGTTTGTTGCAAGAGAATTGCACAAATTGCCACCAGTAACTTTTGACCACATAGACGTCACCAGGTTATTACGAGACTTAAACTTACTTCGGGAGGACCTAAGTGACATTAAAAGGAACTATGTTACACAAAATCATCTTCATGAAGTAATGGACTCACTGAATAATAGACCGTTGGATACAATAAACTTTAAAAGAGGAGGTTTTACTGGATTGGATAGCTATAATTGCGATAGTGGACCGATGGGCTTACAACCAGTCGTGAACGTATCACTAAACTCTGATAAGTGCAATAAGAGTGAAGAGTGCCATAATATTTTCTTATCGGCAAGTCCACCAGCTCGCTCACATCGTCCAGAGCGCTTAGAAGAGGCACGTGGGGGCGCTACTACAATTTCGGAAATAGATCGTGTTGTGGAGTGCGATGCAGTGAACGTGCAGCTAAGTATGAAAAAGACTACACCACAATTAGAAGAGGCACGTGTAGATGCCACTGTGGTTTCAAATGAGTGCGACGTAATGACCACGCAGCTTTGTACAAAAGAGACATCAACAGTGTCCTATTGCAGCGCTTCAAATGAATCCAGTGCGAGTCCCCGTGAACCGTTTATGAGCGGTGAAGTCGTGCGCGCATTGAGTGAGACCGCTACAACAAAGAATCACGATAGTGAAAGAAAACGTTCGATGTCTATGGCTGATGTAGTTCGCTCATCTGTGGCCAGTATTGAACATAAATGTAATGAATATTCAAATGGCGGATGGACAACTGTTCAAAGAAAAAAGACCAAACTAAAAAACAAGTTTGTTAGCGAAATAGGTTGTGCTAATAATGATTTAAATTTTAAAGCTGCGCTTGCCAATAAAGTTCCATTATATATATCAAATGTAAGTAAGCAAACTACTGAGAAGGACATTCTAGAGTATTTGTTAAGTAGAACTAACGAGTATGTTATAGTAGAAAAAATAAGTTGTAAGAGACAGCGAGATTATAATTCGTTCAAGTTATTTGTACCGCGTAATAAGTTGTCAATCTATATGAATAACACATTATGGCCAGAGGGTGTTTGTTTTAGGCGATTTGTGTTATTTAATAGAAATGATAAGAAAACTTCTAATACGAGTAAATCTTAATACTTTTAATAATGGATAAACAGACATGTAATATGGTTAGTTTTAATTGTAAATCTTTTAAGCGCTCGTTAGAGGGAATTAAAAATATATGTTCAACTGCAGATATTGTGGCACTGCAGGAGACTTGGCTCCTTCCGTATGACCTACCCTTACTAAGTACAGTAAGCAATGATTTCGATTACTCAGGTAAGTCAGCTGTAGACCTGGCTGGTGGAATTTTAAAGGGAAGGCCATTCGGAGGAGTAGCGCTTTTGTGGCGCAGAGACGTTTTTAAATCTGTGAATGTGATACATAGCGATAATGATAGATTATGTGCCATAAAACTTACACTTCAGAATGATCAATGTCTTATTGTCATTAATGTTTACATGCCAACTGACTCACATGTTAATTTAGTAGAATTTACAGATTGTTTAGGCGAAATTAAAGCTATAATTGAGAGTAATGATATTGAGTCTGCATACATTTTGGGTGATTTCAATTCTCATCCAAATCAATTGTTTTGGTCTGAGCTTTGTAATTTTTGTGAAGACCAATCATGGTTATGTGCGGATACGGAAATATTAGGTATTGGGTCGAATACATTTACATATAGAAGTGACATTAATGGCAGCTTGCGCTGGTTGGATCACTGTCTTGTGACTCAATCAGCCTGGCGGACAGTCAAAACAGTAAGTGTACGCCATGATGTATATTGGTCTGACCATCTGCCGCTCTCTATAGTGTGTGATTTGGATTTAATAATTCCTAAGAAATACAGTAGTAAGAATAATAGCTTGTCAAATAAAATACTATGGGGTTGTAGAACGGATGGTCAGATTAAGAGGTATTATGATGAGTGCCATAGAAAGTTGAGAAATATGCATTTTCCGCAGGTATTTATAGCATGTGGTGATAAGCAGTGCACAATTAGTGAACATAGACAAGAGTTAGATAATATGTATAATAATATTGTTGCAATTCTTTCACGTGCTGCTGCAAATACACATAAGGGTTATGTCCATAAAAAGCGTTATGTCATAGGATGGAATACTCATGTACATGCAGCTCACCGTGAGGCTCGGACGAAATATCAAGCGTGGCTGTTACATAACAAACCTAGATCAGGTCATATATGGAATGAAATGTGTAAAAGCAAAAAGATTTTTAAAAGTAGGTTAAAATGGTGTCAAAACCATCAACTTGATATAACAATGAATAAAATGAACACACATAGAGCATTTAAAAACTTTTCCAAATTTTGGAAAGAGACTAACAAGCATAATGTTCGACCGAGCTTACCGGTGAGTGTGGCTGGCTGCAGTTCTCAAAAAGATATTGCAAACCTCTTTAAGGACTTTTTTAGGGTTTCATCGCCATTGGGACCTTCTGTACAGATGGACGATGCTGAGATTTGTCATGATAAAAAGCTAGTTCGCTTCTCTTCAAAGCAAGTGTCTGAAGTTATACGTAAAATGACAAGTGGGAAGTCTCCTGGACATGACAACCTCAGCGTCGAACACCTGAAACATGCAGGGTCGCACTTACCGAGAGTGTTGTCGATGTTTTTCTCTTTATGTATCAGTCACTCTTACATTCCTATGGACATGATGCGAACCATAGTGGTCCCGATTATTAAAAATAAAACAGGCAACATCTCGGATCAGAGTAATTACAGGCCCATATCGCTTGCTACGGTAATCGCGAAAGTACTGGATAGTTTGTTAGACAAAACGCTAGGTGAGAAATTGCAATTTCATGATGCACAATTTGGTTTTCGACCAGGGCTCTCCACAGAAACTGCAATTTTGAGCTTAAAGCAAACTGTACAGTACTATACGCGAAAGAATACTCCGGTGTATGCCTGCTTTCTTGACCTCTCCAAAGCTTTCGATTTAGTATCTTATGATGTGCTTTGGGAGAAGCTCGGGAGAGCGGGCGTACAACCGGAAATAACCAATTTAATGAAATTTTGGTACACAAATCAGTCTAACAATATAAAATGGGGTCAGGAGCTCTCCGAGACGTATAGGTTAGAATGTGGTGTTAGACAAGGCGGTTTAACTTCACCTAAACTTTTCAACCTATATATAAATGACCTTATCGTGGAGCTTAGCAAACGGCATGTCGGATGCTGGATTGATGGCGTTGCAGTCAATAACTTAAGTTATGCTGATGACATGGTGCTGCTGGGCCCCACGGCTGGGTCTATTAGAGAGCTCCTGAACCTGTGCCAAACATATGCAGCTAGACATGGCCTTGTGTATAATGGCAAGAAGAGTGAACTCCTGATATTTAAGGCCCCCCGTAAGAAGGTTGAATATGAGCCTAGAATCACTCTTAACGGAATGAGTTTAAAACGAGTAACTCAATTCAAGTACCTTGGACACTATGTTACGGAGGACCTTAAAGATCAAGTGGATATAGAGCGTGAGCGTAGAGCTCTGGCTGTGAGGTGTAATATGTTGGCCCACAGGTTTGCACGGTGTAGTAAGGAGGCAAAAATAACGCTTTTTAAGGCGTACTGTCAAACTTTTTACACTGCGAGCCTGTGGACCAACTATACACAAAAAAGTCTAGATAAGATTAGAGTTCAATACAACAATGGTTTCAGGATGCTGTTGGGTCTGCCGCGGTTCTGCTCAGCGTCGGGTATGTTTGCAAACGAGCATACTGATGACTTTTATGCTATCATAAGAAAAAAGACATGGTCCCTCCTGAGCAGACTGCGATCGAGTACCAACTGTATCCTGAAGATGTTGACTGACAAACTAGATTCGCCGATACTAGAACACTTTTTGAGAGTTCTTGTTAGGTGAATTTTAAAACTAAAACTAAAATAAATTTAATATGTAACCCTAGCAAATAATTCTACTAATATAATATTTAAGTCAAATATGTAAACTAACTAAATTGGGCCATAGTTGCTCGCAATAAAGAATTTATTATTATTATTATTATAATATCCTCGTCACTATCCTCCATAATGCAAATGCACGTTCAGGCTGACGGACTAAAAATAACTAAATTGCCGATGCTGAATCCGGATGCAGTGGACGCACCCCATCGGCATTTTGTAAATGCCGACGCTCCGTCCGCTGCGGACGCTCCGATTCCGATGCAGTGGACGCGCAGCTTTAACTGGATACACTTTTTGCCTCAACATGCCTCGCAAAAACTACAAGTGGGACGATTTAACTGGATACACTTTTTGCCTCAACATGCCTCGTCTATACTATAGGTCTATGCCTAAATAGAGTCGCTGCCCACTCCACCGTGCGCGATGCGTCCCAGTTCTCGCTTAGCGTAATGAACGGCGTAATGAGCGTAAGGAACGATGGTAGCCATCATGTAGGACAATAATTGTGTAAGTGTTATATTATAACCTATATGGAAATAAAATTTTTTGGGCTTGAGTTTTGAGTTTGAACTAAATAAATCTAATACTCTGTACACCACTTTGGCAGGTGGTTCTGGCGAAGGAGGCGGGTATGAGCTACGCGGCCGTGGCCCTGGTAACAGACTACGACTGCTGGCGCGATAACGAACAATCGGTACGTATTGTGGCGGACCAATCAGCACAGTCCTGAATCGCGCTATCGAAGTTTCTGAATTTCGGAACTATATATACGACACCCGAAATGCATACAAGTGGCTGGCCTGACCGGGCATACCATCTCGCTCGGTCGGAGATCTCCCTTTGCCAGTGAAAATGTTACTGTGTCTCTAATGTAATATCTCAAAAAATACCCTATATTATATAACATTATAAATGCGCCCTTCAGTCTACCGGAACCTCTTAATTTACGTCGGACGCTGCGCCTACGCGCGAGTCCCTAATCGAAATAATTGTTAAGTACCTATCCTTCTTTTCTGTAAACATCAGTAGTAGTCGACCGACGATCAGCTGCCCCCCCCCCCCCCCCCCCCGCGAGGGGGTGGTTCCATCGCCGCGGGGCTCTTTGCCCATAATGTGTTGTAATTTAGTTATGTGGAATATCGTGTTAGCCGAATATACGTGATATATTCACTATCGATGTTATTGTTTAAACAGTCACCAACACTATACCTTGTCGAATATTCCAGGTGTCAGTAGGTGAGGTACTGGAGATGTTCGCCAAGAACATTCAGAAGGCAATAAACGTCATCACCGACGCAGTGAAGATTCTCGCCGCTGAGGAAGACATTACTTATTTGAAAGCGCATAAGGTATTTACTTCTATTGCTAATATTTTAAAATATTGCTTACAAAACTTTTTAGGTATTTTATTGTTGTCTTGTATAACAGAATTAGCAAACTCAAAAGCTGCAAAAATCATTTGACTTTTACAAAGAGAATACTCACTTTATTTAATAGTTGTGTTTTTTGTTTTTTCTATGTTTTTTTTTACTTTACACTAGCTTAATTGAAATTATCTACTTTCAGGAGCTTGTTGCATCGTCTACAATGTTAAAAGAATGACATCCGACACACTAATAAAAACTATGTAATTCCAATGTATATTCTAAATAAAACATATTTTACATAATCATTATTTATTGAAGTTACAAATTGAAATATAAAACGAACTATCTTAAAATGTACTTAATTTCATCTACGATTACGTATATTAAAATTGTGCTTTAAAACGCCTTCACAAATACAACTAGCATTATTCAAATCAAACCCAATATAAATCAATCTAACGTCTTCACCTGGTTACCTACATGATCGTCGTAATTTAACCTATATATCCTAAAATATTCTTCCTTCCTTCATTGCGGACACCGAGAGTCCAAAAATATCTTTCTCATCTAGGTGATGTAAACCTGAAACAATTAGAATCTACTTGTAATTCAACGTTAATAAAATATATATTGAGAAACTTATTAACACGAACGCCTTCACATTCAGCGGTAACAATAAGTAATATGTTACTGATATTATTTTCTAATCAAATAAGGGAACACGAAGTTTACTCCCTTTTTTTAGTATCTAAGTTATTCGGTTATCCCAATTTTGCCTATGCGTGACCTTATTGTCTTTAAAACCCCTTAATTTTTTGCATAATAAAGTAGTTATAAAAAGTGTATAATGTCAATGTGTTATTAACATAATATGTCACATACGAAGCCTATCGAGATTTAGTTAGCCAAAAGACTATGTATAATGTAGACGTATCTCTTCTGTACCAATAAAGAAGATTATCATAATGATTGCTGTATCATTGTTATCACCACTCTAACATAAGGACTTGCAAGAACCAAGACGTGCGAGTATACAACATGGTGTCAGAAGTGGGATTGAACCCATGCTCTCACAAAGAAACTTCTTAGGTCTCCTACGGTAAATGATTGGACGGTATCTGGACATTACCTCTAGTTCCTCTAGTTCTTAGTCCAGGGGTTGCGCGAGTGCTGGCCGGGGATCATGTCGAGCAGAGCT
Organism: Glaucopsyche alexis; assembly: GCA_905404095.1. Lineage (NCBI taxonomy): Eukaryota > Metazoa > Arthropoda > Insecta > Lepidoptera > Lycaenidae > Glaucopsyche > Glaucopsyche alexis. Next base: position 18,952,969 of record FR990046.1, read on the forward strand.
CACCACATGGTGTCAGAAGTGGGATTCGAACCCACGCCCTCACAGAGAAACTTCTCCTTAGCCTACGGTAAATGATTGGTCGGTATCTGGTCATTACCTCTAGTTCCCCTAGTTCTTAGTCCAGGGGTTGCGCGAGTGCTGGCCGGGGATCATGTCGAGCAGAGCTCACCACATGGTGTCAGAAGTGGGATTCGAACCCACGCCCTCACAGAGAAACTTCTCCTTAGCCTACGGTAAATGATTGGACGGTATCTGGACATTACCTCTAGTTCCCCTAGTTCTTAGTCCAGGGGTTGCGCGAGTGCTGGCCGGGGATCATGTCGAGCAGAGCTCACCACATGGTGTCAGAAGTGGGATTCGAACCCACGCCCTCACAGAGAAACTTCTCCTTAGCCTACGGTAAATGATTGGTCGGTATCTGGTCATTACCTCTAGTTCCCCTAGTTCTTAGTCCAGGGGTTGCGCGAGTGCTGGCCGGGGATCATGTCGAGCAGAGCTCACCACATGGTGTCAGAAGTGGGATTCGAACCCACGCCCTCACAGAGAAACTTCTCCTTAGCCTACGGTAAATGATTGGTCGGTATCTGGTCATTACCTCTAGTTCCCCTAGTTCTTAGTCCAGGGGTTGCGCGAGTGCTGGCCGGGGATCATGTCGAGCAGAGCTCACCACATGGTGTCAGAAGTGGGATTCGATCCCACGCCCTCACAGAGAAACTTCTCCTTAGCCTACGGTAAATGATTGGTCGGTATCTGGTCATTACCTCTAGTTCCCCTAGTTCTTAGTCCAGGGGTTGCGCGAGTGCTGGCCGGGGATCATATCGAGCAGGTACTGGCGCTGCGCCTCCGCCACGCGCTGCATCTCCGCCGCCATCGCCGCGCCGCCGCTACCGCTGCTGCCCTTGCCCGCTGCAAACGAGGCACGTCACAACACGAGTAATATAGTACAAAAAAATATACACACGACCCAAGTATATCGACCAAGTAACCAGACCAAATACATACCTACAATATACATGCGATTATTTCTCCAGTCCCTAATTTGATTGGCAATAGAAAAAATACTGTTTAAAGGAGCTATGACAAAGAATTGTTTAGTACAACAAACAAATACGGAAACAACTTAGTATCGAAGAAAAAAAAAAGTTTGAAAATTGAAAAAAATTAAATCACTAAAAGTACCTACTCAAGTGGTAGAAACGTAATAAAGTACAAAAAATACGCGTCTGACTGGTGTATCGAACAAAGTATAATATAACAAGTTATAAATGAATATTAATAAGGCTAAGCTTAGTGATGTTAGATTTTGAGGATTTCTAAAACACTGTGCAGAGGTCAGATTGTATGTGAATTTAGGTGAAAATAAGGTATATTTAGCGTCTATTATAAAGAGACAAAGCCATCGTTTGATTTTTTTTTTAAATATCATACGGGTTTCTATATAACGCGTAAAAAACATACGTACAATGCGTTTAAAAAAGAATAGGAATGTCAATGACCTTTTTCTGTCAAATATCACTTGAAAAGTGCGATTTACAGAAAAACTTATGTGCATATAAATATTAATAGTCTTGCATCGAATTTAAATAAAAACGTTAAATAGTAATCAATTAAGTAAAAATAAATTTAACTATCATAACAGTCTAAATTCGAAACAATATCGCGCCGACTCGATTGTATTCTCATTTTAACCGCACTATACTAAGTGATATAGTAATATAAAAGAAAAGTGCGTCATACGTACAGCGCTTACCTAGCGCGCTGGCCTGAGCCATGGCGAGCTGGTATGTGTAGAGCAGCGGCGAGAACTGCATCATCGCCGCAGCCGCCGCCGCCGGCGACACGCCGCCGCTGCCGCCCGCGCCGCTCAGACCTGCACACCAACAGTTGTAAGTCATCAATATAAAAGCCCTTGCTCTATCATTAACCCAACAACAACTGTGGTGGGGTATTATCCACCCCAATACAAATTTTATAAAACTTCTTCCTTAACAAAAACCACTATTTTTATTAAAATAAGTAATAACTATATTATAATGTATCCGAAATTTAATATTTTCACAGTTCACTATTTGCACAATATGTATTTATTAAGTAATAAAAATAAAGTACCTACTATGAGTTTTTGTAGAATATCCTCTTTAAAAAAATGTAAAGGAACTAAGGCATGATTAAACATGAAATAAGCAATTCTATATTAACTACAAAAAATAAAAGAATTCTACACATCCAACAAAATAATTTAAATATTTTGAGTTCAATCTATTTATTACTTCAGGTTTTCGTGAACCAAGGCCATGGCAAAATTTTGGGACAAATGCGTTTTGCATTTTTACCCTAAGTTACTTGGAAAATTGTGTTATTATTAAAATCACATATATTTACCATCTCACTATAAATAATAGGCAAGAGGACTAATTTTTTTTTATTGCATAAATGAATAGTACACTTAAATATGAGTAACTTCTCAGAAGAAACCGTATATCAAAAGTCAATATTTTCAAAGGTACAGCGATTTGTATAAAAAATTTCGCGAGCCTCCTAAAAACGCTCCATACTAAAGTCGGCCTACAAATGACGTCACTTGTATGTTATAGTATATGAAGTAGTATATGAAGTATATGGCCGCCGGAATATATTTGTAAATATCTCCCATATTTGTGCGTTTAAATTCATACTTACCATAATGAATGTTTTTGTATATGATGTGAGTAAACTAATGATGTAGGTTTTGTTTGCCAATTTCACAAAAAAAATTTTTTTGGTACTTTTTAAATGTATTTTATTAGTAAACTACACATAAAATAATATATTTTTTTACATTTACCAAATGTAAAAAAAAATTTAGTAATGCCTCAATATTTCTGAATGTATTAATGAAACCAAATATTTCAGATGTAGTCCGATCCCCTATTAAAACGAAGACAATTTAAAATTGCACAAAGAATGATTGTAATTTTTATACGAAATTTGTTACACCAACTATGTGGTGGGGTTTAATCCATCCCAGCTCAGTTTGCAAACATATAACTCAAGCACTTTTTATTTTGTCCAACAGCTCTTTTACTCCAGCTACTCAAAGCAATAACAGATTTCTAGGTCACAAACTCAGATCGAATAATAAACAAAGATAGCGCATGGCGTTTGTTTGAACTGAAGCCTAAAAAACTACGCTACTTCAAGTAAACAAATGCGCTCACGTACACACAAGCAAAACAGTACGCTACTTTTCAACAGTATTGAATGAGTCGTCGCGACGACTAATCTATACTGACAAAAAGTAAAGTACTTTTTTGCTTGTGTGTGCGTAAGCGCATTTGTTTACTTGAAGTAGCGTAGTTTTTTAGGCTTCAGTTCAAACAAACGCCATGCGCTATCTTGGTTTTTTATTTGATCTGAGGTCACAAACAGGAAAAACACGCAAATGAGTAAGGTCTGGGGTGTGATCGACCCCACCACACTCCGCGGGTTAAAAGACGACCTGCATTTAATGATGACGATGAAATTAATAAAAGAGACGATACAGATGAAGGCAATCGGTTTTAAAAGGCACTTTCCTTTTTTAATAAAACTGGATATACAATTTCAAGTGAAAGCTCCATTATTTTGAGGTTATTTAATATTGTTACGAACACACAAAGAGACTAGCGCCATCTAGCGTCAACCAATGAAACCACTTGGTGTGAACAGGGATAGCGTGGGGCCCCCTACTCAGTACTAGATGGCGCTACTGTGCGAATCTTCCGGAATAATCCAACCAGGTCACGCGAGTCGGGAACTTTTCTGGAATGGTCTGGGACTCGTGTCGACCAATATAAATACGTCGCACGGATGTGAACGGGTTGAGTTCAGTTTGAGCTTCCTTCGAAGCGAAACAGGCGATAAGTGAAAACTAGTGATCAAGAGTTCGATTTGAACAGCGAAACAGGCGATATAGAAGTGAAAACTGGTGAAAACACGTAACAATATGTTACTTTTGACCGAAAGTGGTAACTTTGTTGAAAGTGGAGATATAATATACAAGTACTGACCTCTAAGCAACTGGTGCTGCAGCGCCTGCATGGCTGCGGCGCTCTGCTGCTCGAACGCCATTTGCGCGGCCGCCGCCGCCGCCAGCTGCTAAATAACATAACAATAAAAATGTAGTTTTTAACAATTAACAAAATTCGTAGAATGCCTAAAGATATCATTGACAGTAGTATACAATAACATGTTACACATTTGCACGCCTCTGGTGTGTTCTACTCTCGAAAGGCTGCGTTGTGACAAGTTCACAACATAAATCTGTTGAAATACCCGAAATTAAATAATAAACTTATGGAAAAATGGATGTTTTTACAATTAGGAACTTCAAACATGACTGTAGACTGTTTTTTTACTTATTTAATTTATGTGATAGAATTTTAATAAAAATAATAAAAAAGAAATTAACGCTGTCCGTAGGTCTGTGCGTCTGTTTGTTCCATCGATTAAGAAAAATATGGGCAATGAAATGAGTTGAATCTATTTCTAAACATTTCCATTTATCCTAAGGATGAGCTCTATTGCTTGGCGTTATTAAACTCTGAATGGTTTTGTGGCGGACCAATCAGCGCACAGTCCTGAATTGCGCTATCGAAATTTTCTAAGATCAGCGACATATATACGACATCTGAAAACCACTACAGTGGGCTTCGGCCTGACCGAGCATAGCACTTCGCTCGGTCGGAGATCTCCCTTTGGGGCCACCACATACCCCACATTGGTGACCCTCGACAGAACACGCCACCTTCTGGACATCATCATCATCATTCCGCACTGCGCCAGCTAGCTTTCAGCCTCATCAGATACCTCGACCACCAGTCGCAACGCAGCGCGGCCTGGTCGAACCCTCATCGGCTTCAACGGGCAGTCTCACTACACGGACCTGTCAGCAAGCAGAGCATGAAGCACCTCTCCTGGTCAGCACACGTAGCTACACGATCAGTAAGCAGAGCACGCGGCACCTCTCCTGGTCGTCACACGTAGCTACAACGATCGGTTAGCAAGCAGAGCACACCTCTCACTTACTGGGACTCTGGCACTGGCGACTCAAGCAGAAGATTCAAAAATTCGACCTCCGGTCTTAGGGGGGAGTGATGTGGCGGACCAATCAGCGCACAGTCCTGAATCGCGCTATCGAAATTTTCTAAGATCGGCGACATATATACGACATCTGAAAACCACTACAGTGGGCTTCGGCCTGACCGAGCATATCACTTCGCTCGGTCGGAGATCTCCCTTTGGAGCTTGCCACCACATCCCCACAGTTTAAAAACCATTAATCAACATTTTTTGATAGAATATCAAGTTTTATTCGTTTCCCGTTCTCTTTTATTATTTTCCAATTTTTCGGTACCGCTTGCCGATATTTTTTCATCTGACGTAGATACATACATATAATCACGCCTTTTTCCCGTAAAAGGGTAGGCAGAGACCACTTTTTGCCACTTGCTACGATCCTTACATACTCGTTTCGCTTCGTTCACTTTCATTCTTACCATCCATTCCTCTTCTTACATTCAACGTAGCGAAGCGGCTCTCCATGTACCGCTTTTCACCTCCGCGAGAAACGAGACGTGATGGGTGGTGAACCACATCGCCGCCATTTTGGATAATTAAATTATTTTTATGATTATCCATTGCGTTTCCACGGATTGGTGGAGAGGGTAGGATAGGGATCATCTGACGGTTTCCTGATTATAGTATAAAACGCGTGTGAGGCGTGCACTTTTTGGATTTACCAAATTTTTTAATGTTCTTACGGCCGAATACTGGAACGATAGTTAAGTGACGCAAGTCACATGCTGTCCTTGTCACTTTGGCTAGCAGAGACAGCGACAGCATGTGAATAAGAGGGCTCTTAATTCTGATTAGCGTTTCATTGATCATGATCATTCGGCCGTTTAAAAAGACTTTTAAAAAGATCATCTGTAGAAAGTTGAATTGAAACAGGTGATATATTTTTTTCTATTAATAGAATACGAACACCGTTAAAATTTGAAATTGCTGAAATAAACAATAAAATATTACCTGATGTTGTTTGCTGTTACTGCCTTGGCTTGTGGTGCTTGAAGATGATCCTGTACAAAATATTTTAAATTGAACTGTCGATCACCACAATACGTTTTCAAATTCACTTTACCTAATATCCGGATTTTATAGGAAATTATTGCGTTATCCAATTTAGACAGGACTTAATCGTCGATATAACATTAAAATATGTTATATAATTATAAAAAATATATAGTATCGAGTTTTCATAAGAAACTAGATTTATATCCCTTGGTACACTACACTCTAACCAAACCAGTTTTAAATAATATACTTACTAATAATATTAAATTAAGAAATACAATATTAAATAGAAAAAAAGAAATAAAAAGTGTGGATACGTTTTGTTTACCTTTACCTTTCTTGGCGGGCACCTCGCCCGAGTCACGAGGCCGCTCAGAATGATGCGCGCGCAGAGGTTCCGAGCTGAGCGAAGAGCGGCTGAAAAGTGACGAGGTTATTAACGCAGACACAATTTGCCGCGTGTGCGGGTGTGACAGCATACGCTGACTTTGGAATGTAACTGAGATTTTAACAAAAATAATTACTTGAATTCGGTTTCAGCTTCCAGACTCACTCAAAAGTTAAGGATTAAACTTAAGGCTTAACACTTTCTTAGTACAAACTACAATGTCATGACTGACCTGGCAGATGGCGCCGGCTGCTTGGTCGTCGCCGCGACGGGGGCGGGCGCCGGCGTGCGAGTGTTGCGCGATGGTATCTGTGCAATATATAATAATAATAATAATGGACGCTTTCAAACCACGTCAATCTGGTCCCGTGGTAAGTTCTCAAAGAACTTGTGTTACGGTTACCAGACAACGGAAATACTATACATGTATTTAAGATTTTTATTATATAATACACATATTTAATATACATCCATGACCTAGGAACACAGAAAACCTTTTTGTTTCCTGTTTGTTTGGATTCGAACCCGCGTCCTCCGGCTTTTAGCGCCAACGCGCTAACCACTGAGCCACGGAGGTCGTCAAACATTTACACGTAAACATTATTTATATGAATTATTTTCGAGGAAAACTTACAGATAGAATGTACAAGATTAGCAACAGAGTAGCAATATAGGGCCAATTAGAGTTTTCACGACTAATATAATATTAAAATTGAGGTAGACATTAAAAGGACGAGCAAAAGTGAAGGAAAAGATTTGACTTAATTTTAAATACAATATTAGCCATTACTATTAAAGAAATGATCTGTTAGAGTTTCTCTTACATTTTTTATACGTAACTTGTGTAAAAATAAATAAAATTTTGCTCTGCTCGGAAAGTAGGTGATAAACAATGAAATATTACCCCTACAACAGCATATGTATATATCTACGGTCAACAGTTGGCGATTAATCGCTAAACTGAGATCGTTGGAGGAGGGTAAAAACGCAGATCATGTGGTGTGCTACCTGCGCGCTGCTGCTACTGCGGTGCGCGTGCGGTGCGTGCGGCGTGTGCGCGTGCGGCGCGTGCGCGGGCGGCGCGTGTGCGGGCGGCGGAGCGGGCGCGGGCGCGGGCGAGTCGGGCGCGGCGAGGCGGCGCTCGATCTCTTGCTCCTGCTGCAGCGCGCGCACGAACGCCGTCTTCAGCCGCGCAGTGTGCTCCGCCTGATAATATTTATATAATAGGGATGTTGCCTAGTGTGGAATATCACAGTTTTACAAATTAAATTTTAAAATTGTTGATTAAAGATACATAAATCTGAAAGAAATAGGTATTTAGATTGACGCGATTAAAATATAAGGTTTCCGAAAATCAATTACGGATACTTCGGGCACATGATCCACTGCTTATGTAAAGACGTTTAGGCAGGCCTGTCCCACTCCCCGTGTAGGTATTAAAAATGTAAGTACGTGCGGCGGCCTCCTTAAACGGGCCAATTACGAGGGACTCGCGCGCGAGCAGTGAGCGATGTATGCGTGAGATTTGTTCGTCGCAATGTTTTATGGATTGGATTTAATACCTTACAATCTGTGCATATAATATTACGATAGGTACTGTGTAAGTTAGGTAAAAATACCATAATATAACATAATGTATAACAATATTTAAAAATATACTTTGAGCTACTACTGCTACTGCAATTACTTGATAACCAATATTTAGTGTTTAGGTGTTGGCTCCACAGTCCACTTGAACTATCTGTTCGCGTCTTATGTTATTCCGATGTGATACGATTTGAAGAATCATTTATTGACAAAAGTACCTAGTAGTACCTAGTAGTAAATATAAATAAAAATAAGGCGGCGTGATTCAACTTCTTCGAGTAATATCAGGCCGTGAAGGTATAAAAAAAGCTTACGTTTACGCATAAGTATGTATATACTTATAGGTATGCGCAAATTTATTATAATAATAATAATATCTATGGACGCTTCACACCACGTCAATCTGATCCCGTGGTAAGTTCTCGAAGAACTTGTGTTACGGGTACCAGACAACGGAAATATATTTAACACTTATTTATGATTTTTATTATATTATACATATATTTAATACACACCCATGACCCAGGAACACAGAAAAAGTCTTTGTTCCTTCGGCGGGATTTGAACCCGCGACCCCCGGCTTGAGCACCAACACGCTCAACCAACTGAGCCACAGAGGTCGTCAAATTATTACAGTACTATTAACACCTACCTTAGGTTTATTTGGAAAGCAATTTGTTCAGTAAAGTACAGTAGGTAGGTACTAGAAAGTAGGTAAAAAAAGTTGTAATTAAATATTAAGAAAAAATACCTATATATAATACGTATAACCGCCTCCCTTTTTTGGAAGTCGGTTAATAATTTTCTAAAATGAGACAACCCTAATGTCATTAGAAAGGATAAGAATTACGCGATAGAAAGAGACGCAACTTCTAGGTAAATATAATCGTAGGTAATCAAGCGTTGTGTTAGCTGAATTGAACCTTATCGCATCGCAGAAAGAGTCCCTATTTCTTCTAACCATTTGTCGGAGTGGTTCTTCTGTACCTCTAGGTACTATTATTTATTCTGTGGTTTAGGCAAAAAAATAATTGTCATACTCAAAGTAAAAAATCATCTCTTTCATTCATCAAATTTTTTTTTCGAGTATGACAATTATTTTTCTGCTTAAACGTCTTTACATAAGCAGCAGATCATATCGCCAAAATATCCGTAATTGATTTTACCGAACCTTATGTAAGCAAATAAAAAATATTGTCCATCCCTTTCTCGCAAAACGATTCGTGACGTCACAACCTGCTACCGCCATACATTTTCTAATGACAAATGTATGGCGGTAGCAGGTTGTGACGTCACAGGCCGATATATCTGTCTCTTTCATATTGTAAATTTCAATGGTTTATATCTACGTTATTTTTTCAGATATACAAACTTTGTCTAACAATTTTTACTAAGCACTAAAAATTTTTTTCGACAACATGCCTATTATATTTACAAACAATCTACCCTATATTCTCTATATTTTTTGAAGTGAAAACTTCTTTTGGCGCATCGCACACACATTTTTTCTTAGGCTGTAAGTGAGGCTGATCCGTCACGCTCTGAGGTGAAATGCTCGATCGGGTGAACTCGGGACCGCCGAGTGTGTCCGAGCGAGAAAGCACCGCACACACTTTCTTCCTAGGCTGTGTGTGAGGCTGATCCGTCACGCTCCCAGGTGAAAAGCTCGATCGGGTGAGCTCGGGACCGCCGAGTGTGTCCGAGCGAGAAGTATAAATATACACGTAAATTGATTACGATTGCCGATGAAGTTTTCTAAAGTCTTTTAAAATAAAGACAAGGGTCTCATATATGACTTTTTTACAAAGTCAACTATTTTCGAGTAATCGGCCTCCAAAGTGGTTTATAAGTTGCAAAGAAAACCAATTTCGCGTTGATAGGTACGGAACCCCAGACATGTCTTGATATGCCCTTGGTTAGGTTTTATAGTTGTTCTGTACCGAGTCGGACTTGCACATTACTGTCATTTTACTGACTGAGATTATAAATCAGAACCTCAATTCTCATATTTAAAGTAGACTTTCATTGTACTTTGATTTTATTATAAGTGAAGTGACATGCTATTGGTAAACTGATTTTATGAAGTTTCGACCAATCAGAGCGCGTTTCACGTTGGTTTGGCGTTTACTAGAATACCGTTTGGCAGTTTTAGCGTATCGAGACTTGATTGTAATTGTATTAATGCAGGTTTTATTTAGTAGAATTGAACCTCAGGGCACAGTAGCCTAGGACCCTACACTAACCTTGAGCGCGCGTTTGACGTTGCCGGAGACACAGAGCTCGCACAGGCGGCGCGCGGCGGGCGCGAGCGCGAACGTGGCGTCCGTGCGTCGGCCGCCGCCGCGCTCCCAGCGCCACACCGGCGTGAAGTCGCTGCCGCACTGCGCGCACACCGCCGGCACGCTCGACCGCGGCATGCTGCACACATTCAGAAAATAAAGCTTATGACATATGATCTATTGGTTATGTAAAGGCGTTCAAGCAGAAAAATAATTGTCATACTACAAAAAAATATTTTTTCCTTATATGAGCGAGTTTGCGTTTTGCGGAGTCACCCATACATGAGATGATTTTTTACTTTGAGTATGACAATTTTTTTTTGCCTAAACGTCTTTACATAAGCCGTGGATCATGTGCCCGAAGTATCCGTAATTGATTTTCGGAGACATTATATAAAAGGCAAAGCTGATTGACTGATGTATCAACGTACAGGATAAACAACTAAGGCTTATGAATTTGAAGTTCTGCACACGTATTTCTCATATTATGACGTAGGCATCGACTAAGGAAGGATTAAAAGTCACATAGGGGATGAAAGTTTAAAACATAATTTCACGCAGGCGAAGCCGTGCACAATTAATACTAGTAATACAATATACATAGTTAAGCTCATGCCAACTCAGGCCTTTTGATAACATCAACCTGACATGCTCATTATATAGTAAATTAAGCTCTGGCCAACAGCTTACGTTCCGAGGAAACACCATAATTGAATGTTGAGAAAACGAGTAAATCTTAGACCACAAATTTTTATTGAAGATTTGCCGTGCAATGTAGAGAAACACTGATATATTACTACAATATAACATCTTGATTTTATTAATAAATGATTCTGTCATAAGCATAAGGACAGTCTTATGGCCCGTTTCAGTAACCTATCTACCAATAACTATTTGTAAAAAAAAAACGTCAAATTTGTATCGCAAAAAACCGGCAAATCATTGAATGACGATGTTTTTAACAAAATATAGTTATTGGTAGATATGTTATTGAAACGGGCCGCTAGTAAAGTTGTTTCATAACTCATACCGGTCCTCGTTGGTGAGGTAGTCGACGACGTGCTCGAGGCCGACCAGGTACACGAAGTCCGTGTTGCTCGGCGACGGGATGAAGTTCATCTCCGGCGGCGGCGGCTTGGGCGGCGGGATCTGACAGACATTCTTACTGAGTATTGTTGAATCGACACGAGACAGCCTACAGTCAAAGTCCCGGGAACTCCCGGGATTCTTATATATAAAAATGGGTTGCAATGAGGGTATTTGATATTTTTTCTGCCGCTAGGGGGCAGACCCAACGCACACAAAGCGTCTGTGGTAGCGTAAGTGGTATCAAAAACGGTCAATAAGAATTTTCGATTCTTTTTCTGTCACCAGGCGGCGCTTGGTAGCCTGACGGTTCTTGTCGCGTCAAAAATCTGTCAGATATCACGAATTATAAGACCCTCATTCCAATGTCTCGCTAAACTCGAGAACGGTTGGGCCGATTTGGTTAATTTTGATCTTGAAATAATTGTGAAAGTTCAGGGAAGGTTTAAACGGTGAGAAATATCTAAAAAAAGACGATTGAACATCGTAGAGAGAGAACGTGTGTCGGGACAGCTAGTATTTTATAAATAATTTCTGATTTGTGTAATAATGCCACTGAACAAGGAGAACACTCTCGTTTTCACCAGATGTTGGTTTAATTGTGTTGAGGCTATACAGTAGTTCCAAACTTTTTGTACGTATTCCGGCTACTTTAGACAACTGAAACTCCTTTATGTTGCTCTTGTGTTTTTTCCAGAACTTTGGGTACATTTTCTTGCATACTTTTATTGGTTGTCCCATGTAACTATAAGGCTCGTTGTGTACATATACAGCTCCCGGTACTAGGTTCAGCGCCTATTATTCCCATATATGGTGTCCGAATACCAGGGACATTTCCGAAAAGCCTACAATACAGTGTTTTCACAATTATTCGTCTCGACTTTCGACCCGAAAGTCCCGGGAATAAGACAGCTAAAGATACGAAAAAGTCCCGGGACTTCGAGACACGAGACGTCCAGGGACCCAGTCCCCAGACATAGGTCTAATTAATATACGCAAACATTTACAATTCATATGTAGACAAATATGAAATAACCAAGATCTATCTTAACAACGTTCTTTCCACGAATGATCACAAAAACTTGAAACGTTACCTGCAGGAGAGTCTTCTCCAGCTGTTTACGCAGAGCTAGTTTGGCTGCGGCCTGCCGCTGCGCGGGGGTTTGAGTGTCCTCGGAACTACGGGAACTGGCCTGTTGACAATACCAATTATGTATTAGCTTGTTTATGAACGGGCAACAGCGCGACCGCCATACATTTGAAAGCGCGTACGGCTGCCGTGCTGCAATCGACATAGTGTGAAGGGGTGCTTTTCCATATGAGCAGTTCCGAAACTGATAGTTTAGAATGAAAATGTTTCGCTAAAACATATCATACTTCAGCAGTTTCGCTTTTCAAGTCCGAGACGATTTTCATTAAATAAAGACATTAGTGCAAGATCCAGTATAGAAAATATTTACCTACCCTCGTCTGTTATGTATTAGTGGTAAGAAATAAATGATAGATAATGTTCACATTGACACGTTGCAAATACGTTGCCTCGTCAAATTCACGCCATAATGGCAGCGGAGCGGCGAGCAACATAATTACTGTCATATACTTCATTTTAAACTTAATCTTCATTACTATAAAACACAGTTTCGCTTGAGACAACTGTCGCCGCTCACGCCGCTATTAGCCGCTAGCGGCCATCGGTGGCCGTGTGAACATTTCGGGCGCCTCAACAACATCAACCCTTAGGGCGCAATTTGACTAGGCAACCTATTTGCAATTTGTTAATATGAATATTATCTATCATTTATTTCTTATCACTAATACATTACATATGAGAATATTTCTTATACCAAATCTTAGACCACATGTAGACAATATAGTCTTGCAAGTGTACATTGGCTTAAAAAAAATCCTTGCTAGTGTTGCAATATTGTAACAATACTAATGCATTAAAAACGGTTTTAATACACGATCATTTGTCCCCAATGCATATTATCAACTATGAATTAAAATTTTGCATTCAGAATTTAAAGTTACTCATTATCTTCTAGTTTAGAAATACAATATTATAATACAAAAGTATTGACATCACATTCTCATACTCACTGCATCACTGGTACTACTTGTGACCGAGGAGTTGTCCGGGGTAGGCTTGTAACGATAGTTACACATTTTACTACAGAGGTCAGTTCACACTGAGGCAATTTTAAGATAACTTGTCAAAATTTAACTTTATCCACTGTGATTTGTAACATTATTATTACTTTTAATCTAACACCAGATCGTAGCTAAAACGGAAGTGTTGTTCCTTTAGCTTTGGTTTTATTATTTTAATCATTGTGATCGTCAATGTGGATTATGTGAATAGCAGTCGTCATGTTATTCAGGGACATCTATTGACTAGACCACGCAAGTGTATGTAATTCGCGTGTAACTTTGCGTGTAAAAGAGTAATAAAAATTACTTTCTTCAGCGCCATTTCCTCTCAAATATTCTCGGTGCCAAACGTCAAACGAAAACTAAAAAACGCGACGGGGCGGCGACGGCCATTTGAATCGTTTACTCGAGGATGGGGAATCGCATCACTAAATGGCTCTTGTGACATCACAGCAAATAGAAAAATAATGGCACGCTTGGTTTCTATACAGACAATGAGACTTCCGTTATCTAGTCAATAGATATCTGTGTTTCAGTCCGTGTTTATATTTCGAACAAGTCGTAGCAAGTGTTGAAGTTACCTTGGGCGCGGGCAGCTGCGAGGCGGGCGGTGGCGCCGGCGTGATGGTCACGGACGGGGTGATGCTCGCACCGCCGCTAGACGACCCCTGACACATACAATATTGTTCATAATTCATATAGGCCATACTAAGCTCGACATTGAGATGTAAATACGGATGAACTTCGTTTTTTTTTATTATCACTTTATGTTACAGGCTAAAACTACCACGAAAACAAATTACGAATTTCGTAAGAGCTGTAACAGACACTCGAACTTGGTCCGGGACCATATCCGCGAACCGAATCCGGTGTCGCAACACACGCACAGATTTGGGCGGCAGACCGAATTGAAAACTCGTGTATTCGATTTTCAGTTCTATTGTATTAGCACAGAGTTCTATTTACAGTGCTAATCCGCGGTCCGCTCCGTACAGAATCCGTGCGTGTGTTAGCACAGTAAAGATCTACACTTTGGATGATTAAAGGATTTCTTCATATGGATTAAATTTTGTCCAAAGTTTTGAACAAAACCTTGTGGATAATATCAGATATGAAATTCATCAGAATATTGTGATTCAAATTAATTAATATTAGACAAGTCCTACTCTTGCGGGCCCGGCTTGAAAATAGAACTTTGCGCTAATATAATAAAGCTGAAAATCGAAGCGTCGAGTGTCGAGCTTCCTTATATGACATTGACATTTGACACGACACTTGTTTTTTCGATTTTCAGCTCTATTCTATTCAGCACAGAGATCTATTTTCAATGATTTGAATTTTCCTCGGCCTTACGGATTCCGCACAATATAGCCCAGCCTTACCTGTGTCCGATATCCGGGGGTAAGAGTGGCGCCGCCGGGCAAGTTGGCGGAGCGGCGACTGGACGTGCTGCTCGACAGCACGCTGCTGGTAGAGTTGTTGCGCTGAAAAACCATGTTGGTAAATGTTGTGGCGATGTACTCTACTATATTTTATTTATTGTTATTGCATATGCACCTATTTCAGGATGCGCCAGCGCAGGCTTTGAGCGACTCGTTAAACAGGCTGAAACGAACCTCGGTCCCGAAGGCTGCGCGCGCGCATTTAATTTTATTTAATTTTTAAAGTTTAATTGCATGTACTAATTTCACTGAAACTACGTCGTGTTAAAAGTGGACAATACACGCGTATAAACTATATAATAGATGTAGATAAATCATCCCTAACACCTATAAGTTATAACGTAATTTTTCGTTATAAAACCTGGTAAGCGAGCAGACAGGTCGCATGATGGAAAGCGATTACTGCTCATCCAGCACCCACAACATCAGAGATACAAAGTTGCGTTGTCAGTATTATAAACGTTCACCAACTTGCATCTTCGATACGCTCACTAACACGGCAACAACGCAAGCATTATTTTCGTTCTACAAAAAAAAATGCATGCCTTTTGATTTAATACAAAATTTTTATACTATATTATTATTATATGGAGTTATTTAATACGGAATCATACATTTTAAGATCAAGAATCAAAATATATCTTTAAAAAAACCTTGTATAAACTTAAATCTGACATTACTGACAAATTCGAGCAAACTTTTAGTTTTCAGTTGTATATTTAGATTCAGCGAGTGAGAATATATAATTATAGCAGCACACTTTCATGTAAAAGGTAATTTTGATGTAGACTGTTGTTAAATGAGTGTCTAGTGAGCAAGTCGAACAGTATTCGCGTCAAAATAAGGTTTTTAAGGAGTTAATATTCGATGTTTGACATGATGCGGCCGGTGGCGTGTCGCGGGGGCTCATTACCTTGGGGTGCTGGTGCGCGGGCGGCGGCGCGGGCGTGACGGTGACGCCGGGCGGCACCACGCAGCCGCTGCCCGCCAGCGCCGTGCCCGCACTCGCGTTCGCCGCCGCGCCCTCCTGATCATACAATATATCAATGTCAATAGGTATTTTATTTCTAAAAACACATATATACTAGTACTAGCCGGGATGATACCAGCTAGAACTAGTTTTACACGAAAACAATCGGCTTATACTAGATTTAACCAAGAGTAAAATTAAATGGTTACACCTAGTTCTAACCGGCTAAAACTAGACGTAGCTGCACTTCGGGTTCTAGCCGTAACATAAACATTAAAACATACAATATCCGGACGAATTAATAACCTTCTTTTTGAAACTCGGTTAAAAAGCATCACTCACTAAGTGCAACACAATTTCTAATAATATTTTACAATGTTAAACTATTAAATTTTGCCCGTTAAACCGATACTTGTTTGTTTACGCCACGATCGCTAAACAGATTAAAATTAAATTAGGCAAACGAAATATTATAAAAGTTGAAAAATATTTTATCAACACGAGAAACAAAAAGTACTAACATCTATTGAACATAAAATTGTATGGTCGTCTACAGATACGGTGTATCACATTTCAATCTTAACTATTATAGCATTATGGTCGAAAAGTAGTACAATAAATATAACTTGTAGGTGCTATAATATAATAAGTTGCCGCTCGAGGCATAAGATGAACATAGCTTAACAGCCCCTTCGAATAAGTAGTTCAACCACGTCTGCAGTCGTTGCAGGACGCCATAAAAATTTAATCACAAAGGAAGTGCCTTTGTTATTAAATTTTTATGGCGTCCTAGTGTAAAGGAATGTTTATTAACTGGTCGAGCAGATACTTGGTCAATATTGTACCTTGGCGGGCGGCAGCGTGGCGGCCTGCTGAGACTGGCGCAGTTTTCGCAGCAGCACGAAGCGCGTCTCCTCCGCACGCAGCTTCTCCCGGAGCGCGCGCAGTCGCCGCTCGCGCTCCCATATCTCGGCGCTCGACAACTCCTGGCAGAGACCAAAACATGGCATGTAGCAGAAGTGAAACTTCATACATA